>JALGPY010000005.1:102884946-103486057 GCA_023055425.1 Linanthus parryae
GTAGGAAGGGGTGTGAGTTTGTGTGTTTCGGTTTTTTTTCTTTTCTTGGATCTCTCCGCATTTGCAGATAGATCCGCACAGCTCTTAACTACTTACCGACACAAAATAAGTACCGCAGACCAAAATATGGTACTAGTACCTTATCTTTTTTTTGATAGACGGTACTAGTACCTTATCAACAGAACAAAAAGTACTTGAAAAAAATGGAAACTTGTATAAATTTGATTGGTTAAAACATATTTGGTTGAGGGCATAATGGACTTTTTCAGCTAGCTCGCTAGGTGAAAGGGGAGTGATTTTGTGTGTTTCAGTTCTTTTTCTTTACCTTTTTCTCTCTGCATCAGCAAATAGATCCGCACAGATCTTAACTACTTACTGACACAAAGTAAGTACCGCAGACCAAACTAAGGTACTAGTAACTTATCTTTTTTTTTTTGATAGGCGGTACTAGTACCTTATCAACAGAGCAAAAAGTACTCGGAAAATTACCAAAAAAAAAAAAAAAAAAAAAAAAAAAAAAAAAAACTTGTATAAGTTTGATTGGTTTAAACAGATTTGGTTGAGGGCATAATGGACTTTTTCAGCTAGCTCGCTAGTAGGGAGGGGTGTGAGTTTGTGTGTTTCAGTTCTTTTTCTTTTCCTTAATCTATCCACATCAGCATATAGATCTGCACAACTCTTAACTACTTACTGACATAAAGTAAGTACCGCAGACCAAACTATGGTACTAGTACCCTATCTTTTTTTTTGGATAGACGGTACTAGTCCTTTATCAACAGAACAAAAAGTACTCGGAAGATTACTCAAAAAAAAAACTTTTATAAGTTCGGTTGGTTAAAACATTTTTGGTTGAGGGCATAATGGATTTTTTCAGCTAGCTTGCTAGTAGGATGGGGTGTCAGTTTGTGTGTTTCAGTTTTTTTTTTCTTTTCCTGGATCTCTCCGCATCAGCAGATAGATCCGTACAGTTCTTAACTACTTAACGACATAAATTCAGTACCGCAGAACAAACTAAGGTACTAGTACCTTATCTTTTTTTTATAGGCGGTACTAATACCTTATCAACAGAAAAAAAGTACTCGGAAGATAACTCAAAAAAAAAAAAAATTGTTTAAGTTCGATTGGTTAAAAAAGTTTTGGTTGAGGGCATAATGAACTTTTTCAGCTATCTTGCTAGTAGGAAGGGGTGTGAGTTTGTGTGTTTCGATTTTTTTTCCTTTTCTTGGATCTCTCCGCATCACCAGATAGATCCGCACAGCTCTTAACTACTTACCGACACAAAGTAAGTACCGCAGACCAAAATATGGTACTAGTACGTTATCTTTTTTTTGATAGGCGGTACTAGTACCTTATCAAAAGAACAAAAAGTACTCGATAAAAGAAGGAAACTTATATAAGTTTGATTGGTTAAAACAGATTTGGTTGAGGGCATAATGGACTTTTTCAGCTAGCTCGCTAGGTGAAAGGGGTGTGAGTTTGTGTGTTTCAGTTCTTTTTCTTTACCTTTTTCTCTCCGCATCAGCAAATAGATCCGCACAGCTCTTAACTACTTACTGACACAAAGTAAATACCGCAGACCAAACTAAGGTACTAGTAGCTTATCTTTTATTTTTTGATAGGCGGTACTAGTACCTTATCAACAGAACAAAAAGTACTCCGAAGATAACCTAAAAAAAAAAAAACATAAAAACAACTTGTATAAGTTTGATTGGTTTAAACAGATTTGGTTGAGGGCATAATGGACTTTTTCAGCTAGCTCGCTAGTAGGAAGGGGTGTGAGTTTGTGTGTTTCAGTTCTTTTTCTTTTCCGTAATCTCTCCGCATTAGCAGAGCTCTTAACTACTTACAGACACAAAGTAAGTACCGCAGACCAAACTAAGATACTAGTACCTTATCTTTGTTTTTGGATAGGCGATACTCGGAAGATTACTCAAAAAAAAAAAACTTTTATAAGTTCGGTTGGTTAAAACAGTTTTGGTTGAGGGCATAATGGACTTTTTCACCTAGCTTGATAGTAGGAAGGGGTGTGAGTTTGTTGTTTCGGTTTTTTTTCTTTTCCTGGATCTCTCCGCATCAGCAGATAGATCCGCACAGCTCTTAACTACTTACCGACACAAAATAACTACCGCAGACCAAAATATGGTACTAGTACCTTATCTTTTTTTTTGCATAGGCGGTACTAATACCTTATCAACAGAACAAAAAGTACTAAGAAGATTACCCAAAAAAAACTTGTATAAGTTTGATTGGTTTAAACAGATTTGGTTGAGGGCATAACGGACTTTTTCAGCTAGCTCGCTAGTTGAAAGGGAGTTTGTGTGTTTCAGTTCTTTTTCTTTACCTTTTTCTCTCCGCATCAACAAATAGATCCGCACAGCTCTTAACTACTTACTGACACAAAGTAAGTACCGCAGACCAAACTAAGGTACTAGTACCTTATATTTTTTTTTGATAGGCTGTACTAGTACCTTATCAACAGAACAAAAAGTACTCGGAAGATTACCCAAAAAAAAAAACCTTGTATATGTTTGATTGGTTTAACCAGATTTGGTTGAGGGCATAATGGACTATAGCTAGCTCGCTAGTAGGAAGGGGTGTGAGTTTGTGTGGTTAAGTTCTTTTTATTTTCCTTAATCTCTCCGCATCAGCATATAGATCTGCATAGCTCTTAACTACTTACCGACACAAAGTAAGTACCGAAGACAAAAATATGGTACTAGTACCTTATCTTTTTGTTGGATAGGCGGTACTAGTACCTTATCAACAGAACAAAAAGTACCCGAAAAAAAAGGAATCTTGTATAAGTTTGATTGGTTAAAACAAATTTGGTTGAGGGCATAATGGACTTTTACAGCTAGCTCGCTAGTAGGAAGGGGTGTGAGTTTGTGTGTTTCAGTTCTTTTTCTTTTCCTTAATCACTCAGCATCAGCATATAGATCCGCACAGCTCTTAACTACTTACTGACACAAAGTAAGTACCGCAAAACCAAACTATGGTACTAGTACCTTATCTTTTTTTTGGATAGGCGATACTAATACCCTTATCAAAAGAACAAAAAGTACTCGGAAGATTACTCAAAAAAAAAACAAACTTCTATAAGTTAGATTGGTTAAAGCAGTTTTGGTTGAGGGCATAATGAACTTTTTTAGCTATCTTGCTAGTAGGAAGGGGTGTGTGTTTGTGTGTTCCGGGTTTTTTTTTCTTTTCTTGGATCTCTCCGCATTAGCAGATAGATTCACACAGCTCTTAACTACTTACCGACACAAAGTAAGTACCGAAGACCAAAATATGGTACTAGTACCTTATGTTTTTTTTGGATAGGCGGTACTAGTACCTTATCAACAGAATAAACAGTACTCGAAAAAAGAAGGAATCTTCTATAATTTTGATTGGTTAAAACAAATTTGGTTGAGGGCATAATGGAAATTTTCATCTAGCTCGCTAGTAGGAAGGGGTGTGAGTTTGTGTGTTTCAGTTCTTTTTCTTTTCCTTAATCTCTCCGCATCAGCATATAGATCCGCACAGCTCTTAACTACTTACTGACACAAAGTAAGTACCGCAGACCAAACTATGGTACTAGTACCTTATCTTTTTTTGGATAGGCGGTACTAGTACCTTATCAACAGAACAAAAAGTACTCGTAAGATTACCCAAAAAAAAACCTTGTATATGTTTGATTGGTTTAAACAGATTTGGTTGAGCGCATAATGGACTTTTTCAGCTAGCTGGCTAGTAGGAAGGGGTGTGAGTTTGTGTGTTTTACTTCTTTTTCTTTTCCTTAATCTCTCCGCATCAGCATATAGATCTGCATAGCTCTTAACTATTTACTGACACAAAGTAAGTACCGCAGACCAATCTATGGTACTAGTACCTTATCTTTTTTGGGATAGGCGGTACGAGTACCTTATCAACAGAACAAAAAGTACTCGGAATATTACTCAAAAAAAAAAAAAAAAAAGAAAAGAAAAACCTTGTATAAGTTCGGTTTGTTAAAACAGTTTTGGTTGAAGGCATAATGGACTTTTTCAGCAAGCTTGCTAGTAGGAAGGGGTGTGAGTTTGTTTGTTTCAGTTCGTTTTCTTTTCCTGGATCTCTCCGCATCAGCAGATAGATCCGCACAGCTCTTAACTACTTACCGACACAAAGTAAGTACCGCAGACCAAAATATGGTACTAATACCTTATCTTTTTTTGGATAGGCGGTTCTAATACCCTTATCAAAAGAACAAAAAGTACTTGGAAGATTACTCAAAAAAAAAATTCTATAAGTTCGATTGGTTAAAAAAGTTTTGGTTGAGGGCATAATGAACTTTTTCAGCCATCTTGCTAGTAGGAAGGGGTGTGTGTTTGTGTGTTTCGGTTTCTTTTCTTTTCTTGGATCTCTCCGCATCAGCAGATAGATCGGCACTGCTCTTAACTACTTACCGACACAAAGTAAGTACCGAAGACCAAAATATGGTACTAGTACCTTATCTTTTTTTTGGATAGGCGGTACTAGTACCTTATCAACAGAACAAAAAGTACTCGAAAAAAAAGGAAACTTGTATAAGTTTGATTGGTTCAAACAGATTTGGTTGAGGGCATAATGGACTTTTTCAGCTAGCTCGCTAGTTGAAAGGGGTGTGAGTTTGTGTCTTTCAGTTCTTTTTCCTTACCTTTTCTCACAAAGTAAGTACCGCAGACCAAACTAAGGTACTAGTACCTTATATTTTTTTTCTTTTTTTTTGATATGCGGTACTAGTACCTTATCAACAGAACAAAAATTACTCTGAAGATTACCCAAAAAAAAAAAAAAAAAAAACTTGTATAAGGTTGATTGGATTAAACAGATTAGGTTGAGGGCATAATGGACTTTTTAAGCTAGCTCGCTAGTAGGAAGGGGTGTGAGTTTGTGTGTTTCATTTCTTTTTCTTTTCCTTAATCTCTCCGCATCAGCATATAGATACGCACAGCTCTTAACTACTTACTGACACAAAGTAAGTACCGCAGACCAAACTATGGTACTAGTACCTTATCAACAGAACAAAAAGTACTCAGAAGATTACTCAAAAAAAAATTGTAAGTTCGGTTGGTTAAAATAGTTTTGGTTGATGGCATAATGGACTTTTTCAGCTATCTTGCTAGTAGGAAGGGGTGTGAGTTTGTGTGTTTCGGTTTTTTTTCTTTTCTTGGATCTCTCCGCATCAGCAGATAGATCCGCACAGCTCTTAATTACTTACCGACACAAAGTAAGTACCGCAGACCAAAATATGGTACTAGTACCTTATCTTTTTTTTTGGATAGGCGGTACTAGTACCTTATCAACAGAACAAAAAGTACTCGAAAAAACAAACAAACTTGTTTAAGTTTGATTGGTTAAAACAGATTTGGTTGAGGGCATAATGGAATTTTTCAGCTAGCTCGCTAGGTGAAAGGGGTGTGAGTTTGTGTGTTTCAGTTCTTTTTCTTCACTTTTTTCTCTCCGCATCAGCAAATAGATCCGCACAGCTCTTAACTACTTACTGACACAAAGTAAGTACCGCAGACCAAACTAAGGTACTAGTACCTTATCTGTTTTTTTTTATATGCGGTACTAGTACCTTGTCAACAGAACAAAAAGTACTCGAAAAATTACCAAAAAAAATAAACTTGTATAAGTGTCATTTGTTTAAGAAAATTTGGTTGAGGGAATAATGAACTTTTTCAGCTAGCTCGCTTGTAGGAAGGGGTGTGAGTTTGTGTGTTTTAGTTCTTTTTCTTTTCCTTTTCCTTAATCTCTCCGCATCAGCATATAGATCCGCACAGCTCTTAACTCATTACTGACACAAAATAAGTACCGCAGACCAAACTATGGTACTAGTACCTTATCCTTTTTTGGATAGGCGGTACTAGTACCTTATCAACAGAAAAAAAAAGTATTCGTAAGATTACTCCAAAAAAAAACTTTTATAAGTTCGGTTGGTTAAAACAGTTTTTGTTGAGGGTATAATGGACTTTTTCAGCTAGCTTGCTAGTAGGAAGGGGTGTGAGTTTGTGTGTTTCGGTTTTTTTTTTCTTTTCCTGGATCTCTCCGCATCAGCAGATAGATCCGCACAACTCTTAACTACTTACCGACACATAGTAAGTACCGCAGACCAAAATATGGTACTAGTACCTTATCTTTTTTTTGGATAGGCAGTACTAACTTTATCAACAGAGACTGCAACTCAGTCGGTTTGGACGGGCTGGCAGTCATATTTTAGCCCAAACCCGAATTACATTTAAGTTACCCAGGCCCGTCCAGGCCCGAAGTTATATATGTCTATACCCGTACAAACCCGGATCGAATTGACTCATGAAAAATTCGTGCTGTGCCCTACCCAACCCGAGTTCTAATGCCAAGGAGCAAGAATTCATTAATATGTGACAATTCTTGCTACTTTTAGATGAATACACAATTTGCATTTAAATAGGGCAAGTTACATTAGTATAACATGTACTGATTTCAAACAGATGCATGCTTAGTACTTCTTGGGCTCCTTTAATTGTTTTCTTGAGGAACAATTGCCACGGAAGGTAGACAGAAGTTTGGCGAGCCTCCTGCAGCCATTTAAACTCCCTCGAGCCTTGGTTCAAACTGGTGGCGTACCGAGAATTTCTTTGTCGTGCTCCAACTTCCTCGTCCCGGGGTCACCATGATGGTCGTTGTTTCCTTCGGAATTTACTAACATACAACTACCAACATCTTCTGAATGTGGGCTTTAATATTATTTGATGCTTGACCCATATTGCGTCAATAAAAATGTATCTAAAAAAAATATTTATTATACTTGTAAAACAACTGAAATCAAGTCTCTAAAAAAAACTTGTACAAAATCTCTCAACGAGGAGAATTAACTCACAAGAAAGACTATGCAATCTCTTGTAGTTGAGCAAGCATTCACCAAATTACAAACTTAGAATATTTTTAAGTACTAAAGAACAAATACTTAATGATGTATGTGTTTGTGTTTCTAGAACATCTCGCTGGTAGTGTGGAAGTTTTGTAGAAGCTTTGTAGAATGATTGTTGTGAGTGCCAGAGATACTAGGAAGACATAGGAGTATTATAGATAATTTGGATGAGAGATATAGAAATCGTACTTCTTCAAATTGGTAATTGATCTGCTCTTCATCCATCACAATAATTGATTAACCAGAACTCATTCCGAATGGTATTTCGACCAAGATGGAGGAGGATTTTAGACTTTAATTAGGCTTTAATTCCGGAAGGATGGAAGATGCCCGTACCACATATATACATTTAATGACAATATAATAAACTATTAGTAGTATTTTATACAGATATATATGTATATGGGTAATTCGGGTTTAGCCCGAATATTATCTATTATTGACGAGCCCGAACCCGAATTCAATTCGGGCTGCAAAATATTGCCCAAGCCCGTCCGAATTACAAATTGGAATAGCGCATGGCCAAATTTAATTCTGTCTGGGTCGGGTTTTTCGGGTCAACCCGACCGACATGCAGCCCTAACAAAAAGTACTCGGAAGATAACTCAAAAAAAAAAAAAAAAAAAAAAAAAAATTGTATAAGTTCGATTGGTTAAAACAGTTTTGGTTGAGGGCATAATGAACTTTTTCAGCTAGCTTGCTAGTAGGAAGGGGTGTGAGTTTGTGTGTTTCGGTATTTTTTTTCTTTTTTTGGATCTCTCCGCATCAGCAGATAGATCCGCACAGCTCTTAACTACTTACCGACACAAAGTAAGTACCGCAGACCAAAATATGGTACTAGTACCTTATCTTTTTTTTGGATAGGCGGTACTAGTACCTTATCAACATAACAAAAAGTACTCGAAAAAAAAGGAAACTTGTATAAGTTTGATTGGTTTAAACCAATTTGGTTGAGGGCATAATGGACTTTTTCAGCTAGCTCGCTAGTAGGATGGGGTGTGAGTTTGTGTGTTTCAGTTCTTTTTCTTCTCCTTAATCTCTCCGCATGAGCATATAGATCCGCACAGCTCTTAACTACTTAACGACACAAAGTAAGTACCGCAGACCAAAATATGGTACTAGTACCTTATCTTTTTTTGGATAGGCGGTACTAATACCTTATCAACAGAACAAAAAGTACTCGAAAAAAAAACTTGTATAAGTTTTATTGGTTAAAACAGATTTGGTTGAGGGCATAATGGACTTTTTCAGCTAGCTCGCTAAGTTTATGGGTTATGAGTTTGTGTGTTTCAATTCTTTTTCTTTTCCTTAAATCTCTCCGCATCAGCAAATAAATCCGCACAGCTCTTAACTACTCACTGACACAAAGTAAGTACCGCAGACCAAACTAAGGTACTAGTACCTTATCTTTTATTTTGATAGGCGGTACTAGTACCTTATCAACAGAACAAAAAGTACTCGGAAAATTACCCAAAAAAAAATAAAACCTTGTATAAGTTTGATTGGTTTAAATAGATTTGGTTGAAGGCATAATGGAATTTTTCAGCAAACTCCCTAGTAGGAAGGGGTGTGAGTTTGTGTGTTTCAGTTCTTTTTTTTTCCTTAATCTCGCCGCATCAGCATATAGATCTGCACAGATCTTAACTACTTACAGACACAAAGTAAGTACCGCATACCAAACTATGGTACTAGTACCTTATCTTTTTTTTTTTGGATAGAAGGTACTAGTACCGTAGGACAGACACAAAAAGTACTCGGAAGATTACTTAAAAAAAAAAACTTTTATAAGTTCGGGTTGTTCAATCAGTTTTGGTTGAGGGCATAATGGACTTTTTCAGCTAGCTTTCTAGTAGGAAGGGGTGTGAGTTTGTGTGTTTCGGTTTTTTTCTTTTCCAGATCTCTCCGCATCAGCTGATAGATCCGCACAGATCTTAACTACTTACCGACACAAAGTAAGTACCGCAGACCAAAATTTGGTACTAGTACCTTATCTATTTTTTGGATAGGCGGTACTAACTTTATCAACAGAACAAAAAGTACTCGTAAGATTACTCAAAAAAAAACTTGTATAAGTTCGATTGGTTAAAACAGTTTTGGTTGAGGGCATAATGACCTTTTTAAGCTAGCTTGCTAGTAGGAAGGGGTGTGAGTTTGTGTGTTTCGGTTTTTTTTCTTTTGTTGGATCTCTCCGCATCAGCAGATAGATCCGCACAGCTCTTAACTACTTACCGACACAAAGTAAGTACCGCAAACCAAAATATGGTACTAGTACCTTATCGTTTTTTTGATATGCGGTACTAGTACCTTATCAACAGAACAAACAGTACTCTGAAGATTACCCAAACAAAAAAAAACTTGTATAAGGTTGATTGGTTTAAACAGATTAGGTTGAGGGCATAATGGACTTTTTAAGCTAGCTCGCTAGTAGGAAGGGGTGTGAGTTTGTGTGTTTCAGTTCTTTTTCTTTTCCTTAATCTCTCCGCATCAGCATATAGATCCGCACAGCTCTTAACTACTTACTCACACAAAGTAAGTACCGCAGACCAAACTATGGTACTAGTATCTTATCTTATTTTTGGATAGGCGGTACTTGTACCTTATCGACAGAATAAAAAGTACTCGGAAGATTACTCAAAAAAAAATTGTAAGTTCGGTTGGTTAAAACAGTTTTGGTTGAGGGCATAATGGACTTTTTCAGCTATCTTGCTAGTAGGAAGGGGTGTGAGTTTGTGTGTTTCGGGTTTTTTTCTTTTCTTGGATCTCTCCGCATCAGCAGATAGATCCGCACAGCTCTTAATTACTTACCGACACAAAGTAAGTACCGCAGACCAAAATATGGTACTAGTACCTTATCTTTTTTTTTTGGATAGGCGGTACTAGTACCTTATCAACAGAACCAAAAGTACTCGAAAAAAAAGAAACTTGTATAAGTTTGATTGGTTAAAACAGATTTGGTTGAGGGCATAATGGACTTTTTCAGCTAGCTCGCTAGGTGAAAGGGGTGTGAGTTTGTGTGTTTCAATTCTTTTTTCTTTACTTTTTTCTCTCCGCATCAGCAAATAGATCCGCACAGCTCTTAACTACTTATTGACACAAAGTAAGTACCTCAGACCAAAATAAGGTACTAGTACCTTATCTGTTCTTTTTATATGCGGTACTAGTACCTTGTCAACAGAACAAAAATTACTCCAAACATTACAAAAAAAAAAAAAAAAAAATTGTATAAGTGTCATATGTTTAAGAAAATTTGGTTGAGGGAATAATGAACTTTTTCAGCTAGCTCGCTTGTAGGAAGGGGAGTGAGTTTGTGTGTTTTAGTTCTTTTTCTTTTCCTTAATCTTTCCGCATCAGCATATAGATCCGCACAGCTCTCAACTCATTACTGACACAAAGTAAGTACCGCAGACCAAACTATGGAACTAGTACCTTATCTTTTTTTTTGGATAGGCGGTACTAGTACCTTATCAACAGAACAAAAAGTATTCGGAAGATTACTCCAAAAAAACTTTTATAAGTTCGATTGGTTAAAACAGTTTTGGTTGAGGGCATAATGAACTTTTTCAGCTAGCTTGCTAGTAGGAAGGGGTGTGAGTTTGTGTGTTTCGGTTTTTTTTTTCTTTTTTTGGATCTCTCCGCATCAGCAGATAGATCCGCACAGCTCTTAACTACTTACCGACACAAAGTAAGTACCACAGACCAAAATATGGTACTAGTACCTTATCTTTTTTTGGATAGGCAGTACTAACTTTATCAACAGAGACTGCAACTCGGTCGGTTTGGACGGGCTGGCAGTCATATTTTAGCCCAAACCCGAATTACATTTAGGTTACCCAGGCCCGTCCAGGCCTGAAGTTATATATGTCTATACCCGTACAAACCCGGACCAAATTGACTCATGAATAATTCGTGCTGTGCCCGACCCAACCTGAGTTCCAATGCCAAGGAGCAAGAATTCATTAATATGTGACAATCCTTGCTACTTTTAGATGGATACACAATTTGCATTTAAATAGAGCAAGTTACATTAGTATAACATGTACTGATTTCAAACAGATACATGCTTAGTACTTCTTGGGTTCCTTTAATTGTTTTCTTGAGGAACAATTGCCACGGAAGGTAGACAGAAGTTTGGCGAGCCTCCTGCAGCCATTTACACTCCCTCGAGCCTTGGTGTTCCTCAAACTGGTGGCGTACCGAGAATTTCTTTGTCGTGCTCCAACTTCCTCGTCCCGGGGTCACCATGATGGCCGTTGTTTCCTTCGGAATTTACTAACATACAACTACCAACATCTTCTGAATGTGGGCTTTAATATTATTTGATGCTTGACCCATCTTGCGTCAATAAAAATGTATCTAAAAAAAATATTTATTATACTTGTAAAACAACTGAAATCAAGTCTCTAAAAAAAACTTGTACAAAATCTCTCAACGAGGAGAATTAACTCACAAGAAAGACTAAGGCAATCTCTTGTAGTTGAGCAAGCATTCACCAAATTACAAACTTAGAATATTTTTAAGTACTAAAGAACAAATACTTAATGATGTATGTGTTTGTGTTTCTAGAACATCTTGCTGGCAGTGTGAAAGTTTTGTAGAAGCTTTGTAGAATGATTGTTGTGAGTGCCAGAGATACTAGGAAGACATAGGAGTATTATAGATAATTTGGAAGAGAGATATAGAAATCGTACCTCTTCAATTTGGTAATTGATCTGCTCTTCATCCATCACAATAATTGATTAACAAGAACTCATTCCGAATGGTATTTTGACCAAGATGGAGGAGGATTTTAGACTTTAATTAGGCTTTAATTCCGGAAGGATGGAAGATGCCCGTACCACATATATACATTTAATGACAATATAATAAACTATTAGTAGTACTGTATACAGATATATATGTATATGGGTAATTCGGGTTTAGCCCGAAAATTATCTATTATTGACGAGCCCGAACCCGAATTCAACTCGGGCTGCAAAATATTGCCCAAGCCCGTCCGAAATACAAATTGGAATAGCGCATGGCCAAATTTAATTCTGTCTCGGGTTTTTCGGGTCAACCCGACCGACTTGCAGCCCTAACAAAAAGTACTCGGAAGATAACTCAAAAAAAAAAAAAAAAAAAAAAAAAACTTGTATAAGTTCGATTGGTTAAAACAGTTTTGGTTGAGGGCATAATGAACTTTTTCAGCTAGCTTGCTAGTAGGAAGGGGTGTGAGTTTGTGTGTTTCGGTTTTTTTTTTTTTTTTTCTTTTTTTGGATCTCTCCGCATCAGCAGATAGATCCGCACAGCTCTTAAGTACTTACCGACACAAAGTAAGTACCGCAGACCAAAATATGGTACTAGTACCTTATCTTTTTTTTGGATAGGCGGTACTAGTACCTTATCAACATAACAAAAAGTACTTTGAAAAAAAGGAAACTTGTATAAGTTTGATTGGTTTAAACAAATTTGGTTGAGGGCATAATGGACTTTTTCAGCTAGCTCGCTAGTAGGATGGGGTGTGAGTTTGTGTGTTTCAGTTCTTTTTTGTCTCCTTAATCTCTCCGCATCAGCATATAGATCCGCACAGCTCTTAACTACTTAGCGACACAAAGTAAGTACCGCAGACCAAAATATGGTACTAGTACCTTATGTTTTTTTTGGATAGGCGGTACTAGTACCTTATCAACAGAACAAAAAGTAATCGAAAAAAAGGAAACTTGTATAAGTTTGATTGGTTCAAACAGATTTGGTTGAGGGCATAATGGACTTTTTTAGCTAGCTCGCTAGGTGAAAGGGGTGTGAGTTTGTGTGTTTCAGTTCTTTTTCTTTACCTTGATCTCTCTGCATCAGCTGATAGATTCGCATAGCTCTTAACTACTTACTGACACAAAGTAAGTACCGCAGACCAAACTATGGTACTAGTACCTTATCTTTTATTTGATAGGCGGTACTAGGACCTTATCAATAGAACAGAAAGTACTTGAAAGATTACGCCTAAAAAAAACAAAACCTTGTATAAGTTTGATTGGTTAAAACAGATTTGGTTGAGAGCATAATGGAATTTTTCAGCTAGCTCGCTAGTAGCAAGGGGTGTGAGTTTGTGTGTTTCAAGTCTTTTTCTTTTCTTGGATATCTACGCATCAACAGATAGATCCGCACAGCTCTTAATTACTCACTGACACAAAGTAAGTACCAGACCATACTAAGGTACTAATACCTTATCTTTTTTTTGATAGGCGGTACTAGTTCTTATCAACAGAACAAAAAGTACTCGGAAGATTACCAAAAAAAATAAAAAAAATGTATAAGTTCGATTGGTTTAAACAGATTTGGTTGAGGGCATAATGGACTTTTTCAGCTAGCTCGCTAGTAGGAAGGGGTGTGAGTTTGTGTGTTTCAGTTCTTTTTCTTTTCCTTAATCTCTCCGCATCAGCATATAGATCCGCACAGCTCTTAACTACTTTATGACACAAAGTAAGTACTGCTGACCAAACTATGGCACTAGTACCTTATTTTTTTTGGATAGGCGGTACAGGTACCTTATCAACAGAACAAAATGTACTCGGAAGATTACTCAAAAAAAAAAAAAAACAAAACAAAAACAAAAATTTTTATATGTTCGGTTGGTTAAAACAGTTTTGGTTGAGGGCATAATGGACTTTTTCAGCTAGCTTCCTAGTAGGAAGGGGTGTGAGTTTGTGTGTTTCAGTTCTTTTTCTTATCCTTTTTCTCTCCACATCATCAGATAGATCCGCACAGCTCTTAATTACTTATTGACACAAAGTAAGTACCGCAAACCAAACTATGGTACTAGTACCTTATCTTTTTTTTGGATAGGCGGTACTAGTACCTTATCAACAGAACAAAAAGTACTCCGCAGATTACCCAAAAAAAAATACTTGTATAAGTTTGATTAGTTAAAACATATTTGGTTGAGGGCATAATGGACTTTTTCAGATAGGTCGCTAGTAGTAAGGGGTGTGAGTTTTTGTTTCAGTTCTTCTTCTTTTCCTTGATATCTCCGCGTCAGCAGATAGATTCGCACAGCTCTTAACTACTTACAGACACAAAGTAAGTACCGCAGACCAAACTATGGTACTAGTATTTTTTCTTTTTTTTGGATAGGCGTACTAGTACCTTATCAACAGAACAAAAAGTACTCGAAAGATTACACGAAAAAAAACAAAAAAAAAAAAAAACAAAACCTTGTATAAGTTTGATTGGTTAAAACAAATTTGGTTGAGAGCATACTGGACTTTTTCAGCTAGCTCGCTAGTAGCAAGAGGTGTGAGTTTTTGTGTTTCAGTTCTTTTTCTTTTCCTTGATCTCTCCGCATCAGCAAATAGATCCGCATCGCTCTTAACTACTTACTGACACAAAGTAAGTACCGCAGACCAAACTAAGGTACTAGTACCTTATCTTTTTTTTTTGATAGGCGGTACTAGTACCTTATTAACAGAACAAAAAGTACTCGGAAGATTACCCAATAAAAACCCTTGTATCAGTTTGATTGGTTAAAGCATATTTGGTTGAGGGCTTAAAGGACTTTTTCAGCTAGGTCGCTAGTAGGAAGGGGTGTGAATTTGTGTTTCAAATCTTTTGCTTTTCCTTGATCTATCCGCATTAGCAGATAGATCCGCACAGCTCTTAACTACTTACTGACACAAAATAATTACCGCATACCAAACTATGGTACTAGTACCTTATCTATTTTTTTGGATAGGCGGTACTAGTACCTTATCAACTGAACAAAAAGTACTCGGAAGATTACCCAAAAAAAAATTGTTAAAGTTTGATTGGTTAAAAGAGATTTGGTTGAGGGCATAATGGACTTTTCAGCTAGCTCGCTAGTAGGAAGGGGTGTGAGTTTGTGTGTTTCAGTTATTTTTCTTTACCTTGATCTCTCTGCATCAGCTGATAGATCTGCACAAATCTTAACTACTTAATGACACAAAGTAAGTACCGCAGACCAAACTATGGTACTAGTACCTTATCTTTTTTTTGGATAGGCGGTACTAGTACCTTATCAACAGAACAAAAAGTACTCGAAAGATTACGCTAAAAAAAACAAAAAAAAAAAACCTTGTATAAGTTTGATTGGTTAAAACAGATTTGGTTGAGAGCATACTGGAATTTTTCAGCTAGCTCGCTAGTAGCAAGGGGTCTGAGTTGTGTGTTTCAGTTCTTTTTCTTTTCCTTAATCTCTCCGCATCAACATATAGATCCGGACAGCTCTTAACTACTTACTGACACAAAGTAAGTACCGCAGATCAAACTAAGGTACTAATACCTTATCTTTTTTTTTGAAAGGCGGTACTAGTACCTTATCAACAGAACAAAAAGTACTCGGAAGATTACCAAAAACAATAAAAAAAAATGTAAAGGGTTTGATTGGTTTAAACAGATTTGGTCGAGGGCATAAGGATCTTTTTCAGCTAGCTCGCTAGTACGAAGGGGTGTGAGTTTGTGTGTTTCAGTTCTTTTTCTTTTCCTTAATATCAGCATATAGATCCGCACAGCTCTTAACTACTTACTGACACAAAGTAAGTACCGCAGACCAAACTACGGCACTAGTACCTTATTTTTTTTGGATAGGCGGTACAGGTACTTATCAACAGAACAAAAAGTACTCGGAAGATTACCAAAACAAAAAAAAAAAAAAACTTGTTTAAGTTTGATTGGTTAAAAGAGATTTGGTTGAGGGCATATTGGACTTTTTCATCTAGCTCGCTAGTAGGAAGGGGTGTGAGTTTGTGTGTTTAAGTTCTTTTTCTTTACCTTGATCTCTCTGCATCAGCTGATAGATCCGCACAACTCCTAACTACTTACTGACACAAAGTAAGTACCGAAGACCAAACTATGGTACTAGTACCTTGTCTTTTTTTGGATAGGCGGTACTAGTACCTTATCAACAAAACAAAAAGTACTCGAAAGATTACGCCAAAAAAAACATAAAAAAAAACAAAACCTTCTATAAGTTTGATTGGTTAAAACATATTTGATTGAGAGCATACCGGACTTTTTCAGCTAGCTCGCTAGTAACAAGGGGTGTGAGTTTGTGTGTTTCAGTTCTTTTTCTTTTCCTTGACCTCTCCGCATCAGCAAATAGATCCGCACAGCTCTTAACTACTGACTCACACAAAGTAAGTACCGCACACCAAACTAAGGTACTAGTACCTTATCTTTTTATTTTGATAGGCGGTACTAGTACCTTATCAACAGAACAAAAAGTACTCGGAAGATTACCAAAAAAACCCTTGTATAAGTTTGATTGGTTAAAAGATATTTGGTTGAGGGCATAATGGAATCATTCAGCTAGCTCGCTATTTTGAAGGGGTGTGAGTTTGTGTGTTTAAGTTCTTTTTCTTTACCTTGATCTCTCTGCATCAGCTGATAGATCCGCACAACTCCTAACTACTTACTGACACAAAGAAAGTACCGAAGACCAAACTATGGTACTAGTACCTTGTCTTTTTTTGGATAGGCGGTACTAGTACCTTATCAACAAAACAAAAAGTACTCGAAAGATTACGCCAAAAAAAACATAAAAAAAACAAAACCTTCTATAAGTTTGATTGGTTAAAACATATTTGATTGAGAGCATACTGGACTTTTTCAGCTAGCTCGCTAGTAGCAAGGGGTGTGAGTTTGTGTGTTTCAGTTCTTTTTCTTTTCCTTGACCTCTCCGCATCAGCAAATAGATCCGCACAGCTCTTAACTACTGACTGACACAAAGTAAGTACCGCACACCAAACTAAGGTACTAGTACCTTATCTTTTTATTTTGATAGGCGGTACTAGTACCTTATCAACAGAACAAAAAGTACTTGGAAAAAAAAACAAAACAAAACAAAACAAAACAAAACAAAACAAAACTTGCATTAGTTCGATTGGTTAAAACAGTTTGGTTGAGGGAATAATGGACTTTTTCAGCTAGCTTGCTAGTAGGAAGGGGTGTGAGTTTGTGTGTTTCGGTTTTTTTTTATTTTCTTGGATCTCTCCGCATCAGCAGATAGATCCGCACAACTCTTAATTACTTACTGACAAAAATTAAGTACCGCAAACCAAACTATGATACTAGTACCTCATCTTGTTTTTTGATAGGCGGACTAGTACCTTATCAACAGAACAAAAAGTACTCGGAAGATTACCAAAAAAACCCTTGTATAAGTTTGATTGGTTAAAAGATATTTGGTTGAGGGCATAATGGAATCATTCAGCTAGCTCGCTATTTTGAAGGGGTGTGAGTTTGTGTGTTTCAGTTCTTTTTCTTTACCTTGATCTATCTACATCAGCTGATAGATCCGCACAAATCTTAACTACTTACTGACACAAAGTAAGTACCGCAGACCAAACTATGGTACTAGTACCTTATCTTTTTTTTTGGATAAGCGGTACTAGTACCTTATCAACAGAACAAAAAGTACTCGAAAGATTACGCCAAAAAAAAAAAAAAAAAAAAAAAAAAAAAAAAAAAAAACGGATTTGGTTGAGAGCATACTGGACTTTTTCAGCTAGCTCGCTAGTAGCAAGGGGTGTGATTTTGTGTGTTTCAGTTCTTTTTCTTTTCCTTGACCTCTCCGCATCAGCAAATAGATCCGCACAGCTCTTAACTACTGACTGACACAAAGTGAGTACCGCAGACCAAACTAAGGTACTAGTACCTTATCTTTTTATTTTGAATAGGCGGTACTAGTACCTTATCTTTTTATTTTGAATAGGCGGTACTAGTACCTTATCAACAGAACAAAAAGTACTCGGAAGATTACAAAAAAAAAAAAAAAAACTTGTTTAAGTTTGATCGGTTAAATGAGATTTGGTTGAGGGCATATTGGACTTTTTCAGCTAGCTCGCTAGTAGGAAGGGGTGTGAGTTTGTGTGTTTAAGTTCTTTTTCTTTACCTTGATCTCTCTGCATCAGCTGATTGATCCGCACAGCTCTTAACTACTTACTGACACAAAGTAAGTACCGCAGACCAAACTATGGTACTAGTACATTGTCTTTTTTTGGATAGGCGGTACTAGTACCTTATCATCAAAACAAAAAGTACTCGAAAGATTACGCCAAAAAAAACATAACAAAAAAAAAGCAAAACCTTCTATAAGTTTGATTGGTTAAAACAGATTTGGTTGAGAGCATACTGGACTTTTTCAGCTAGCTCGCTAGTAGCAAGGGGTGTGAGTTTGTGTGTTTCAGTTCTTTTTCTTTTCCTTGACCTCTCCGCATCAGCAAATAGATCCGCACAGCTCTTAATTACTTACTGACACAAAGTAAGTACCGCAAACCAAACTATGATACTAGTACCTTATCTTTTTTTTTTGATAGGCGGACTAGTACCTTATCAACAGAACAAAAAGTAATCGGAAGATTACCCAAAAAAAACCCTTGTATAAGTTTGATTGGTTAAAAGAGATTTGGTTGAGGGCATAATGGACTTTTTCAGCTAGCTCGCTTGTAGGAAGGGGTGTGAGTTTGTGTGTTTCAGTTATTTTTCTTTACCTTGATCTCTCTGCATCAGCTGATAGATTCGCACAAATCTTAACTACTTACTGACACAAAGTAAGTACCGCAGACCAAACTATGGTATTAGTACCTTATCTTTTTATGGATAGGCGGTACTAGTACCTTATCAACAGAACAAAAAGTACTCGGAAGATTACCAAAAAAAAAAAAAACCTTGTATAAGTTTGATTCGTTAAAACATATTTGGTTGAGAGCATACTGGACTTTTTCAGCTAGCTCGCTAGTAGCAAGGGGTGTGAGTTTGTGTGTTTCAATTCTTTTTCTTTTCCTTGATCTCTCCGCATCAGCAAATAGATCCGCACAACTCCTAACTACTTACTGACACAAAGTAAGTACCGCAGACCAAACTAAGGTACTAATACCTTATCTTTTTTTTTTTTGATAGGCGGTACTAGTACCTTATAAACAGAACAAAAAGTATACGGAAGATTACTAAAATAATTAATAAAAAATGTATAAGTTCGATTGGTTTAAACAGATTTGGTTGAGGGCATAAGGGAATTTTTCAGCTAGCTCGCTAGTAGGAAGGGGTGTGAGTTTGTGTGTTTCGTTTTTTTTTTCTTTTCCTGGATCTCTCCGCATCAGCAGATAGATCTGCACAGCTCTTAATTACTTACTGACACAAAGTAAGTACCGCAAACCAAACTATGGTACTAGTACCTCATCCTTTTTTTCTTGGATAGGCGCTACTAGTACCTTATCAATAGAAGAAAAAGTACTCGGAAGATTATCCAAAAAAAAAAACCCTTGTATAAGTTTGATTGGTTAAAACATATTTGGTTGTAGGCATAACGAACTTTTTCAGATAGGTCAATAGAAGGAAGGGGTGTGAGTTTGTGTTTCAGTTATTTTTCTTTACCTTGATCTCTCCGCATCAGCAGATAGATCCGCACAGCTCTTAATTACTTACTGACACAAAGTAAGTACCGCAAACCAAACTATGATACTAGTACCTTATCTTTTTTTTGATAGGCGGACTAGTACCTTATCAACAGAACAAAAAGTACTCGGAAGATTACCCAAAAAAACCCTTGTATAAGTTTGATTGGTTAAAAGAGATTTGGTTAAGGGCATAATGGATTTTTTCAGCTAGCTCGCTATTTTGAAGGGGTGTGAGTTTGTGTGTTTCAGTTCTTTTTCTTTACCTTGATCTATCTACATCAGCTGATAGATCCGCACAAATCTTAACTACTTACTGACACAAAGTAAGTACCGCAGACCAAACTATGGTACTAGTACCTTATCTTTTTTTTGGATAGGCGGTACTAGTACCTTATCAACAGAACAAAAAGTACTCGGAAGATTACCAAAAAAAAAACATTGTATAAGTTTGATTCGTTAAAACATATTTGGTTTAGAGCAAACTCGACTTTTTCAGCTAGCTCGCTAGTAGCAAGGGGTGTGAGTTTGTGTGTTTCATTTCTTTTTCTTTTCCTTGATCTCTCCGCATCAGCAAATAGATCCGCACAACTCCTAACTACTTACTGACACAAAGTAAGTACCGCAGACCAAACTAAGGTACTAATACCTTATCTTTTTTTTTTGATAGGCGGTAATAGTACCTTATAAACAGAACAAAAAGTATACGGAAGATTAATAAAATAATTAATAAAAAATGTATAAGTTTGATTGGTTTAAACAGATTTGGTTGAGGGCATAAGGGAATTTTTCAGCTAGCTCACTAGTAGGAAGGGGTGTGAGTTTGTGTGTTTCGGTTTTTTTTCTTTTTCTGGATCTCTCCGCATCAGCAGATAGATCTGCACAGCTCTTAATTACTTAATGACACAAAGTAAGTACCGCAAACCAAACTATGGTACTAGTACCTTATCCTTTTTTTCTTGGATAGGCGGTACTAGTACCTTATCAATAGAAGAAAAAGTACTCGGAAGATTATCCAAAAAAAACCCTTGTATAAGTTTGATTGGTTAAAACATATTTGGTTGTGGGCATAATGAACTTTTTCAGATAGGTCAATAGAAGGAAGGGGTGTGAGTTTGTGTTTCAGTTCTTTTGCTTTTCCTTGATCTCTCCGCATCAGCAGATAGATTCGCACAGTTCTTAACTACTTACTGACACAAAGTAAGTACCGCAGACCAAACTATGGTATTAGTACCTTTTCTGTTTTTTGGATAGGCGGTACTAGTACCTTATCAACAGAACAAAAAGTAATAGGAAGATTACCAAAAAAAAAAAAAAAAAAAAAACTTGTTTAAGTTTGATTGGTTAAAAGAGATTTGGTTGAGGGCATATTGGACTTTTTCAGCTAGCTCGCTAGTAGGAAGGGGTGTGAGTTTGTGTGTTTAAGTTCTTTTTCTTTACCTTGTTCTCTCTGCATCAACTGATAGATCCGCACAGCTCTTAACTACTTACTTACACAAAGTAAGTACCGCAGACCAAACTAAGGTACTAGTACCTTATCTTTTTATTTTGATAGGCGGTACTAGTACCTTATCAACAGAACAAAAAGTGCTCGGAAGATTACCAAAAAAACCTTGTATAAGTTTGATTGGCTAAAGGAGATTTGGTTGAGGGCATAATGGAATTTTTCAGCTAGCTCTCTAGTTGGAAGGGGTGTGAGTTTGTGTGTTTCGTTTTTTTTTTTATTTTCTTGGATCTCTCCGCATCAGCAGATAGATCCGCACAGCTCTTAATTACTTACTGACACAAAGTAAGTACCGCAAACCAAACTATGATACTTGTACCTTATCTTTTTTTTGATAGGCGGACTAGTACCTTATCAACAGAACAAAAAGTACTCGGAAGATTACCCAAAAAAACCCTTGTATAAGTTTGATTGGTTAAAAGAGATTTGGTTAAGGGCATAATGGATTTTTTCAGCTAGCTCGCTATTTTGAAGGGGTGTGAGTTTGTGTTTTTCAGTTCTTTTTCTTTACCTTGATCTATCTACATCAGCTGATAGATCCGCACAAATCTTAACTACTTACTGACACAAAGTAAGTACCGCAGACCAAACTATGGTACTAGTACCTTATCTCTTTTTTGGATAGGCGGTACTAGTACCTTATCAACAGAACAAAAAGTACTCGAAAGATTACGCCAAAAAAAACAAAAAAAAAAAACATTTTATTAATTTGATTGGTTAAAACAGATTTGGTTGAGAGCATACTGGACTTTTTCAGCTAGCTCGCTAGTAGCAAGGGGTGTGAGTTTGTGTGTTTCAGTTCTTTTTCTTTTCCTTGACCTCTCCGCATCAGCAAATAGATCCGCACAGCTCTTAACTACTGACTGACACAAAGTAAGTACTGCAGACCAAACTAAGGTACTAGTACCTTATCTTTTTATTTTGATAGGCGGTACTAGTACCTTATCAACAGAAAAAAAAAAAAAGTACTCGGAAGATTACCCAAAAAAAACCCTTGTATAAGTTTGATTGGTTAAAAGAGATCTGGTTGAGGGCATAATGGAATTTTTCAGCTAGCTCGCTAGTTGGAAAGGGTGTGAGTTTGTGTGTTTCGGTTTTTTTTCTTTTCCTGGATCTCTCCGCATCAGCAGATAGATCCGCACAGCTCTTAATTACTTACTGACACAAAGTAAATACCGCAGACCAAAATATGGTACTAGAACATAATCTTTTTTTGGATAGGCGGTACAAATACCATATCAAGAGAAAAAAATTACTTGAAAGATTACGCCAAAAAAACAAACAAACAAACAAAAAAAAACGAAGCCTTGTATAAGTTTGATTGATTAAAACAGATTTGGTTGAGAGCATACTGGACTTTTTCAGCTAGCTCGCTAGTAGCAAGGGGTGTGAGTTTGTGTGTTTCAGTTCTTTTTCTTTTCCTTGATCTCTCCGCATAATCAAATAGATCAGCACAAATCTTAACTACATACTGACACAAAGTAAGTAACGCAGACCAAACTAAGGTTCTAGTACCTTATCTTTTTTTTGATAGGCAGTACTAGTACCTTATTAACAGAACAAAAAGTACTCGGAAGATTACCCAAAAAAAACCCTTGTATAAGTTTGATTGGTTAAAGCATATTTGGTTGAGGGCTTAATGGACTTTTTAAGCTAGGTCGCTAGTAGGAAGGGGTGTGAGTTTGTGTTTCAAATCTTTTTCTTTTCCTTGATTTCTCCGCATCAGCAGATAGATCCGCACAGCTCTTAACTACTTACTGACACAAGTAAGCACCGCAGACCAAACAATGGTTCTAGTACCTTATCTTTTTTTGGATAGGCGGTACTAGTACCTTATCAACAGAAAAAATAGTACTCGAAAGATTACGCTAAAAAACAAAAAAAAAAAAAAAAAAAAAAACCTTGTATAAGTTTGATTGGTTAAAATAGATTTGGTTGAGAGCATACTGGACTTTTTCAGCTAGCTCGCTAGTAGCAAGGGGTGTGAGTTTGTGTGCTTCAGTTCTTTTTCTTTTCCTTGGTCTTTCCGCAGCAAATAGATCAGCACAGTTCTTAACTACTTATTGACACAACGTAAGTACCGCAGTCCAAACTAAGGTACTAGTACCTTATCTTTTTTTTTATAGGCGGTACTAGTACCTTATTAACAGAACAAAAAGTACTCGGAAGATTACCCAAAAAAAACCCTTGTAAAAGTTTGATTGGTTAAAGCATATTTGGTTGAGGGCTTAATGGACTTTTTCAGCTAGGTCGCTAGTAGGAAGGGGTATGAGTTTGTGTTTTAAATCTTTTTCTTTTCCTTGATCTCTCCGCATCAGCAGATAGATCCGCACAGCTCTTAACTACTTACTGACACAAAGTAAGTACCGCAGACCAAACTATGGTACTAGTACCTTATCTTTTTTTCGGGATAGGCGGTACTAGTACCTTATCAACAGAACAAAAATTACTCGAAAGATTACCCAAAAAAAAATTATATAAGTTTGATTGGTTAAAAGAGATTTGGTTGAGGGCATAATGGAATTTTTCAGCTAGTTCGCTAGTTGGAAGGGGTGTGAGTTTGTGTGTTTCAGTTCTTTTTCTTTTCCTTGATCTATCTACATCAGCTGATAAATCCGCACAAATCTTAACTACTTAATGACACAAAATAAGTACCGCAGACCAAACTATGGTACTAGTAACTTATCTGTTTTTGGATAGGCGGTGCTAGTACCTTATCAACAGAACAAAAAGTACTCGAAAGATTACGCCAAAAAAAACAAAAAACAAAAAAAAACAAAACCTTGTATAAGTTTGATTGGTTAAAACAGATTTGGTTAAGAGCATACTGGACTTTTGCAGCTAGCTCGCTAGAAGCACGGGGTGTGAGTTTGTGAGTTTCAGTTCTTTTCTTTTCCTTGATCTCTCCGCATCAGCAAATATATCAGCACAGCTCTTAACTACTTTACTGACACAAAGTAAGTACCGGAGACCAAACTAAGGTACTATACCTTATCTTTTTTTTTTGAAAGGCGGTACTAGTACCTTATTAACTGAACAAAAAGTACTCGGAAGATTACCCAAAAAAAACCCTCGTATAAGATTGATTTGTTAAAGCATATTTGCTTGAGGGCTTAATGGACTTTTTCAGCTAGGTCGCTAGTAGGAAGGGGTGTGAGTTTGTGTTTCAAATCTTTTGCTTTTCCTTGATCTCTCTGCATCGGCAGATAGATCCGCAAAGCTCTTAACTACTTACTGACACAAAGTAATTACCGCAAACCAAACTATGGTACTAGTACCTTATCTTTTTTTTGGATAGGCGAAACTAGTACCTTATCAACAGAACAAAAAGGACTCGGAAGATTACCCAAAAATAAATTATATAAGTTTGATTGGTTAAAAGAGATTTGGTTGAGGGCATAATGGACTTTTTCAGCTAGCTCGCTAGTAGGAAGGGGTGTGAGTTTGTGTGTTTCAGTTATTTTTCTTTACCTTGATCTCTCTGCATTAGCTGATAGATCCGCACAAATCTTAACTACTTACTGACACAAAGTAAGTACCGCAGACCAAACTATGGTACTAGTACCTTATCTTTTTTTTGGATAGGCGGTACTAGTACCTTATCAACAGAACAAAAAGTACTCGAAAGATTACGCTAAAAAAAACAAAAAAAACCTTGTATAAGTTTGATTGGTTAAAACAGATTTGGTTGAGAGCATACTGGACTTTTTCAGCTAGCTCGCTAGTAGCAAGGGGTGTGAGTTTGTGTGTTTCAATTCTTTTTCTTTTCCTTGATCAGTCCGCATTAGCAAATAGATCCGCACAGCTCTTAACTACTTACTGATACAAAGTAAGTACCGCAGACCAAACTAAGGTACTAATACCTTATCTTTTTTTTTGATAGGCGGTACTAGTACCTTACCAACAGAACAAAATGTACTCGGAAGATTACCAAAAAAAATTAAAAAAAAAAAATGAATAAGTTTGATTGGTTTAAACAGATTTGGTTGAGGGCATAAGGGACTTTGTGTGTTTCAGTTCTTTTTCTTTTCCTTAATCTCTCCGCATCAGCATATAGATCCGCAAAGCTCTTAACTACTTACTGACAAAAAGTAAGTACCGCAGACCAAACTATGGCACTAGTACCTTATTTTTTTTGGATAGGCGGTACAAGTACCTTATCAACATAACAAAATGTACTCGGAAGATTACTAAAAAAAAATAAAAAATAAAAACTTTTTATAATTTCGGTTGGTTAAAACAGTTTTGGTTGAGGGCAAAATGGACTTTTTCAGCTAGCTCGCTAGTAGGAAGGGGTGTGAGTTTGCGTGTTTCAGTTATTTTTCTTTACCTTGATCTCTCTGCATCAGCTGATGGATCCGCACAAATCTTAACTACTTACTGACACAAAGTAAGCACCGCACACCAAACAATGGTACTAGTACCTTATCTTTTTTTTGGATAGGCGGTACTAGTACCTTATCAACAGAACAAAAAGTACACGAAAGATTACGCTAAAAAAAAAACCATGTATAAGTTTGATTGGTTAAAACAGATTTGGTTGAGAGCATACTGGACTTTTTCAGCTAGCTCGCTAGTAGCAAGGGGTGTGAGTTTGTGTGTTTCAATTCTTTTGATTTTCCTTGATCTCTCCGCATCAGCATATAGATCCGCCCAGCTCTTAACTACTTACTGACACAAAGTAAGTACCGCAGACCAAACTATGGCACTAGTACCTTATTTTTTTTTGGATAGGCGGTACAGGTACCTTATCAACAGAACAAAATGTACTAGGAAGATTACTCAAAAAAAAAAAAAATAAAAAAAAAAAACTTTTTATAAGTTCGGTTGGTTAAAACAGTTTTGGTTGAGGGCATAATGGACTTTTTCAGCAAGCTTGCTAGTAGGAAGGGGTGTGAGTTTGTGTGTTTCGATTTTTTTTCTTTTCCTAAATCTCTTCGCATCAGCAGATTGATCCGCACAGCTCTTAATTACTTACGGACACAAAGTAAGTACCGCAAACCAAACTATGGTACTAGTACCTTATCTTTTTTTTTTTGGATAGGCTGTACTAGTACCTTATAACCAGAACAAAAAGTACTCGGAAGATTACCCAAAAAAAACTTGTATAAGTTTGATTGGTTAAAAGAGATTTGGTTGAGGGCATAATGGACTTTTTCAGCTAGCTCGCTAGTAGGAAGGGGTGTGAGTTTGTGTGTTTCAGTTCTTTTTCTTTACCTTGATCTCTCTGCATCATCTGATAGATCCGCACAAATCTTAACTACACACAAAGTAAGTACCGCAGACCAAACTATGGTACTAGTACCTTATCTTTTTTTCTGGATAAGCGGTACTAGTACCTTATCAACAGAACAAAAAGTACTCGAAAGATTACGCCAAAAAAAAAAACGAAACCTTGTATAAGTTTGATTGGTTAAAACAGATTTGGTTGAGAGCATACTGGAATTTTTCAGCTAGCTCGCTAGTAGCAAGGGTTGTGATTTTTTTGTTTCAGTTCTTTTTCTTTTCCTTGATCTCTCCGCATCAGCAAATAGATCCGCACAGCTCTTAACTACTTACTGACACAAAGTAAGTACCGCAGACCAAACTATGGTACTAGTACTAGTACCTTATCTTTTTTTTGGATAGACGGTACTAGTACCTTATCAACAGAACAAAAAGTACTCGAAAGATTAGGCTAAAAAAAAAAAAAAATCTTGTATAAGTTTGATTGGTTAAAACAAATTTGGTTGAGAGCATACAGGACTTTTTCGGCTAGCTCGCTAGTAGCAGGGGGTGTGAGTTTGTTTGTTTCAGTTCTTTTTCTTTTCCTTGATCTCTCCGCATCAGCAAATAGATCCGCACAGCTCTTAACTACTTACTGAGTACCGCAGACCAAACTAAGGTACTAATACCTTATCTTTTTTTATAGGCGGTACTAGTACCTTATCAACAGAACAAAACGTACTCGGAAGATACCAAAAAAAATAAAAAAATAAAATGTATAAGTTTGATTGGTTTAAACAGATTTTGTTGAGGGCATAAGGGACTTTTTCAGCTAGCTCGCTTGTAGGAAGGGGTGTGAGTTTGTGTGTTTCAGTTCTTTTTCTTTTCCTTAATCTCTCCGCATCAGCATATAGATCCGCACAGCTGTAAACTACTTACTGACACAAAGTAAGTACCGCAGACCAAACTATGGCACTAGTACCTTATTTTTTTTGGATAGGCGGTACAGGTACCTTATCAACAGAACAAAATGTACTCGGAAGATTACTCAAAAAAAATAAAAAAATTTGTATAAGTTCGGTTGGTTAAAACAGTTTTGGTTGAGGGCATAATGGACTTTTTCAGCTAGCTTGCTAGTAGGAAAGGGTGTGAGTTTGTGTGTTTCGGTTTTTTTTCTTTTCCTGGATCTCTCCGCATCAGCAGATAGATCCGCACAGCTCTTAATTACTTATTGACACAAATAAAGTACCGCAAACCAAACTATGGTACTAGTACCTTATCTTTTTTTTTGATAGGCGGACTAGTACCTTATCAACATAACAAAAAGTACTCGGAAGATTACCAAAAATAAACCTTGTATAAGTTTGATTGGCTAAAAGAGATTTGGTTGAGGGCATAATGGAATTTTTCAGCTAGCTCGCTAGTTGGAAGGGGTGTGAGTTTGTGTGTTTCAGTTCTTTTTCTTTACCTTGATGTATCTGAATCAGCTGATAGATCCGCACAAATCATAACTACTTAGTGACACAAAGTAAGTACCGCAGACCAAACTATGGTACTAGTACCTTATCTTCTTTTTGGATATGCGGTACTAGTACCTTATCAACAGAACAAAAAGTACTTGAAAGATTACGCCAAAAAAAAAAAAAAAAAAAAAAACAAAACCTTGTATAAGTTTGATTGGTTAAAACATATTTGGTTGAGAGCATACTGGACTTTTTCAGCTAGCTCGCTAGTAGCAAGGGGTGTGAGTCTGTGTGTTTCAGTTCTTTTTCTTTTCCTTGATCTCTCCGCATAAGCAAATAGATCAGCACAGCTCTTAACTACTTACTGACACAAAGTAAGTACCGCAGACCGACCTAAGGTTCTAGTACCTTATCTTTTTTTTCATAGGCTGTACTAGTACCTTATTAACAGAACAAAAAGTACTCGGAAGATTACCCAAAAAAACCCTTGTATAAGTTTGATTGGTTAAAGCATATTTAGTTGAGGGCTTAATGGACTTTTTCAGCTAGGTCGCTAGTAGGAAGGGGTGTGAGTTTGTGTGTTTCGGTTTTTTTTCTTTTCCTCGATCTCTCCGCATCATCAGATAGATCCGCACAGCTCTTAATTACTTACTGACACAAAGTAAGTACCGCAAACCAAACTATGGTATAAGTACCTTATCGTTTTTTTTGGAATAGGCGGTACTAGTACCTTATAACAGAAGAAAAAGTACTCGGAAGATTACCCAAAAAAAACCCTTGTATAAGTTTGATTGGTTAAAACATATTTGGTTGAGGGCATAATGGACTTTTTCAGCTAGGTCGCTAGTAGGAAGGGGTGTGAGTTTGTATTTCAAATATTTTGCTTTTCCTTGATCTCTCCGCATTAGCAGATAGATCCGCACAGCTCTTAACTACTTACTGACACAAAGGAAGTACCGCAGACCAAACTATGGTACTAATACCTTATCATTTTTTTGTGGATAGGCGGTCCTAGTACCTTATCAACAGAACAAAAATTACCTGGAAGATTACCCAAAAAAAAAACTTGTATAAGACTGAGTGGTTAAAAGAGATTTGGTTGAGGGCATAATGGACTTTTCAGCTAGCTCGCTAGTAGGAAGGGGTGTGAGTTTGTGTGTTTCAGTTATTTTTCTTTACCTTGATCTCTCTGCATCAGCTGATAGATCCGCACAAATCTTAACTACTTACTGACACAAAGTAAGTACCGCAGAAAAAACTATGGTACTAGTACCTTATCTTTTTTTTTGGATAGGCGGTACTAGTACCTTATCAACAGAACAAAAAGTACTCGAAAGATTAGGCTAAAAAAAAAAAAAAAAAAAAAAAAAAAAATCTTGTATAAGTTTGATTGGTTAAAACAAATTTGGTTGAGAGCATACAGGACTTTTTCGGCTAGCTCGCTAGTAGCAGGGGGTGTGAGTTTGTTTGTTTCAGTTCTTTTTCTTTTCCTTGATCTCTCCGCATCAGCAAATAGATCCGCACAGCTCTTAACTACTTACTGACACAAAGTAAGTACCGCAGACCAAACTAAGGTACTAATACCTTATCTTTTTTTTATAGGCGGTACTAGTACCTTATCAACAGAACAAAAAGTACTCGGAAGATTACCAAAAAAAATTAAAAAAAAATGTATAAGTTTGATTGGTTTAAACAAATTTGGTTGAGGGCATAAGGGACGTTTTCAACTAGCTCGCTAGTAGGAAGGGGTGTGAGTTTGTGTGTTTCAGTTCTTTTTCTTTTCCTTAATCTCTCCGCATCAGCATATAGATCATCACAGCTCTTAACTACTTACTGACACAAAGTAAGTACAGCAGACCAAACTATGGCACTAGTACCTTTTTTTTTTTGGATAGGCGGTACAGGTACCTTATCAATAGAACAAAATGTACTCGGAAGATTACTCAAAAAAAATAAAAAAAAAATAAAAAACTTTTTATAAGATCGGTTAGTTAAAACAGTTTTGGTTGAGGGCATCATGGACTTTTTCAGCTAGCTTGCTAGTAGGAAGGGGTGTGAGTTTGTGTGTTTCGGTTTTGTTTCTTTTCCAGGATCTCTCCGCATCATCAGATACATCCGCACAGCTCTTGATTACTTACTGACACAAAGTAAGTACCGCAAACCAAACTATTGCACTAGTACCTTATCGTTTTTTTTGGGATAGGCGGTACTAGTACCTTATAACAGAAGAAAAATTACTCGGAAGATTACTCAAAAAAAACCCTTGTATAAGTTTGATTGGTTAAAACATATTTGGTTGAGGGCATAATGGACTTTTTCAGCTAGGTAGCTAGTAGGAAGGGGTGTGAGTTTGTGTTTCAAATCTTTTCCTTTTCCTTGATCTCTCCGCATCAGCAGATAGATCCGGACATCTCTTAACTACTTACTGACACAAAGTAAGTACCGCAGACCAAACTATGGTATTAGTACCTTATCTTTCTTTTTTTGGATAGGCGGTCCTAGTACCGTATCAACAGAACAAAAAGTACTCGGAAGATTACCCAAAAAAAAAAACTTGTATAAGTTTGATTGGTTAAAAGAGATTTGGTTGAGGGCATAATGGACTTTTTCAGCTAGCTCGCTAGTAGCAAGGGTTGTGAGTTTGTTTGTTTCAGTTCTTTTTCTTTTCCTTGATCTCTCCGCATCAGCAAATAGATCCGCACAGCTCTTAACTACTTACTGACACAAAGTAAGTACCGCAGACCAAACTAAGGTACTAATACCTTATCTTTTTTTTTATAGGCGGTACTAGTACCTTATCAACAGAACAAAAAGTACTCGGAAGATTACCAAAAAAAATAAAAAAAAAATGCATGAGTTTGATTGGTTTAAACAGATTTGGTCGAGGGCATAAGGGACTTTTTCAGCTAGCTCGCTAGTAGGAAGGGGTGTGAGTTTGTGTGTTTCAGTTCTTTTTCTTTTCCTTAATCTCTCCGCATCAGCATATAGATCCTCACAGCTCTTAACTACTTACTGACACAAAGTAAGTACCGCAGACCAAACTATGGCACTAGTACCTTATTTTTTTTTGGATAGGCGGTACAGGTACCTTATCAACAGAACAAAATGTACTCGGAAGATTACTCAAAAAAAAAAATTAAAAAAAAAAATAAAAAACTTTTTATAAGTTCGGTTGGTTAAAACAGTTTTAGTTTAAGGGCATAATGGACTTTTTCAGCTAGCTTGCTAGTAGGAAAGAGTGTGAGTTTGTGTGTTTCGGTTTTTTTTCTTTTCCTGGATCTCTACGCATCAGCAGATAGATCCGCACAGCTCTTAATTACTTACTGACACAAAGTAAGTACCGCAGACCAAACTATGGTACTAGTACCTTATCGTTTTTTTTTTGGATAGGCGGTACTAGTACCTTATAACAGAAGAAAAATTACTCGGAAGATAACCCAAAAAAAAACCCTTGTATAAGTTTGATTGGTTAAAACATATTTGGTTGAGGGCATAATGGACTTTTTCAGCTAGGTCGCTAGTAGGAAGGGGTGTGAGTTTGTGTTTCAAATCTATTCCTTTTCCTTGATCTCTCCGCATCAGCAGATATATCCGCACAGCTCTTAACTACTTACTGACACAAAGTAAGTACCGCAGACCAAACTATGGTACTAGTACCTTATCTTTTTTTTTTTGGATAGGCGGTTCTAGTACCTTATGAACAGAACAAAAAGTACTCAGAAGATTACCCAAAAAAAAATACTTGTATAAGTTTGATTGGTTAAAAGAGATTTAGTTGAGGACATAATGGACTTTTTCAGCTAGCTCGCTAGTAGGAAGGGGTGTGAGTTTGTGTGTTTCAGTTCTTTTTCTTTACCTTGATCTCTCTGCATCAGCTGATAGATCCGCACAAATCTTAACTACTTAATGACACTAAGTAAGTACCGCAGATCAAACTATGGTACTAGTATCTTATCTTTTTTTTGGATAGGCGGTACTAATACCTTATCAACAGAACAAAAAGTACTCGAAAGATTACGCTAAAAAAAACAAAAAAAAAAGAAAAAAAAAATCCTTGTATAAGTTTGATTGGTTAAAACAGATTTGGTTAAGAGCATACTGGACTTTTTCAGCTAGCTCGCTAGTAGCAAGGGGTGTGAGTTTGTGAGTTTCAGTTCTTTTTCTTTTCCTTGATCTCTCTGCATCAGCAAATAGATCCGCACAGCTCTTAACTACTTAATGACACAAAGTACCGCAAAACAAACTAAGGTACTAATACCTTATCTTTTTTTTTATAGGCGGTACTAGTACCTTATCAACAGAACAAAAAGTACTCGGAAGATTACCAAAAAAATAAAAAAAAAATGTATAAGTTTGATTGGCTTAAACAAATTTGGTTGAGGGCATAAGGGACTTTTTCAGCTTTCTCGCTAGTAGGAAGGGGTGTGAGTTTGTGTGTTTCAGTTCTTTTTCTTTTCCTTAATCTCTCCGCATCAGCATATAGATCCGCACAGCTCTTAACTACTTACTGACACAAAGTAAGTACCGCAGACCAAACTATGGTACTAGTACCTTATTGTTTTTTTTTGGGATAGGAGGTCCTAGTACCTTATCAACAGAACAAAAAGTACTCGGAAGATTACCCAAAATAAAACTTGTACAAGTTTGATTGGTTAAAAGAGATTTGGTTGAGGGCATAATGGATTTTTTCAGCAAGCTCGCTAGTAGGAAGGGGTGTGAGTTTGTGTGTTTCAGTTCGTTTTCTTTACCTTGATCCATCTGCATCAGCTGATAGATCCGCACAAATCTTTACCACTTACTGACACAAAGTAAGTACCGCAGACCAAACTATGGTACTAGTACCTTATCTTTTTTTTGGATAGGCGGTACTAGTACCTTATCAACAGAACAAAAAGTACTTGAAAGATTACACCAAAAAAAAAAATAAAAAAAAATAACAAAACCTTGTATAAGTTTGATTGGTTAAAACAGATTTGGTTGAGAGCATACTGGACTTTTTCGGCTAGCTCGCTAGTAGCAAGGGGTGTGAGTTTGTGTGTTTCAGTTCTTTTTTTTTTCCTTGATCTCTCCGCATCAGTAAATAAATCCGCACAGCTCTTAACTACTTACTGACACAAAGTAAGTACCGCAGACCAAACTAAGGTACTAATACCTTATCTTTTTTTTATAGGCGGTATTAGTACCTTATCAACAGAACAAAAAGTACTCGGAAGATTACCAAAAAAAATAAAAAAAAATGTATAAGTTTGATTGGTTTAAACAAATTTGGTTGAGGGCATAAGGGACTTTTTCAACTAGCTCGCTAGTAGGAAGGGGTGTGAGTTTGTGTGTTTCAGTTCTTTTTCTTTTCCTTAATATGTCCGCATCAGCATATAGATCATCACAGCTCTTAACTACTTACTGACACAAAGTAAGTACAGCAGACCAAACTATGGCACTAGTACCTTATTTTTTTTTGGATAGGCGGTACAGGTACCTTATCAACAGAACAAAATGTATTCGGAAGATTACTAAAAAAAAATAAAAAAAAATAAAATTTTTTTTATAAGTTCGGTTGGTTAAAACAGTTTTGGTTGAGGGCATAATGGACTTTTTCAGCTAGCTTGCTAGTAGGAAGGGGTGTGAGTTTGTGTGTTTCGGTTTTGTTACTTTTCCTGGATCTCTCCGCATCAGCAGATAGATCCGCACAGCTCTTAATTACTTACTGACACAAAGTAAGTACCGCAGACCAAACTATGCTACTAGTACCTTATCGTTTTTTTTTGGGATAGGCAGTACTAGTACCTTATAACAGAAGAAAAATTACTCGGAAGATTACCCAAAAAAAACCCTTGTATAAGTTTGATTGGTTAAAAGAGATTTGGTTGAGGGCATAAGGGACTTTTTCAGCTAGCTCGCTAGTAGGAAGGGGTGTGAGTTTGGGTGTTTCAGTTCTTTTTCTTTTCCTTAATCTCTCTGCATCAGCATATAGATCCGCACAGCTCTTAACTACTTACTGACACAAAGTAAGTACCGCAGACCAAACTATGGCACTAGTACCTTTTTTTTTTTGATAGGCGGTACAGGTACCTTATCAACAGAACAAAATGTACTCGGAAGATTACTCAAAAAAAAAACCTTTTTATAAGTTCGGTTGGTTAAAACAGTTTTGGTTGAGGGCATAATGGACTTTATCAGCTAGCTTGCTAGTAGGAAGGGGTGTGAGTTTGTGTGTTTCGGTTTTTTTTCTTTTCCTGGATCTCTCCGCATCAGCAGATAGATCCGCACAGCTCTTAATTACTTACTGACACAAAGTAAGTACCGCGGACCAAACTATGGTACTAGTACCTTATCGCTTTTTTTTTGGGATAGGCGGTACTAGTACCTTATAAGAGAAGAAAAATTACTCAGAAGATTATTAAAAAAAAACCCTTGTATGAGTTTGATTGGTTAAAACATATTTGGTTGAGGGCATAATGGACTTTTTCAGCTAGGTCGCTAGTAGGAAGGGGTGTGAGTTTGTGTTTCAAATCTTTTCCTTTTCCTTGATCTCTCCGCATCAGCAGATATATCCGCACAGCTCTTAACTATTTACTGACACAATGTAAGTACCGCAGACCAAACTATGGTACTAGTACCTTATCTTTCTTTTTTTGGATAGGCGGTTCTAGTACCTTATGAACAGAACAGAAAGTACTCGGAAGATTACCCAAAAAAAAAACTTGTATAAGTTTGATTGGTTAAAAGAGATTTGGTTGAGGGCATAATGGACTTTTTCAGCTAGCTCGCTAGTAGGAAGGGGTGTGAGTTTGTGTTTTTCAGTTCGTTTTCTTTACCTTGATCTATCTGCATCAGCTGATAGATCCGCACAAATCTTTACTACTTACTGACACAAAGTAAGTACCGCAGACCAAACTATGGTACTAGTACCTTATCTTTTTTTTGGTTAGGCGGTACTAGTACCTTATCAACAGAACAAAAAGTACTTGAAAGATGACGCCAAAAAAAAAAAAAAAAAAACAACAACAAAACCTTGTATAAGTTTGATTGGTTAAAACAGATTTGGTTGAGAGCATAATGGACTTTTTCGGCTAGCTCGCTAGTAGCAAGGGGTGTGAGTTTGTGTGTTTCAGTTCTTTTTTTTTCCTTGATCTCTCCGCATCAGCAAATAGATCCGCACAGCTCTTAACTACTTACTGACACAAAGTAAGTACCGCAGACCAAACTAAGGTACTAATACCTTATCTTTTTTTTATAGGCGGTACTAGTACCTTATCAACAGAACAAAAAGTACTCGGAAGATTACCAAAAAAAAATAAAAAAAAAATGCATAAGTTTGATTGGTTAAAAGAGATTTGGTTGAGGGCATAAGGGACTTTTTCAGCTAGCTCGCTAGTAGGAAGGGGTGTGAGTTTGTGTGTTTCAGTTCTTTTTATTTTCCTTAATATGTCCGCATCAGCATATAGATCATCACAGCTCTTAACTACTTACTGACACAAAGTAAGTACAGCAGACCAAACTATGGCACTAGTACCTTATTTTTTATGGATAGGCGGTACAGGTACCTTATCAACAGAACAAAATGTACTCGGAAGATTACTAAAAAAAATAAAAATAAATAAAATTTTTTTTATAAGTTCGGTTGGTTAAAACAGTTTTGGTTGAGGGCATAATGGACTTTTTCAGCTAGCTTGCTAGTAGGAAAGGGTGTGAATTTATGTGTTTCGGTTTTGTTTCTTTTCCTGGATCTCTCCGCATCAGCAGATAGATCCGCACAGCTCTTAATTACTTACTGACACAAAGTAAGTACCGCAGACCAAACTATGCTACTAGTACCTTATCGTTTTTTTTTGGGATAGGCAGTACTAGTACCTTATAACAGAAGAAAAATTACTCGGAAGATTACCCAAAAAAAACCCTTGTATAAGTTTGATTGGTTAAAAGAGATTTGGTTGAGGGCATAAGGGACTTTTTCAGCTAGCTCGCTAGTAGGAAGGGGTGTGAGTTTGTGTGTTTCGGTTTTGTTTCTTTTCCTGGATCTCTCCGCATCAGCAGATAGATATGCACAGCTCTTAATTACTTACAGACACAAAGTAAGTACCGCAGACCAAACTATGGTACTAGTACCTTATCGTTTTTTTTTGGGATAGGCGGTACTAGTACCTTATAACAGAAGAAAAATTACTCGGAAGATTACTCAAAAAAAACCTTTGTATAAGTTTGATTGGTTAAAACATATTTGGTTGAGGGCATAATGGACTTTTTTAGCTAGGTCGCTAGTAGAAAGGGGTGTGAGTTTGTGTTTCAAATCTTTTCCTTTTCCTTGATATCTCCGCATCAGCAGATAGATCCGCACATCTCTTAACTACTTACTGACACAAAGTAAGTACTGGAGACCAAACTATGGTACTAGTACCTTATCTTTCTTTTTTTGGATAGGCGGTCCTAGTACCTTATCAACAGAACAAAAAGTATTCGGAAGATTACCCAAAAAAAAAACTTGTATAAGTTTGATTGGTTAAAAGAGATTTGGTTGAGGGCATAATGGACTTTTTCAGCTAGCTCGCTAGTAGCGAGGGTTGTGAGTTTGTTTGTCTCAGGTCTTTTTCTTTTCCTTGACCTCTCCGCATCAGCAAATAGATCCGCACAGCTCTTAACTACTTACTGACACAAAGTAAGTACCGCAGACCAAACTAAGGTACTAATACCTTATCTTTTTTTATAGGCGGTACTAGTACCTTATCAACAGAACAAAAAGTACTCGGAAGATTACCAAAAAAAAATGTATAAGTTTTATTGGTTTAAACAGATTTGGGTGAGGGCATAAGGGACTTTTTCAGCTAGCTCGCTAGTAGGAAGGGGTGTGAGTTTGTGTGTTTCAGTTCTTTTTCTTTTCCTTAATCTCTCCGCATCAGCATATAGATCCGCACAGCTCTTAACTACTTACTGACACAAAGTACGTACCGCAGACCAAACTATGGTTCTAGTACCTTATTGTTTTTTTTTGGGATAGGCGGTACTAGTACCTTATAACAGAAGAAAAATTACTCGGAAGATTACTCAAAAAAAACTCTTGTATAAGTTTGGTTGGTAAAAACATATTTGGTTGAGGGCATAATGAACTTTTTCAGCTAGGTCGCTAGTAGGAAGGGGTGTGAGTTTGTGTTTAAAATATTTTCCTTTTCCTTGATCTCTCCGCATCAGCAGATAGATCCGCACATCTCTTACCTACTTACTGACACAAAGTAAGTACCGCGGACCAAACTATGGTACTAGTACCTTATCTTTCTTTTTTTAGATAGGCGGTCCTAGTACCTTATCAACAGAACAAAAAGTACTCGGAAGATCACCCCAAAAAAAACTTGTATAAGTTTGATTGGTTAAAAGAGATTTGGTTGAAAGCATAATGGACTTTTTCAGCTAGCTCGCTACTAGCAAGGGTTGTGAGTTTGTTTGTTTCAGTTCTTTTTCTTTTCCTTGATCTCTCCGCATCAGCAAATAGATCCGCACATCTCTTAACTACTTACTGACATAAAGTAAGTACCGCAGACCAAACTAAGGTACTAATACCTTAACTTTTTTTTATAGGCGGTACAAGTACCATATCAACAGAACAAAAAGTACTCGGAAGATTACCAAAAAAAAAAAATGTATAAATTTTATTTGTTTAAACAGATTTGGTTGAGGGCATGAGGGACTTTTTCAGCTAGCTCGCTAGTAGGAAGGGGTGTGAGTTTGTGTGTTTGAGTTCTTTTTCTTTTCCTTAATCTCTCCGCATCAGCATATAGATCCGCACAGCTCTTAACTACTTACTGACACAAAACAAGTACAGCAGACCAAACTATGGCACTAGTACCTTATTTTTTTTGATAGGCGGTACAGGTACCTTATCAACAGAACAAAATGTACTCGGAAGATTACTCAAAAAAAAACCTTTTTATAAGTTCGGTTGGTTAAAACAGTTTTGGTTGAGGGCATAATGGACTTTATCAGCTAGCTTGCTAGTAGGAAGGGGTGTGAGTTTGTGTGTTTCGGTTTTTTTTCTTTTCCTGGATCTCTCCGCATCAGCAGATAGATCCGCACAGCTCTTAATTACTTAATGACACAAAGTAAGTACCGCAAACCAAACTATGGTACTAGTACCTTATCGTTTTTTTTGGGATAGGCGGTACTAGTACCTTATAACAGAAGAAAAATTACTCGGAAGATTACCCAAAAAAAACCTTGTATAAGTTTGATTGGTTAAAACATATTTGGTTGAGGGCATAATGGACTTTTTCAGCTAAGTCGCTAGTAGGAAGGGTTGTGAGTTTGTGTTTCAAATCTTTTCCTTTTCCTTGATCTCTCCGCATCAGCAGATATATCCGCACAGCTCTTAACTACTTACTGACACAAAGTAAGTACCGCAGACCAAACTATGGTACTAGTACCTTATCTTTCTTCTATTGGATAGGCGGTCCTAGAACCTTATGAACAGAACAACAGGTACTCGGAAGATTACCCAAAAAAAAAACTTGTATAAGTTTGATTGGTTAAAAGAGATTTGGTTGAGGGCATAATGGACTTTTTCAGCTAGCTCGCTAGTAGGAAGGGGTGTGAGTTTGTGTGTTTCAGTTCTTTTTCTTTACCTTGATCTCTCTGCATCAGCTGATAGATCCGCACAAATCTTAACTACTTAATGACACAAAGTAAGTACCGCAGATCAAACTATGGTACTAGTACCTTATCTTTTTTTTTATAGGCGGTACTAGTAACTTATCAACAGAACAAAAAGTACTCGGAATATTACCAAAATAATAAAGCAAAAAAATGTATAAGTTTGATTGGCTTAAACAAATTTGGTTGAGGGCATAAGGGACTTTTTCAGCTAGCTCGCTAGTAGGAAGGGGTGTGAGTTTGTGTGTTTCAGTTCTTTTTCTTTTCCTTAATCTCTCCGCATCAGCATATAGATCCGCACAGCTCTTAACTACTTACTGACACAAAGTAAGTACCGCAGACCAAACTATGGCACTAGTACCTTATTTTATTTGGATAGGCGGTACAGGTATTTTATCAACAGAACAAAATGTACTCGGAAGATTACTCAAAAAAAACAAAAAAAATAAAAAACTTTTTATAAGTTCGGTTGGTTAAAACAGTTTTGGTTGAGGGCATAATGGACTTTTTCATCTAGCTTGCTAGTAGGAAGGGGTGTGAGTTTGTGTGTTTCGGTTTTTTTTCTTTTCCTGGATCTCTCCGCATCAGCAGATAGATCCGCACAGCTCTTAATTACTTACTGACACAAAGTAAGTACCGCAAACCAAACAATGGTACTAGTACCTTATCGTTTTGTTTTGGATAGGCGGTACTAGTACCTTATAACAGAAGAAAAATTACTCGGAAGATTACCCAAAAAAAACCCTTGTATAAGTTTGATTGGTTAAAACATATTTGGTTGAGGGCATAATGGACTTTTTCAGCTAGGTCGCTAGTAGGAGGGGTGTGAGTTTGTGTTTCAAATCTTTTCCTTTTCCTTGATCTCTCCGCATCAGCAGATAGATCCGCACAGCTCTTAACTACTTACTGACACAAAGTAAGTACAGTAGACCAAACTATGGTACTAGTACCTTATTTTTTTTTGATAGGCGGTACAAGTACCTTATCATCAGAACAAAATGTACACGGAAGATTACTCAAAAAAAAACTTGTATAAGTTTGATTGGTTAAAACAGATTTAGTTGAGAGCATACTGGACTTTTTCAGCTAACTCGCTAGTAGCAAGCAGTGTGAGTTTGTGTGTTTCAGTTCTTTTTCTTTTCCTTGATCTCTCTGCATCTGCAAATAGATCAGCACAGCTCTTAACTACTTACTGACACAAAGTAAGTACCGCAGACCAAACTAAGGTACTAGTACCTTATCTTTTTTTTTGATAGGCGGTACTAGTACCATATTAACAGAACAAAAAGTACTCGGAAGATTACCCAACAAAAACCCTTGTATAAGTTTGATTGGTTAAAGCATATTTGGTTGAGGGCTTAATGGACTTTTTCAGCTAGGTCGCTAGTAGGAAGAGGTGTGAGTTTGTGTTTCAAATCTTTTGCTTTTCCTTGATCTCTCCGCATCAAAAGATAGATCCGCACAGCTCTTAACTACTTACTGACACAAAGTAAGTACCGCAGACCAAACTATGGTACTAGTACTAGTACCTTATCTTTTTTTTTGGATAGGCGGTACTAGTACCTTAGCAACAGAAAAAGTACTCGGAAGGTTACCCAAAAAAAAAATTGTATAAGTTTGATTGGTTAAAAGAGATTTGGTTGAGGGCATAATGGACTTTTTCAGCTAGCTCGCTAGTAGGATGGGGTGTGAGTTAGTGTGTTTCAGTTATTTTTCTCTACCTTGATCTCTCTGCATCAGCTGATAGATCCGCACAAATCTTAACTACTTACTGACACAAAGTAAGTACCGCAGACCAAACTATGGCACTAGTACCTTATTTGTTTTTTTGGATAGGCGGTACAGGTACCTTATCAACAGAACAAAATGTACTCGCAAGATTACTCAAAAAAAAAAAACAACAAAAATAAAAAACTTTTTATAAGTTCGATTGGTTAAAACAGTTTTGGTTGAGGGCATAAGGTAGCTTGCTAGTAGGAAGGGGTGTGAGTTTGTGTGTTTCGGTTTTTTTTCTATTCCTGGATCTCTCCGTATCAGCAGATAGATCCGCACAGCTCTTAATTACTTACTGACACAAAGTAAGTACCGCAAACCAAACTATGGAACTAGTACCTTATCTTTTTTTTTTTGGATAGGCGGTACTAGTACCTTATCAACAGAAGAAAAAGTACTCGGAAGATTACCCAAAAAAAACCCTTGTGTAAGTTTGATTGGTTAAAACATATTTGGTTGAGGGCATAATGGACTTTTTCAGCTAGGTCGCTAGTAGGAAGGGGTGTGAGTTTGTGTTTCAAATCTTTTGCTTTTCCTTGATCTCTCCGCATCAGCAGATAGATCCGCACAGCTCTTAATTACTTAATGACACAAAGTAAGTACCGCAAACCAAACTATGGTACTAGTAGCTTATCTTTTTTTTGATAGGCAGACTAGTACCTTATCAACAGAAGAAAAAGTACTCGAAAGATTACCCAAAAAAAACCCTTGTATAAGTTTGATTGGTTAAAACATATTTGGTTGAGGGCATAATGGACTTTTTCAGCTAGGTCGCTAGTCGGAAGGGGTGTGAGTTTGTCTTTCAAATCTTTTGCTTTTCCTTGATCTCTCCGCATCAGCAGATAGATCCGCACAGTTCTTAACAACTTACTGACACAAAGTAAGTACCGCATACCAAACTATGGTACTAGTACCTTATCTTTTTTTTTTGGATTGGCGGTGCTAGTACCTTCTCAACAGAACAAAAAGTACTCGGAAGATTACCCAAAAAAAAACTTGTATAAGTTTGATTGGTTAAAAGAAATTTGGTTGAGGGCATAATGGACTTTTTCAGCTAGCTCACTAGTAGGAAGGGGTGTGAGTTTGTATGTTTCAGTTCTTTTTCTTTACCTTGATCTCTCTAAATCAGCTAATAGATCCGCACAAATCTTAACTACTTAATGACACAAAGTAAGTACCGTACACCAAACTAATGTACTAATAGCCTATCTTTTTTTTTGATAGGCGGTACTAGTACCTTATCAACAGAACAAAAAGTACTAAGAAGATTACCAAAAAAAATAAAAAATAAAAGTATGTATAAGTTTGATTGGTTAAAACAGATTTGGTTGAGAGCATACGGGACTTTTTCATCGAGCTCGCTAGTAGCAAGGGGTGTGAGTTTGTGCGTTTCAGTTCTTTTTCTTCTCCTTGATCTGTCCGCATCAGCAAATAGATCCGCACAGCTCTTAATTACTTACTGACACAAAGTAAGTACCGCAAACCAAACTAAGGTACTAGTACCTTATCTTTTTTTTTTGATAGGCGGTACTAGTACCTTATCAACAAAACAAAAAGTACTCGAAAAAAAAAATGCATTAGTTCGATTGGTTAAAACAGTTTTGGTTGAGGGCATAATGGACTTTTCAGCTAGCTTGCTAGTAGGAAGGGGTGTGAGTTTGTGTGTTTCGGTTTTTTTAATTTTCTTGGATCTCTCTGCATCAGCAGACAGATTCGCACTGCTCTTAATTACTCACTGACACAAAGTAAGTACCGCAAACCAAACTATGGTACTAGTACCTTATCTGTTTTTTTGATAGGCGAACTAGTACCTTATCAACAGAACAAAAAGTACTCGGAAGATTACCCAAAAAAAAACCCTTGTATAAGTTTGCTTGGTTAAAACATGTTTGGTTGAGGGCATAATTGAATTTTTCAGCTAGGTCGCTAGTAGGAAGGGATGTGAGCTTGCGTTTCAAATCTTTTGCTTTTCCTTGATCTCTCTGCATCAGCAGATAGATCCGCACAGCTCTTAACTACTTACTGACACAAAGTAAGTACCGCAGACCAAACTATGGTACTAGTACCTTTTCTTTTTTTTGGATAGGCGGTACTAGTACCTTATCAACAGAACAAAAAGTACTCGGAAGATTACCCAAAAAAAAACTTGTTAAGTTTGATTGGTTAAAAGAGATTTGGTTGAGGGCATAATGGACTTTTTAAGCTAGCTCGCTAGTAGGAAGGGGTGTGAGTTTGTGTGTTTCAGTTCTTTTTCTTTACCTTGATCTCTCTGCACTAGCTGATAGATCCGCACAGCTCTTAACTACTTACTGACACAAAGTAAGTACCGCAGACCAAACTATGGTACTAGTACCTTTTCTTTTTTCTGGATAGGCGGTACTAGTACCTTATCAACAGAACAAAAAGTACTCGGAAGATTACCCAAAAAAAAACTTGTTAAGTTTGATTGGTTAAAAGAGATTTGGTTGAGGGCATAATGGACTTTTTAAGCTAGCTCGCTAGTAGGAAGGGGTGTGAGTTTGTGTGTTTCAGTTCTTTTTCTTTACCTTGATCTCTCTGCACTAGCTGATAGATCCGCACAGCTCTTAACTACTTACTGACACAAAGTAAGTACCGCAGACCAAACTAAGGTACTAATACCTTATCTTTTTTTATAGGCGGTACTAGTACCTTATCAACAGAACAAAAAGTACTCGGAAGATTACCAAAAAAAAATGTATAAGTTTTATTGGTTTAAACAGATTTGGGTGAGGGCATAAGGGACTTTTTCAGCTAGCTCGCTAGTAGGAAGGGGTGTGAGTTTGTGTGTTTCAGTTCTTTTTCTTTTCCTTAATCTCTCCGCATCAGCATATAGATCCGCACAGCTCTTAACTACTTACTGACACAAAGTACGTACCGCAGACCAAACTATGGTTCTAGTACCTTATTGTTTTTTTTTGGGATAGGCGGTACTAGTACCTTATAACCGAAGAAAAATTACTCGGAAGATTACTCAAAAAAAACTCTTGTATAAGTTTGGTTGGTAAAAACATATTTGGTTGAGGGCATAATGAACTTTTTCAGCTAGGTCGCTAGTAGGAAGGGGTGTGAGTTTGTGTTTAAAATATTTTCCTTTTCCTTGATCTCTCCGCATCAGCAGATAGATCCGCACATCTCTTACCTACTTACTGACACAAAGTATGTACCGCGGACCAAACTATGGTACTAGTACCTTATCTTTCTTTTTTTAGATAGGCGGTCCTAGTACCTTATCAACAGAACAAAAAGTACTCGGAAGATCACCCCAAAAAAAACTTGTATAAGTTTGATTGGTTAAAAGAGATTTGGTTGAAAGCATAATGGACTTTTTCAGCTAGCTCGCTACTAGCAAGGGTTGTGAGTTTGTTTGTTTCAGTTCTTTTTCTTTTCCTTGATCTCTCCGCATCAGCAAATAGATCCGCACATCTCTTAACTACTTACTGACACAAAGTAAGTACCGCAGACCAAACTAAGGTACTAATACCTTAACTTTTTTTTATAGGCGGTACAAGTACCATATCAACAGAACAAAAAGTACTCGGAAGATTACCAAAAAAAAAAAAAATGTATAAATTTTATTTGTTTAAACATATTTGGTTGAGGGCATGAGGGACTTTTTCAGCTAGCTCGCTAGTAGGAAGGGGTGTGAGTTTGTGTGTTTGAGTTCTTTTTCTTTTCCTTAATCTCTCCGCATCAGCATATAGATCCGCACAGCTCTTAACTACTTACTGACACAAAACAAGTACAGCAGACCAAACTATGGCACTAGTACCTTATTTTTTTTGATAGGCGGTACAGGTACCTTATCAACAGAACAAAATGTACTCGGAAGATTACTCAAAAAAAAACCTTTTTATAAGTTCGGTTGGTTAAAACAGTTTTGGTTGAGGGCATAATGGACTTTATCAGCTAGCTTGCTAGTAGGAAGGGGTGTGAGTTTGTGTGTTTCGGTTTTTTTTCTTTTCCTGGATCTCTCCGCATCAGCAGATAGATCCGCACAGCTCTTAATTACTTAATGACACAAAGTAAGTACCGCAAACCAAACTATGGTACTAGTACCTTATCGTTTTTTTTGGGATAGGCGGTACTAGTACCTTATAACAGAAGAAAAATTACTCGGAAGATTACCCAAAAAAAACCTTGTATAAGTTTGATTGGTTAAAACATATTTGGTTGAGGGCATAATGGACTTTTTCAGCTAGGTCGCTAGTAGGAAGGGTTGTGAGTTTGTGTTTCAAATCTTTTCCTTTTCCTTGATCTCTCCGCATCAACAGATATATCCGCACAGCTCTTAACTACTTACTGACACAAAGTAAGTACCGCAGACCAAACTATGGTACTAGTACCTTATCTTTCTTCTATTGGATAGGCGGTCCTAGAACCTCATGAACAGAACAACAGGTACTCGGAAGATTACCCAAAAAAAAAACTTGTATAAGTTTGATTGGTTAAAAGAGATTTGGTTGAGGGCATAATGGACTTTTTCAGCTAGCTCGCTAGTAGGAAGGGGTGTGAGTTTGTGTGTTTCAGTTCTTTTTCTTTACCTTGATCTCTCTGCATCAGCTGATAGATCCGCACAAATCTTAACTACTTAATGACACAAAGTAAGTACCGCAGATCAAACTATGGTACTAGTACCTTATCTTTTTTTTTATAGGCGGTACTAGTAACTTATCAACAGAACAAAAAGTACTCGGAATATTACCAAAATAATAAAGCAAAAAAATGTATAAGTTTGATTGGCTTAAACAAATTTGGTTGAGGGCATAAGGGACTTTTTCAGCTAGCTCGCTAGTAGGAAGGGGTGTGAGTTTGTGTGTTTCAGTTCTTTTTCTTTTCCTTAATCTCTCCGCATCAGCATATAGATCCGCACAGCTCTTAACTACTTACTGACACAAAGTAAGTACCGCAGACCAAACTATGGCACTAGTACCTTATTTTATTTGGATAGGCGGTACAGGTATTTTATCAACAGAACAAAATGTACTCGGAAGATTACTCAAAAAAAACAAAAAAAATAAAAAACTTTTTATAAGTTCGGTTGGTTAAAACAGTTTTGGTTGAGGGCATAATGGACTTTTTCATCTAGCTTGCTAGTAGGAAGGGGTGTGAGTTTGTGTGTTTCGGTTTTTTTTCTTTTCCTGGATCTCTCCGCATCAGCAGATAGATCCGCACAGCTCTTAATTACTTACTGACACAAAGTAAGTACCGCAAACCAAACAATGGTACTAGTACCTTATCGTTTTGTTTTGGATAGGCGGTACTAGTACCTTATAACAGAAGAAAAATTACTCGGAAGATTACCCAAAAAAAACCCTTGTATAAGTTTGATTGGTTAAAACATATTTGGTTGAGGGCATAATGGACTTTTTCAGCTAGGTCGCTAGTAGGAGGGGTGTGAGTTTGTGTTTCAAATCTTTTCCTTTTCCTTGATCTCTCCGCATCAGCAGATAGATCCGCACAGCTATTAACTACTTACTGACACAAAGTAAGTACAGTAGACCAAACTATGGTACTAGTACCTTATTTTTTTTTGATAGGCGGTACAAGTACCTTATCATCAGAACAAAATGTACTCGGAAGATTACTCAAAAAAAAACTTGTATAAGTTTGATTGGTTAAAACAGATTTAGTTGAGAGCATACTGGACTTTTTCAGCTAACTCGCTAGTAGCAAGCAGTGTGAGTTTGTGTGTTTCAGTTCTTTTTCTTTTCCTTGATCTCTCTGCATCTGCAAATAGATCAGCACAGCTCTTAACTACTTACTGACACAAAGTAAGTACCGCAGACCAAACTAAGGTACTAGTACCTTATCTTTTTTTTTGATAGGCGGTACTAGTACCATATTAACAGAACAAAAAGTACTCGGAAGATTACCCAACAAAAACCCTTGTATAAGTTTGATTGGTTAAAGCATATTTGGTTGAGGGCTTAATGGACTTTTTCAGCTAGGTCGCTAGTAGGAAGAGGTGTGAGTTTGTGTTTCAAATCTTTTGCTTTTCCTTGATCTCTCCGCATCAAAAGATAGATCCGCACAGCTCTTAACTACTTACTGACACAAAGTAAGTACCGCAGACCAAACTATGGTACTAGTACTAGTACCTTATCTTTTTTTTTGGATAGGCGGTACTAGTACCTTAGCAACAGAAAAAGTACTCGGAAGGTTACCCAAAAAAAAAATTGTATAAGTTTGATTGGTTAAAAGAGATTTGGTTGAGGGCATAATGGACTTTTTCAGCTAGCTCGCTAGTAGGATGGGGTGTGAGTTAGTGTGTTTCAGTTATTTTTCTCTACCTTGATCTCTCTGCATCAGCTGATAGATCCGCACAAATCTTAACTACTTACTGACACAAAGTAAGTACCGCAGACCAAACTATGGCACTAGTACCTTATTTGTTTTTTTGGATAGGCGGTACAGGTACCTTATCAACAGAACAAAATGTACTCGCAAGATTACTCAAAAAAAAAACAACAAAAATAAAAAACTTTTTATAAGTTCGATTGGTTAAAACAGTTTTGGTTGAGGGCATAAGGTAGCTTGCTAGTAGGAAGGGGTGTGAGTTTGTGTGTTTCGGTTTTTTTTCTATTCCTGGATCTCTCCGTATCAGCAGATAGATCCGCACAGCTCTTAATTACTTACTGACACAAAGTAAGTACCGCAAACCAAACTATGGAACTAGTACCTTATCTTTTTTTTTTGGATAGGCGGTACTAGTACCTTATCAACAGAAGAAAAAGTACTCGGAAGATTACCAAAAAAAAACCCTTGTGTAAGTTTGATTGGTTAAAACATATTTGGTTGAGGGCATAATGGACTTTTTCAGCTAGGTCGCTAGTAGGAAGGGGTGTGAGTTTGTGTTTCAAATCTTTTGCTTTTCCTTGATCTCTCCGCATCAGCAGATAGATCCGCACAGCTCTTAATTACTTAATGACACAAAGTAAGTACCGCAAACCAAACTATGGTACTAGTAGCTTATCTTTTTTTTGATAGGCAGACTAGTACCTTATCAACAGAAGAAAAAGTACTCGAAAGATTACCCAAAAAAAACCCTTGTATAAGTTTGATTGGTTAAAACATATTTGGTTGAGGGCATAATGGACTTTTTCAGCTAGGTCGCTAGTCGGAAGGGGTGTGAGTTTGTCTTTCAAATCTTTTGCTTTTCCTTGATCTCTCCGCATCAGCAGATAGATCCGCACAGTTCTTAACAACTTACTGACACAAAGTAAGTACCGCATACCAAACTATGGTACTAGTACCTTATCTTTTTTTTTTGGATTGGCGGTGCTAGTACCTTCTCAACAGAACAAAAAGTACTCGGAAGATTACCCAAAAAAAAACTTGTATAAGTTTGATTGGTTAAAAGAAATTTGGTTGAGGGCATAATGGACTTTTTCAGCTAGCTCACTAGTAGGAAGGGGTGTGAGTTTGTATGTTTCAGTTCTTTTTCTTTACCTTGATCTCTCTAAATCAGCTAATAGATCCGCACAAATCTTAACTACTTAATGACACAAAGTAAGTACCGTACACCAAACTAATGTACTAATACCCTATCTTTTTTTTTGATAGGCGGTACTAGTACCTTATCAACAGAACAAAAAGTACTAAGAAGATTACCAAAAAAAATAAAAAATAAAAGTATGTATAAGTTTGATTGGTTAAAACAGATTTGGTTGAGAGCATACGGGACTTTTTCATCGAGCTCGCTAGTAGCAAGGGGTGTGAGTTTGTGCGTTTCAGTTCTTTTTCTTCTCCTTGATCTGTCCGCATCAGCAAATAGATCCGCACAGCTCTTAATTACTTACTGACACAAAGTAAGTACCGCAAACCAAACTAAGGTACTAGTACCTTATCTTTTTTTTTTTTGATAGGCGGTACTAGTACCTTATCAACAAAACAAAAAGTACTCGAAAAAAAAATGCATTAGTTCGATTGGTTAAAACAGTTTTGGTTGAGGGCATAATGGACTTTTCAGCTAACTTGCTAGTAGGAAGGGGTGTGAGTTTGTGTGTTTCGGTTTTTTTAATTTTCTTGGATCTCTCTGCATCAGCAGACAGATTCGCACTGCTCTTAATTACTCACTGACACAAAGTAAGTACCGCAAACCAAACTATGGTACTAGTACCTTATCTGTTTTTTTGATAGGCGAACTAGTACCTTATCAACAGAACAAAAAGTACTCGGAAGATTACCCAAAAAAAAACCCTTGTATAAGTTTGCTTGGTTAAAACATGTTTGGTTGAGGGCATAATTGAATTTTTCAGCTAGGTCGCTAGTAGGAAGGGATGTGAGCTTGCGTTTCAAATCTTTTGCTTTTCCTTGATCTCTCTGCATCAGCAGATAGATCCGCACAGCTCTTAACTACTTACTGACACAAAGTAAGTACCGCAGACCAAACTATGGTACTAGTACCTTTTCTTTTTTTTGGATAGGCGGTACTAGTACCTTATCAACAGAACAAAAAGTACTCGGAAGATTACCCAAAAAAAACTTGTTAAGTTTGATTGGTTAAAAGAGATTTGGTTGAGGGCATAATGGACTTTTTAAGCTAGCTCGCTAGTAGGAAGGGGTGTGAGTTTGTGTGTTTCAGTTCTTTTTCTTTACCTTGATCTCTCTGCACTAGCTGATAGATCCGCACAGCTCTTAACTACTTACTGACACAAAGTAAGTACCGCAGACCAAACTATGGTACTAGTACCTTTTCTTTTTTCTGGATAGGCGGTACTAGTACCTTATCAACAGAACAAAAAGTACTCGGAAGATTACCCAAAAAAAAACTTGTTAAGTTTGATTGGTTAAAAGAGATTTGGTTGAGGGCATAATGGACTTTTTAAGCTAGCTCGCTAGTAGGAAGGGGTGTGAGTTTGTGTGTTTCAGTTCTTTTTCTTTACCTTGATCTCTCTGCACTAGCTGATAGATCCGCACAGCTCTTAACTACTTACTGACACAAAGTAAGTACCGCAGACCAAACTATGGTACTAGTACCTTATCTCTTTTTTTTTTGGATAGGCGGTACTAATACCTTATCAACGGAACAAAAAGTACTCGAAAGATTACGCTAAAAAAAACAAAAAAAAACTTGTATAAGTTTGATTGGTTAAAAAAGATTTGGTTGAGAGCATACTGGACTTTTTCAGCTAGCTCGCTAGTAGCAAGGGGGGTGAGTTTGTGTGTTTTAGTTCTTTTTCTTTTCCTTGATCTCTCCGCATCAGCAAATAGATCTGCAAAGCTCTTAACTACTTACTGACACAAAGTAAGTACCGAAGACCAAACTAAGGTACAAGTACCTTATTTTTTTTGATAGGCGGTACTAGTACCTTATCAAGAGAACAAAAAGTACTCGGAAGATTACCCAAAAAAAAAAAAAAAAAAAAAAAAACAACTTGTGTAAGTTTGATTGGTTTAAACAGATTTAGTTGAGGGTATAATGGACTTTTTCAGCTAACTCGCTAGTAGGAAGGGGTGTGAGTTTGTGTGTTTCAGTTCTTTTTCTTTTCATTAATCTCTCCGCATCAGCATATAGATCCGCACAGCTCTTAACTACTTACTGACACAAAATAAGTACCGCAGACCAAACTATGGCACTAGTACCTTATCTTTTTTTTGGATAGGCGGTAATAGTACCTTATCAACAGAACAAAAAGTACTCGGAAGATTACTCAAAAAAAAAGTTTATACGTTCGGTTGGTTAAAGCAGTTTTGGTTGAGAGCATAATGGACTTTTTCAGCTAGTTTGCTAGTAGGAAGGGGTGTGAGTTTGTGTGTTTCGGTTTTTTTTTCTTTTCCTGGATCTCTCCGCATCAGCAGATATATCCGCACAGCTCTTAAGTACTTACCGACACAAAGTAAGTACCGTACACCAAAATATGGTACTAGTACCTTATCTTTTTTTTTTTGGATAGGCGATACTAATACCTTATCAACAGAACAAAAAGTACTCGAAAAAAAAAACTTGTTTAAGTTTGATTGGTTAAAATAGATTTGGTTGAGGGCATAATGGACTTTTTTAGCTGGCTCGCTAGTTGAAAGGGGTGTGAGTTTGTGTGTTTTATTTATATTTCTTTACCTTTTTCTCTCCGCATCAGCACAGCTCTTAATTACTTACTGACACAAAATAAGTACCGCAAACCAAATTATGGTACTAGTACCTTATCTTTTTTTTTGGATAGGCGGTACTAGTACCTTATCAACAGAATAAAATGTACTCGGAATATTACCCCAAAAAAACTCTTGTATAAGTTGGATTGGTTAAAACATATTTGGTTAAGGGCATAATGGACCTTTTCAGCTAGGTCGCTCGTAGGAAGGGGTGTGAGTTTGTGTTTCAGTTCTTATCCTTTTCCTTGATCTCTCCGCATCAGCAGATAGATCCGCACAGCTCTTAACTACTTACTGACACAAAGTAAGTACCGCAGACCAAACTATGGTACTAGTACCTTATCTTTTTTTTGGATGGGCGGTACTAGTACCTTATCAACAGAACAAAAAGTACTCAAAATATTACGCCAAAAAAAACATAACCTTGTATAAGTTTGATTGGTTAAAACAGATTCAATTGAGAGCATAGTGGACTTTTTCACCTAGCTTGCTAATAGCAAGGGGTGTGAGTTTGTGTGTTTCAGTTCTTTTTCTTTTCCTTGATCTCTCCGCAACATCAAATAGATCCGCACAGCTCTTAACTACGTAGTGACACAAAGTAAGTACAGCAGACCAAACTAAAGTACTAGTACCTTATCGTTTTTTTTTTTGATAGGCGGTACTAGTACCTTGTCAACAGAACAAAAAGTACTCGTAAGATTACCCAAAAAAAATGAACTTGTATCAGTTTGATTGGTTTAAACAGATTTGGCTGAGGGCATAATGGACTTTTCTGCTAGCTCGCTAGTAGGAAGGGGTGTGAGTTTGTGTCATTCAGTTCTTTTTCTTTTGCTCAATCTCTCCGCATCAGCATATAGATCCGCACAGCTCTTAACTACTTACTGACACAAAGTAAGTACCGCAGACCAAACTATGGTACTAGTACCTTATCAACAGAACAAAAAGTACTCGGAAGATTAATCAAAAAAAAACTTTTATAAGTTCGGTTGGTTAAAACAGCTTTGGTTGAGGGCATAATGGACTTTTTCAGCTAGCTTGCTAGTAGGAAGGGGTGTGAGTTTGTGTGTTTCAGTTTTTTTTTATTTTCCTGGATCTCTCCGCATAAGCAGATAGATCCGCACAACTCTTAACTACTTACCGACACAAAGTAACTACCGCAGACCATAATATGGTACTAGTACCTTATCCTTTTTTTTTTGGATAGGCGGTACTAATACCTTATCAACAGAACAAAAAGTACTCGAAAAAAGAGAAACTTGTCTAAGTTTGATTTGTTAAAACAGATTTGCTTGAGGGCATAATGTAATTTTTCAGCTAGCTCGCTAGGTGAAAGGGGTGTGAGTTTGTGTGTTTCAGTTCTTTTTCTTTACCTTTTTCTCTTCGCATCAGCAGATAGATCAGCACAGCTCTTAATTACTTACTGACACAAAGTAAGTACTGCAAACCAAACTATGGTACTAGTACCTTATCTTTTTATTTGCATAGGTGGTACTAGTACCTTATCAACAGAACAAAAAGTACTAGGAAGATTACCCAAAAAAAAACCCTTGTATAAGTTTGATTGGTTAAAACATATTTGGTTGAGGGCATAATGGACTTTTTCTTGATCTCTCCGCATCAGCAGATAGATCCGCACAGCTCTTAACTACTTACTGACACAAAGTAAGTACCGCAGACCAAACTATGGTACTAGTACCTTATCTTTTTTTTGGATAGGCGGTCCTAGTACCTTATCAACAGAACAAAAAGTACTCGGAAGATTGCCCAAAAAAAAACTTTTATAAGTTTGATTGGTTAAAAGAGATTTGGTTGAGGGCATAATGGACTTTTTCAGTTAGCTCGCTAGTAGGAAGGGGTGTGAGTTTGTGTGTTTCGGTTCTTTTCTTTACCTTGATCTCTCTGCATCAGCTGATACATCCGCACAACTCTTAACTACTTACTGACACAAAGTAAGTACCGCACACCAAACTATGGTACTAGTACCTTATCTTTTTCTTGAATAAGCGGTACTAGTACCTTATCAACAGAACAAAAAGTACTCGAAAGATTACGCCAAAAAAAACAAAAAAAAAACAAAAACTTGTATAAGTTTGATTGGTTAAAACAGATTTGGTTGAGAGCATAATGGACTTTTTCAGCTAGCTCGCTAGTAGCAAGGGGTGTGAGTTTGTGAGTTTCCGTTCTTTTTCTTTTCCTTGATCTGTCCGCATCAGCAAATAGATCCGCACAGCTCTTAACTACTTACAAACACAAAGTAAGTACCGCAGACCAAATTAAGGTACTAGTACCTTATCTTTGTTTTTTGATAGGCGGTACTAGTACCTTATCAACAGAACAAAAAGTACTCGGAAGATTACCCAAAAAAAAGTTGTATAAGTTTGATTGGTTTAAACAGATTTGGTTGAGGGTAAAATGGACTTTTTCAGCTAGCTCGCTAGTAGGAAGGGGTGTTTGTTTGTGGGTTTCAGTTCTTTTTCTTTTCCTTAATCTCTCCGCATCAGCATATAGATCCGCACAGCTCTTAACTACTTACTGACACAAAGTAAGTACCACAGACCAAACTATGGTACTAGTACCTTATCTTTTTTTGGATAGGCGGTACTAGTACCTTATCAATAGAACAAAAAGTACTCGGAAGATTACTCAAAAAAAAGTATAAGTTTCGGTTGGTTAAAACAGTTATGGTTGAGGGCATAATGGACTTTTTCAGCAAGCTTGCTAGTAGGAAGGGGTGTGAGTTTGTGTGTTTCGATTTTTTTTCTTTTCCAAGATCTCTCCGCATCAGCAGATAGATCCGCACAACTCTTAACTACTTAACAACAAAAATAAGTACCGCAGACCAAAATATGGTATTAGTACAAATACCTTATAAACAGAACAAAAAGTACTCGGAAAAAAAAAAAAAAAAACGTGTATAAGTTTGATTGGTTAAAGCATATTTGGTTGAGGGCATAATGGACTTTTGCAGCTAGCTCGCTAGTTGAATGGGGTGTGATTTTGTGTGTTTCAGTTTTTTTTCTTTTCCTTGATCTCTCCGCATCAGAAAATAAATCCGCACAGCTCTTAACTACTTACTGACACAAAGTAAGTACCGTAGACCAAATGAGGTACTCGTACCTTATCTTCTTTTTTTTTTGATAGGCGGTACTAGTACCTTATCAACAGAACAAAAAGTACTCGGAAGATTACGAAAAAAAACTTGTATAAGTTCGATTGGTTAAAACAGTTTTGGTTGAGGGCATAATGGACTTTTTCAGCTAGCTTGCTAGGAGGAAGGGGTGTGAGTTTGTGTGTTTCGGTTTTTTTTCTTTTCTTGGATCTCTCTGCATCAGCAGATAGATCCGCACAACTCTTAACTACTTACCGACACTAAGTAAGTACCGCAGACCAAAATATGGTACTAGTACCTTATCTTTTTTTGATAGGCGGTACTAGTACCTTATCAACAGAACAAAAAGTACTAGAAAAAAAAAATTGTATGAGTTTGATTGGTTAAAACAGATATGGTTGAGGGCATAATGGAATTTCTCAGCTAGCTTGCTATTTGAAAGGGGTGTGAGTTTGTGTGTTTCAGTTCTTTTTCTTTACCTTTTTATCTCCGCATCAGCAGATAGATCCGCACAGCTCTTAATTACTTACTCAAACAAAGTAAGTACCGCAAACCAAACTATGGTACTAGTACCTTATCTTTTTTTTTTTGGATAGGCGGTACTGGTACCTTCTCAACAGAACAAAAAGTACTCGGGAGATTACCCAATAAAAACCCTTGTATAAGTTTGATTGGTTAAAACAGATTTTGTTGAGGGCATAATGGACTTTTCCAGCTAGCTCGCTAGTAGGAAGGGGTTTGAGTTTGTGTTTTTCAGTTCTTTTTCTTTACGTTTTTCTCTTCGCATCAGCAGATAGATCCGCACAGCTCTTAATCCACAACCCCCTTTATCCGGCTCGGGATGAGACTGGGAGGGCAATGCTTAATAGAATTGACGGAGATAAAAAACAATAAAATCCACAACACATATTTATAACATTCAACAACTATATTAAACTTTAAGTCTTACACACTACCTGATTACTATTACACACTAAGTAACTAACAATTCGATATCAAGTAAAGACATATTCGTGTAATAGTTTCAAAGAAATCTTTTTCAAACGTAACCAAAATCAAGTAAAGCATGTGAACCACAAAATACATTTTGAGACAAGACATAAATTCATGTCACGACACGAAAGAATCTAGGCACACAAGGCTAAGCATGAAACTCGCAAGTACAGTTTGAGACAAGACATAAAATCATGTTTTGACACGAAGGAAGCAAGGCACACGAGGCTAAGCATGTAATCTCACCTTAAGTCAAAATAGCAATTCACAATCTTCACGGATAGTTGAAGTAGCCTATGTCTACGAATCCATCGCAAGGCCTTAAAGAGCTTAAATCATGAAGAATGTGAAGGGAAATGGCTCTCCCCATGAATAGTGTGACCTTGGGCTTGAGTTTTTTATGAATTTGAAGGTGAAATATGAAGTTTTGGAGGTGTTTTTGTGAGGTCAAAACTCTAATCCGAGAATGGAGGTTTTGGAGAGAGAATGGAGCTACTTTAGTGTTCTTCAATGGAGAAAAATAGTGAAGAAGAAGAGATGATGATGAGAGTGGGAGGTTGTGTGAGAGTTGTGGAATGATGGGTGTGAGTTTATTGTGTGTAGGTGTGTGTACAATCACATATATTATATTAGTATAGATAGTGGGTAAGGGACTTGGATAAATTATAATTTTCCGAACAAGTTGATTGGGATAGAAATGGAAGAAGCCAAAATTTGAGGGGTGAGAAAATAAATTCCCAATTACTAGCTAACACATAAGAGATTAAAAGAAAAAAGAATACCAAATCATTCTAAATTAAATACTTGTATTTAAATGTAAAAATGCACATTTATAAAATTAAAAGAAACACGTCAAGAGTAAATATGAAATAGTACTATTATAATTTTTTTAAAAATCAAGTATTTGTTTTATCGAAATTATAAAATAACCCTTAGCGAAAATACGGGGTATTACATTCTTCCCCCCTTAGAAAAAGCTTCGTCCTCGAAGCTTGGACGGGTCACTAAAGTCTCAATGGATTTCCTATATGGTCTCTTATGGTCACACACGTACTAATATAATGAATATTTCACAACGAATAAGCATACAATGTCAAGAACCACATAGAATGTCTCGTCGAGACACATAAAAAAAAGATTCACGTTTACCATGCGTCTGAAATAGAACTAGGGCCCCAACACAAAACATAATAATGTCGGATAACAAGTAACAACTAATCATGCAAAAGGAAATAAACAATAACTCCCCAAATACTCGGCTTTCTGTATTTTATCTTGTCCTATGTTCATTTTAGGTTACCCTACAGGTTTTAATCCCATAGTGGAAAGAACTGCTCTGATACCACCTGCAACAACCACCTTTATCCGACTCGGGACGAGACCGGGAGGGCGATGCTTAGTAGAATTGGCGGATATCAAAAACAATATAATCCACAACATATATTTATAACATTAAACAACTATATTAAACTTTAAGTCTTACACACTGGCTGATTACTATTACACACTAATTAACTAACAATTCTATATCAACTAATGGTAGCGTTCATATTCTAAGTGAGTCTCGCGCCCCTTCTATTCTATAATTCCCCAGCTCCTAGACCTGCGGTGTGAAGAAAACAACAAGAACCACAGTTTTCAAAGTCAGCAATAAATACTGAGTGAGATACACCATAGCATGTAAAACAGGAAAGAGAATATAAACTTGTAGGACACAACTTAAATAAAGTAAAATTGACATAGTATGAGTAAAGCAAGATCAGAGTTTGCAGCGTCATAAACGATAGAGTTCACTGATTTACGAATGAAAATAACCAAAGATTTAAACATTTTCAATTTAAATCATTCACAAGTGCCGGTTTCCAAATATAGAATCAAAGGAGCCAGTTATTACGCACAGTAACCGAATAATGGTCAACAAAGGACCTCCAAAATGTTAACGGTCAACAAAAGAACCTCCCAAAAAATAACGGTCAACAAAGGACCTCCCAAATAGTAACGGTTAACAAAGGACCTCCCAAATATTAACGGCCAACAAAGGACCTCCCAAATGCTAATGGTCAACAAAGGACCTCGCAAGTGTTAACGGCCAACAAAGGACCTCCCAAATGTTTAATAGATTCCGGTACGTGCGATATTCCACTTTACGTTTTTACGCGTTATTATTTTTCGTGTAATAGTTTCAAAGAAATCTTTTCCAAACGTAACCAAAATCAAGTAAAGCATGTGAACCACAAAATACATTCTGAGACAAGACATAAAATCATGTCACGACACGAAAGAATCTGGGCACACAAGGCTAAGCATGAACCTCACAAGTACAGTTTGAGACAAGACATAAAATCATGTTTTGATACAAAGGAAGCAAAGCACACGAGGCTAAGCATGTAGTCTCACCTTAAGTCGAGATAGCAATTCACAATCTTTACGGATAGTTGAAGTAGCCTATGTCTACGAATCCGTCGCAAGGCCTTAAAGAGATTAAATCATGAAGAATGTGAAGGGAAATGGCTCCCCCCATGCATAGTATGACCTTGGGCTTGAGTTTTTTATGAATTTGAAGGTGAAATATGAAGTTTTGGAGGTGTTTTTGTGAGGTCAAAACTCCAATCCAGGAATGGAGGTTATGGAGAGAGAATGGAGCTACTTTAGTGTTCTTCAATGGAGAAAAATAGTGAAGAAGAAGAGATGATGATGATGCATAGAGAGTGGGAGGTTGTGTGGGAGTTGTGGAATGATGGGTGTGAGTATATTGTGTGTAGGTGTGTGTACAATCACATACATTATATTACTATAGTTGACTTAGATAGTGGGTAAGGGACTTGGGTAAATTATAAATTTCCCAACAAGTTGATTGAGATAGAAATGGAAGAAGCCAAAAGTTGAAGGGTGGGAAAATAAATTCCCAATTACTAGCTAACACATAAGAGATTAAAAGAAAAAAGAATACCAAATAATTCCAAATTAAATACTATGTATTTAAATATCAAAATGCACATTTATAAAATTAAAAGAAACACGTCAAGAGTAAATATGAAATAGTACTATTATAATTTTTTTTAAACTCAAGTATTTGTTTAACGAAATTATAAAATAACCCTTAGCGAAAATACGGGGTATTACATTCTTCCCCCCTTAGAAAAAGCTTCTTCCTCGAAGCTTGGACGGGTCACTAAAGTCTCAATGTATTTCCTATATGGTCTCTTATGGTCACACACGTACTAATATAATGAATATTTCACAACGAATAAGCATACAATGTCAAGAACCACATAGTATGTCTCGTCGAGACACATAAAAGCAAGATTCATGTTCGACAAAATCCCAAGTATAGGATATCGTCTCAAGTAATAAAATCCGGTAAGTCCGGAGTCGAATCCACAAGGAGAGAGGTTTAGACAATGACTTACTATCACTAGAAAACGACAAACTAAATCAAGAAACACAAACTCTCAATGGCTTTAAAGCTTGCCAAGCTATTCAAATCCACCAAAATCAATTGATGGAGCAAGTTTGAGGTTTGAGTTTAAGAATAAAGTAAACGACTACTAGAGCTACGATTCAAGAAACTAAGTGAAACGACAAGTAGAGAGGGTCTAGGGATCATCGGTTTCTCTAGTGACCAATCCTCCTATTACATTCAAGCCGTTTCTCACATTGCATGTGTCAATCCACACGACAAGTATCTCAAGAAGTGATTGGTCATAAAATCCAACTCGCGACAAGAGAAGTGTGTAAATCCAACACGCTAATCAAGCACTAGAGAGGCTATTGAAATGAGATTCCCCAAATTTCAAGTGTTTCAAGCATCAACCATATGTAAACACACATAGGTGTTCCCACATGAAAGATCAAGCAACAAATGAGATTTGTAAATTCTCACTCAAATCACCTAACTAGAACTCGATTTCTCAAAGTTAGGATTGACGAGTTCCTCTCACTAAAATGCAACTTCAAATCAAACAAATCAAGAGTATTCGCACATCTACCTATTCAATGCATCAAATACTTCAACAAGAGAAATCTAAATATTGCACTAAGCATTCAAGTGAACCCAATCCAACCCATTCATCCTTGAAGTTCAACTTGAATCAATAAGATGATTAGAGCACTAGATAGTCCCAAATTACCCAAGCAATTGAATTAACTAGACATAATAGAAAATTCAAGAGATATTGAGAGAAATTTGACTTTCAATAATCAAAACTTGAATTCATACTTGATAGCACCAATACACTTGTCACTAATTCAATCCCAAACACATGATTCAACTACAAATTACTAAGCAAAATCACTCCTAACACAAAACTAAGCTACCAAAATGAATCAAAGAGGTGCAACTAAGCTGCTGCTGATATGCTACAGTGAAGAACAGCAGCAGCAGCAGAATAGCAAAACAGAGCACGTGCAGAGCCGTAGAACTGCCCAGTAACGTACTGAAAATAGCTCAAATTCGTCCTCCTCTCTCCCTCCCTTCCTCTTTCTGTGTTCTTGGCCTTAAGAGAGCTCAAGAACAAACCCAGAAGAGGGTGAAATCAGAGAGAGAGAGGAGAAACAGGTACGCTCGCTGTGGTGCACTGTGAGCCGAGTGGGTGTGAGAGGCCCAAAAATTTCTTCCATCCTCTGTTATATAGGCTTGAGGGTTTGATTTCGTAGCCTCCAAGGCTTTATCTCTACCGTTGAATTCGTCCCAAACCTCCTCCTTCGTTGATTTTCAGACCTTCATGAACCCTAGGTTGATTTAGGGCTTTCTTTGCTACTTAGTTTTGGGCCGAATTGAAAGGTGCAATGGAGAGGTCTTGGGCTGGGGATCGTTTTGATATCAACTTGGCTTGATTTGGGTGCGATTTGAGGCCGGGCTGAGTAGTTGAAGACCTTCGAGGATGCTTCCATGGCTTCTCCTCTCTGTCCTTCGTCGTGAGAGAGGAAGAAGACCGTCTGGTGCTTGGCTGTTCCGCGGAAATTGCAAATTGGCCCCCATAAGTTGCTGGGGGCCTTTAAAATGCCCCCATCTGTTACTATCTTTTCACTAAGCTCTTAAAAACTTTATAAACTCCAATTAGACCCCCCTCTCCGTTAAAAAGTTATCTTCTTGGCCCTTGAAAGGATTAGAATCTTGCTTTTAAACCCCACTTCCGTTAAAATCTCTTCACATGAGCCCTCTAAACATTAGAACACTTGACTTTGGGACTTTGACTTTTAACTTGTAATTTCTTCAATCTTGACCTCTCGAATTTTCAATAATCTTCTAATTAAGCGCTCCAAGTACCTTCTTCTTGTCTCTTAGCCCTCCAAATCTTTTCACTTCATTAGTCAACCTCCCCCTTGCTAGCCTCTAGCGTTCCAAAGCATGTATTTGTCTACAAAACAAGATAAAAGCAACCAAACTTCGAAAACAAGCATAAGTCTAGAAAGAGAGATAAAATAGATCAATTACACATATTAGCAAGTTATGAAGAGTTCATTAACATGCTAAAACACGCACTTTTAAGTACTTAACACACCCCCCAACTAGCCTTTTGCTCGTCCTCGAGTAAAGAGAGTACAAGTAGTAAACTAGTGAAAAACCAATCATGAGAGACACACTCAACTAGAAAAGGCTTGACTCAATTCTAAACTAGACTCAAATATTTACAAAAACGCACACACACATTATATATCCTAAGTGAGAACCCAAAGAAATAAAAATACTAAGAGTTACTAGCTAATTTTTATTTTTTTGGTGGGGGGAAAAGAAGAATGCACAAATGTCTCCTCAAATAAATTCTCAAAGTCCACAAAGATTGAGAAAGAAGTCTATGGACGTCTAAGCATATACTCATACAAATGTGGGCGGTGTTTGGTAGAAGGTGACTCATGCGATCCACAAAACTTTTTAATTAAGTCCAATTTGCGAGAAAATATGCCTTCAAAAATAAGGATCACAAGAAACTAGACATTCTCATACTTATTCAAAAGCACCCATGTAGGATGGACCTCCAAAGCTTTGAACAAAAGAATTTAAGAAGGGGGGATGTGGTTGTGGGCTTGTATGATCCTTTTGTGGATTTTTGGTAGATGGAGCGATTTATCATAATTTCATTTTATTCTTTTCTTTTCCTTTTTTTCGAGATTTATAGCATTAACTTTTTTTTTCACCTCCAATCCAAGGCTCTCCAAGACCCACAACAAAACAGAGGAATATACAAGCGAGTGGGCTTTTTGAGCTAAACCAAGGGAGCTATCTAGGTGGTGACGTAACAATATCCCTGGACACCCCTCTATTTCTTAGACATCGCATGGGGTGTCATTGGTAACCACCACTCCAATGGGCTACAAGTTTCCACCGCAAAAACGATTAGAATAAAAATCTTTTTGTGAAGTTCAAATAGCTTTAGAAAATGCACCATTTATCAAAAGTAGAAGACGTCAAACTTATGTGATCAACTTAGCCTGAAGGACTTAAACATGAAACGTAAATTTAGTGTGTCGCTTTGTGAGAACGCATGAAATCGCGGAATGTGGGATATTGGTGTAGATGTATTGAGTATAAGCAAAGAATTCATTTTTTTAAAATAAAAATAAAAAAAACATGGACTTTCATTCTTTGAAAACATCTAGTTTCCTAAAATTCCCCATTTTCACTTTTCTCATTTTCATTTTTTTTTCATTTTCCAAATTTTTTTTTCATTTTTTTTTCAAAATAAGTGACTCAACTATAACTTCCTAAGACTCAATAAAGCTATCAAATAAGAAAATAAAATCTAGACTCAAGATGAAAGGTTAAAATAAATAAAACTACCAAAGAAAGAAGAATAAAAAAATCTATGGTTTGACATGGGGAAAGAGTGATGCTTCTCATGAATGGTTCACACATTTTTTTCAAAATTTTCAATTTTTTTAATTTTTATGAGTTTTTTTTTTCAAATTTTTAATTTTTTTGTATTTTTTCATGTAATTCACTAATGAAGAAAAATCATGCTAGTAACCATTTAAGCAAGAAATAAAATCTACTCCCCACCCTCCAACTAAAATGTCACATTGTCCTCAATGTGTGAGAACAATGGAAGAGCATACAAGTTGGTATAAGAGATAAGGGATAGATAAACCTCAATTTAGCTTTCTTGGCCACCAAGCACAAGTCCTCCTCCAAGAGCAACCTACAAAATGGTAATAGAAAGAGAAAAATAAAATGCAAGAAATAGAGATAAACTAATTTATTTATTTACAACTAGGGAGGTGGAACAAAGAAAATGATGCTATCCAACTCCCAATCTTGGAAATTTCCTTTCATGCCATGCCCCTACTTGATTCTTAGAAAAGTACTTCTCCCTCAAAAAGTTTGTTTCATCAATTAGAATAGATAGGAGAAGTAGGGGCAAGACACAAAAGATGAATAAGAGATGCAAGCAAAATCTAACAATAAATTTAGAGCAAGTTGTTATATCATGCATCAACTTAAGAAAAGGGTTTGAAATCCTCAAACTAATTGAATCATAGAATGGGTCTTCATAAGTTGCCAAATTTTTACTTGAAATAAAAACTTGAGAGATGGTGGCAACTTGTGAATCCTCAATCTCGTCACTTTTAAATAAGTCATATGGATTTGGGGATGGGGCTTCACAAGTGGGAGTTAAAATAATTTGAGAACTTGAAGCTTCATCCAAACCCTTAGGCACATCTTCCATAATGATAGAATCCAAGGGAGCATTCAAGTAAAATTCAATTTCGTCACAAATACGAGCATAGCTCCCCGGATCTTCATTAGACATATCAATACTAACCGGAGTACCTCCCAACAAAACTTCAATTTCGTCATAGTCAAGATCATAGGAACTCCGATAAGTATTAGGCTCTTCTAGAGCACAAGACAAGACTACATTCCCTTCACTAGTGGTAGCATCAAATGTGACCTCTAACTCATCACATGAGTGATTTTCATTTTGCGACTCCTCCTCACAAGTGTCACTATGTGAGTCATCCAAAATGGCTTCACTCATGTCATGGGTTGAAGAGTCATCATTAAAAACATCAATTTCACTACCAACATCACTATCACATGCTTCTTTAGAATGTGCAAATTAGAAATGAATACAATCACCTATCCTAGTAGCAACAACTCCATCATCAAACACATCATCTAAATTTGATCTTGAGCAAGCTCGTGATGTGTGTGAATAGGAACTTGAGATTCGTGTGATGGTGAGTCTTGTGAAAAGTGAGTACTATATGCAAGAGACTCATCATCTTGAGATTGTGAATATGAGGATTCCACTCTATCAATCAAGTGACAAAACGATCCTTCAAGTTCACTTTGTGATTTTCTTAGTGATTCCATAATTTATTTTGAATAAAATTTTGAACTTTCTCATATAGAGAATCACTTATAGGCGTATTTAGCTCATCGTTCACAAACGATTCCCTCTCAAAATGATTAACTCCTCTTGATTCACACATCATATCATTGTATTGATAAGTGCAAGAATCATGAGAGTTCAAAAACATGTAAGTGTTTGAGGGAGGTGATTGTTCACAAGAAGCATGAGATGTGTAATCTAGTGTCCTACTATCATGCCAAGAACAATCATTCTTAGGGGAATAATCACCATTTTTGTAAGCACGCTCACGTTTGGAACACATTGATTCCTTAGAATGATTTTCATGTCTAGTAAATGCATGATAGTAAGGATATGAAGGAATGTTATGCCGCCTCTCACCAAAATTAACATATTCATGAGACATTTTTTTTTCAAGCAAGTAGATGAGAGGTACTTGATGAATTTCACAAGCCCTCTTGAATCGCACAAGCTTAAGTAACCACAAGCAACTAGAGAAAATGTCAAGAAAAATACTAAGAAAGTAAAGCAAATCAAATCTAAAGCCTAGCCTCTCCCCGGCAACGGCGCCAAAAAACTTGTTCGACAAAATCCCAAGTATAGGATATCGTCTCAAGTAATAAAATCCGGTAAGTCCGGAGTCGAATCCACAAGGAGAGGAGGTTTAGACAATGACTTACTATCACTAGAAAACGACAAACTAAAGCAAGAAACACAAACTCTTAATGGCTTTAAAGCTTGCCAAGCTATTAAAATCCACCAAAATCAATTGATGGAGCAAGTTTGAGGTTTGAGTTTAAGAATAAAGTAAACGACTACTAGAGCTACGATTCAAGAAACTAAGTGAAACGACAAGTAGAGAGGGGTTAGGGATCATCGGTTTCTCTAGTGACCAATCCTCCTATTACATTCAAGCCGTTTCTCACATTGCATGTGTCAATCCACAAGACAAGTATCTCAAGAAGTGATTGCTCATAAAATCCAACTCGCGACAAGAGAAGTGTGTAAATCCAACACGCTAATCAAGCACTAGAGAGGCTATTGAAATGAGATTCCCCAAATTTCAAGTGTTTCAAGCATCAACCATATGTAAACACACATAGGTGTTCCCACATGAAAGATCAAGCAACAAATGAGATTTGTAAATTCTCACTCAAATCACCTAACTAGAACTCGATTTCTCAAAGTTAGGATTGACGAGTTCCTCTCACTCAAATGCAACTTCAAATCAAACAAGTCAAGAGTATTCGCACATCTACCTATTCAATGCATCAAATACTTCAACAAGAGAAATCTAAATATTGCACTAAGCATTCAAGTGAACCCAATTTAACCCATTCATCCTTGAAGTTCAACTTGAATCAATAAGATGATTAGAGCACTATATAGTCCTAAATTACCCAAGCAATTGAATTAACTAGACATAATAGAAAATTCAAGAGATATTGAGAGAAATTTGACTTTCAATAATCAAACTTGAATTCATACTTGATAGCACCAATACACTTGTCACTAATTCAATCCCAAACACTTGATTCAACTACAAATTAATAAGCAAAATCACTCCTAACACAAAACTAAGCTACCAAAATGAATCAAAGAGGTGCAACTAAGCTGCTGCTGATATGCTACAGTGAAGAACAGCAGCAGCAGCAGAATAGCAAAACAGAGCACGTGCAGAGCCGTAGAACTGCCCAGTAACGTACTGAAAATAACTCAAATTCGTCCTCCTCTCTCCCTCCCTTCGTCTTTCTGTGTTCTTGGCCTTAAGAGAGCTTAAGAACAAACCCAGAAGAGGGTGAAATCAGAGAGAGAGAGAGAGAGAGAGAGAGGAGAAACAGGGACGCTCGCTGTGGTGCACTGTGAGCCGAGTGGGTGTGAGAGGCCCAAAAATTTCTTCCATCCTCTGTTATATAGTCTTGAGGGTTTGATTTCGTAGCCTCCAAGGCTTTATCTCTACCGTTGAATTCGTGCCAAACCTCCTCCTTCGTTGATTTTCAGACCTTCATGAACCCTAGGTTGATTTAGGGCTTTCTTTGTTACTTCGTTTTGGGCCGAATTGAAAGGTGCAATGGAGAGGTCTTGGGCTGGGGATCGTTTTGATATCAACTTGGCTTGATTTGGGTGCGATTTGAGGTCGGGCTGAGTAGTTGAAGACCTTCGAGGATGCTTCCATGGCTTCTCCTCTCTGTCCTGCGTCGTGAGAGAGGAAGAAGACCGTCTGGTGCTTGGCTGTTCCGCGGAAATTGCAAATTGGCCCCCATAAGTTGCTGGGGGCCTTTAAAATGCCCCCATCTGTTACTTTCTTTTCACTAAAACTCTTAAAAACTTTATAAAACTCCAATTAGACCCCCTCTCCGTTAAAAAGTTATCTTCTTGGCCCTTGAAAGGATTAGAATCTTGCATTTAAACCCCACTTCCGTTAAAATATCTTCACATGAGCCCTCTAAACATTAGAACACTTGACTTTGGCCCTTGACTTTGACTTTTAACTTGTAATCTCTTCAATCTTGACCTCTCAAATCTTCAATAATCTTCTAATTAAGCGCTCCAAGTACCTTCTTCTTGTCTCTTAGCCCTCTAAATCTTTTCACTTCATTAGTCAAGCTCCCCCTTGCTAGCCTCTAGCGTTCCAAAGCATGTATTTGTCTACAAAACAAGATAAAAGCAACCAAACTTCGAAAACAAGCATAAGTCTAGAAATAGAGATAAAATAGATCAATTACACATATTAGCAAGTTATGAAGAGTTCATTAACATGCTGAGGCACCCAAGGCTAAGCATGAAACTCACAAGTATAGTTTGAGACAAGACATAAAATCCTGTTTTGACACGAAGGAAGCAAGGCACACGAGGCTAAGCATGTAATCTCACCTTAAGTCGAGATAGCAATTCACAATCTTCACGGATAGTTGAAGTAGCCTATGTCTACGAATCCTTCGCAAGGCCTTAAAGAGCTTAAATCATGAAGAATGTGAAGGTAAATGGCTCCCCCCATGCATAGTGTGACCTTCGGCTCGAGTTTTTTATGAATTTGAAGGTAAAATATGAAGTTTTGGAGTGTTTTTGTGAGGTCAAAACTCCAATCCGGGAATGGAGGTTTTGGAGAGAGAATGGAACTACTTTAGTGTTCTTCAATGGAGAAAAATAGTGAAGAAGAAGAGACGATGATGATGCATAGAGAGTGGGAGGTTGTGTGGGAGTTGTGGAATGATGGGTGTGAGTATATTGTGTGTAGGTGTGTGTACAATCACATACATTATATTACTATAGTTGACTTAGATAGTGGGAAAGAGACTTGGATAAATTATAATTTTCCCAACAAGTTGATTGGGATAGAAATGGAAAAAGCCAAAAGTTGAGGGGTAAGAAAATAAACTCCCAATTACGAGATAACACCTAAGAGATTAAAAGAAAAAAGAATACCAAATAATTCCAAAATATACTATGTATTTAAATGTCAAAATGCACATTTATAAAATTAAAAGAAACACGTCAAGAGTAAATATGAAATAGTACTGTTATAATTTTTTTAAAACTCAAGTATTTGTTTTATCGAAATTACAAAATAAGCCTTAGGGAAAATACGGGGTATTACATTCTTCCCCCCTTAGAAAAAGCTTCGTCCTCGAAGCTTGGACGGGTCACTAAAGTCTCAATGGAATTCCTATATGGTCTCTTATTGTCACACACGTACTAATATAATGAATATTTCACAACGAATAAGCATACAATGTCAAGAACCACATAGAATGTCTCATCGAGACACATAGAAACAAGATTCACGTTTACCATGAGTCTGAAATATAACTAGGGCCCCAACACAAAACATAATAATGTCGGATAACAAGTAAGAACTAATCATGCAAGAGGAAATAAACAATAACTCCCCAAATACTCGGCTTTCTGTATTTTATCTTGTCCTATGTTCATTTTAGGTTACCCTACAGGTTTTAATCCCATAGTGGAAAGAACTGCTCTGATACCACCTGCAACAACCCCCTTTATCCGGCTCGGGACGAGACCGGGAGGGCGATGCTTAATAGAATTGGCGGATATCAAAAACAATATAATCCACAACATATATTTACAAAATTAAACAACTATATTAAACTTTAAGTCTTACACACTGGCTGATTACTATTATACACTAATTAACTAACAACCCATTCTATTCTATAATTCCCCAGCTCCTAGACCTGCGGTGTGAAGAAAACAACAAGAACCACAGTTTTCAAAGTCAGCAATAAATACTGAGTGAGATACACCATAGCATGTAAAACAGGAAAGAGAATATAAACTTCTAGGACACAAGTTAAATAAAGTAAGATTGGCAGAGTATGAGTAAAGCAAGATCACAGTTTGCAGCGTCATAAACAATAGAGTTAACTGATTACGAATGAAAATAACCAAAAATTTGAACATTTTCAATTTCAATCATTCACAAGTGCCGGTTTTCAAATATAGAATCAAAGGAGCCAGTTATTACGCACATTTAACGAATAATGGTCAACAAAGGACCTCCAAAATGTTAACGGTCAACAAAGACCTCCCAAATAATAACGGTCAACAAAGGACCTCCCAAATAGTAACGGTTAACAAAAGACCTCCCAAATATTAACGGCCAACAAAGGACCTCCCAGATGTTAATGGTCAACAAATGACCTCGCAAGTGTTAACGGTCAACAACGGACCTCCCAAATGTTTAATAGATTCCGGTACGTGCGATATTCAACTTTACTTTCTTACTCGTTATTATTTTTCGTGTAATAGTTTCAAAGAAATCTTTTCCAAACATAACCAAAATCAAGTAAAGCATGTGAACCACAAAATACATTTTGAGACAAGACATAAAATCATGTCACGTCAAGAAAGAATATGGGCACACAAGGCTAAGCATGAAACTCACAAGTACAGTTCGAGACAAGACATAAAATCAAGTTTTGACACGAAGGAAGCAAGGCACACGAGGCTAAGCATGTAATCTCACCTTAAGTCGAGATAGCAATTCGCAATTTTCGCGGATAGTTGAAGTAGCATATGTCTATGAATCTGTCGCAAGGCCTTAAAGAGCTTAAATCATGAAGAATGTGAAGAGAAATGGCTCCCCTCATGCATAGTGTGACCTTGGGCTTGAGTTTATTATGAATTTGAAGGTGAAATATGAAGTTTTGGAGGTGTTTTTGTGAGGTCAAAACTCCAATCCAGGAATGGAGATTTTGGAGAGAGAAAGGAGCTACTTTAGTCTTCTTCAATGGAGAAAAATAGTGAAGAAGAAGAGATGATGATGATGCATAGAGAGTGGGAGGTTGTGTGGGAATTGCGGAATGATGGGTGTGAGTATTTTGTGTGTAGGTGTGTTTACAATCACATACATTATATTACTATAGTTGACTTAGATAGTGGGTAAGGGACTTGGATAAATTATAATTTTCCCAACAAGTTGATTGGGATAGAAATGGAAGAAGCCAAAAGTTGAGGGGTGGGAAAATAAATTCCCAATTACTAGCTAACACATAAGAGATTAAAAGAAAGAAGAATACCAAATAATTCAAAATTAAATACTATGTATTTAAATGTCAAAATGCACATTTATAAAATTAAAAGAAACACGTCAAGAGTAAATATGAAATAGTACTATTATAATTTTTTTTAAACTCAAGTATTTGTTTTATCGAAATTACAAAATAACCCTTAGCGAAAATACGGGGTATTACATTCTTCCCCCCTTAGAAAAAGTTTCGTCCTCAAAGCTTGGACGGGTCACTAAAGTCTCAATGGATTTCCTATATGGTCTCTGATTGTCACACACGTACTAATATAATGAATATTTCACAACGAATAAGCATACAATGTCAAGAACCACATAGAATGTCTCGTCGAGACACATAAAAAACAAGATTCACGTTTACCATGCGTCTGAAATAGAACTAGGGCCCCAACACAAAACATAATAATGTCGGATAACAAGTAAAAACTAATCATGCAAGAGGAAATAAACAATAACTCCCCAAATACTCGGCTTTCTGTATTTTATCTTGTCCTATGTTCATTTTAGGTTACCTTACAGGTTTTTATCCCATAGTGGAAAGAACTGCTCTGATACCACCTGCAACAACCCCTTTATCCGGCTCAGGACGAGACCGGGAGCGCGATGCTTAATAGAATTGGCGGATATCAAAAACAATATAATCCACAACACATATTTATAACATTAAACAACTATATTAAACTTTAAGTCTTACACACTAGCTGATTACTATTACACGCTAATTAACTAACAATTCTTTATCAACTAGTTGTGGCGTTCATATTCTAAGTGAGTCTCGCGCCCATTCTATTCTACAATTCCCCAGCTCCTAGACCTGCGGTGGGAAGAAAACAACAAGAGCCACAATTTTCAAAGTCAGCAATAAATACTGAGTGACATACACCATAGCATATAAAATAGGAAAGAGAATATAAACTTCTAGGACACAAGTTAAATAACGTAAAATTGACCGAGTACGAGTAAAGCAAGATCAGAGTTTGCAGCGTCATAAACGATAGAGTTAACTGATTTACAAATGACAATAACCAAAGATTTGAACATTTTCAATTTAAATCATTCACAAGTGTCGGTTTCCAAATATAGAATCAAAGGAGCCATTTATTACGCACATTAACCGAATAATGGTCAACAAAGGACCTCCAAAATGTTAACGGTCAACAAATGACCTCCCAAATAATAACGGTCAAGAAAGGACCTCCCAAATAGTAACGGTTAACAAAGGACCTCCCAACTATTAACGGCCATCAAAGGACCTCCCAAATGTTAACGTTCAACAAAGGACCTCGCAAGTGTTAACGGTCAAAAAAGGACCTCCCAAATGTTTAATAGATTCCGGTACGTGCGATATTCAACTTTACTTTTTTACTCGTTATTATTTTTCGTGTAATAGTTTCAAAGAAATCTTTTCCAAACATAACCAAAATCAAGTAAAGCATGTGAACCACAAAATACATTTTGAGACAAACCATAAAATCATGTCACGTCACGAAAGAATCTGGGCACACAAGGCTAAGCATGAAACTCACAAGTACAGTTGGAGACAAGACACAAAATCATGTTTTGACACGAAGGAAGCAAGGCACACGAGGCTAAGCATGTAATCTCACCTTAAGTCGAGATAGCAATTCACAATCTTCACGGATAGTTGAAGTAGCCTATGTCTACGAATCCGTCGCAAGGCCTTAAAGAGCTTAAATCATGAAGAATGTGAAGGGAAATGGCTCCCCCCATGCATAGTGTGACCTTGGGCTTGAGTTTTTTATGAATTTGAAGGTTAAATATGAAGTTTTGGAGGTGTTTTTGTGAGGTCAAAACTCCAATCCGGGAATGGAGGTTTTGGAGAGAGAATGGAGCTACTTTTAGTGTTCTTCAATGGAGAAAATAGTGAAGAAGAAGAGATGATGATGATGCATAGAGAGTGGGAGGTTGTGTGGGAGTTGTGGAATGATGGGTGTGAGTATATTGTTTGTAGGTGTGTGTACAATCACATACATTATATTACTATAGTTGAGTTAGATAGTGGGTAAGGGACTTGGATAAATTATAATTTTCCCAACAAGTTGATTGGAATAGAAATTGAAGAAACCAAAAGTTGAGGGGTGGGAAAATAAAATCCCAATTACTAGCTAACACATAAGAGATTAAAAGAAAAAAGAACACCAAATAATTCCAAATTAAATACTATGTATTTAAATGTCAAAATGCACATTTATAAAATTAAAAGAAACACTTCAAGAGTAAATATGAAATAGTACTATTATAAAAAAAATTTAAACTCAAGTATTTGTTTTATCGAGATTACAAAATAACCCTTAGCGAAAATACGGGGTATTACAGTGGGTCTATCCAGTATGCCATTACTCCTAACGCATACCCATGTGTTAGACTTGATATCTCCATATCAATCTACAGACATACTAGTCTATAGTTGATCGTCCCATTAATCAATATAATGGACTAGGGATATTTAAGAATATAACGTTTATATTCTAAGGACTTCATTCATGTTAACATATCTCCATATCTATAACATAATGAATCGTAAATCCATAAATGTCATAAGAAATAGATTGTCTCTGGGGCATATTTCCAACACAGATTGGTAGTCTAAAGAAGGTGAAGAAGTTAAAGACTACTCAGAATTCAGACAAGGGGAAGGAGATACAGGTTTCAAAAAAACGACAAGGGGAAGGAGATTCACTCTAAAGATAAAACAACTTCTGGTAAGAGATATATTTCATCTAAATGGTTTATCAATCATGCTGCTGGAGGTGTGTGGTTAGATGAATTTGCTTCTGCTCTTGTTGCTTTATGTAGTATGATCAACATTAGCATGCTGGATACTATGGATTTGGAGTGTATTAGGAGATTGAAACAGAGTTATATTTGGAAAATCCTAAACCCCTCTCATTTTTCATCAAAATAAAAGTTCATTAACCAGCAACATAATTACAACTATCTTTGAGCACCACAGGCTCTAACAAGTTCCTACAACTACCCAGATAAAAAACACTACCCCTATCAAAAATTCTTTCAATCACTTTGACAAAACTATCAACTAAACCATTTTCTTGTCTATTATACCCATCAAAATTTAACTCGTCTTAAAAAAGAAATCGTTTTAGTATCCTTCACTAAACCACTAATTCTCCAATTAGTACAAGAATCAGAAGAGCGAGTGTTTACCACTGTCTGGTTATTTTCTTCAAACATGATTGGCTTGTTGTCCCAGATCTCAGTGCTGCTGCAAGCCAGTCTCGTGGATTCTGCATCTACCATCAAAGGTGAAGAAGCTATAATCTTTTTCCACCCCTCTCCTATATAATGCCCATTATTATCCCTACAAATTCACCCTATGATAGAAGAATTTTGAGTTCTTAGACCAAGTAGCATCCACATTTATCTTCAGAACATTTTGAGGAAGCTTCTCCCACTTTGAGACTCTCTTTGTATTCTTCACCACTTGAGCTTTCTCAAAAGGATTTAGGATCTGAACATCATTCCACTAGCTATGCACTCTAGCCAAAGCTGCTTTGGGATCAGGTTCTTTTTGCAACAACCCCCTTATCCGGCTCGGACAAGACCGATAGGGAAATTCTAAAATAATGGAGGAAATCAAAAGCATAACATCCCAAATTATTTATTTATTACATAATATTAAACATTACAAAAGTCTCTAGATATAACAAACGTCTCTAAAACTAGTACATTATTATTGCTAACTATATTAGATTCTACTCGTGATGAAATCCATCTAGGTGAGTCTTGTACCCAGCTATACCACAGTCTTCAGCTCCTAAACCTGTGGTGGGAAGGAAACAGGAACTGCAGTTTTCAAAGTCGGCACGAAAATAATGAGTAAGTAACACCTAAGCTCATAAAACAGATGATGATGAACAATTTCTTTTCACAATAAATAATAAGATGGAATAAAACATGAAGAGTAAACTCGATGAATAAAGTAAGAGAAAAAATAAAAGTTATCTTTCTTTAATTTTCCTTTTCAACTTCCAAACGGAGAGTATGATTCCCAATCTCGTCTTCTTTCTTTTATAAATATCCAAATCTCATAGAAAACTGTATTATTAACTTTGTTGATACGGGAAAAATCTGAAAAGAACTACCATCTCGCATACTCCAAGACCTTAAGTGTCGGCACCCCCCTAAGACTTCTTGCGGCCAGAGAGGTGAGTACATGGAGCAGCCCGACAGGTTGCCACCGGGTAAAAATAAACGGGTCGAGTGATCGCATCCAACACGACCAATCTAATCGATAGCAAATATAGCGACCCCGCACAACTCTTTCCACTTTACGTTATTACGCATTATATCGGTGTGAGAGTAGAAAAGCAAATCAACTTTCTTAAAATGTAAACACATCACAAATAAAACATGTAAATAATAAAGACATTTTGAGACAAGTTTTAAAACCAAACTGAGTCACGAAAGGAGCTATGCACGCAACGCTTGGCATGTTTACTTACCTTATTTCAATAGCAATAGCACGCCTTAGAAGTTCCTCTTGCCTACACAATCGTCACCTACAAAATTGTAGCTTTTAAATCAATAAATATCCAAATAAAACGCTACAAGTCCTAAAAATAATTCAATATATAGCGACCCAACCCCCGACTTTATGATTTCATATGTTTTTACTTTAGTTACCGTAATAATATGAAATGACTATTTATGCTTTCTAAATGAGCTATTTAATTAGAGAAATCCTTTTATAAGCTTCACGAAATAATAGTGAGTTTATATTTTTGAAAAATAACTATCACGACTATAACGATTAAATATATTGAATACTATTACGTTTTAAGAAACTTCTACACGATGCTTCAATGTTTTACAAACTAGTGAAATGTAAATTTTACAAGTTTTAGACATCCTATTTGAAAGTGTGTAATGTAGACAAAATACAGAACCTAAATACTCTAGAAGGGGGGGTGAATAGAGTAGGGAAACATTTTGCAAAACACAGATTTTAACAAATTAACTTAAGTGAGGCACACAAATCTCAAGGTCTTGAGATTTTAGAAAACAGTCAGAAACTTTCAAAGGCAAAATAGAAAGCTTCGAGGCCTTGAACTATTACCAGTTCTAAGCAGCTTATAAACCCTAGTTTGATTTGAGTTGTGTGCAACATAAAATAACAAAACTGTAAAGTAAAGAACACAATGCAATTTACAGAGTTCAGTCCCAATGGACCTAATCTCTGCATGAGGGATCTAATCCCACCAGGACTGGGCAAACACTTCTTATTACTCACACAGAAACAGCCCTAGATCTTCAAGCCTAAGTGATTTCCCTTAAACCTATACAGCTTGTGTTTCCAAACCTATCTAGTATCAGCTACTAACTGTTGAGCTAACATGAACCTATTGTTGTTCACTTGAACAACCAGCCACTAGGTTTAGTGAGGTTTTAGATATACAAAAGATTAGCATATTACAAAACAAATGAAGAACACAGTAGAAGAATAAGCTTGTGAAGGCCTGGATGTGTTTTTCTGGAAACTGGAATGATTGATCTTCTGAAATCTGGAATTGAAGCTTGAATGTCTGTGTGTTTGAATGAATGATCTCAGACGAATATTTCACACTTCTCTCAGTTATCTGCAAGCCTCTCCCCTTTCAAAATTCAAACCAGTCTTTTCATCTACTCACTGCAACTGAATGAGATATTTTAGGATCTCAATTCCTACAAATCCTCTTCATGTTTCAACTGCAATTCAAACAACTCTGAGTAGATATCCGTTGGAGTTTTTTGAGATTACATTTGCACATTTAACAAACCTTTAATAACATTAAAACAAAGCAACAACAAAATCCAGAAATATAACAGCACTAAGTCTGTTTGGATTTCCAATTTCTGAATAAAAACTGGATGAGTGATTAGAACAATAATCTGATTAACTTCTGACACATATAACTCATGATAAACTAGTTTAAAACTCTTATAAGTCATTAAACATTCACAATAATAAATATAAAACCATGGAAGAAAGAATCAAATTAATTCTAAAAAATTGTCAGCAGCTCAAGGCATATCTCAAGGCCTTAAAGCTCTGATCATGCTTCACAGTCTTTCAAAATTAAGACCAGCAACCTTTGATTCTCCCTGATCAGGATATCTGCAATTGTTTTAGATATATTGAGAATATAAAACATAAGTATTTGCAGCAAATCTCTGATCTTGATTATCAGATAGCCAATCTACAACACAAGATTGTTAGAACATTCAGCATAATAAAAACTGTTCTTCAAGGCTTTGAAGCTCTGTCAGTATATCAAGGCCTTGGAGCCTCATAAATGCTTTGTCTTTGTCTTTCATTACTCAAAACAGTTACTTCTCAAAACACCCTTAAGGGTCTTTGAACCAACAATCTCCCCCTTGATGAAAGACAAAACCCATGATCTTGTGTAAATATCCCTGCAACTCCTTGTAAGAATTAGATAACAACATATTGCAGATACAATAGATAATAATACTAGTCAAACCAACTTAACACAAATAATCAGTAATTCACAAATAAACACAGTAAATCCAGATCACAACTGATTAAAAAAAAACAACTGATTATTATTATTCAAGCACTGAAAGTAATCACAAAAAACCACATAAATTTTCCCCCCTTTTTGAATTTCATCAAATAAAGGTGAAGAAATGTTGGATCATTACTCAGAGTCTAGAAAAAACTTAAACTAAAAAATAATTTATTCCTAGAAAGTCAAGGCCTTGAGAACAGAAAAGAAGAAAATAAAGAGATAGAAGGAAAGGATCAAGGCTTTGGTCTTCTCAGATCTTCATTTCTTCTTTGATGTCTGGCCTTTCTCTGAGCCTTCGCCAACTTCTTCATCACTTTCAGCATCATCAGCAGACTAATTTTCTTCTTGTTCAGCTTCCACCTCTGCAAAAACTTCCTCAATAATCTCATCCACCTTATTGTTCTTTACTTGCACTGAATCACCCTCTGTAACTGAATCAACACATGTGTCTTCACCAGCTTCTTCTTCATCAGTTTGCTCATATAGATCCTTTGAAGTGAGCACCACTGGAATTGGCTTCTTTTCCTTCTTCAAGAAATCACCTAGCCTTTCATCTGAGTCAACACTGGTGTCATGACTAGTAGCAGAAGGGATCTTCTCCAAGTTAAAACCTTTGATGACAACATCCAGTTTTCCATTCATCACATTCATCAAACCCTTGAACTGGTTAAATTCAGAAGATAGATCAAATAACATTTGTCTGAGATCTTCAATCTCAACCTGCTGATCTTCAAATTTCTCAACCAACAAAGAGTAATCCTCATTTGCTTGTTCGTTTGTTGATGTAGCCCCTTTTGGTTTAACAAACTCCTTCTCCTCAAGCTCAGCCTTTGACAATTCTGAATAAAACTTCCAATGACCTTTCCCAGTCTGAACTACCCCAATCCTCTGTAAGGCAGTTTCATCAATCAACCCAAAACCTCCAGTAATCTTTTCCTCTCCTTTCACATGTACCTCAAAATGCTCAAAGAAAAGACGTAAAAGGTTGGCACAGGGAAGATGATGGTTTCTAGTTCTAGTAGCACAATAGATCATATGCTCCATAACCACTGTTGGCAAGTCCATCTCAAACCCTTGACATATCAGATACATCAGAATGAGAACTTTATCAGTAACCAACTCCCTTGAGTTTTCCTTAGGAACAACACTCCTCATCAGAATTGTAAACAAAATCTTAGCTTCACAGTTGAGCACAGAGTGTGTCAACTGTTTTGGAACAGAGGATACACCATCAATGAAAAACATTTATTTTGCCTTTTCTAGACACTCCTTCCTATCAGGGTAATCTCCAACATCATACTTCCTAGGAATGCCCAATAATTTGGCAAAAGTCCTATGATCTAGCCTCAAATTTATCCCATCCACCTTTGAAGTTAACACCATCTTATCATCTCCTTCTTGAACCAGATTCAGATAAAATAATCTTGTTAACCTAGGATAAGCTTTTGAACTAGGATTTAACACCTTCCAAACTGCAGTCTCCCTTAACTTCCTCATACAATCAATATCCAGTTTATCCAATAACTCTTCAGAAACCATACTACAAAAAGCAACCTTATAAGAAGCATATCCTTGCATCCACACAGTCCTAACTTCAGAACTAACAAACCAATCTCAAGGAAGTGCATTTCTACCTTGATAACCCTTTTTGGTTGAAGCATCAACTTGCTGAACCCTTGTTTTCTTCTCAGTGGGTTTGCTCTTCTCTTGTTCTCCTTCAGTTGACTTCTTCATGCTTTCTTGAGCAGATTTCCCCTTTTCTTCTTCACCAGCCTTTTTCTTCTCTCCCCCTTTCTTCTTGTCTGACCTAGGTTGATCACCACCCTGAGTCTTTGTCTCCTTTTTTGGATCAATACTTGACCTTCATCTCCCTTTTCCGTTCTGATCTTCTTTGCAGGAGGAGTGTCCTCATGCAAACTCTGAGTATTCTCTGAATCCGAATCAGAGATCACAATTTTCTCCTTGTTTGCCCTCTTCTTGGATCTGCCAGAAGGCTTTCCCTGTTGTTGAATCCTGGCTGATTTGCGCTCCATTGTGGGTTTAGGGTTTTGAGAAGAGAATGATATTGAGAAAAATAGAGAGTAGAGAGACGTAGAGAATTGAGAGAGAATGAAGAAGAATAAGCCCTGACTTTCAGCTTAAGTAGGTTGAAAAGATGAGTTATAAAAGACTCTACTGAAATCAACATGCAAAAAGAATCTTTGAAAATGTTTTTGGATATTTTGGAAAATTCTCTGATTAATTCAAATATTATACAGTTATCTAAAGAGATAAGATATAATATATGATGATCCATTTTTTTAAACAAAATACAGATGTTTCAAGACCTGGAGAACAATCTCAAGGCAATGAGATTTTCTGCAGTTTTAGAAACTTCAAAGCTTTGAGCTATACTTTCAAGGCTTTGGAAAGTGTAATCTTAAGGCTTTGGGATTTCAACACATAAACACAAGTAAGTACCAATAATCCCCCCTAAACCAATGCATCCTTGTTTAACATTCCCAATTCAAGCCTTAGGGATGAAAGCCTATCATCTGGCAAAGGTTTAGTGAAAATATCATTAATCTGCATTGAAGTAGAAATAAAAGATAGAACAACATCACCTTGTTCTGCATGATCTCTAAGGAAGTGATGTCTCACATCTATGTGCTTGGTTCTTGAGTGCTGAACTAGATTTTTAGAGATTGAAATAGCACTTGTGTTGTCACAATGAATAGGCACATTTCTGAAATTTTAGCCAAGATCTCTAAGTTGTTGAGCAATCCATAACACTTGTGAACAGCAAGCTCCAGCTGCAATGTATTCAGCTTCTGCAGTTGATAATGCTACAGAATTTTGCTTCTTAGAATGCCAACTGATCAGTGAAGATCCAAGAACTGGCAACATCCAGAAGTACTCTTCCTATCTACTTTATATCCTGCAAAATCTGCATCTGAATAGACACTCAACATAAAATTAGAACTCCTTGGATACCAAAGCCCCGAGTCTCTGGTTCCGTTCAAATATCTAAAAATTCTTTTGACAGCAGTTAAACGACTTTCCTTAGGATCTGCTTGAAATCTAGCACACATACAAACACTGAACATAATATCAGGTCTACTAGCAGTTAACTACAAAAGAGATCCAATCATACCTCTGTATTCCTTTTGATTCACACTCTTATCATTTGAATCCTTGTCTAATGAGAGTGATGAACTCATAGGAGTTTTAAGCACCTTGGACTGTGACATATTGTACTTGTTCAATAAGTCCTTGGTGTACTTTCCTTGATGTACAAATATTCCTTTCTTCAATTGTAAAATATGAAGTTCAAGAAAGAAATTCAGTTCTCCCATTAAGCTCATCTCAAACTCCCTTCAAATCAGACTAGAGAACTCTTTTGAAAGAGCATCATTAGTAGCACCAAACAAAACATCATCCACATAGATCTGAACCACTAAAAAATCACTTTCATGATGTTTAATAAAAAGAGTTTTATCAACTAGACCTCTCTTGAAATTGTTGCCACGTAAAATTTTTGAAATTCTATCATACCAAGCCCTTGGAGCTTGTTTTAACCCATAAATAGCTTTGTCTAGTTTGTAAACATGATCAGGAAAGTTTTCATATTCAAAACCAGGAGGTTGTGCTACAAAAACATCTTCTTGTAAATAACCATTCAGAAAAGAACATTTGACATCCATTTGATAAAGCTTTATGTGATTGTGGGATGCAAATGCAAGAAGTATTCTAATAGCTTCTAACCAGGCAACAGGGGCAAAAGTCTCCTCATATTCTATACCTTCTTCCTGATTATATCCCTGTGCCACAAGTCTGGCTTTGTTCCTTACCACTTTGCCATTCTCATCAAGCTTATTTCTGAACACCCATCTGGTTCCTATAACTGATTTCTCTTTAGGTCTGGGAACCAGATTCCATACCTTGTTTCTTTCAAATTCATTCAGCTCACTCTGCATTGCAATGATCCAGTCTGCATCTTCTAGTGCTTCCTTGGTATTTTTAGGCTCAATCAATGATACAAAGGCACTAAAAGTACACAAGTTCTTCAACTGTCCTCTTGTCTGAGTTCCAGTTGATGGATCAGATATGATATCGTCAGCTGGATGATCTGCAAGATACTTAAAATTCTTCCTTGGTATCCAGGAATATTCTCCTTCAAGGCTTTGAGTTCTTGAAACAGTAGAGGGAGCATCATAGAAAGTTTCAGCTTCTGTCTCAAGGCTTTGAGATTTTGGTTCTGCAGGAGGTTCAAGGCCTTGAGATTCTGCTGATTGGTTCTTCACATTAGTTTTCCCTTTTTCCTCTTTCACAGCATCATCATCAGACTCATGCTTGTTCAAATTTAGATCTGCAAAACTTTCACTCAGAGAATCTTTAGTACTTTCATCAAAAAACACATGAATACTCTCTTCCACAATCTTGGTTTTTCTATTGTAAACACTATAAGCTTTTCTAGTTTGAGAATATCCAAGAAATACCCCTTCATCACTCCTAGCATCAAATTTACCAAGATAGTGTCTACCATTATTATGCACAAAACAGATACAACCAAAATTTTTGAAATAAGAAACACTAGGCTTCCTACCTTTAAACAGTTCATAAGGAGCCTTTTTCAAAATAGGTCTAATCAAGCATCTATTTAGCACATAATTGGCAGTATTAACAACTTCTGCCCACAAGAACTTTTGCAAATTACTTTCAAGTAGCATGGTTCTAGACATATCCTCAAGTGTCTAATTTTTCCTTTCAACCACTCTATTTTGCTGTGGAGTTCTAGGTGCAGAAAAGTTGTGTGATATGCCATGCTTTGCACAAAATAAATCAAAGTCAAGTTGATCAAATTCCCTACCATGATCACTTCTAATTGATGCAACAGGTAAATTTTTCTAAGTTTGAAGCTCTTTGCACAATCTAGAAAATTTAGATAAGGCTTCAGTTTTGTCTCTAATAAACATCACCCAAGTAAATCTAGAATAATCATCTACTATAACAATCATATACCTCTTACCTTTTGGGGTCTGAAATCTCATAGGACCACACAAGTCCATATGCAACAGTTCTAAGGGTCTAGAAGTACTTACAAAGCTCTTTGGCTTGAATGAGCTACTGGTTTGCTTACCTTGTACACATGCCTTGCAAACCTCATCCTCTAAAAATTTTGTGATGGTAAACCTCTTACCAAATCCTTTGAGATGAGTTTATTCAAGGTGTGTATACTAATATGCCCAAGCTTTCTGTTCCAAAGCTTTGAATCTTCCTTCAAGGCCTTGAGGCATTTTAACTTGTCACCTGCAACACTGTTAGTACTCATAGCATATAGATTATATGATCTAGGAGCAGTGAGTATGCAATATCCAGATTTCTCATCTTGCACCACACATTCCTCCTTGTCAAATATAGCTTTATAACCTTTATCACATAACTGGGAGATACTAAGCAGATTATACTTAAGTCCATCCACAAGATAAACATCAGAGATAGAGTTGGTAGAACCATTACCAATACTACCTATACCAAAAATATTGCATTTCGCTTTGTCACCAAGTGTGATTGTTCCTCCAGACTTTTCTGTAAGCTAAGTAAAGAGAGATGTCTTTCCACTCATATGTCTGGAACATCCACTGTCTAATATCAATTTCTGATCTTTCAAGGCCTTGGTGACATCCTGCAAAAGTAAATCATTGCCTCAACAAACTGCTAGACCAAGTGCAGTACTTTGAGTCATACTCAGAATCAGCCATGTTTGGTGGTCTAATTCCTTTTGGAACCCAAATCTGCCTAACATGTCCCTTAAGCTGATAAGGATAAGTATTCCTCATAATATGAGGTTCTGATCTTCTGAAGGGACAAGTTAATCTGATAAGACCAAATTTTCCACAGTAATGACAAACTGGAGAATGTCTGCTACCAGATTTGACAAAAGTAGTTTGGCTTTTCTTTGGAAAAGTTGGATTATAGCCAATCCCACTTTTATGCATTGATTTCAAACTTCCTCCAAGAATGAGATTTAGATTATGTTCTGAGCCTGTAAAACTATCTAGGACCTTTTTAGACTCCTGAAGTTTCTCAGTCGAAGAACAGATTTGTTGTTCTAAATTCTCAGAACGAGTCTTTAGATCAGCATATCTTTCAGTTAAAAGAGTGTTTTGATCAACAATCTCTTTTATCTATGCCTTCAAGGCTTTGAACCTGCTGTCCAAGGCCTTGAAGTCCTTTTCAATATTTGTCTTAGAAACTTCAATAGTTTTGTTGGTAAAAACTAGGTCCAGGTTTTCTTTTACCTGCTCATGAATCTTAATCTTTAAAGAAGAAATCTCATTTCTATAACTTTCTTCATTTAAAAACATACTCTTGAGAATTTCAGGAAGTACATCAGAAGGACTAGCAAGAAGATTTTTTACCATTTCTTCAATATGTCTGTCTGGTGACTTTTCTTCATCATGTTTGGCCATGAAGCACAAATTTGCTTGATATTCTTCTGTGTCTGAGTCACTTGATGAATCAGAATCACTCTAGGAAGCCATCATGGCTTTCTTCCTTCTGTTTTCACTGTCTTTCTTCTAAAGTTCCTGTTCTTCTTCTTTTGTGGACAGCCCCTTACTAAATGATCTGCATCACCACATTCAAAACAATTCATTACTTTAGTTTTATGTAACTGTGATAAAGACTTACCTTTGTAGTCCTTGCTGCTTGAAGGTCTTGATCTCTCTTTGTTGTAGTCCCTGCTACCAGAGTTTCTTTTCTTCTTGAGAATCTTGGCCAAGGCCTTAGAGATCAATGCTAAAGCCTCTTCATCATCATGCTCATCTTCAGTCTCAAGGCTTTGAGATTTTTCACTGTCTTTGGCCTTGAGTGCAAATTTCTTGATGTTTTCACTCAAATCACCTTCTACATCCTTCATAGACATTTCATGAGTGAGCAGCTTTCCTTGTAGATCATCTTGCTGAAGAAGACTTAAATCCTGAGCTTCCTCAATGGATGTTGTCTTTGGCTCCCACTTGGATTTTGGCAAGCTTATCAGAATTTTCATGACCTTTTCCTCATTTGAAAACTTCTTTCCCAATTACTCCAGATTATTCACCACATCAGTGAATCTTTTGAACATCTCCTTAATGGTCTCATCTAATTTCATCTTGAACAGCTCATATTGCCTCTGAAGTATGTTGATTTTGGTCAGTTTAACCAAGCTTGTCCCTTCGTATGTCACAACCAGTTTGTCCCATACTTCTTTGGCACTTTTGCAATTTGACACTCTGTCGACTCATCTGCATTAAGAGCACAGTATAACAGATACATAGCTTTGTAATTTTTTGATACCTTTTCCAGTTTAGTAACTGAGAGATTTTCCTCAGACTTGATACATCTGACTCCATCTATGGTAGTGTAGTACTCATGAGGACCATTCTGAACTATAAACCACAGTTCCATGTCTTGATCTATGATGAACATCTTCATCAATGCCTTCCAGTGCATGAAGTTATCACCACGGAACAATGGAGGTCTGTTTGCTGCCCTTCCTTGTGAGAATCCACCATCTCCTACATTACTCATTGTCACAAGATTGTTAGATCTATATCAGTGACCCAAATTCTTATACCAATTGAAAGTGTGTAATGTAGACAAAATACAGGACCTAAATACTCTAGAAGGGGGGTTGAATAGAGTATGGAAACTTTTTGCAAAACACAGATTTTAACAAATTAACTTAAGTGAGGCACTCAAATCTCAAGGCCTTGAAATTATAGAAAACAGTCAGAAACTTAGAAAGCTTCAAGGCCTTGAACTATAACCAGTTCTAAACAGCTTATAAACCCTAGTTTGATTTGAGTTGTGTGCAACAGAAAATAACAAAAATGTAAAGTAACGAAAACAATGCAATTTACAGAGTTCAGTCCCAATGAACCTAATCTCTGCCTGAGGGATCTAATCCCAACAGGATTGGGCAAACACTTCTTATTACTCACACAGAAACAGCCCAAGATCTTCAAGCCTAAGTGATTTCCCTTACACCTATACAGCTTGTGGTTCCATCTAGTATCATATACTAACTGTTGAGCTAACAAGAACCTCTTGTTTTAACTTGAACAACCAACCACTATGTTTCGTGAGGTTTTAGATATACAAAAGATAAGCAGATTACAAAACAGATGAAGAACACAGTAGAAGAATAAGCTTGTGAAGGCCTATATGTGTTCTTCTGGAAACTGGAATGATTGATCTTCTGAAATCTGGAATTGAAGCTTGAATGTCTGTGTGTATGAATGAATGATCTCACACGAATATCACACTTCTCTCAGTTTTCTGCAAGCCTCTCCCCTTTCAAAATTCAAACCAGTCTTTTTATCTACTCACTGCAACTGAATGAGAGATTTTAGGATCTCAGTTCCTACAAATCCTCTTCCTGTTTCAACTGCAATTCAAACAACTCTGAGTAGATATTCGTTGGATTTTGTTGATATTACATTTGCACGTTTAACAAACCTGCAACAACATTAAAACAAAGTAACAACAAAATCAAGAAATATAACAGCACTAAGTCTGTTTGGATTTCTAGTTTCTGAATAAGACTCTTAGAAGTCATTAAACAATCACAATAATAAATATGAAACCCTGAAAGAAAGAATCAAATTAATTCAGAAAACTGTAAGCAGCTCAAGGCATATCTCAAGGCCTTGAAGCTCTGAACAAGCTTCACAGTCTTTCAAAGTTAAGACCAAAAACCTTTGATTCTCCCTGATTAGGATATCTGCAATTGTGTTAGATATATAGAGAATATAAAACAAAAGTATTTGCAGCAAATCTCTGATCATGATTATCAGATAGCCAATCTGCAACACAAGATTGTTAGAACATTCAGCATAATAAAAACTGTTCTTCAAGGCTTTAAAGCTCTGTCAGTATCTCAAGGCCTTGGAGCCTCATAAATGCTTTGTCTTTTTTCTTTCATCGCTCAAAACAGTTAATTCTCAAAACACACTTAAGGGTCTTTTAATCAACACTATTTGCAAGCTAAGTGCCTTAACCCAATTTATTTTTAGTTTTCAATAAAAAGTTTCTTGTTTAATTTTTAATGAACGACCCGAACATTATTTTGACACCCAAATCACTTTTTCGGGACGTAGATGAAAACTAGTATTTTTAGAAAATATTTTTAGTCCAAAATTAACTTTTTTTATTTTTTGCAAAAAGCGTAAAGTTTAAGTAAAAATATGTGAAACCCCCTTAGTTATAATAAAGATACCTAGAACCCCTTACCCTCTCACAAACAGATTAATTAAAAGACATTATTTATCCCACAACTTCTTAAACATACAATCAGTCCCCTTACACCTAACTTAGGTAAAAGACATTTTAACCCCCCCTATAACAAGAATTCAATTTTATCAATCTAGACATGGATTAAGAAAGCAAGATTCAATTTTGATCATCTAAAACAACTAATTAGGGATTTTAGAACATACCCAGGCCAAAAATGGCCGGAATTAGTCAAGAGACGAAGTGGGTCGAGGTTGCCGTTGGTGTGGCCGGGTGTGGTTCTTCGTCGCCGGCTTTAAAGTCTTCCTTAGCCTTGTCACAGCCTGCTACAGACTTAGTCGGGGTCCCACGAGTTGATTCGAAGCTGTTGGAGGACGTGGGTGGCCGCCGATGAAGCTAGCTGAATTGTTCGCCTGAAAAGATTGAGGACCGGTTGTGGTGTGGTGCTCTGTTCGCTGCTGATTATGCTGTTTTTATCCTTTATTTCTGGACAGAGGAGAGAGTGAAAAAGGGCGTGAAGATATGGGGAAAGAAAGAGAAAGAGAAAGAAAGATAGGTAGAGAGAGAGTGAGAGAAAAAAAGACCCACATTGGGTGTCTCCGTCGGTGGTCACGGTGGCAGTGGCGGGGTTGGTGGCTGCTGCCACTCAGCTTCTGCTGCTGCTGTCTTCCGAGAACAGAGAAGTAAATTAGGGAAGAACAGAGAGGTGGAGAGTGATAGAGGTGGTGGGTTTCTTTTTTTTGATGGGGTTAATGGTGGTGACGGAGGTGATGAAAATGACGATGGTGGTGAGGTGGGAGGTGGCTGGTGATGAGGAGGGAGAAGAAGGTGGCTTTTATAGCAAAGGTTGCTTGGAGAATTTGGCTTGCGAAAGGGGAGGCGGTGAAAGTTTGTTGTTTTGCCGTGAAGGAAAAGGAAGAAGAAGAAGAAGGTCTGATGAGGACAAAATTCTAATAAAAAATGAGTTTTTGGAAAGTCTAGGGTGTGATTGGAGTAAGTTGCTAGGGTAATTAGGTGTGGCATACCCACAAGATCTCACGGTAGTCGTACACGCGCTATCAACTAAAAACTTAAGGAAACGCCCAGATATTAATTTTCAAATATTTTTCTAACGGTTTCTAAAATCTTACCCGCCAATTTCTTAGCCATGAAGACACAATAATTCACCTAAATTATTTATTTATTTATTTATTTATTTTGCAACTAAATTCTTCTTTAAATTCCTAAATTACTATTTTAACCCTAGTCATTAGACAGGGTATCACACTTTTTGCTGGAAAAATCTCGTCATTTCCTGTCAAGTAGATCACCCAAAACACACAAATAAACTTTTCCAGATGCATTGGTTGTCTCTTCTTGGCTACAGAATCCTCCCACTCTTTGGCTATAGACTACTTACAATATTTGTACCAAACCACAGGGCTTCAGTCCAAGCACATTTAGTAAGCATGTGAACTTCATCTTCTTCTGCATAATCACATAGAGAGAACTTGGGAGATATAGCTGCAATCCTTTTCAGTAGATTCAACCTGGTAGCTCGAGAATCATTTAGCAATCTCCATAAGAACAATCTCAATTTGGAGGCATAGAGCTCTTCCAAAGCCAACCCCAAAATTTTTTATTTAACACAAAAGAAGAGGAAGGTCTAGATGTCATATGATTGTGACCATTTTCTTCTCTGATCAACACCCTTGCAGATATAGTACCCGATTTACCTCAAACTGACCTGATTTTAACCAAGGCCATCTCAGAGTATCATTCTGGCATGTCCAAGAAATAGGGATCTGCAAGATGGTTTATTTTTCATTTATGTTGAACCAATTAGTTAACTGAGAATCTCCCCAGATTTTTGTAACAGGGTTAATAAGATCATATACTTTCAAAGATATTTGAGCCATGTGCTCCTCTCTAGCTGGATCTTTTGTAGTACCACTTTGTAACCAATTGTCTTCAAATACTTTCACCTTTTTCCATTCCCCACTTGCCAAATTGCATCTTTTTAAGTATTCTTCTCCCTGTCATAATGATTTTCCAGCAATTCGAAATATTTCTTTTTTTTTACTTTCTTCCTTGAAAGAACAATTAGGGAAGTAAAGAGCTTTTAAGGTGGTAGCACATAAGGAATCTGACTTTTCCATCACCCTCGAAGCTGATTTCGCAAGAAGAGAGAGATTAAAAGCCTTAAGATCTCTAAACCCTAAACCCCATTCACATTTAGGGACAGAGAGTTTATCCCAACTCACCCAACAATTTTTTGAGATTCAGCATTTCTATTCCACCAGAAAATTCTTATCAGAGCTGTCAATTTTTCGCATAAATAGTTTGGTAAGAGCACAATAGACATTGCATAAGAGGGAATATCTTGTGCAATTTCTTTTATAAGAATCTCCCTCCCTGCAAAACTTAAAGCTTGAATTTTCCGCACCTTTAACTTGCTCAAGACTCTCTGGTAGGTATACTCAAAAACCTGACCCACTGATCTTCCCCATAAGGCTGGGATACCCAGATAAAAATCATTCCCTGATACACATGGAGCTTGTAGAATTTGTTCAATCTTCTTCTTTACCTGCACACTCATGCTGGGAGAGAGGAACACCCCTGATTTTTGGAAATTTGTACTCATTCCTGTAGTTTTTTCAAACATCTGAAGGATCTCCAAGAATCTCTTTGTCTCTTTTTCAGTGGCTTGTAGGAATATCAGAGAGTCATCTGCATAAAGAAAATGACTAAGAGGTTGACAATGTCTTTTCATCTTTATTCCCTTTATCTCTTGTCTTAACATTGCCTCGTAAATAAGAGAAGAGAAACTTTTCATCACTATTACAAACAGATATGGGGATAGGGGATCCCCCTGTCTTATCCCTCTGCTAGGTTGAACTTAACCCTTTGTGTTGTTATTAATCTGAATCATGTACCTCACTGTAGTGACACGTTGCATGATCATCTGGATCCACTTTTTATCAAACCCCATCCTACTCATCACTGCTTCCAAAAAGTCCCATTCTAGCCTATCATACGCTTTGTAAGATCCAGCTTCAAAGCCATCCACCCCTTCTTCTTGTCTTTGTGGTTCTTAATACCATGAAACTATTCTTGTGCCACCACAATACTGTCTTGTATATATCTAGAGGGTATAAAAGCTGACTGCATTGGAGAAATAGTGGATGGAAGGATGATCTTGAGTTTGTTTGATAAAACCTTAGCAATGATTTTATACAAGACATTACTCAGAGAAATAGGTCAATAGTGAGCCATCTCATCAGGGAACTTAACTTTAGGAATGAACACCAGATTTGTGATATTAATGCTTTTGAGGAGGTACCCTCTTCTGAAGAAATCAATAACTGCTACACATACCTCTTTTTTTATATTATGCCATTGTGATTGTTAGAAAAGCCCTGTAAACCCATCATACCCTGGAGCTTTTAGAGCCCCAAGGTGCTTGACTACTTCTTCAATTTCACTCTCATTAGGAACTTTCAACAGGCTTGCATTCTGATCTTCTGTTACCTTTCTCTCCACACCATTCAAAACGGCTTCCCAATCTCTATCACCTGTAGTTGAATAAAGTCTTTTGTAGTGGTCAGTAAACAACTTCCCAATCTTAGAGTCTTCTGTTGGAATAGATGCCCTAGAGGCAATCTAGTTTAGTATGAATTTGTACATGGCTAGAAAATTCATTTATTATTTATTGGATATTTAATATAATGAAGTCCTTAGATTTACAATTGTGTTGTTTATCTTAAATATCCCTAGTCAAGTATAATGATTAAATGAGACAATCATCTATAGACTAGTATCGGGTTGGATTGATATGGAGATATCACGATCCAACACATAGGTGTGCATTATGGAATGTTGCACTGGATTGAGCCATCTCCGAGAAGGCTACATACATGTTATGTTGAGTCACAAGTGCTTCTCGCGGTGCAATGGTATTGTCATCCTTAGACTTGAAGTCACTAGATATTCTAGTTGTGGATCATTGTGATCTTGGTAGCGTTAAACGCTACACCGTGACTGGGTAGTTATAAAGGCGTGTACTGGATACAATGAGAAGCAAGCTTAGAGATCGTAGTGGACGTAGAGAGGATTTGCCCCTCCCACATAACGGGAGCAAATATCCTAGGCCACTCGAGGGATAGTGCTTATAGAATGTCTGGCCAGACTCAAATAAATCAATATAGGATATTGATGTTATTTGCACGAATAAGGCTATTCCCATGGATCGAGAAACTATGGATTGGATATACGAGTGTGACTTGTATGTCTCATGTCCAATCCGGATATGGAGGCAAAGGGATGAGACAATTACTTGTACAAAGGTTGTCAAGATGACTATTCTATTAGTTGGCTAGAATGGATGTTTTGCTAGAAACCGCTCCATATCAGCAAATAGTTGCTACCAACTAGATAGAACCTATGGGGTCACACGCTATATAGAGTTGAACTAGATTTGGGAATTAATTAATTGGATTAATTAATTAGAAGGATCACTTTGCAAACCCTTGCAAACTTAGTAGGGACTAATTTGCAAGGAAGGGACTAAATTGAATTCTAGTTGGACTAGAATAAGTCCTTTAGGTAGTTAACAAGGAGTTGTTGGACTATATAAAGGACCCTCCTTCCTTCCTTCCTCATAACTTATGCTCATTAGTGAACATAACAAGAGTGGGAGAGAACAAAAGGAGAGAGAGCAAGCAACAAGGACGGCCGAAGCCGCCCCTTGCCGCCGCCCTCACCCCGTCAGCCAAAAAGAGGGCCGAAAGCCTCTTTTTGTCTCGTTTTGCGTGATTCGTTCATCCTCTTCCTAATCCGGGCTAGCACCAAGGAGTTTGGGAGATCTAGGATCAACTCTAGGCGTGGATCAACTATAGAGAACGTGACATTATTCGCGTTTGAAGTCATCAAGGAGAACCCAAAGGTGTGTTTATGATTTCTTACCTTTACTATCGTTATGTCTCTAGACTTGTGATCCTTGGAGGGTTTTCCATGGTTTATGTTTGATTATGCTTCCGTTGTGCGATCCATGAATCAAAACCCTACAGTGGTATCAGAGCCACAGGTCATAGAGCATAAACGTAGTTTATGTGTTACGTTTTAGTTGTTTTACACCTTAATTTGATTGTTTATCGCGTAAAATAAGACAAATCAAGCATGGGATGCAATTTGTCAATAACTAAGCATAACAAGATCCAATTTTTGCATTGGATGCATGAATTGGTGAGTTTGAGAAATTTTAGGATCCTAGATCTAGGGTTTGGGCATCCTTGGGGAATAAGGAGTTCTCCCAAAACAAGAAAACAACCAAACTTGGGCACCAAGCAAGGGAGTTGTTTTCGAAACAACTCCCATAGAAGGGTTCGGCCCCCCTAGGGACCGCCCCCCTTGCTTTCCGCCCAAGCTTGGGAGCCCTAAGGGGCCGGGCGGCCCTAACCTGCGGGCCTAGCTTGCGGGTTTTGGGCCGGGCCGGGCCTAGGGCCTTTGTGGTTCACTTTAATGGGCCCGGGCAATTGGATTGTTGGGCCCATGGACCGTTTTAACCCTATAAATCCTAAAATCAATTAAAATTGACCAAGCGCGTTAAAATTGGATTTTAACTGTTTATGTGCAAATCGCATGGTGATTGGATATGGCCTTAGGATGTGGTTTGATGTGGATGTTTAATTTTGTGGTTTGGTTTTACGGCCTGCGAGCTGATCAATTAATTGTAATAATTAATTAGTGGTTGTGGCCTGCGTGCCATTTTTTTTCTCAACTTGTGAGATTTATTTTATTTAGTATAGATGTTAGTTAGTGCTAGATAAAGTAGATTGTCAGCCAAGATTGGAGAAAAGAAGCCCAAAGCCAAAGAAGCCACAAAAGATGGAGCATGGAGCATGGAGCATTCCACATGACTATGAAGGATGGACCAAGAGATCAAGACACATGGAGATGTGTTTGCTTAGGGTTCATAGATAATTCCATTGGCTTGGAATTATCTTAGTCTAGAAAAGGCCATATCCACATCACGTTTAATTTCTGTTTTGTGGTTGTTTATTTATTGTCTTATTATTTGTGTGGTTGGTGTATGGATGATGCATGCAATTAGGATAATAAGATAATTAGACAACCCGGATCTATTATTTGGAGTTGTGCCCAAACTCAAATAGATAGATTAGTTGATATTGATCAACAAAACAATTAAAAATTGAATTTAAAATCCCTCAAATTTTAAATATTGTGTTCTTGCCTTCTCGTTATTTAAACACTCATTATTATCATTATTTATCAAGCTCGTGCGTGCCAAAGCATGGCGACTTGGTTCATAATGATGGAATGCGATGGCACGTAACAATGTGCAATTGTTTAGATAAGAGGTTGAACACAACTAGGATATTAATTTGATTAAGAAACCTAGAGGCAATCAATTGGGATTATCCATAAGGATGGATAAATAAGGAGTTATTTGCCCGATTGAACCAAGAGTTGCATATGGGATGCAATTGGAATTGTTCCTACCTAAAGTAGTCAAATTATGGGTGACTTGCCAAAGCAAGCTCATAAGGAGATGAAAAGATGGATCTTGGCCCACTAGAAAATATAAGGATATTTTCCGCATTAATATCTTGAGGGTTATTAATCCGTAGTAAAATAGTGGGAGCTATATTTAATAAACTAGCCATTATTAAATATAGTCAAAAATTCATAAATACTAAAACTTGCGTATTTTCCTTTTTGTAGAATTCCAAATGGCAAACAACTCATCGAGTTCACAACATTCCCTACGATCTGTCCTTGAGAAGGACAAGCTCTCTGGAACCAACTTTCTTGATTGGTACAGAAACTTGAGAATTGTTCTCAAGCAAGAGAAGAAACTGTACGCAATAGAGGAGCATGTTCCAGAAGGTCCAGAGAACCAAACACCTGCTGCCTTAAAGGCGTATCAAAAGCGTGTTGATGACGCTAATGATGCGGCCTGCCTTATGCTTTGCACCATGACTTCTGAGCTTCAGTAGCAACACGAAAACATGAATGCTGTCGATATGATCGAACAGCTCTTCCAAGAGCAGGCGAGGGTAGAGAGGTATGAGGTCTCAAAGGCACAGTTCAAATGTCATCTGGCAGAAGGGAACCCGGTGGGACCCCATGTACTCCGAATGATCGAGTACTTGGAGAATCTCGCCCGACTGGGGTTCCCGGTCGGCCAAGAGTTGGCAACCGATCTCGTGTTGCAATCGTTGCCCGAGAGTTATGGACAGTTCATTATGAACTATAACATGAACGAGATCGATAAACCACTGCCAGATTTTCTCAACATGTTGAGGACGGCTGAACAGAGCATCAACAAGGGTAAGGGCAAGGCCATTATGATGGTGCAGAAAGGAAAGGGCAAAAGGTTTGCCTCTTCCTCCAAGGGCAAGGGCAAGTCAGTTGCCAAGTCCAAGGAACCTGCCCTTAAGCCTGTTGGTGGCATTGCCAAGGCCGTGACTAAAGTTGAGTGTCACTACTGCAGTCAGCCTGGACACTGGAGGAGGAACTGCCCAAAATATCTGGAGGACAAGAGGCTTGGAATAGTGATTCCACCACCACCAGGTATTTTTGTTGTATATGTAAATTTAACTGTCTCTACATCATGGGTATTAGATACTGGATGTGGATCTCATATTTGTCGAAATATGCAGGATCTAAAGAGAAGTAAAAGATTGGCTAAAGGGGAGGTAGATCTGCGCGTTGGGAATGGAGCAAAGGTTGCTGCGTTGTCCATAGGCGTGTGCGAGCTATCTCTACCTTCAGGATTAGTTTTAGAATTAAGTAATTGCTATTTTATGCCTGCTATGAGCAGAAACATTATTTCTATTTCTTGTTTGGACAAGGATGGTTTTATTATTTCAATAAAGAATAATTGTTGTTCCTTTTATTTGAATAATATTCACTATTTTAGTGCGCAATTATTTAATGCACTTTATGTCCTTGATCTAAGCAATCCTGTCTACAACATTAATACCAAGCGGATTAAAATAAATGATTTAAATCCTGCTTATTTATGGCATTGTCGTTTAGGCCACATAAATGAGAAACGTGTATCTAGACTCCATAAGGATGGATTACTAGACTCATTTGATTTTGAATCATATGAGACATGTGAGGCTTGTTTATTGGGAAAAATGACAAAGTCCCCTTTCAATAAGAAAGGTGAGAGGACTAGTGAGCAATTGGCACTCATACATACCGATGTGTGTGGGCCATTTGCCACGCCAGCCAGGGGTGGTTATGTCTACTTCATTACATTTACTGATGATTACAGTAGATATGGATTTGTGTACCTTATGAGGGCAAAATCCGAATCCTTTGAAGTGTTCAAAGAATTCAAGAATGAATTAGAGAAGCAACTTGGCAAAAGTATCAAGGCTCTACGATCGGATCGTGGAGGAGAATACTTGAGCCAAGAGTTTGACGACTATCTTAGAAAGTGTGGGATCGTGTCCCAACTCACTCCACCCGGAACGCCATAATGGAATGGCGTGTCCGAGAGGAGGAATCGAACCCTATTGGATATGGTTCGGTCTATGATGTGTCAAACTGATCTTCCATTATCATTTTGGGGCTACGCTCTATTAAGTGCAGCTTTCACCGTTAACCGTGTTCCATCTAAATCAGTCATGAAGACACCATATGAGATGTGGAGTGGGAGGCGTCCCACACTGTCGTTCATGAGGATTTGGGGCTGCGATGTCTATGTAAAACGTTTACAATCAGACAAGCTAGGGCCTAAATCGGATAAGTGTAAATTAGTGGGGTACCCTAAGGAAACTAAGGGATACTACTTCTACAATCCAACCGATAACAAAGTGTTTGTTGCTCGGACCGGCGTGTTTCTAGAAAGAGAGTTTGTCTCTAAAGAAGCAAGTGGGAGGAATGTAGAACTTGAAGAAGTTCAAGAACCACAAATCACTGAACCGATTATGGAACATGAACAGGAATCACAAGCAGTTGTGGAGCCACCTATTCAGGTAACACAAGAGCTTCGTAGATCTAGTAGAGTGCGCCAGGAACCCGAGAGGTATGGACTTCTCGTAACCGATTCCGGTGACACAATGATCATAGATGATGAGCCTACTACCTATGAGGAGGCCATGAGTGGCCCAGACTCTCAGAAGTGGCTGGAAGCCATAAGATCCGAGATGGAATCCATGTATACCAACAAAGTATGGACTTTGGTGGAACCACCCCATGGGGCGCGGCCCATAGGGTGCAAGTGGGTCTTCAAGAAGAAGATCGACATGGATGGTAATGTGATTACCTATAAGGGCCGATTGGTGGCTAAAGGATTCAGACAGATTCATGGTATTGACTATGATGAAACCTTTTCACCAGTCGCTATGACCAAATCCATCCGAATCCTACTTGCAATTGCAGCATACTACGACTATGAGATTTGGCAGATGGATGTCAAAACAGCATTCCTTTATGGGAATCTCCTCGAGGACGTGTATATGATACAGCCGGAGGGTTTTGAGGATCCAAAGCAAGCCAACAAAGTCTGTAAGCTGCAACGATCCATTTATGGATTGAAGCAAGCTTCTAGGAGTTGGAATCGGCGTTTTGATGAAGTGGTCAAAGAGTTTGGCTTCATCAGAAACGAAGATGAGTCTTGTGTCTACAAGAAGGTTAGTGGGAGCTCTGTAGCTTTTCTGGTCTTGTATGTGGATGACATACAACTCATTGGAAACGACATTCCCATGCTGCAATCTGTAAAAGATTGGCTAGGAAAGTGTTTCTCAATGAAGGACTTAGGGGAAGCAGCCTATATACTCGGTATAAAGATCTATAGAGATAGATCTAAGAGGTTGCTAGGCCTAAGTCAAAGTACATATATTGACAAGGTGTTGAAATGGTTCAACATGCAAGATTCCAAGAAGGGATTCTTGCCCATGTCACATGGAATCACTCTTTCGAAGAGTGGTTGTCCCTCCAATGAGATTGAAAAGGAACGCATGAGTAGGATTCCCTATGCCTCTGCCATATGATCTATCATGTACGCCATGTTATGTACTAGACCAGATGTGTCATATGCCTTGAGTATGACAAGCAGATACCAATCCAATCCAGGTGAGAGTCACTGGATTGCTGTCAAGAACATCCTAAAGTACTTGAGAAGAACTAAGGATGCTTTCTTGATATTTGGCGGTGAGGAAGAGTTGCGTGTAAGGGGTTACACTGATGCAAGCTTCCAAACCGACAGAGATGACTTTAGATCACAGTCGGGATATGTGTTTTGCCTGAATGGAGCAGCGGTGAGCTGGAAAAGTTCCAAGCAAGAGACGGTAGCTGATTCTACAACAGAGGCTGAGTACATTGCTGCAAATGGCGCAGCAAAGGAGGCTGTTTGGATCAGAAAGTTTTTTTCTGAAATTGGTGTGGTCCCTAGCATTGCGGATCCAGTGGAGTTGTTTTGTGACAACACTGGGGCGATCGCGCAATCAAAGGAACCCAGATCGCACCAGAAGTCCAAGCACGTGCTCAGGAAGTTTCATCTGATTCGAGATATTATCGATAGAGGAGACGTTCGGATATGCAAGATTCCTACAGATGATAATCTGTCAGACCCGCTTACAAAGCCTCTCACGCAGTGGAGTCATGAAGGGCACACTAGGAGTATGGGCATACGAGATGCACCAGATTGGCTCTAGTGCAAGTGGGAGACTGTTGGAATAGATGCCCTAGAGGCAATCTAGTTTAGTATGAATTTGTACATGGCTAGAAAATTCCTTTATTATTTATTGGATATTTAATATAATGAAGTCCTTACATTTACAATTGTGTTGTTTATCTTAAATATCCCTAGTCAAGTATAATGATTACATGGGACAATCATCTATAGACTAGTATGGGGTTGGATTGATATGGAGATATCACGATCCAACACATAGGTGTGCATTATGGAATGTTGCACAGGATTGACCCATATCCGAGAAGGCTACACACATGTTATGTTGAGTCACAAGTGCTTCTCGCGGTGCAATGGTATTGTCATCCTTAGACTTGAAGTCACTAGATATTCTAGTTGTGGATCATTGTGATCTTGGTAGCGTTAAACGCTACACCGTGACTGGGTAGTTATAAAGGCGTGTACTGGATACAATGAGAAGCAAGCTTAGAAATCGTAGTGGACGTAGAGAGGATTTGCCCCTCCCACATAACGGGAGCAAATATCCTAGGCCACTCGAGGGATAGTGCTTATAGAATGTCTGGCCAGACTCAAATAAATCAATATAGGATATTGATGTTATTTGCACGAATAAGGCTATTCCCATGGATCGAGAAACTAATGATTGGATATACGAGTGTGACTTGTATGTCTCGTTTCCAATCCGGATATGGAGGCAAAGGGATGAGACAATTACTTGTACAAAGGTTGTCAAGATGACTATTCTATTAGTTGGCTAGAATGGATGTTTTGCTAGAAACCGCTCCATATTAGCAAATAGTTGCTACCAACTAGATAGAACCTATGGGGTCACACGCCATATAGAGTTGAACTAGATTTGGGAATTAATTAATTGGATTAATTAATTAGAAGGATCACTTTGCAAACCCTTGCAAACTTAGTAGGGACTAATTTGCAAGGAAGGGACTAAATTGAATTCTAGTTGGACTAGAATAAGTCCTTTAGGTAGTTAACAAGGAGTTGTTGGACTATATAAAGGACCCTCCTTCCTTCCTTCCTCATAACTTATGCTCATTAGTGAACATAACAAGAGTGGGAGAGAACAAAAGGAGAGAGAGCAAGCAACAAGGAGGGCCGAAGCCGCCCCTTGCCGCCGCCCTCACCCCGTCGGCCAAAAAGAGGGCCGAAAGCCTCTTTTTGTCTCGTTTTGCGTGATTCGTTCATCCTCTTCCTAATCCGGGCTAGCACCAAGGAGTTTGGGAGATCTAGGATCAACTCTAGGCGTGGATAAACTATAGAGAACGTGACATTATTCGCGTTTGAAGTCATCAAGGAGAACCCAAAGGTGTGTTTATGATTTCTTACCTTTACTATCTTTATGTCTCTAGACTTGTGATCCTTGGAGGGTTTTGCATGGTTTATGTTTGATTATGCTTCCGTTGTGCGATCCATGAATCAAAACCCTACATCTTCTTGAATCCACCTCCCATTCTTACCTTTGACCTTCTAGATACCATTTCTTATTCTTCTTTGAAGGGTAGAGATGTGGAAAAATCTGGTATATTTGTCCCCTTACTTAATGTAATTGACCCTTAAATTTTGTTTCCAATACATTTCCTCTTTCTCCGACCAACCTCCCAACTCTTTTTACAGGTATTTGATTTTTCTTTGATTCACCACACTAGCAGGTAAAGATTGAACAACTTTCAGCTGTGTCTCAATACTCTCTATCTTTTTCTGTTGTTGACTATATTCTCTTTACTCCACTTAGATAAATCAATCCTGCAACTTTAGTTTTTGCACCACCCTATAAGTAGGGGAACCCTGAATTTGAACCTTCCAAATCTTAATTATAGTATCACCACATTCTTGCATAGAAAGCCACTTTGCACCAAATTTGAAACTATACATCTTGCCTGGTTTTTTTAACTGGTATTTAGGGCTGAGCACGGACCGGTTTGGCAGGGTCATGCCTCAATTTCCTACCCATCCCAGTTTCTTCGGGTTGGACATACCTCAACCCAACCCGGATCGAGTAACCAGCAAACCCAAACCTGATCGAGTACTTTTGACTCAGACCGATTTGGCTCGATTAAGCCATGTTCAAAAACCATAAACGTCAAGCACTAGTAGAGTGAACATACCATGTCAATAATAGCTCTTTCAAAATTCATCAGAGTACATGATGCAACCCACAATACATATAAAATTGTCTCTGGTTAACAAAGATGCAAATATATATATAGAACAATTGACACTTAACTACCATGTCGTTTGACATTAGTGACACTTTGGTGCACGTAGTTTCAAAAGTGACACTGAAGTGCACGCATTTTGACATTTCTGACACTTTGGTGCATGATGTTTCAAAATTGACACTTAAGTGCACGCAGTAGTATATATTACTGACAACACGCTCCAATTTCGATGACGCTGACAGTTGATTTTCAAGTGACGCAATCATCGAAATTGGAGCTTGATGTTGGTAATTTGCATACTGCATGCATTTAAGTGTCCAAAAGTACTGCATGAATTTAAGTGTCATTTTCAAAACTGCGTGTACCAAAGTGTCAAGAATGTCAAACTGCATGGTAGTTAAGTGTCAATTTGAAACTTTGTGCACTAAAATATCATAAATGTCAAACGGCATGGTAGTTAAGTGTCAATTTTTCATATAGAATATATATATATATATAATAGACCTTATAACACATTTTTAAGAAAAATAAATCATATGAATGAAGTAGAGTGAACATACCATCTCAATTCTCCAGATCTACAACAGAAATGAAGAACATCACACATGCACGGTGTTCGTATTTTGGGTAAAAAAATATTATACTGTTAGGCTTGGGTCGGGTTGGGTAAACACCAGTATAATAAAATGGTACACAAGCCTGTATTTGGCGGGTACGGGAAAAATCAACCCACAACCAACTCTGTTTGACCCAATTTCATTCTTTTGCAGGTCGAACCAGTTCGGATCGGGCGATTCAATCGGGTTGGACCGGGTTTTTCTCAGCCCTATTGGTATTCACCAACATTGGGGCATGATCAGACCCCACCATGTAATCAAAGAAAACAATGGCATTTGTGTTTCTCTCCAGCCAGTTAACAGTCCCAAAGACCCTATCAATCATTTCCCTTATATTGCCACTCTACCTATTATTAGACCAAGAGTAAGTAGTGCCTTGGTTCTTGACTTCTACCAGACTGCAATCTGAAAAAAAACTTCTGAATTTGTTCATTCTCCAAGAATGAGCTATCTCTCCTCCTTGTTTCTCTGCTTCATGAAGGTAATCGTTAAAATCTCCTAGCATAATGAGAGGAGAGCTAATATGTGAGCACAATTGTTTAATATCTTGCAAACTCTTTGTCTACCCACCAAAGAGCCAGACCTTCAGATTTAACTAGAGGATTCACATAGTGAAAACTGGGATAGCTTAGAGATCTTGTAATCTGTTCGAGTTTCTGAGATTGATTCTTTGTCTCCATCAAGAAGATCAAAGAAGGAAGATGGGTTGATGACAACCCTCGGAGTCTCTGGACTGTCATTGGTCGCCCCAACCCCCGACAGTTCCAGCTCAAAGCTAACATTGTTTGTGTGGCTGTTCTAGGCCAGCACCACCGCCTTTTTTTATCATCTCACGTCTTTTCCCAAACCCTTCGAAGCAACTCAGAGGGTAGTCTAGCTCTATGGATATCACAGTTATAATTGTAAGCCCCACGGTACTCTTTAACAGATACATGAACTCTCCTTTGTCTTGGGCTTCTCCGATTTCCGAGTTAGTCTCTAGTACCATACTTTATTCCTTTCTTCTCGCCTGCGCTTTTCTGATGTAATCCACTTCTGCACAAATCTGGTTTGTAAACGCAAATTTTGTATTCTCCTCTTCCGGATTGTCAAACAATCTCCTACGTTTTTCTTGTTTCACCTTCTGATATAGGGTTTTTATTTTGAGATTGATGAAACGATTGAATACTTTTGCAAATCCGATGTCCATCACCGGATTACCCGTATATTCCTTCGGGTTACCATATTCCATTAAAGGGGATTTAGACTGCCCAACTCGTTGTTTAAACTTTTTGGTCTGATCCCTGTATTGCCCTTGCAGACCTAATGGGCTTGTGAGATTATTGTCACTTAACTCTGGCCCAAAAATTGACTCTCTTGGGCTGACCGGTTCTTCTACAAAATAGGCCTTATCTTCTTTTTCTTTTCGGGCCCTGTCTTCCACTAAGACCGATTTGCCCTTTGCCTCTTCTCTAGCTTTTCTGAGAAGATAAGAACGTTTAACAGTTTCTACAAGAGTTCTTACCTCATCATCTAGCTCTTTTCTCTCATTTGTCCACGTGTTATCTCCAATATTTCCTTTATCTTGCTAGCATAAATTCGTGTCCTTCCACGTACCTTCTAGTTGTACCACCTGATTGTCATCAGCATTATCCTCCAGAATATTCTGCATAAATCTCTTGTCATTTTCTTCAATTTTTTCACTCGCATCTGCCGTGTGCGATTCACGACCCCCTTTTTTCTTTCCTTCTCGAAACTTCAATCCAAAACCCGGCACATTTGAAGAGGATTCCGATGATTTTTTCTGAACTTTCGCCGAGTCTTCTTCCAGAATAGGAACCCTAAACCCCCATCTTTGAATAAATTCTTCGTTCTTTTTCTCCAAGAACCAACTTGGGATTTCGTTCTTGAAAATAACCTTTCTCAGAGTTCCCCTGAGATCCAGTCTATACCGGTTACGGCTACCGTCGTTGGGTCTCGGAAATCGACAGCTACCATTATCGTGCCCTATCCGGCAACACTTATAGCAAAATATTCCTAATTTCTCGTATTTCATATCAATCCTTGTCTTTCTTCCCTCGATGAAGGAAAAAAAACTTCTTTTACGGGGGGATTCGATCTTCATCGCCATTCTAAAAAGCATAAAAGAACAACATTGGCTTTCTCCCACCGTTTGCTCGTCAATCTCCTATAGACGACCAATCGCTGCTCCGATCTTTTTGGCGTTTGTCATTTTCATTCTATTTGGAGCCAATCCATGAACTCGGACCCAAAAAGAGATTCCGAGAAGTCCGTATCTTTTAAGGATTCTCCACTCCTCCACTGTTTCAGCATGAGGACATGTTCAGCCACCACCCACGGCGACCCCTTCATAACCCTTGAGCAGTCCCTTTCCTCTTTGAATCTGAGGACGAACTGGTTTTTGGCCCATTTCACTACTTTAATCTTCTCCTTAAGATTCCATATCTTAGAAACTACGGTTTGAATCGTCTTTGCAGAGAAAGATTAATCAGTGAATAACTTTCCTACCAACATACACGCACTTATTTTTTGACCTAGATCCGCATTTTCTTCTAGATAAATAACGAAATCTTCTTCCATTTTTCCAGAAGAAACTTATGGAAATGATATTCCTAGAAAAGAAATAAGATTTATAAAGGATTCAGAACCAGGAGCTGAGAAAAAACTCTACCAAGCGAAAGATAATGTCACGGAGGACAAAATGTCTCATCCCAACCAAAAATTTGCATAGCAGAATTTTCTAGAAAGAGAAAATATATGTTAACCGTCGACGTTTAGAAACTCCTAAACCTCTCTGAAGTGGCATACCCTAGGCTTACCAGAACCTTTTATCTGATTCTGAAACAAGTGGATACTCTGAACTCGGCTATATCATCTAAGGTAGCTAGTATTGTGGTGGAGTTAGACCATGCCGAGTTTGCTATGTCTTGGGGTGTCCAAAGAGTTTCAATACAGAAAACTACCCTAGTAAGATTGATGGTATCAAGATGGCTAAGGAAAAGTTCTTTTTACCTGGTATAGCTTCATTCTGTGTTAACTGTTAAAGCCAAAAAAATTCTTACTATCATGATGAGGTGTGTAGTACCAAAAGAAAACTCTAAGGAATTGATGTCTGATAGGCTTTTATATCTGATGTACTTGGTGATGCATGGATATGAGATTGACCTGCGAATAATTGTAATGGAACACATGTTGTATAGCTGTACCAAGAAAAGGAAGCATCATCTACCCTATGCTAACCTCCTCTCACTATTCCTTCAACATCTGGAGATACCTGTAGACAAGGAAGAGACAATTACTCTTGGTTTTGGAATGATGGATAAGAATTCCTTTCAAACGATAGGAATTGTGAAAACCAATGAGGGAATATGGAAGTTCTACACTGAATTGTCTGCTGATGAGCTGAAGGCCAAGAAGTTTTCAAAGCCTAAATCCTTAACCACTCCAGTAGCCCTACATTCTACCACTCAAGATTAATCTTAAGTTATTTATAAGTTGGACTTAATTGAGAATGAGATATATGAACTCAAGCAGGGTCAGTATCAGTTGGGTACTGAGTTCATGAAGATGAAGTACATGATTGAAAGTGTTTTCAAGAGCATCAACCTGATACATGTGGAAGAAGAGGACTTGCCAGCTCAAGAAGGTTCAAGGAAGTGAGGATCTACCAGAGACATATTTGATGAGCACTTTTTTGGGGATAAGGCTGTTGGGGATAAGGAAGTTAAGGCAAAGACTGCTTGTATTACCCCTAAATTTTAGAGGGGTATTTTGGTAATTAAATGGTTGGAGAATGGTACGTTTGGAATTTTACGAGGCAAGGGTATTATGGGAATGCATGTCTATTTATGCACTATGACTCTATTTTGCGAGTAATTATATTTACCATATTTTCACCATTTTTAAATTATGACTAATTTCATTTTTAGTAGACTTCTAAAGCGTAAGGATGTTTTTGTAATTTATAGGGCAATGGTAGTATGGGTAGTCATAATTTTTTTCTTACAATTCTATTTTATATTCTTCTATTTTGCTACTAAAAAAAATTGTTTAAAGAGCTTGTTTCAATCAAACATTTTAAGTTATGTGATATAAAGTTGATTTTCTACACCAAGTGGTACACCCCAGTCAACATCTATTATGCCTCGTTTGGGTAAGGTATAAAAATGATGGGGATAAGAGTTGTACTGGTATAAGAGATAGGATATGATTGTACTGGTATAAGGCAGGATAAAATTGTACTGGTTTGGGTAGTGCATAATAAGAGGTAGGCTATGTGTGCAAATAATCACATTGTCTGGCTTGTTTAGAACTTTTTTTTTAATTATTTTTCTACCACTGTAGGTTGTAAACAACAAATAATATTACACACACACTTTCACATGTTAAATGTGACAATATCATAGTAGATATCATTATAAATCTTAGCTCATGATATCTTTATGTAAGTCTATTAAATTTGACACACACACACACACACACACACATATATATATATATATATATATTATACATATGTATATATATATATACATGTATATGTGTATATATATATTTATTTACATATTTATGTACACATGTATCTTATATATATACACATATATTGTATAAATATAATATGTATATGTATATATTTACACATACATAGTATACATATAATATGTTTATATATATATACACACATATATATTATGTATATATACATAATATTATGCATAATATTGATGTATATACACACATATATACAGTTATATATATACACATTATATACGTATGTATATTGAGGAAATTTTGTCACTCCAAAACACTCCTCCCCTTGGTGGTATAAGGTTGTAGGCAAAAAATTTGAGAATTGTACCTAAGGGATAAGAAAATCAGTATTGTACTTGCTCCTTATCATGCACCCCAACATAGGATAAGGAACACGAGGTACAGTTTTATCCGTATACCTTACCAAAACGAGGCCTTATGGTACTATTAACCCACTCAATCATTTTCTACCCCATGTGATCATTTTGTCCACCTAGTTAAAAAGTAGTAAAACCACCCACACCCTAGAACTTCTCTTTCTCTCTCTAGCAAAACAAAAAGAAAAAGGAAATTGTTGAACAAGAAGATCCACGGCCACCATGGCCGTACCTCTCTTTCAGATTTCAACCTCTCTCAATTCTTAACCAAATCAATCTCAATTAATTTGGATTGATTCACAATCATTCAAGGACCCAAATCACTCCAAGTTTTTTGGGAAATAAATCACCCACCTTCCTTTCTCACCCTCACCCCAAAACTATATAAACCCACCTCCTCTTCACTCCTCTTCTTTCCTCTCATGTTCCTCGCATTTCCACTCTCTCTTTCTTACCTCCCTCTATCCGTTTCAAAGACCAAGGCGGCGCCACCACGGGCAGCGCCGAACTCAGCCGGAGCCAAGCCCTGACACCGCCGCGGCACCACCACGGCCACCCTTCTCTTTTTGGTTCGTTTTGCTTCATTTCTCTCTCCGGTCACTCTCCAACAACCCGGAGGACCCCTACTACTAATTTTCGTGCTTGCCTGTGTGTGAAGCTCTCTCCATTATCAGGTAAATTTATGCGCACAATACTTTAACTATCAAAATGTGTATTGGATGTGTTACTTGTGTTTCAAACAACGGTTTAAAGTCTTGAAATTTTGGAATCTCTCTTGCGAATATATCTTTGAAAATATGTGGTGAATTCTTAATTTCGAACCAATGGTACTAGAATGATCTTGTGAAATGTTAATGAATGATAAATGATATTGGGGCGCTGTACATAGGACGTGTGTGAAGGCTACGGCCGGAGGCGTACATGATACGGCCTTCCTATGGTTTCATACCCTAACCTATATGGGTTTTTCTTTATATTGTTAAAGTTATAGAGAACTACCTATGCATGTGTGGGTCACAACTGTATAGGGGTGTCGACACTTAAGTTCCTTTATCTATGTGATAAGCGGGATAATGTCGGGCTACCTACAAACGCTCTAGGTGAATTGGGATGGACTGTGATATCCCAAGAGGTACATGTGTGATTATATTATTGCGTCGTGACCTCTCTGTGGGCATTCGTTACCCGCTGGGCTCTAATATGCCTCAGATCAACTCATAAATTAAACTTAGGGATCTCTTCAGTTACATCTATTCCAGTCTTTTAGCCAAAACTCTGTTTTTACATATTGTGGTATATGCTTACTCAGTTTTTACTGATAACTGTTTTTTCTGCGTCGGCTTTTGCCATTTGAAAACCGCAGGTTATGAATAAGCTAGCTGGGGAGGAAACACAGACACAAGTCAAAGTTTAGGATTTGGCTAGCAACATCACTTTAATAGCACTTCCTTTCAATTTAGACAATGTTTTGTTACCTTTACATTAAATAATGTAAGGTGGGTTTCTCCTTTACTTTTGAAATAAATTCCTTTGGATTATCGTTTGGTTGTACTAGCAAGGAGTCGTAGGTTCCAGGGTTTTTTCACTGCTAAGGATTAGGAAGCTGGTGAAGAAGATAGTGTTGGCTCAGGATTGCTACTCAAATACTTAAAGCTAAAGAAACAGAAAGGAAAGGTTCCTGCAATTGTGAATTCAATTGACCTTTTTGAGGATTAAGCGACTGGTGAAGAAATAGCACAAAAAGTGGCTGAACAGGAAGATAATGAGGATGAAGAGGATGAAGGAAGCGATCAAGAGATCGATGGAGGAGACAAGCGAGATGCAGACCCAAAGCCTTGAATCCAACCTTCTCTTTCTTCTTTTCCAAAGCCTTGAATTCTCTCTTTTCTTTCAAAACTTCTATTTCTTTTAAAACTTGTAAGTTTTCAATAAGGTTTGATCCTTCATTTTCTTACTTTTTTTGAAGAAAGTCAAAAAGGGGGAGAATTTTAGGGGTAATTTTTAGTTGCGTTAGCTGCAGGAAGATCTAGTTTTGGATATGTGGCAATTATACTGCTAAAACTGCTTATTTGCTTAGTATGCTTTTATCTGCTTAATTTGATTTTGTTTATTCTTTTAAATTGTTGGCATTTGTTTGTGATCTTATATAAATGCTTCTGCTATGCTAATAATGTCTATCTTTTGCATAAATACAGTTCAAATAGATTAATGGTTTTGTCTTTCATCAAAGGGGAGATTGTAAGTTCACAAGTTTGTTTCAAAGCTTTGAAACTGATTTCAAAGCCTTGAAACTGCACATCAGTTCACGGCATGAACTCCGGGGGAGTTCTTCGTCCTAATCATTCTCTAATCTCATGCACTTGATCATGCCTAATAATATAATGAAATAAAAACTAATTATGTGTTAAACTTGCTTTGATCTCATAATTTATCTAAGTTATTCTGCAGGGATTGTTAGCTAACTCTGTGTTTCAAGATTAGCTAATTTTCTTTATTTACGGATATGCATAAGTGGCAATCAATGTCTGCAGATTCAGTGCTACTGCTATGGAAGGTTGCATGGACTTTCCTTGAGCTTACAGATTAAAGATCGGATTAAAATCATTTACAGAATCAAGCAGCTAGCCGTTGGATCAAGTTGCTGAGAGTTAAAGATCTTCAGAGGATTTTTAGGGATTTCTATTTAAAATTCCTTTATATTCTGCAATTCAAATTGACATAAAAAGACCAGTGATTCAGAGAGATAGAGAAGCATAAATCATAACAAACAGATTCATACTCTCCAACGGATTGACAAGCACAATTGAAGAAGATCAAACATCCGTTCAATCCATACCAGTTTCCGGAAGAACACTTCAAGCTTTACTGCTTCACTGTGTTCACAATGTCCTTCATTCTGAGCTTCATTTGTATATATTTTTGTTATACTTCTTAATCATCTGTTCTCCTGAGTTTTTCAAGAGGAAAAACACAGAATTCTTATTGTATCAGTTAGCTAGAGCAGGTACTGTTGGATTAGGTGCCCTAGAGGCAATCTATATTTAGTATGAACAATGTTATTGGCTAGAATATTCATTTATTATATATTGTGATATTTAATATAATGAAGTCCTTAGATACAATGTGTTGTTTATCTTAACTATCCCTAATCCATTATATTGATTAATAGGACGATCAAATATAGACTAGTATGTGTGTAGGTTGATATGGAGATATCAAGTCTAACACATGGGTATACATTAGGAGAAATGGCATAATGGATTGACCCACAATGAGAAGGATACATTAGATTATGTTAAAGTCAAAATTGCTTCTCGTAGTGCTAATATAATTGCAATTCTTAGACTTGAAGTCACTAGATACTCTAGCTGTGAAATATTGTGCTTTGATGTTATCAAACGTTACACCGTAAATGGGTAATTATAAAGGTAGTTATCGGGCATGATAGGAAGCAAGCTTAGAGATCGTAGTGATGTAGAGAGGATTTGCCCCTCCCACATAATGGGAGTAAATATCAATGGCCACTCGAGGGATGAGGCTTATTGAATGTCTGGCCAGACTCAGATAAAACAATATGGAGATATTGATGTTATCTGCTTGCATAAGCATATTCCCATGATCGAGGAACTATGGATTGGATATACGAGTGTGACTATTTATGTCTCGTGTCCAATCCGGATATGGAGACAAAGGGATAGTGCAATATAAGATATTGGGCACAAAGGTTTGTCGGGATCACTGACTTATTTCTATTAGTTGGGTGTATGGATGTGTTGCTAGACACCGCTCCATGTTAGTAATAAGTTACTACCAACTAAGTAGAAACCTATGGGGTCACACGTCAAATAGAGTGGAACTAAATTTGGGTTAATTAATATGATTAATTAATTAGAAGGATCATTGTGCCACACCATGCAAACTTAGTAGGACTAATATGCAAGGAAGGGACTTATCCAAGTTCATGTAGATCTAGAAAGACCTTTATGTAGTTAACAAGGAGTTGTTGGACTATATAAAGGAGGCTCTAGCTTCCTTCCCACTAATTTTATTAGACATAACACGAGAGAGTGGGAGAGAAATCAAGAGAGAGAGCAAGACCACAAGGGCCGAACCCCTTGTGTCCGCCCCCTTCCCGTCGGCTCAAAGAGTGGGCCGAATCCCTCTCTTTGCCTCCTTTTGTTGCTTGATTCGTTCTTCCCTCTTCCTCCGGTCCAAGCTAGCACTTTAGAATGAAGAATCTAGATCTCACATATATACGTGGATCAAACGTAGTGACGAGGACAATATTCTTCGTGTGATCTCCAAAAACCAAAAGGTACACAACTGCTATGTCCCTTATCATGTTATGATGTCTCTTCATGTGATCCTTGGTGGGCTTTGAGTAGGAATCAATTTTTTTTTATTCCACTGCGTTACCTTCGTCAAAACCCAAGAGTGGTATCAGAGCCAGGTTGTAGTGCATAACATCATTTTATGTGTTACGATTTCAGCTCATATACCGTATTGTTTATTTTACGCGAAAACTGAAATTAATTGGCATAGTAGATGCAAATTGAATTTGATTCAACATAAACAAGATCTAATTTAACATTAGATGTTAGAATTGGTGAGTTTAATCACATAGGGTGTGAATTATTGGGTTCTCGAAAATTAGGGTTCATGGGCACATAGTTGAAAAGGTGTTTTCAATTATGGAAAAAATTTTATGGAAACATCCATAAAGGAAACAACCAAGGTTGGGAAACAAGGAAGAAGGGAAGGAGACTACGGCCGAAACCCTAGACGTCCGCCCCTCCTCCTTGCGCACCAAGCAAGGCCGCGGGTCACTGGGGCAGCCGGCCTTGGGCCTGGCCATGTGGCGGGCGGCGGTCCTCCTAGGGGTTCGGCCCATGCATGGGTTGGACCCCTTGGACCGTTGAAACCCTAATTACCCAATTCAACTAAAATTGAACAAGCGCGTTAAAAATTGGTTTTAATTGTATTATGTGCTTTGTTGCATGTTGGATGGATATGGCCTAGGTTGTGGATGTTTATTGCTTTGTGGTTTGGTTTACGGCCTGCTAGCTGATCAAATTAATGTAATAATTAATTAGGTTTTACAGCCTGCGAGATGTCTTTTCTCCTCGACATGTGAGGCTTTTTTTTTTTGAGAAGTGGACTTTTATTAAAGATTAAGCAGAACGTGGGCTTGAGAGGCCCATTACATCAGTACTCAAAGCTTTAGATGCCCAATGGGGCTCATTTTGGGTCCAACACTCCTGGCCCGTTAGAGATGATCCGTATTTGGCATGGAGATGTGCTACTAGATTATTGGTGCGACCGGAGTAGAGGAAAACAATTCCGAGGAATTCTATACGTTAGGCTTTTATACAATTCTATACAATTCCGAGGAATTCTATCCGTATTTGGCATGGAGATGTGAGGCTTTTATTATTTATTTATTCTATACGTTAGGCTAGAATTAGAAATATTCAGATGATAGCCAAGAGCATGGAGAAGAAGACCGGAGAACCAAAGAAGCCAAAAGACAAAGAAGACACCCCCTAGGCGCGCGGCTATGGTGGGGCACATGGAGATGTGTCACTTTAGGGAAATTGGATATTATCATTGGCTTGATAATATCTTAATGCCACGTTTTTTATTTTTTGGATGTTTATTATTCATGTCTAGCTATTCATTTTTGTGTGTATGGCGATACTAGCAAAACGTTAACAAGATAAATAATAAACAAGGGTGGTCTTTTATTGTGGATTGCCCAATCCAAATAAGTAGATCATGTTGATTGGATCAACCAAACAAATTAAGAATGATCAAATCCCTCAATTTAATATTGCGTTTGCGTTTTCTTGCCAAAACATCCTTCATGATCAGTGTTTATAAAAATTCGGGCTTGCCAAAGCAGGGCGATTTTAATTTACCATGGTGTGTTGCGGACGACACAAGCAAGCAATGTTTATGTTGAAGCAAGAGGTTGGACGCAACTGGGTAAGACTCAATGGGATTGATGAACCTAGAGGCATGACAATTAGGCGTTATCCATGGGATAAAGAATAAAAAGTTATTCACCTAATTGGACCAAGAGTTTCATGGGATGCAATTGGAATGGTTCCTACCTAAATAACCTATTCTTGGGTGACTTGCCAAAGCAAGCTCAAGAAGAAGTGAAAAAGGGATCTTGGACCTACTAGAAAATATTATGATATTTTCGCATTAATGGTGTGGGATATTTATCCGAGAAAAATAGTGGGAGCTATATTTGATGATCTAGCCATTGTTGAATATAGTTAAATTATTCAAAATACTAAAATTGCACATTTCTCGTTTTGTAGAATTCCAAATGGGAAACAAAGACGCATCGACTTCATCCCTATGATCTGTCCTTGAGAAGGATAATCTGTCTGGAACAAATTTCCTTGACTGATACAGAAACTTAAGGATTTTCCTTAAGCAACAAAAGAAGTTGTACGTCTTGGACACTTCGATTCCATAACCACCACAAGACGAGTCTGTTTAGCAGAAGTAAGGGCACGTCAGAAACATATTGATGATTCTAATGATGTGACTTGCCTCAGGCTTTGCACCATGACTGCTGAGCTTCAGAAGCAGCACGAGAACATGGAGGCCTGTGATATGATCATACACTTGAAACAATTGTTTCAGGAACAGGCAAGGCATGAATGCTATGAGGTGTCTAAAGCATTGTTCAAGAGTAGTCTCGCAGAGGGGAATCCAGTAAGGCCTCATGTACTCCGAATGATCGAGTACATTGAGAACCTTGAGAGACTGGGATTCCCACTTGGCCAAGATTTGGCAACTGATCTTGTCTTGAAATCGTTGCCTGACAGTTATAATCAGTTCATCATGAACTATAATATGAACGGGATCAGTAAGACTCTGCCAGACTTGTTAAACATGCTAAAGATAGCTGAACAGAGCGTCAACAAAGGCAAAGTAAAGGCCATAATGATGGTGCATTAGAAGAAGGGCAAAGTAGTTGCCACTACTTCCAAAGTAAAACGCAAGAAAGTTGAGAAATCCAAGGAAGCCCTAAAGCCTGTGGAGGCATGGCTAAAGGTGAATGTCACTACTGCAGCTAGCCGGGTCACTGGAGGAGGAATTGCCCTAAATATCTGGAGGATAAGAATCTTGGAATAGTGATTCCACCACCACCAGGTATTTATATTATAGACGTCAATCTCTCTATTTATTCATCTTGGGTATTGGATACTGGATGTGGTTCTCACATTTGTCGAAATGTGCAGGATTTGAAAAGAAGTAGAAGATTTGCTAAAGGGGAGATAGATATACGCGTCGGGAATGGAGCAAGAGTTGCTGCATTAGCTGTCGGCGTTTATGAACTATCTTTACCTTCTGGACTTATTTTAGAATTAGACAATTGCTTGTATGTGTCTGCTATGAGCAGAAACATTATTTCCATTTCTTTTTTGGACGAGAAGGGTTTTTCTATTTCAATAAAGGACAAGTGTTGCTCCATTTATTTTGATAGTATGCACTATTGTAGTGTGCATAAGTCTAATGAATTGTATATCCTTGATCTGAATAGTCCAATCTATAACATAAATACTAAAAGGATTAAAACCAACGATTTAAATCCTACATGTATATGGCACTGTCGTTTAGGCCATATAAATGAGAAACACATATCTAGACTCCATAAGGATGGACTTCTAGACTCATTTGATTTGGAATCATATGAGACATGTGAATCTTGTTTATTAAGAAAGATGACAAAGTCCCCTTTCAATAACAAAGGTGAGAGGACTAATGAGTTATTGGCACTCATACATACCGATGTATGTGGTCCGTTCCCCACGCCTGCCAGAGGTGGTTACACCTACTTCATTACGTTTACTGATGATTTCAGTAGATATGGATTTGTATACCTTATGAAGGTCAAATTAGGATCCTTTGAATTGTTCAAAGAATTCAAGAATGAAGTAGAGAAGAAACTTCGTAAAAGTATTAAGGCTCTACGATCGGATCGTGGAGGACAATACTTAAGCCAAGAGTTTGATGAGTATCTTAGAGAGTGCGGGTATCCCACCTCACTCCACCCGTAACGCCACGAAGGAATGGCGTGTCCGAGAGGAGGAATCACACATTATTAGATATGGTGCGATCTATGATGTCTCAAACAGATCTTCCGACATCATTTTGGGGACATGCTCTAATGACGGAAGCTTTTACCATTAACCGTGTTCCATCCAAATCAGTCATGAAGACACCATACGAGATATGGACTGGGAAGCGTCCCATAGTGTCGTTTATGAAAATTGGGGCTGCGATGTCTATGTAAAGCGTTTACAAACAGACAAGCTCGGGCCCAAAGCGGATAAGTGTAAATTTGTGGGATATCCTAAGGAAACTAAAGGATATTATTTCTACAATCCTACCGAGAAAAAAGTGTTTATTGCTCGGACCGGCGTGTTTCTATAAAGAGAGTTTGTCTATAAAGAAGCAAGTGGGAGGGCTGTAGAACTTGAAGAGATTCAAGAACCACAAATCACTCAACCGATGATGGAAAATGAACAGGAACCGCAAGCTATTGTGGAAGAACCTGTTCAGGTAACTCAGGAACTCCGCAGGTCAGGAAGAGTGCGTCATGATCCAGAGAGGTACGGACTTCTCGTGACTGAGCCCGATGACGTACCACTCATGGATGATGAGCCTGCAACCTATGGGGAAGCCATGAAAGGCCCAGATTCTAAGAAGTGTCTAGAAGACATGAGATCTTAAATGAATTCCATGTACACCAACAAAGTGTGGACTTTGGTGGAACCACCCAAAGGGGCTCGACCCATAGGGTGCAAGTGTGTCTTCAAGAAGAAGACCGACATGGATGGCAAGATAGTTGCCTATAAGGGGCGATTGGTAGCCAAAGGGTATAGACAGATTCATAGTATTGATTACGATGAGACCTTTTCTCCAGTCGCCATGAGTAAATCCATTCAAATCCTACTTGCTATTTGTTGGAATTGTACCCTAGAGGCAATCAATTAATTGTGACAAATATGTGGATTTACGATTCTTTATGTTATCAAGATGGAGATATGTTAACATGAATGAAGTCCTCAGAATATAAGTGTTATATTCTTAAATATCCCTAGTCGATTATAATGAGTACTCGGACAATCATCTATAGACTAGTATGGGTTGGATTGATATGGAGATATCATGGTCCAACACATGGGTATGCATTAGGAGTAATGGCGTACTGGATTGACCCACAACGAGAAGGATACATTACATTATGTTGAAGTCACAGTCGCTTCTCGTAGTGCTAATACAATTGTAATCCTTAGACTTGAAATCACTAGATACTCTACTTGTGAAATATCATGCTTTGATGTTATCAAACGTTACACCCTAACTGGGTGACTATAAAGTTAGCTATCCAGCATGATCGGAAGCAAAGTTAGAGATCGTAGTGATGTAGAGAGGATTTTTCCCTCCCACATAATGGGAGAAAATATCCACGGCCACTCGTGGGATGATGCTTATTGAATGTCTGGTCAGACTCAGATAAATCAATATGGAGATATTGATGTTATCTGCTAGCATAAGCATATTCCCAAGATCGAGGAACTATGGATTGGATATACGAGTGTGACTATTTATGTCTCGTGTCCAATCCGGATATGGAGACAAAGGGATAGTGCAATATGTGATATTGGGCACAAAAGGTTTGTCGGGATCACCGACTATTTCTATTAGTTGGGTTCCATGGATGTGTTGCTAGACACCGCTCCATGTTAGTAATAAGTTACTACCAACTAAGTAGAAACATATGGGGTCACACGTCAAATAGAGTTGAACTAGATTTGGGATTAATTAATATGATTAATTAATTAGAAGGATCACTTTGCAACACCTTACAAACTTAGTAGGACTAATTTGCAAGGAAGGGACTAATCCGAGTTCATGTAGAACTAGGAAGGGCCTTTGTGTAGTTAACAAGGAGTTGTTGGACTATATAAAGGATGCTCTAAATTCCTTCCCACTTAATGCTCATGACATAGGTAAGTGGGAGAGAAAGCAAAAGAGAGAGCAAAAGACAAAGCTGTGAGGCCGAAACCCCCTAGCCGTCCCCTACCCGTTGGCCACACAAGAGAGGGTCGAACCTATCTTGGTGTGTTGGTTCTTGATTCCTTCTTCCCTCTTCCTCCGGTCCAAGCTAGTACTTGAGAAGGAAGAATCTAGATCTCACCTCTAGGCGTGGATCAACCGTAGAGACGAGGACACTATTCTTCGTGTGATCTCCCGAACCAAAAGATATACATCTTCTATGTCCTTCATCATGTTATGAATGACTCTTCTTGTGATCCTTGGTGGGTTTTGAGTAGGAATTTAATTTTTGTTATTCCGCTGCGTTACCTACGTCAAAACCCAACACTATTGCAGCATACTACGACTATGAGATTTGGCAAAAGGATGTCAAAACAGCGTTACTTTATGGTTACCTCCTCGAGGATGTGTACATGACACAACCGGAGGGTTTTGAGGATCCAGAGAGTTCCAGTAAAGTCTTTAAGCTGCAAGGATCCATTTATGGATTAAAGAAAGCTTCTAGAAGCTGTAATCGATGTTTTTATCACGCAAAGAGTTTGGCTTCATCAAGAACGAAGATGAGCCTTGTGTTTACAAGAAGGTTAGTTGGAGCTATGTAGTGTTTCTGGTCTTGTATGTGGATGACATACTAATCATTGGAAACGACGTTCCTACTTTGCAATCTGTTAAAGATTGGCTAAGAATGTGTTTTTCAATGAATGACTTAGGAGATGCAGCATATATACTTGGTAAAAAGATATATAGGGATAGATCTGGAAAGTTGCTCGGCCTAAGTCAAAGTACACATATAGACAAGGTGTTGAAGAGGTTCAACATGCAAGATTCCAAAAAGGAATTCTTGCCCATGTCGCATGGAGTCACTCTCTCAAAGAATGAATGTCCCTCCAATGAGATTGATATGGAGATATCAAGTCTAACACATGGGTATTCATTAGGAGTAATGGCATACTGGATTGACCCACAACGAGAAGGATACATTAGATTATGTTTAAGTCACAATCGCTTCTCGTAGTGCTTATATAATTGCAATCCTTAGACTTGAAGTCACTAGATAATCTAGTTGTGAAATATCGTTCTTTGATGTTATCAAACGTTACACCGTAACTGGGTAATTATAAAGGTAGTTATCGGGCATGATAGGAAGCAAGCTTAGAGATCGTAGTGATGTAGAGAGGATTTGTCCCTCCCACATAATGGGAGTAAATATCCACGGCCACTCGAGGGATGAGGCTTATTGAATGTCTGGCCAGACTCAAATAAATCAATATGGAGATACTGATGTTATCTGCTTGCATAAGCATATTCCCAGGATCGAGGAACTATGGATTGGATATACGAGTGTGACTATTTATGTCTCGTGTCCAATCCGGATATGGAGACAAAGGGATAGTGCAATATAAGATATTGGGCACAAAGGTTTGTCGGGATCACTGACTTATTTCTATTAGTTGGGGGCATGGATGTGTTGCTAGACATCGCTCCATGTTAGTAATAAGTTACTACCAACTAAGTAGAAACCTATGGGGTCACACGTCAAATAGAGTGGAACTAAATTTGGGTTAATTAATATGATTAATTAATTAGAAGGATCATTGTGCAACACCTTGCAAACTTAGTAGGACTAATATGCAAGGAAGGGACTTATCCAAGTTCATGTAGAACTAAGAAGGACCTTTATGTAGTTAACAAGGAGTTGTTGGAATATATAAAGGAGGCTCTAGCTTCCTTCCCACTAATGTTATTAGACATAACACAAGAGAGTGGGAGAGAAAGCAAGAGAGAGAGCAAGACCACAAGGGCCGAACCCCTTGTGTCTGCCCCCCTTCCCGTTGACTCAAAGAGAGGGCCGAATCCTTCTCTTTGCCTCCTTTGGTTGCTTGATTCCTTCTTCCCTCTTCTTCCGGTACAAGCTAGCACTTGAGAAGGAAGAATCTAGATCTCACCTCCAGACGTGGATCAACCGTAGAGACGAGGACAATATTCTTCGTGTGATCTCCCAAACCAAAAGGTACACAACTAGTATGTCCCTTATCATGTTATGATGTCTCTTCCTGTGATCCTTGGTGGGCTTTGAGTAGGAATTAAATTTTTTGTTATTCCGCTGTGTTACCTACGTCAAAACCCAACAGGTACTAGATAGGTTAGGAACAACACAAGCTGAAACAGAGTAAGGCACTTCTCTGGGCTTGATATCTAGGACTTAGATTTTGATAAATTAGAAGTTTGTTGAAATACTATAGGGATCAGATCCCTCATGCGGAAAGTAGGTCACTTGGGAACGAACTTCGAAACAAATCATTGTGTTCATTTTCTTGCATTTCAGTTCTTTACTTGTATTCATAACTGCTTCAAAAGGGGTTTCTGTAACACCCCCGATTTCCAGAGGAGCCGGAGATCAGGGAAGTGTCTCCGTACAGGGGATTACGCTTTCGTACAAGGATTAGTAGTAACAAGTAGTGAAAATGAAACATCCAAACTACTGATTAATATCACAAAAGTTAACAGTGTTCGCGACTGGGTCCAAACTGGGCAACAATTCAAACAAAAGATATTATACAACAAAAGAGGTCTCTCCGGTTAATTACTCAATATTACAGTTTACATGTGAGAACCATCTCATGAGTCCCGCGCGTTACCCCAAGCAAACCAGTCATATACCTGGGGGGGATGAACAAATACCGCAGTGTTTCAAGTATCAGTAAAAATTGAGTGAATAAAAAACTTAGCATATAAAACCGAGTGGCTAAGAAAGGTTACGAGGTTTGTATTTGAAACAATTTAAACAGTGACTGAGTATAAGTATAAAGATCAGAGCTTGCAGTATAAATAAGATTCCAAAATGTTCAGTATTTCCATTACAAATATCTTATCTCAAGTGGCGTGTCTATGCAGAACACGGCTTATAAATAGTTGTTGCTAGATTAGAGATGAATCAGTCATATTAATAATTTGTAGTAACCAAGGGAGACATGGATAAATAGTAATAGATGATACTGGTGTGTAGGGGGTGTTGAAAACCCAACCTCTCTACCAAGCGTTATGGATCAGATCCTCCGTCCCGCTAGTCATCATACAAGTAGCCAACTAGACCTTAAGTGTCGACACCCCCTTAAGATTGTAAGTCAGAAGAGTAGTACTAGAAGCTAAAATCCAACCTAAGGCGAAAGGAGTTGAGGCGCACGGAGTCCCATATCTTTAGGGACTAAATCCCAGGGAATCATCACCTGATATAATTTTAGGGACACGAGCCCAGGGGATTTAAACCCGATATCTCTTTAGGGACATGGCCGAGGGAATCATCACCCGATAGTAACGTAAAGTAACATGACGTAGGCATATAGCACTAACGCTGGCCCAGCTCGTTCCGGTACTTGCGATTCTTTCACTTTACGTTATTAATGACTTTTGATTTACTGACATTTGAACAATGAGTTTCAAATTTTGAAGGCGAGTACTAAAGTGATGGTTCAAAAGCAAGTATGACACATTTCACAAAAAGAGAGTAGAGTACAATAGTTACTTTCAAATAAACAAGTAGATCACATGAAAGAACTTGTCACGCAAGACTAAGCATGAATACTCACAGGTATATTTTGAGACGGAACGTAAGTCACGTTTTGACACGAAGGAAGACAAGTACGCAACACTAAGCATGGATGCCCACCGCGAGAGCCGAATAATGCTACTAACACTGCTATTCGTACACAATGTTGTGGTCTACTGCCTCAGCGAAATCAGGCTCTACAATTATACACGTAAATTCCTAATCACGACCAAGTCAGTGTCACAAGTAGATAATGCATATGTCCTACGTGATATGCAAATAAAGGCTCTGAGTAATTTTAAACACCCAATTAATTTTTTAGATAATTAAACTCACGATTTCTAGTAAGTCAGAAATCTTCAAAATGATATTAAAAAGTTACGTTATCATTTTAAGGCTATAAAACTATTTAATACAATAATTTCTGTTAAAATTAATTATAAGAAAAATTATGATTCTAATTAGATAATGAAAGATAACAATTCTCATAATTACAAAACAATTATATTTAGTTAACAAAAAAAATTCACAATATTCAGTTTTTATCTATTTCCTAACTAATTTATTTTGTGAAGAAAACAACAATAGTTATATGAAAAACTCACGATTTATTTAGATAAACAAAATCAACAACCATTTAATGATCAAAATATTACTCTATATTGATTATGTAATTTTAAAGTATATAAACAATTCATGATTATAACCTTTTTTTCAAAATAACAAAGTGTAAATATTTAAAATGTAACATATGCGAATTTGTGGAGGTATTGCATTACGAAAAATATTTTATGTTTATTTCCTGATTTACTATGAAATTTGGATTTTTTTAATAACATATAAACAATTAAATAAAAACTAACATACCTAAAGAAAGTGTACACCAACAAAGTGTGGACTTTGGTGGAACCACCCAAAGGGGCTCGACCCATAGGGTGCAAGTGGGTCTTCAAGAAGAATTTGTATGAATTTGTATATGGCTAGAAAATTCATTTATTATTTATTGGATATTTAATATAATGAAGTCCTTAGATTTACAATTGTGTTGTTTATCTTAAATATCCCTAGTCAAGTATAATGATTAAATGGGACAATCATCTATAGACTAGTATGGGGTTGGATTGATATGGAGATATCACGATCCAACACACAGGTGTGCATTATGGAATGTTGCACTGGATTGACCCATCTCCGAGAAGGCTACATACATGTTATGTTGAGTCACAAGTGCTTCTCGCGGTGCAATGGTATTGTCATCCTTAGACTTGAAGTCACTAGATATTCTAGTTGTGGATCATTGTGATCTTGGTAGCGTTAAACGCTACACCGTAACTGGGTAGTTATAAAGGCGTGTACTGGATACAATGAGAAGCAAGCTTAGAGATCGTAGTAGACGTAGAGAGGATTTGCCCCTCCCACATAACGGGAGCAAATATCCTAGGCCACTCGAGGGATAGTGCTTATAGAATGTCTGGCCAGACTCAAATAAATCAATATAGGATATTGATGTTATTTGCACGAATAAGGCTATTCCCATGGATCGAGAAACTATGGATTGGATATACGAGTGTGACTTGTATGTCTCGTGTCCAATCCGGATATGGAGGCAAAGGGATGAGACAATTACTTGTACAAAGGTTGTCAAGATGACTATTCTATTAGTTGGCTAGAATGGATGTTTTGCTAGAAACCGCTCCATATTAGCAAATAGTTGCTACCAACTAGATAGAACCTATGGGGTCACACGCTATATAGAGTTGAACTAGATTTGGGAATTAATTAATTGGATTAATTAATTAGAAGGATCACTTTGCAAACCCTTGCAAACTTAGTAGGGACTAATTTGCAAGGAAGGGACTAAATTGAATTCTAGTTGGACTAGAATAAGTCCTTTAGGTAGTTAACAAGGAGTTGTTGGACTATATAAAGGACCCTCCTTCCTTCCTTCCTCATAACTTATGCTCATTTGTGAACATAACAAGAGTGGGAGAGAACAAAAGGAGAGAGAGCAAGCAACAAGGAGGGCCGACGCCGCCCCTTGCCGCCGCCCTCACCCCGTCGGCCAAAAAGAGGCCGAAAGCCTCTTTTTGTCTCGTTTTGCGTGATTCGTTCATCCTCTTCCTAATCCGGGCTAGCACCAAGGAGTCTGGGAGATCTAGGATCAACTCTAGGTGTGGATCAACTATAGAGAACGTGACATTATTCGCGTTTGAAGTCATCAAGGAGAACCCAAAGGTGTGTTTATGATTTCTTACCTTTACTATCGTTATGCCTCTAGACTTGTGATCCTTGGAGGGTTTTGCATGGTTTATGTTTGATTATGCTTCCGTTGTGCGATCCATGAATCAAAACCCTACACTCAATCTCAAATTTTGACCCACCAACACCACTCTCAATCTCCCTCTCAATCACACACACGCTCTCTTCCGTTCGGACGGCCAAGGAAGTCATGCCGCCGCAGCTCGCCGCCACCGTCCCCTCCTTCTTTCCGGTAAACTCCCAACTTGATTCTTGTTGTGTCTTTCTTTGGTTTGGAAAGAAATCAAGTTTTGGTTGGAAAAAAATATGGCAGTGAGTTTTGTTTTGGGAGAAGAAAGTAAATTGAAAGCTATTAGAAACTTTGGGGGATTGTGGTGTTCGTTATGGAACTTGTGGGGGTGATTATGAATGATCTGAAATTAGTGTGGGTATTGGGTGTACTTTATGCAGAATCTATTCTTTTGTTACTAAAACATTATTTTTGGTTATGGGAACTGCAATAATGGAACCACGTTCTTACATTATGAAGTTTTGGGTAAAATAACATTCTTTGTTAATTAAACATTTTATCTTCTTTATTGTAAATAAAGATAACAGTAATAGTAAAAGTTATACTACCTTATAAGTTATTTAATTTTAGCTTAGTCTGTTTCTATAAATAATAAACGTTAGTTTTATAAATCATATTTTAAATAAAAGTGGTTGTTCACCTTAGCAAAGGTTGGAGAGAGTTAGTAAGGGATTTTAAGTATTGCATATAGGATTTTGTGTGCAATAACTTGATCAGAATATTATTAAGTTTGTAGGCGACAATTTCATTGACAAAGGATACGTCGAGTATTACTAGAAAGTAATTTGCTTTTGCTTGAGATTCAAGGTGAGTAAACATGCCAGGCCTACCGCTCCTTTCTTCGTGTCAAAAATATTTTGTTTAATTTGTTGTCTCAAAATAAAATATTTGTTTACTTGAGTAACTGGTTTATTTGATTTTACTAAAGTGATGATATCACAACTATCACATGAGAAATTAATAAAACGTAATGATGTAAAGTGGAATAGTTGTACCGAGGAACACTTAATTTATTCTTGGGTTTGGTCGTTGTTTAATACGGTCTCTCGACCAACTTTATTTTATTTCACTCGGCCACACCAGCCCCGGGTCGCTCCTTGTACTTACCTCTTTGGCCGCAAGAAGTCTTAGAGGGTGTTGACACTTATGGTCTTGGTAGCTTGTGATGGTTTGTTCTTCCCCGTATCAACATGATAATAATGTGGATTTCTAAGACCTGAACTTTTATTGTTTAAATTTGGAAGTCCCGATTGGACGATGAAGAGAGTTTGGGAATGTTTCCTCAAGTGAAATGCTAAAAGAAAAGTTTGGCGAATTCTTATTTCGCACTTATATTCATACTTTATCTCTTTCTTTTCAAACTATTGTTGTCTTATTTAAAATCATGCATCATAATCTGTTTACATGTCTGGGTGTTTATTTATTTAGTATTTTCGCTGATTTTTGAAAACAGTGGCGTTCTCTTTTGTTTTCTGCACCACATGTCTAGATGATGGGAGGATAGCTTAGCGGGGACGCAAATCATCACATATATGATTAGTAAAATCACATTTAATTTCTTGAATTGAATCATTGAACCATTAGTTGGATTTTATGCACATGTTTGAGGCACAAAGATTTGAATTTTAATAAGTATTATGGATGTTATGCTTGGATCATCTGTTTTAAATCTCCCTGTATCTGGGTTTCATCTCGGGTACGGAGTGACACCCCCGGGTTTCCGGCTTGGTCATTTTGGGGGTGTTACAATAGTAACTGCAACAACATACCATTCGGTCTAGCCATTGTCCGTCGTCGAATCTCCTCAGATAGGAAGAGCTAGTGCACCGAATCCTCCGCTCCAACTCCCTATCTAGTTGTTTTTCTAATAGGGCTAACAATCCCCAAGTAGTCTTATTTATAAGAGCTAGCTAGGGTTTTGGAGTGGAGATGGGACCGTGCTTAGTAACATAAACAGTTATTGGGCCCTCATATCAATGAGCCAAATGACAAACCAGCCCACACTTGCATATCAAACTAAATAATAACACTAAGATGCATCATGGCCGAAACACAAGACCAGAAACGTATTGGGCTTGTACCGATGACATACTTTAATCACTTTTACCCCGCTTTACAAATGCCGAAATACAATTATTGGCAACCTAAATAAATAGTTAAAATATTTTTCTTACAACGAGGTCAATAGGAAGAAAGACAAGGGTTTAGTTAGAGATTTGGGGTAATGTATGTGTTTGCAGAGTTCGAAACGGCAATGACCGTGAAAATTTATTGAGTTATCTGTGAGATAGACGACATGGCGGGTGATAGTCCATGAAAGGGTCGTTTTCCGATGAAAGATTGGTGGTAGTGACCCAAGGTTTGGAAAGTGGTTGGCAGAGATGGTGTGTGGGTCTCAATTGTCCTGGTGGCTTAGGCTTCGAATGAAGTGTATGGATTTAGCCTACGATGAACGTGTTCGAGACGACTGTTGGGCGGCCAAGAGATACTTGTTGACTTGGTTGGGGGAGTTCTACGGCGGATTCGACAGTTGTTCATTTGAGGTGCTTCGTAGGGAAGAGTCGGTATGTGTGGAGGTTTGTAGGGGACTGAGAGATGAGAGTAGCAATTTGTGTATGTTGTGCTGTAATATCATTCATCACTGATTTTTTTAAGAATACATATATATCAATTGAACAAAAGAATAAACACTCAAATATTAATAAATGACTTTCTAAAAATAACAATTAATTAATGTATTTAGACAAAATAAATTCACATTAATTAAAGGGAATATCAATAAAATAAACTGTTAATAATAAAATTTCAAAAATAAAATAAACTGTTATGTTAATAATTTTAGCCCATACCCACCAACCCTGTCCACGAAGTGCAATTTCTCTGTCTGTCTCTCGATCCTAGTCGTCTTCTCCAATCGCGTACTCATTCAATTTCTATTTCTCTCTCTCTCTGACACTATTCATCAACACCTTTGACAAAGAGTCCACCTTTTTCATCAAAAAGGAAAATAATCTGCTGTTTATCTGTCTACCTATCTCTATCTATATGCTGAGAGAGAGAGAGAGGGGAGAAGACTAGATACAGAAGGGCAGGCACCATGAGGAGGAAGAAGACGATGATGATGGCGCTGAGCTGCTCGATCTGCGAAGGCAATTACGACGAAGATCAGAGAGTTCCCCTCATACTTCAATGCGGCCACTGCTTCTGCAAGGACTGCATCGGCCGCATCTTCTCCGCCTCCGCTACAACTACACTCTCCTGCCCCGAGTGCCGCCATGTCTCCACCGTCGGCAACTCCGTCTCCGCCCTCCCCAAGAACTTCTCTCTTCTCGGTCTCCTCCAATCGAGCTCCGGCAACGATTTCGATGACAGCGACACCGATGACGAGGCAGACGACGACGGCGATGGAGGTGGGAGTGGGTACAAGATTGATCTAAGCAAGCATCGGAATTTGAAGCTTGGGCAGAAATTCAGCGACGGACTGAGGGTGGGAGTGGAGATGTGGAAGGCTGTGTTGAGCGGTGGCGGTGGCGGTGGCGGCGGAGGACATCAGGTGGCGGTGAAGAGGGTGAAGATTGGGGATGGAATGGATGTGGACTTGGTTATGGGAGAACTGGAGAAATTGCGAAAGGGGTCGATATGGTGTAGAAATGTGTGCAATTTTCATGGGGCACTGGTGATGGATGGTCATATTTGCTTGGTTATGGACAGATGTGTGAGTTCCGTTCAGTCCGAAATGAAGAGAAATGAAGGAAGGCTTACTCTGCAGCAGATCCTCAGGTTCTTCTTCTTTCAACATCCTTCATTATGTGTTCATTTCTGCTTCAGACTCGTATACTTGGAAATTTGGCATTTTCGCTGCTCACTAGTTAGATCAAGGAAATGATTTGTCATCTTTGCAAGATTTTGGGTGAAAAGATTGAAAATAAGGCTGCCCATAGAATGTTAAGCTTAAAATGCTCCATATTGGGAGACATTTTTTACATTTATGGGTTGTCTATACGTTGGCAATAAAGATGATCTTTTCTCTTTTTTGCCATTTGCTTAGGTCAATTATTCCCGACAGTTATACGTGTAAGGTGCGAGATCAATATAGACTCCGTAAAGTTTTGAAGGAGAGTAATTTATTTGACCCCGAAACCAGACACACTAGAACTTGCTATAGTGCAACTTAGGGTTCCGTCGTGGTGGGAGGGAATCCAAATTGGGAAATTTGTATTTGTCGATTTGCGGAAAAGTAGTATATGAAAACAGAAACGACAAGAGAAGGTCATGCCTAACTAGGAAAATAATAGATGCCCGATTCTCTGTCAGGCCATCCCGGAACACGTCTGATCAAGGAGAGCTAACTAGTTTAACGACAATGCCAGATGTTCGCACGTATGCTCTTAACCAACTAACCTCCTGCAGTGAAGTAACGGCCCGAAAAACGACAATATTCTACTGATAGAATGAGCTTATTCTAAATGTACCCCCTTAAGATGATGGCCTGTGGAATTAAACACCATTTTGAAAAGCAGAGACCCGACCGCTGATGGTTGGAGAGTGCTATGGGAGCTGGTCTGAGAAAGACAAACAGATTTTGGTGATCAGCTTGCGCAAGACTATGCGCAAGAGGACAACCCAATGTGCTCTGTCCTCATTGTAGATGGCATCATGAGCAGCATTGGTAGCTGTTGGGTATTACTGAAAATCTCTGAAATATCAAAAGTTTAAGTCCCCACTATTGACTCTCACAGGAAACAGATGCAAACATCGAGGTTTTTGATTCTTCAGAAGTTCTAAAAACCATCTATATGTTTTAGATTTCATGTGCCAAGAGTCTTTGAGGTAGACTAGAAATCTGGAGGTAGATCTTCTGTACCCTAACATACAGACCTGCATAACCTTTAACTGCAGCGAAGTAGCAAAATGAGCTAACACTGACCTGTAAATGATGGCAGATGCATCATAACCTTAAAAGTAGCTTGCTAGTGCACACAGTTTAAGGATTAGCATTCATAGATGCTGAAGTTAGGTAATTGAGAGCTCATGGGGTTTGCGAAACGTTTAAAGTTGATTGCCTCTGGCGCAAAGAGCTTCCACAATAACTTCTTCTACTTGCCAATAAAATAAAATTAAAATGCCCAAGTATTCCAGTCTCAACTCTAATTGAACAAAATCTTAAAGTATTAAGAGTTTTGAGTCTGACCCAATCAAGGCTTTGCCATTAGCGTAGAGCCGTAGACCTGAAAAACAATAGACCTCGGTTGCTGAGACGGGCTACAATCTTTCTTGTATTGAGAAAGTCCATGTCAGACAATGTAGTTGTAAATCTGCCAAACCATCTCCCAGGGGAATGCTGCAAGGTATACAAGAATCTCATCAACTAACGAACCAAAGGTATTGATGACCTGTAGAAGGAGTAAAACAAGACAAGCCACGCCTATATATGTGCGTCTTCATGGAGCTCCTCCTGAGGGAAAGCAGTTACAAGTACATTGGGCTGAAATGAATGTCACACCGTTACAACAGCCAATTCGGAAGGCATTCCACAGTAGGAAACTTCACAACTGGAAAGAATCTCAAAGATGCACAGCCTTCCTAATTATGTATACTCCTAGCCACCGAACGTATTTTTACTTTGTAGACTATTTGCTTTCTACCATATTATATCCAGGTTATATTATTTTCAGTTCTGATGTAGGACTATCCCCCAGGGTGTGTTTATTTGTTAAGAAAGTTACGCGAGATTTCTGTTCTTGAGGAAGTGAATTAAAGAAGGAAAGGAAAAAGAAACATTCTTTCCTCCGGATGCTCTTTTGCAAGGATTTATATGTGGAAGTTGGTTATTGATTATTCATTTAATAAAAGGAAGTATAATACTATGAGGGTAATTTACAAAAAGTACCCTACGGTTTCAGTTCATATGCAAAATACACCCTTACTGTTTGTAAATCATCGACAACTACCCTCATTTTGGGCCTAAATAGTTTCACCAATCACCCTTAAACTAACGGGCCACTAGTCAAATGACGGAAATTAACCTTTAAGACAATCTTTTTTTGGGATACCCATTTTACCCCTCTCTTTTCCATCTCTCCTCTTCCCCAGATCAAGAACCCAAAGTCCAAACTGCTAGCTTCTACAACATCGTTCATCCTCCCGCGACTACGATCAACAACCCTTAGCTCTCTCCCATCAACAATGCCGATTGAAACCGATTTTTCACTGACATCAACCGAACATATCGAATTGCCAGCCCATTCGTATCTCTCAGCGCCCCCGATTGGTTCCCCCCATCAAACGGGATCAGAGAAACCGAAGACACCACCACTTGCTCAAGATCTGGAATTTCAATCCAGTATTACCCAAATTGTTCGGTGTAAAGAATTGAAGCAACAAAGAGTTGAGAAGTTTCACATCGCCAATGGTTTTCAAGTGGAAAACCATGGATTATTTACTGGGTATCATGTTGGAAGATTAAGCACCGCGAGAGAGGAGCAACATAGTATGATTTGGGACGCCCACTTACCCAAAAGGTCAACCTTGTGAGTTAGGGCCCAAATCATACTATATTAACTATGGACATCAGGTCCACCATCCCGATGTGGGACAAACTGTTCACACATGATACCCATCAATCTCCCCCTTCATGTGTGAGCCCTTCAACTTGCCCCCCCTCGCCCGGAAGCATTCGCCGAATTTCTTGGAATCACCTTTGGGAGAGTGCAGCCGACCATTACCTAGACCACCTGCTGGAGCAACAAAGGAATTTGACCTGCAAGAGAACACCAGGTCCATCATTCATGGAAGACTCATCCACGAGAACACTGTTGGGGCGGAGCCCTGGTTCATGGGCGACCCGTTTTATGAATTGACCCGGTTCACCACGTCAATGCGCACGAACCACGCTCTGATACCACTTGTTGGGATATTAAGCACCGCTGAGAGAGGAGCACCATTGTATGATTTGGGACGCCCACTTACCCAAAATGTCAACCTTATGAGTAGGGCCCAAAGCATACTATATTAACCATGAACATCCTGTCCACCATCCTGAGGTGGGATAAACCGCTCACACATGATACCCAACATATCAGAGCATGGTCTAACAACTCGCGTGCTCACCGCCACCCGCAGACAAAAGATCCACGTGTATGCCAAAGAATGCCACACGTGAGGGGGCGTGTTGAGAAGTCCCACATCAGCAATTGGTTTTGAGGTGGAACTCCATGGATTCTTTGCACCAAAAAGGTTTTGGCTTCTCTGATTATTAAGGAGAGGGCTCTTCCTCCAACGGATTATTGTTGGAGTATAGCCAAGTGGAAGTGTAAGGCACCTGTTTTTGGTACCGGTGGTAAGAGGCCTTGGCTGTGTGCCTTGGCTGATTCATGCTGTAGTCTTGGCTTGGTGCCTTGGCCAAGAGGATGCTGTGTGCCCGCGGCCTGGCCAGACTTGAATTCGTGGCCAAGTTGTTTCTGGAGCATGTGCTGTGCTGAGTTGCTTTTGGAGTCGTGCTGAATTGATGCTTGGCCTTAACTATGTTCCTTGACTAACTTGGAGGTGGGCTGTTTTGTGGCCATGGCTTGGTGCCTTGGCCAAATTTCTTGTGGGTGCTGTGGGCTGCAGCAGGTGGATGTGGCCTGGCCAGACTTGGTGTTTGGCTGAACTGGGGCGTACCATTGGAGCAGACTCGCGCATACTGTTCTGGAACGTGGTTGGTGAGTCGTGACAATCTGGCTTGGTGCAAAACGTGTTGGACAAGGCAGACAGCCGTGCTTAGTGGTAGTGACAGTTATTGTCGGTTATTTCCTGTGGACAGTTGGGTAGGACAGATTCAGTTATTTATTTTTCGAACCTTGTGTGTAACCGCTGTGTTGTGGCTATATGCTGTAAAATATGTATGCTATGGGAGGCCAGGTTGGGGGTCAAATTCTGGAATTGTAACTTTCGTTATTGTGGAATAATGCTGGTTAATTACTTGTCCAATATTTGTTGCTCAGTCCCTTCTCTACCCCTTACAAACCTCACCAAGGTTTAGACCAGGCTGAGAGTTTAACGGCTGAATCAAGTGTGAACCTTGTTGACGCACAGTGGTAAAAATGTAGAACCACTAACTGACCCTGTGACACCTATCCTGGCCCGTGATATGCGGTACCGTGCAAGACCCATTCTCTATATTTTTTCAATGCAGAACTTAGTGATGTCATGTCGTATCTTTGTCTGATTTAACTTTGGTTTACCCCTATTAGAGAGGCATGTGAGGCAAATGTATTTTGAAGTGAATGGTCTGCGGAATTTGGAGTTCCAGAAAGCTTCATTACGATTCTTCGAAATGTGCGATCCAACGCAATTTGCTAGGATAGGAGGAAATTGTGGTAGCTCTGGTCTTTTCTGCTCAGCTAGGATAGGAGGGAACTGTGGTAGCTCTGGTTTTTTCTGCTCAGCTGAAGGTGAAATACGGCATAAATTTTATAGACTAATTAGGTTAATAGCTACTCATTGACTTAAGGGAAGGATGTCCAAAAGTTTATACCATATCTCTGGTCAGACTAAGGTAAATAATTTTTTAAGTTTTCAGAGACAGCTGCATTGTAATTTTACCTTTCCTATAAGAAGTAAACTCTATCAAGTAGAGTCATGGTGACTTTCTCCAATTTATAATTTTTTCCTTTAATGAAATGCTTGACAGAGCATTTTATATCTGACCAAACAGTTGGGCGATGCAGAATGCAGAGACCTAGTTAACTTAAATAATGAGGTCAAGTTAAAAAAGAGAGGTAGCAAACACAATGCACCAAACGACTGGCTTGTCACATAAGGACTTGAGATTGCTCATATTACCAAGGAGTACCAAACAGGAAATAAATCGAGGAGTAGTACAAACTTGTAGGTGGAGTAACAAGGGAGCTACATGTTTGACCTTAGTATGGGGAATCCATATTGTGATGAAGACTTCTGGTATGTCTGTATTTATGGTGCAAGCCAGAATCTGTGTGGGGTTGAGCTTCTGGGGTGCTGCCCCTTCAATACGCCCCTTGCTCCTCTCTGGCTGTCTTTAGTATGGATCAATATCTGTTGGCCCACCAACCTCCAGAGAAGGCGTTATTTTTTCATGGTTATTAAGTTGGGAAAGCATCAAAGCTTTTGCTTGCTGATGTACATATCTTGTGGTGAAAACTATATATAATTTTCTTCATGCGACTCCTCAATTTGTGGTTTCTTTGGACCATACGTTTCAAGACTGGTGGAGCAATTTGTAAAGAATGTTAGACTGTAGTTTTGATGAATTAGAGGGTGAAGTTTCAGATATGTCCATGATGTAGAGATGAATCTTTAGTTACTTTCATTTTCATGGGATGTGTTTAGGTTGACTGGGAAATTGATATACATATTGTTGCACAGCGAATTAATATGAATAATTAATGCACAAGCACAAAGAACGCTGCTCTGCTCCTCTAGTACGCTTAACAGGCTGCTTCTGGAATATTTGTTCTCTTCTATGTACTTGTTGAACGAAAAAGAAATAAGTCTAATCTTCTTCACATTGTTTGTCCTGAATTTGTATTAGGTGGAATAATGGATTTAGAATACCAAACCTAGTGAATCAAGACTCACGAGTATATATAAATTTATTACCTTTTTGGGTTATAATTAACGTTAACAAAATGTTTTACGTACCATTGGATTGCAGATATGGGGCAGATGTAGCACGTGGTGTGGCAGAGTTGCATGCAGCAGGAGTTGTATGCCTGAATTTGAAGCCATCCAATTTTCTGTTAGAGCCAAGTGGTCGTGCAGTAGTTACTGATTATGGCCTTCCAGTGATTTTGAAAAAGCCTTCTTGCCGTAAAGTTCGAGAAGGTGATTTGTCGAAAGGTCACTGGTGTATGGATTGCATGTTGTTGAATCCCCACTATACAGCTCCAGAAGCCTGGGAGCCGCTGAAGAAGTCATTGCACTTATTCAGGGATGACCCTGTTGCTTTATCTGCTGAGTCAGACATCTGGAGCTTCGGTTGTGCCCTGGTTGAAATGTGTACTGGTTCAGTTCCGTATGTGACCACAATTCTTCTCTGAGGTTTAAAGACTACAGTTCTTACTACTGAACTCATTATTTCTTGCCGCAGGTGGGCAGGTTTAAGTGCGGAAGAAATTTATCGTGCAGTCGTGAAGGATCGGAGGCTACCTCCGCAGTATGCAAGTGTAGTCGGAGTTGGCATTCCCACAGAGTTGTGGAAAATGATTGGTGACTGTCTACAGTTTAAGGCTGCAAAACGACCAACTTTCCCAGCAATGCTTGCTATATTTTTACGGCATCTGCGAGATCTACCTCGTAGTCATCCTGAAAGTCCTAAGAAGTGAGAAAATTGTTTCACCCTTTGCTGTTATGTGATGTTTAAATCAAGTCCTTTTTTCTTATATGGATATGGTTGCATTCTAAAGGTTACATTGTTAGACCAAATAAATGTATGGAGGAACAAAAGAGCTCTTAGACAACATGCTGAAATATGGGCAGAGAAATCAACCTTCTGCCTACTAAAAGCAAAAAGTAATATGCATTTCTAAGATGTTTAGAGTGACAGTGTGAATTACTCGTATATCATCAAAGAAATTAACAACCCCATATTAAAATTGATGTTTTTTTTTACTCTGATTAGTAGGTAATTTTTGTAGATGTAACATTTTTGGTGAAATTACACGAAACTCCCTCCGTCTAATTTTTAATAGAATCTGACTTGTAAGTTCACAACTTCGCCGTTTGTTTTTTTATTCATTTATTTTTTGGGACTTTAAATTACATTTGCGATTTGAAACTAAGTGACGATAGGTATTGGAAGTATTAATATTTGACAACAAGACTTATAATTTTAGGCCTCCGACTAGACGAAGGTGGAGTTGAAAATTAGACAGGGAAGTATATATAATACTCCCTCCACCCCACTTATATTGTCATACTATCCTAAAAGGGAAGTCCCAAAATTATTGTGATACTTGTAAAAGTTATCAATTTTCTACTACTCCCCTACATATCCTTTTCTCTTTCCGGATATTTTAGTTTTCCAGAAAAAATAGCATATAAGACAAAGGACATTTCAGTAAATCTATCAAGTCAAAAACATCTTCTTAAACTTTGTGAAAAGTCCACCTAGACGATAGTTTTGGGACCGAGGGAGTAAATCAAGTACTTGGCAATCTGACCACGGGAAGATGATTTTTCTCAAAACTGCTTTTTGATGAGTCTCAATTCTAGAATCAGTGGGTAGATTACCGTGCCCTTTTTTTTGCATTGTGTCCTATGTCAGTAAGAAGTGTTCCATTAATTCCTTCTCCTTCCGTAAGGTTATCCATTTTTGGAACTTCAAACTTTTCATGAAGACATGCAATCAAAGCGCCTAGATTTTGAATTTGACATAGTATTTCCAAAACTATACCTTCTTTTCCTTCCCCAATACCGGCTATATCACATATTTATGGGCAATCTTGACGATCCATTACATTTTAAATCTTCAAGAGAAAGTGAACAACCGATTTGGGACCCCCCAAATGGAAAAATGGACAACCTCTGCGGGTAATATCCAGAAAATAGCCATATAAAAAGCGTTCCGGGCCAGAATATTACAAATAGTGGCTCGTTTGACGCCCTTGGAATGATAAGTATAGCCAAGATCCTTCTGATTACGGGTTAATTTGGAATGGTATGCATGAAAAGTGTTTTTATTTACATAATTGAGTTATGTAAATAAGGCCAAACAAGACATGTGTTATCTACTAGATGAGAGTCAATGCTATTAGCGCTTTTCTGAATTTCCCTTTCTGCCAATGTGTGGCTGATCTCTCTGTTATTGAATACTGGTTTGGGCCTAATCTTTAGCTTAAGAATTCAATTTTTCTTGATGTTTCTTGCTGTCCTTTTGTAATTCCAGAGAATGTGCCAAATATCTTCCCTCACATACAGTGGAAAGGTCTCCTACCTCTGTTTTGGATGCTTTCCAGCCTAATCCTAACCATCTGCATCAACTTGTTTCGGAAGGGAATGTTGATGGTGTTAGGTCTGTTGTCATGCTACACCTCATTTTCTTCATCTTTGTAAAAACAATTTAGCATCTTTAACTGTTAGCTCACTTTTTTATTTTCTATTGTTCAGAGAAATACTTACGAAAACTGCTACGGGAAACACTAGCAGCACTGTTATTTCTCTTTTGGAAGCACATAATGCCGATGGTCAAACAGCTCTGCACTTGGCTTGTAGACGGGGTTGCCCTGAGCTAGTTGACGCCATCTTGGAATACAGTGGATGGGACCTGTATGTCCCAGACAGAGATGGGAATTCTCCCATTACACTCGCATTGGCAGCAGGTTCACCTCAATGTGTTCGTGCTCTATTAATGAAATCTCCTGATGTCATATTTAGGCTGACGGAGGGTTTCGGTCCATGTATTGCTCATGTATGTGCATACTACGGTCAACCAGATTGCATGCGTGTAAGTTGCCAATTGGTCAACTATTATAGTTTAATGTCATGTATGGAGTAGTTTTTTTCGTAAAAAGAAATTTGTGGATTAGTTTTCATCATCATACTCTTGATGATCACAGGAGATACTATCAGCAGGAGCTGATCCATATGTGCTGAACGATCATACTGACTCTATACTACATGTAGCACTTTCCAAGAAGTTCACAGAGTGCGCCATTGCAATATTGGAACATGGGGGCTGCAGACTAATGGGAGTCCTTAACTCCGTAAAGATGACGTAAGAACATTAATTTCTGTCGTCAGTTATTCCAAAAAAGAACCTTTTTCTTTTGCTGGCTGAATCACATCTTCTATTCTGTTTATCATAGCCTTTAGAGTCTTCACTTCTGTATAGAATCGTCACGATTTTTTCTCAACGGATTTTGCCCCCATCCTCCTGTCCTCCTCTGTATGTATCGTGTTTTTGAATTGAATAACACTGTACTACACCATGCTTCTGCTACAGCCTCCCTTAAAGATTATGAACCATTTATAACCTCATCATATAAGCGGATGAGGTGGGCACGGGGACTCCACTGCACCTGCTGATTACCCTTCCACTGTGCTTCCTTTTAGAATACCCTAACTACTATGTCGCCGTGTGGGACAACACATTATCTAAAGATGAAAGTCTTCTAGAACTTGGAGAAGGGCGAGCAGCATCATCAGATCCTAATCACATCTGCGATCTCATTTTGGTTTTCATATTATGGATCTCTCTTCGTTCCCTTTCCGATGTCTAGCTGCAAGGGCTACTTGGTTAAACAATAATTGCGAAACAACTGCTTCCGCTTAAGTAGGTGCAGAGGGTTGTAAAGTTGATGCTAGGAAAGTCGGCCCAGCTCTAAGGAAGGCATATACAGAGAAACTTGCACGTTTGGTTCTGGCCTGTCCTATCAATGTTCTGTTCAAACTTTCGGTGACAACCACTTTTTTTTCTCTCCTAAAACCCCAAGCTTCTCATTCAACAAAGTTTGATTTGGAAAGCTGCTCTATTCCTCACCTTCCTCCAGCTAATTACATCTTATATTCTGTTTGCAGTTTTCTTTAAAGTTTATACTTCTGTGTAAAATTGAAACAGTTTTTCTCCAGGGAAATTCCTTTTTCTTCCTTCACATGTATTGTGTTTGAATTGAATAAACACAGTACTAAATTTTTCTGCTGTAGGGTTCTACGGAATTCGGATCCTTAAACAATCTATTAGTTGGTAAGGAAGTGCATATCATGATAAAGCCAAAAATTTAAATGGCTTTACTTCTTTATTTGCTATTAATGCAAGAAAATAACCAGAGACGAATTTGATAGTTTACCTCTGTTTGTAATCGCCCCTTGATGATCCAGTGCTTCTACCCTAACCCGCTGCTTGAGTTGAGGCAAAGTTTAGTTCCCTTGATTATCCCATCCCTTTTAATTGCATAAAAATTTAACCCAGTAGAAAACCCAATGAATCTTCGCGCATCACTGTTGGTCGGATCATTTTAGCCGCCTTGGAGATCGAAAACATGTTTTCCTTTCAATGGATTGTGTTCATTGTATCACTTATACATTGTCCTCTTCTCCTTTGCTCTCAAGAAACATAAAAACTTATACTCTGCTAACAGTCCAGTGTGTTTTTTACTCGCTCTTTTGTACAAGTTGTTTAAATTGGAATTCCTAACTTCCAATTGAGCCGTGCAAGCTTTGCATCTAAATTTAAAAGATATTACCATTCCTTATCACTTTTCACGCACACTGCTGTCTCTTTTAAGGTGTAGTTTTGGGTGCCTAACACAGTACCATTCTTTATGATTCCTACTTGTTGGACAAAAATATTTTACCGGATATTTATGACTTTGAGGCTAAAGAGAAGTTACTAATCTATCTATCAATACTACTTTCTAACTGTGTTGAGGGGCTTCTAATATGTTGCTGAGTTTCCTAAATTATCCTTGCCAAATTGACATATTTACAATTGTTCACGATTTATACCCGAATATCTGTGACTATTATTAAGAATTGCAATTAAAAAGTTAATTTAACTGAGTTTAAAATCTAAATCGCTGTGACTATTCTGTTTGTTGCTTTCCAAATGGGTATCTTTACCATACACAAATAGTTGTTAATGTTCAAATTAGAATTGAATTTAAAATGTAATCTTATTGGAGTTTAAAACCTGAATAGTTGTGACTTTCCAACATGTATCACCCTTATTATAAGAAGGCTTGACTACCCAAAATCTTCCATCAATCTTTCCAAATCTCTCTCCCTTGTTACCTTCCAATCTATGTTGTCTTCTTCGGAAAATTTCAGCAATTCAATTCAAGACTACGCCATACCGTGGGGGCGTTCGGGGTGGGGGGGGGGGGGTGGGTAGGGATGGCAATATGGTCCGATCCAATCTGTGATCCGAGCGATCCGGGCCGAATGGATCGGATCCAAATCCGATCCAATTGAAAATGGATCGGATTTGGATCTGGAAAGCCAGATCCGATCGGATTTGGATCTGGATTTGGATCTAAGGGCAGATCCACCGGGTTCCGACCCGATCCGATCCGACGTATATGTGTGCTTTACAAATATATTCATACTACCTCTCCACTATCACTTCCAAGAAGAATACAATAGTAATTCCAACCTACAAAGCTATTTCTGTTGTGTTTTAGGCTTCATAACTTGCAAGCATGCCTTAGCGTATGAAATAGTGTTTATTTCTTATGTTATTTTTTGTATTTTATTGCAAATCCAAGTCGGTTCCGATCCGAATCTGATACGACCACGTATTATATGGATCTACGGATCGGATTTGGATCATATGGATGAAACTCGATCCGATCTGATCCGAATCCGGTGATGATCCGAACGGATCTGGATCGGATATGGATCCAATTTCTCCTTGTCAGATCTGGATCGGATCTAGCCTGATCCGATCCGGATCCGACCCGTTGCCATCCCTAGGGGTGGGGGCTTAAGCAGACTGCACTCTCCGACTGAAGTGGAATATGAAGCAATTATTCCCGGAGGTCTATTTCCAGATCCATATCTGCATCATAGATTCATAGGGGACACATAAGCCTTGGGGAGATCGTTCGTATGCCAAATAATGCTTTTCATGCATTTCATTTACGACTTATTTCTCGATTTCAGTTTTAAATGTGAAGAAAAAAAAATTGTTCTTAAACTTTGAAATATTGCAGTATTTCGTCTTCATTTTTGCAACCCGATTACGAAAAAGAGTTGTTTGAGTTATACTTGTCAGTAGTCATATTTGTGAGTGCTTTTGTAGAGAACATCATTCAGTTTCTCTTATAACAAATAAAATGCCACATATAAACCATGTGCTCACAACTAGTGTAAACTAAGTGACGAAATTTGTGAAATCTGCAAGCTGGGACATCTTTTTGACATATTTGTAAAGGAAAGCTTGACATACTTTTGGGTCATACGTAAAAGGAAAGTTTGACTCATGATACATGATGATAGGGGTATCAGACACTCATTCTATTGATTTCATCAACTCATATTTGCATTGTGTTCTCTTATGATGTTACAGACCTCTACACTTGAGTGTAGAAGCACTCAATACAACTGTAGTAAAAAGGTGGTTGGAAGTTGCAACTGCTGAAGAGATTGCTGAAGCAATTGACGTGCCTAGTCCATCTGGGACTGCTTTATGTATGGCAGCTGCCCTGAAAAAGGACCGCGAACCTGGTAAGCTTAACTGTTTCATTTGTTTGTTTCACACCTGTTCGATCTCTGTGCTTTATAGGAGTCAAGTTGGCTTTGCCGTGTAGATGTTCTGGGTCATAGAAATATAAAAGCAGCTATAATAGATACAGTTGAAACAAAAGGCATAGTGTAGATTGTAGGCGAGCCACCGAGTGGAAATACTGATTTTGCTGATAAGTTGAAAGCTTATGATGGTCTTTACCAAAGGAATTTTGACGATATAGACTAAGATATGTCCAAAAATGCAGACTTGATTTGCTTCGAATATTTTAAGAACGTAATAGAGTTGTACTTCAAATTGACAAGACTTTTCATCAATATGTTACATTCCTCTCCGGTATCTCTCCATTATTCTCAAGAAAAGCCGTTAATCCTGCTTCTATGTACCTCCTTCAATGTTTATTCTTGTACTCCATCTGTCTCAAAATAACAGTCCCTTTGACTTTTTTCACGCATTTGAGGAGGTGGTTTCACTTGTAAAACGACAAAATTGGTTGTTAATCTTTTCATATTGTTGTAGTCTTAATCTTATACTAAAATATTGTAAAAAAAGATTATTAAGTAATTGTGTTGTTTTACAAGTGAAACAGCTTCCATCAAAATGAGTGAAAAAGTCAAAGGAGCAGTTATTTTGGGAAGTAGGGTGTATTCAATTTCCATTTCCAGAGCGTTTTCTATGAGAAAAATCGGTAGTGCTCAAGTTCTCTCTGGCCCACCCAGTCATCTCAACAATTTCCATCACCAGACTCGAAAACTTTGGTTGGCACTTCTTCCTCGTTTAAAATGTTGTTGCTGAAGCATACCACCATTCATAGTGCCCAATAATAGCACCCTCCTCTCATATTCTCTCATATGTCAAAAATATTCCGCTTATTTAGTTTCAAGCATTAGAGACTCATCCTAACTCTAGTGCCACAGAAACATCTGGTGAAATAAGATGTTCTCTTAGTGATCCCAATAGCCCACACCCTTAAGAAGCGTAAAATCAGAGTTTTTAAGTGTACTCCCCTGCTCATGTTATCCATGAGAGAATATACATTGCATTTCTTAAAATATCTTAGGATATGTTGCGACCATGTACAGCTCTCTCTGTGGCACAAGTTACTATGTGGCAATTGGTTATTTTGGTCCCATGGACAACTGGTCCACTGCAAAATTTGTGCAAAATAATATTCCATTGAGGCTTTTCCTGAACAGTTATCCAGTGCCACAATTTATGAGGTATTCCTTGGGATTAAGTTAAGATTAATACGATTGCATGTGTGTTATACTAGTACTACTATTCCCCTGTGAGTCTTTGATACACAGTTTCAAGCGTGAGGATGAGCCCGTGCAAAAGATACTTTGGAATTAGTGGCCTTGTCTGAAAGTGGGACTGGGAGTAAATATACGCATATTCTGTTGAGAAGTCCCACATCGGACATTTAAGAAGAAGAAATATAATTAATAAGTTTCTTGGACTACTTCCCTCATTGCTAATTGGTTTTGAGGTGGAACCCCATGAATTCTTACATGGTATCAGAGCAACCCTAGTGCCACCGCCGCCGTCGCACAGCCTCTACCAGTGCACTGCCGCCGTTGTCACCTAGCGGTCTGATCCGTCTCTTCCCTGCTTCCGCCCTCCTCTCCCTCTCACTCCCTTTCTGTCGCTCTCTGCGACGCACCTTGTCCTCCAAGCAGTCGCCCTCTGCGATCGCAGACCTCGCTGCCCAGTACAACGGCGACCCTTGTCGACGCAACCTCGCTGTGAACGATGACCGGACGCTCTCTCACGCGCGGTCGGAAGCCTCTGTTCTCCTTATAGGCTTCGATTCACGCGCTGCCCTCGTCTTGCTTTGGGTCGTCTTCTCAGTTCGTCGTTCTCAGCCGTCCAAATTCGCCGTCCTTCCGGCCGATTCAGGGGTAACATCGCTGCCGCTTCAACCTGCGTACCTCTCTCTCTCGATCTGGTCGATTCAACCTGCCTATCGTGCACCGCCTCTGTTCGCAGTTTGTTGGACTCCTCTCAACAGACTCAATTTGTGGTCACTTTTGCACTGCTCAGTTTGTTCTCCTCCACGGGTCAACATCTCATTATTATATTAGGCTACCCTACACAACTTGTGGTGAGGAAGTTTTTACCAAAATCTTACATGGTATCAGAGCCTCGGCTCACACACGTGAATGGTCTAACAACCCACGTGCTCACCGCCACCCGCAGACAAAAGATCCACGTGTAGGCCAAAGAATGTCACACGTGAGGGGGCGTGTTGAGAAGTCCCACATCGGACATTTAAGAAGAAGAAATATAATTAATAAGTTTCTTGGACTACTTCCCTCATTGATAATTGGTTTTGAGGTGGAACCCCATGAATTCTTACATATTCATGTGTAGAAATCAACAACCTCGATGAATTAGTAATTTAATGCCATCCAACTGTAACTTTTAGTTCAGTCGAGAATAAAGGATGTGGAAAAAGAATAGAAGACAGGATCCCATCCACATGTCTCTAAAAAATTCATTCTATAATAGTTACAAGAAAAAAGACCTAGGAACTAGTGACAAGTTGATTAATCAAGAACAGGGGCGAGTGTTGTCATCTTTAACTAAAATATTACCGATTACTAAATATGGTTAGGTTTCTTACCACATTGGCAGGATACATATTTGAAATTTTTCACACCAGAAGTCCCTTTTTAAAGAAGTTAACACAATTGTATTGCAAGGAAATAGTGGAGCATGTGCAAAGAAAAGGCTAAAACACTAATGACCTGGAGTACAAAAGAAATTTATGCGGATCTCGAAGCTCTTACAACTGATCCCCTGAAGGAACTATGTCGAATCACATTTGTAACTTGTTCTCTGACACTGTCATAAGACGAGAGGCAGAGGAAGCCAAAACTGCTTTGAAAGAAAGATTAACAAGTTGTTGAGTTGCCAGCCCATTTTGGTTTGGAATTTTTGCCCAGAGCTAACTCCGGTCCTTAAAGATGTTATTGCAGTGTTTCAGAGTCAAGGTGGTTGCATTTTCTTTGTTATGGCAGTGCTTCAGTATCCACGAATTGGCTACTTTCCCCACTAAACGGTCAACATGATATGGATGTGAAGTCTCCGGTGAAACAAGGGAGATTTCTATATGTTGTCTGAAAATTTGCTGGAATGGTTCTAACAGTTGTGCATTAGGACTCATGAGGAATGAACATTCGTAACATGGTTTTATGAGTTCTGGCGATATTGGTAGTTGGCTCCCCAAGTTATCATAGCATGTATGTGGGACTGCTTGTGTTTTGACTAGTAGGGATTTGGACTAAACTGCCAAACATTCATTTAAGTGAAGTCTATAAGCCTATCAAAGGATCACCTTATCTTGTAAGTATCAAGCATACACAGTCTGTTGTCAGTTTATTCAGATCGAACTGGATATTCATTTGCTTCTGAAAGAACCCTAAGTTTTGTGTATAAATGTCCAATAAGTGATACTGACACAGACCCAGGTTTTGTATACTGTACTTTCACTTTCTTTTCTTCTATAGTTGTGTTTAGCTGTTTATCTGTAAGCCCATGGTCAAAACCTGAGTAAATATGTTATGTGGTAATCTTTAGAGGGTAGAGAGCTTGTAAGAATATTGCTTGAAGCTGGCGCGAACCCAGATGCCCAAGATACTCAATATTTTCGGACAGCTTTGCATACAGCTGCTATGGCCAATGATGTGGAGTTGGTGAAGGCAAGTGAAATGGCTTTTTTTACTCCAGTTCCAATATGATCTTTGCATATTCCTTCTTCAAACATAATTTATGCATTGTTTTAAATAAATACTTTTCCATCTCATTATATTGTTTTCTTCATTTGTTTGTGCAGATAATTCTTGAAGCTGGAGTGGATGTTAACATCAGGAATGTTCATAATACAATTCCTCTCCATTTAGCACTGGCTAAGGGTGCAAAACCATGTGTGGAACTGCTCTTATCTGCTGGAGCAAACTGCAATCTGCAGGTTAGTTAGATTCTATGATTATTGCAACTTTTAAAGATCGAATTCTGTACAGTGCTGTCGTAAAAGTTCTAATCACTCTCAAGATTGTGTCGATTTGAAGTTTCTCTAATATTTTGTTTTGCCCGTTACATGATCAGACCACCAAGCATGAATTTATTCTGTTAGTGTGGTCTAAAGAGACATCTCTGTAGCCAAGATAAGCCCACATCTTATAGGATACATTTCGAGTTATGTTGAGCTTACAGAAGTTGTTTATGTTTGTCTCAATTGCAAATCCACATAACGGTAATCAAATAGATGTTTTTGATAGGCCCGCTGTTATAGCTAACGGGAAGGCGATGCGGGGCTTTATTTTTGATTGGTCAAGAGAAAAGTTGGCTCTTAGCAGTTTTTAGCTAGTAAACTGGCAATTTTTCACTGCTGCAATTCTCTGTCCAGCTCTCAATATGTGGATTTCGTTGTTGTTAGCCGAGAAGAGAGAGAGGGAAGGTGCCTCTCAAAGAATGCTAGGAAGATAAGCATATGCATCTCGTATAGTTAAGCTTGTCCATAGAGAGCAAACATGATAAAATCTTTGGAAGTGTATAATATTGAGCATGGTTGCACAATTTCCCAAATCAATTCAATGAAAATTGACTCAATCCGTCAACTGAGATCTGTAATCCCTTAACTAAATTATGTATGCATATGATACGTTTTCTATATTCTCGTCCTCGAATTTATGAAACATTTTCTGTCTCTTTTGATGGTCCAAGTCGGAACCATTAACTTTTGGACTTTAGCAATCAGCCCTTTACTAATATGATCCAGCTACCACTTCTCATTCTTGTGATTTACTTGGCAACTAAATTGTTTCCCTGCCTGATATGCTAAGAAGCACTGATATGGATTCGGGTGTCGGATATGATATGGAAACGGACACGAGATGCGTCATTTTCCAAAAAATGAGGATACGGCACGGCAGAGACACGTCAACATTAATATTATTTTTAAGTTTATATTTGTTTCAATATTAACATGTGAGAACTTGAAACCTCGCTTATACTTGTTGTTCAAAAGGCAGCCTTTTCATATATCGAGCCCCCAATTAATTTTTTATATTATATATACTTTAGCCTAATTATATTCTAAGCAATTTAAAGGTAAATTATTTCATATAACAGCCTGTGTGAATGTCTAATAAACACAAAGGTGTGATGTCGTGTCTCATGAAGCGTCTCTGACGTTTCCCCCAAGTGTGTCCCCCCAGTGTCCTGGTCTAATAAAGTTCTCTAAAAAGTAACCGGACACACCAGCCGGACTGTCCTACGCATATTTTGGAGTGTCGTCCGAGTGTCCCAAGTGTCCGACACGGATACGACCCCTATTTTTGGAGTGTCCATGCTTCCTAGCTGATATGTAATTGATTGGAAATATCGTAAATAATTAAGGTAGAGTTATTGCTTGAGAAAATATTACTATGAATTAGTAATCAAAACTTGTTTTTTATTCACCCTGCATATTCTTTTCCGTTTTTTCTTGATCTGCTTAGAGTCTAGCTGGTTGTGAGAAGTTGTATTGGCCGGTTAGAATCAGTAAGCAGTACAACTTTACTCAACTCAGAGAGCCTTCTATCTCCAAACACACATCAATCAGTAGGAAAAAAATGTTTAAAAGATAACTTGTCTTCAACTACCATCCAATCATTAGCTGTAAGTTTTGATTATTGTGAGGTACACATCGGATAGGTAACCGAGAAACCTCTCTCTTAGAATTTGAAGGGCTGATCTTGATAAAATAGAAAGCTAAAGTGATCATGCTGAAGACTGCATTTGAATGTGGACATAATTTGATTTTAGTTCTCTTTTACCACTTCCTTCTTTCTAACCCTTCAGGATCTTCTACCTACACTTTCTTTTCACTGACCCGAATTACTGTTGACCCTTTAAAGCTAATAAGTCAATAACCGGCTTACATAATTTATATTTGTAATTTATTATTGAAAACCGAACCTAAGTGCCTGCTTGCTACTTCAAAAACCCAATTTGAGAAAGACGAGTTAAAAAATAATTGTCTTTGGCACACCTGTTCTGAAGAGGAATACTCTGATTTAACTGCCGTTGCACATAAGATAGAAGCAAATTTGAGCAAGAAAGAGAAGGATCGTTTTACCGAAGTATAATTATAATTTTCGAACCGTCAAATGGTACACCAGTTAGTCCTTGTATATCTTTAAGAAAAAAAGTTTTCCTTCCCATCTATACATCCAATTGATTAGACGGAAAGGAAGAACAAAGAGAATAACCCTGGTTCATAGCGAATAGTCCTTGAGCTAAATACGTTTGCTTATGTAGATCGTACACAAATTTGGCTGAATGTGTACCTAGTTTTGATAGAAAAAAAAAATGAAGAACAGACTCGTAATGTAGTTTTATTTGCTTATCTATGTTTTCCTCCGCTTCGGTGAATTTTATCAACGAAAATAGAACGCCATTACTATTAATATAACTGAAAGACAGAATTTTATTACTGTATTTTGCTTTGTTTTTTCTGTGATTGTTAATTGGCAAGAGCCCAAAAACATTATTTGAAGAACTATACACAAATGTGAAGGATAAAAAGAAGCATGCTGAAAAAAATTGAGAAACAGAGCACTCCTCCTCGGTCGATCTATTGCCTCAAAACACCAGAGAATAGAGTATTAACTAGAACAATTCGCTCCCTTCGGGAAGAGCAGAAAGGCCGACCTCCGGAAGTAGGCTGTCTATACTCACAAACTTCCAGGGAGGAAGAGCTGATTTATATTGTTGACCTCTCCTGTAGTGATATGGTTCCACTTGTATGACTTAGTTATGACATGTGGTTTTATCTGAAGTTCAAAATAACTTATTTTCTTTTCTTTGACATCTGTTATTTTTTTTTTGAGTCCTCTACAACAGGCATCTTTCTAGAGTTATCTAACAAGGTATCTTTTGTAACAAAAAAACATGATTAGGATGACGATGGTGATAATGCTTTCCATATAGCCGCTGATGCAGCAAAACTGATAAGAGAAAATCTAGAGTGCATTGTTCTGATGATGCAAGATCCATCTGCTGATGTGATGGCAAGAAATTACAGGTAAGCATTACTTGTTTCAGCTTATAACTGTATACAGAGAAATCAACCTCTTTCGACATCCAGCTGCAGTACCTGGAAACTCCTAACACCAATGGTTCATTTATTTATAATTGATTCTCTGCAATATTTTAACTCATTTCACCTGACTAGGAATATTTCCAGGGCTTTTGTTCATATGCAACACCCAAACCATGAAATGAAAGAAGAGAAATAAGGAATAAGAAATAGATGAGGTGATCCAACGAACTACCTCGAGACTATAAATCCCAGTTCTCAAGGTAGGCCCTTCCCTTACCTGATCAACCTAGAAAAATGAATGCTAGATTTGGGTGGAAGAAGAATATAAGGGTTGAAGTTTTTGATAACCACTCAACAACCTATTTCAGAATTACAGAACTAAACCTCTATTTTTTAAACCAGCACTTTGAAGCTCGATTTATTTAATACTTGGTCCGATTACATACAGTCAACAGCTATAGAATAAAGGGGACTGATGATATTTATGGAAATCCCCAAAAAGAACTAAGAACCCTGAAGGAGAATATAAGAATCTTAAAATTGTATTAATTCCCAAGATTAAGAATATTTCGTTGAAGCCTTTCAGATACATCATTCAGACTGTAGAACTATAGAATAAAGGCGACTGATGATATTCGTAGAACAACCCAGAAGGAACTAAGAACCCTGAAGGGGAGCATAAGAAGCTTATATATATATATGTATATATATATGTATATATATATGTATATATATATATATACTGTTTTTTTGAGAATAAAGGCGACTGATGATATTCGTAGAAAAACCCAAAAAAGAAAAACATATATTTTTTTAACCGCAAGATTAAAAATATTTCATTGAAGCATTTCAGATACATCATTCAAACTGTATAGCCACTGTGGATGGGTTCTCCAACTTCTGCAATCGAGCTCGTTTAATGAAAACTATTTTTTGCGGATCCTCGTTTGAGCATGCAGGGTATATAATAACATCAGAACTAGCCCTTACAAATCTTAACTTGTCAGCACTGTGATTCCCGGTTGTTGGGATTCTCGAAGTTCTGCGTATCTTTGAGCTTTACAGGCACACCACACTCGTATACTATTCATATATGCTTTTTAAGGCATTGAGTTATTTGGAGCTTTACAAGCATACCACAGGCACATACTATACCTGTATGCATATAAGGCTCTGAGTTATTTGGATATGCATCAACGCTCATCCAAAGCTCTCCTATGCAAATGATTTTTATCTGCTAGCAAGTGATCGAAGGATAGCAGATCGTATCGGCGTAAACCTATGCGGAAAAAGACCTTTACGATAAATGTCGATGTGGAACAAAGTTACAATTGATACACATTCTATATTTAGTTAAATGTATCTCCAGGAACTCAAATGGGTATCAAATGTACATTTCACTGCTTTTTTGCCAGCGTTTGATATACGTTAAAAGAAGTAACTATACTAGGATAATTTAGGACTATGGGGAAGATATTAGGACTGCACCCAGTCTATGGACATCTTATAAACACACTCTGGTCAAACAAAAAAAACTCCTAATACACTTTGCGTACAGTCCTTGCTACCAAATCAAGACTTGGAAACAAACTCACAAACCAAGCAGAAAATAAAGGCTTATTATATTCAGCGAGTTTCGAAAAAGATTATATTATTAAGTACTCTTTCTAAATCGTGGTTTTTACGAAATTTATTTGGTTAACCGGTGTCAAGTTTTGTGTAATTTAACTAACCTGGGCTTCATCTGTTAATCAGTTACCAAGCAGTTGTTAGCTTTTTACCCCATATTTTACTGGTGTCACTTAATAAAGATCCTATTTGATAAGCTCCTAAAGTGTCCAAAATAGACTTCTTCTGAGCTAAGATGAAGTTTGGTTATTTTAGGCCAGCTTGTTAATACCACGCAAATTGATGTTGATTGAGGCAGCTTTGGTAATTTAGCTTAACAAGAAAATAATGTAGGTATTTTAGGTACAATAAAATAGTAAGAAGCCTTTGTTGGGTGAAACACAGAGGGTGAGGTCAAAATTTAGTGGCAGGCATGTACATTTGGTTTAGGAGAGACCTCAAGCTACTAATAAGAGGCCAAACTTATCAGTAGTTAACATAATGATGTCGTAACCAAAAGTTGGCAAAGTTCACTTCGGCTAGCATTACTACATGGTTGAAGTTTGAGCACACCGTAAATTAATTATACCTTTTCATTGTGGCAACCAGCGGAAAGACGCTGCGTGATCTTTTGGAGGCCCTTCCACGTGAATGGATTTCGGAAGATCTTATGGAAGCTCTCATGGATAAACAAATTCATCTTTCTCCAACAATGTGAGGAAAACACTTGAATATTATTTCGTTGTCTTTAGTTATACCTTGTAGCTCTTTATAGTTTTATAATTTGGATTTTCTTTAGATTTGAAATAGGGGACTGGGTAAAATTTAGAAGAAATGTTGACTCTCCAACATATGGATGGCAAGGTGCAAAGCATGGGAGTGTTGGTTTTGTGCAACGAATTCTAGACAACGACAATCTTCTTGTATCATTTTGCTTTGGAGTGGCTCAGGTCTTGGCAAATGAGGTTATAAAGGTCATTCCCTTAGACAGGGGACACCTAATACAGCTCAAACCAGATGTTAAAGAACCAAGGTTTGACTCTCTCTCTCTCTCTGGATCTTAGCCGCACTGACTGAATTAGACATCTTCTTTATCAACACTTAAACAGCTTAATTATCCTGGATCTTAGTTTTGATTACATTACAAAATGATTTTTGTAATACAGCTTAAATGTATTTTCTCACATATATGTTTTATTTCTTTATTTATTTTCGTTTGTCATTAAACTAAAATAACATGATTGTAAAGACATAATAGCAACTAATAATATGTTTCTCATTCAGGTATGCATTGAGGGGATTACCGCTTGATAGTATCGGTACTGTTCTCTGCGTTGATGACGATGGGATTGTACGTATTGGCTTTAGTGGTGCATCAAGGGGATGGCAAGCTGATCCTGCAGAACTCCGAAGAGTTGAAGAATTCAAGGTTGGTGACTGGGTTCGTGTTCGGTCCGCGCTGACGACCACAAAGTATGGGCTTGGAGGTGTCATTCCGGGGAGCATTGGGATTGTGTCATGTATCAGACCTGACAATGCCCTTTTGTTGGAATTTAGCTATTTGTCGAGCGTTTGGCTTTGTGAACCGGAGGACCTTGAATTTGTTACTCCATTCAGGGTGAGTAAAATGAATTTATTCCTACTGTATTTTGAATTTGAAAACTAGTAGACAGTTCAATGATTCTTAAACATTTCGTCTTCTTTCCTTTGGATATATTTATCTTTTTGGTTTGCAGATAGGGGACAGAGTATGCGTGAAGCGATCTGTTGCAGAACCTAGATTTGCCTGGGGTGGTGAGACACATCACAGTGTTGGAAGAGTAATTGATATTGAGATTAATGGTCAATTGATACTAGAAATACCAAATCGAGCAATACCATGGAAAGCTGACCCCTCTGACATGGAAAAGTTGGACGATTTCAAGGTATATTTTTCATAGTGCTCTCTGCTGAAAAGCTATAACGGAAGGACCTAATCGTCAATGACCATTTTTTGAAATATTCTTTAACATGTTAGGTTGGGGATTGGGTTAGAGTGAGAACATCAGTGCCGTCTCCAAAATACGGGTGGGAGGATGTTACCCGACACAGTGTTGGTATAATCCACAGGTTAGAAGATGATGGTGATATGGGTGTTGCATTCTGCTTCAGGAGCAAGCTATTTTCTTGCTCTATAACAGACATGGAGAAGGTGTTGCCTTTCGAAGTGGGTCAAGAGATACGTGTGATGTCATCAGTTTCACAACCTCAGCTTGGATGGTCAAACGAAACTCGAGCTACGTCTGGTAAAATTGCAAAGATTGACATGGATGGGACCCTTAATGTGAGCTTCTTTATCTCTCAAGATATTTTGTTTTCCCTTGTGGTGGCTGGTTTTTTTTATGCATTTGTTATTCAGCAACTCAGCTGTAGTGTCTTTTCTTATTCAATTCAAATCTATCTCATGATTGTAGTTCGGATTGCTTGAGTGCATTGAAATTCCGATCAGAGTCATGCGTCTTCTTCTTCTTCTTCTTCTTCTTCTTCTTCTTCTTCTTCTTCTTCTTCTTCTTCTTCTTCTTCTTCTTCTTCTTCTTTTTTTTTTTTTTTTTTTTTTTTCATAAACATCATTTTCCCTCACGTGTTATGGATTCTGAACTGTTGTTAGTAAATGAAGGTTTGTGCTTTGTTCCTTTTCAGGTGACAGTTGCTGGAAGAGCTAGCCTGTGGAAAGTCGCTCCTGGTGATGCGGAGAGATTGCCTCAGTTTGTGGTTGGAGACTGGGTTCGAGTGAAGCAGTTTCTTGGAAACCACCGACCAAATCACGAAGCGAACAAATCCGGAAATGATATTCTAGCAGTAGTTCACAGCATACAAGATATTTTCAATTTAGAGCTGGTAAGCTGTTCCCGCAAAGGGAGATGGGATGTTCACTACACAGAAGTCGAGAAAGTCGAACGCTTAAAAATAGGGCAGTATGTTCGGTTCCGTGCTGGACTGGTCGAGCCCAGATGGGGCTGGAGAAGTGCTAGTCCCAGCTCCAGAGGTGTTATAGTCGGCGTAAACCTTAATGGAGAAGTTCAGGTCCTATTTTTTGGTTTGTCAGGTTTGTGGAGGGGCGATCCTGGAGATTTCGAGCCTGAAGAGATGTTTGAGGTTGGAGAATGGGTGAAACTGAAAGATCACGCAAGCAGATGGAAGTCTGTTGGGCCTGGCAGTATCGGTGTTGTCCAAGGCCTAGGAGATGAATGTGACGGCACCGTGCTGGTTTCATTCTGCGCCGAAACAGAATTGTGGGCGGGGGCCGCCTCTGAGCTAGAGAAAGCGAACAAGCTTCTGTTAGGTCAAAAGGTGCAGGTAAAGCAAACGGTGAAGCAACCACGATTCGGATGGTCAGGCTATACACACGCGAGCATTGGTACCATCACTTCAATAGATGGAGATGGAAAACTAAGGATATACACCCCAGTTGGTTCCAAGACTTGGATGCTGGATCCATCTGAAGTGGACCTTAAAGTGGAAGAGAATCTCAAAATCGGCGATTGGGTTAGGGTTAAGCCGTCTGTAGCGACTCCAGTTAATCAGTGGGGCGAGGTTAGTCGTGAGAGTATTGGGGTGGTACACCGGATGGAGGAAGGAGAAGTGCTGGTTGCGTTCTGTTTCCTGGATAGACTGTGGGTATGTAAAGAAGAGGAAATTGAAAGGGTGAGGCCGTTTAAGGTGGGTGATGATGTGAAATTCAGACAAGGATTGATAACCCCGAGGTGGGGATGGGGGATGGAGACCCCTCTCAGCAAGGGTCAGGTGGTGGGGGTCGATGCTAACGGAAAGTTAAGGATCAAGTTCAAATGGAGAGAGGGACGGCCTTGGACTGGAGACCCTGCCGATATCGTTCTTGATGATCAGAGCTAGTAGCTGTAGCAGCAAATGACCTCGACAGGGTGCTTTCTGTGTATAGAGTTGTTATGATCTCTTTCGACATAGATGTTGCAGAAGCCTTCCAATTATACAAGCTGTGTTGTAATTATGGGATCTTTTCTTTCTTCTCTTTTCATTCTGTAACTTACTCTTCAACAGATATGGTGGTGTAAGTTTTGTAGTGTATTCTCACTGTATAGATGATGTGAACGTTCATAAGGTTAACATTAAACAGCAGGAATAAGATTATATTTATACATTTCTTTATTCTGATTTTGAAACCTAATAATAATCATGCCTTTTCAACAACAGTCTACACTACTGTACACAGTTCGGCAACAAATAATTTTTTTTGATTAATCAGAAGGGAAAAACATAGTTCAAAGAGGCAACAAATAATAACGTATACATAAATCCACCTTTGAATTAGTCCAAATTGTCCAACACATGTAAAAAATGAAATCATTGAAAATGTACTGAATCTATAGGCAAATACCTAGGTATTATATCTATAGCCCAGTGGTTAGGACCGCTGAGGCAGTTCATTGAGGTTTCAAGTTCGAGCCTCCTCCTTAGCATATGATAGATTATGATTTCTTACCTTGTAACAAACCTTATAAATTTAATAAATAAATATGTGCATGATGGAAACTGGAAAGGTTCTTCTAAAAGCAGGGAGGACAAGCCGCAATGGATTCACGAACCCACCAAGTCTTTTACTGTGAGATCAGCATACTTCTGATCCTTCTTGACAGTATGTCCCCAATTTACTTACTTTTCAATAAAATTTCTGGCCAAAACAGTATTTTACAAAAAATCGCTAAAAATAGTAACGACCCGGTCACAATTTTAATAATAAAAAATCGTTTATACGATAAAAATTACAGTTTACTTCAAAACTCAACCAGCATGACACACAGTCCTCTGAAACAACAGTTTCAATAATATTTATGAAAATTTCTTACGTGACTGAATTTAATAAAAAGTTACACCAATTTGGAAAAAAATGACTCGCCCATGAATTAAATACTCATCTTTCACCTTCCCTTGGACTGCTTTTGGGAAACTAAAAGTTATAGAAAAGATCAAAATCTTTTTATGGCTGCTTATTCTTGATGCTCTTCCCACTGGTGATAATATCTACAAGAGAAACATCACTAACTCGTTCTCATGCCCCTTCTGTTTCTCTTCAGAAGAAACTGCGCAACATATATTCCTCCATTGTGAATTCTCTAAGAGGCTCTGGAGCATGTTTTGTTTAGAAGCACCACACATAAATTCTCTTCTTTCTGATCTCACTAAAAATATAACTATTTGGATTGCACTTCTTCTTTGGGTAATTTGGCTATATAGGAACAGATGCATCTTTCATCATCATCAACCAAGTAATTTTGTTATTTGTATTTCTCAGTTTTTAATTTTCTCTATCATGACATGTTGTGTACAAAGGACAAGGTTGTCAATATTGAGAGCTCAACTGTAAATGTCCCTAGCCCACCCTTTTTCTGGATGACATCTCCAGTTTCTGATTGTGTTTTTCCAAAGATTATGATCTCTATTGCTTATGGGCATCAGCATTCCTGGGAGGCTTATACTTCTGCTGGTTCTTCTCTTCACGATCACATTTCTACGTATACAATGGATCCATATGACATCATCCTTCATGCTCTCTGTTGGGAAAAACTTAATCACTACAGTCATATTATTATTTCAATTTGTTATGATTCGGGCAGAGCTTAGAGAACGATGATAACGATGAAAATTAGAACACAATAACACACGATGTAACGTGGTTCACTAGCGATGAGCTAGCTACCTCCACGATCCGAAAACCCCCAATTTATTAGAGAGAAACACACGAATACAACCCACACCAGTAGAGCACGACCTATAGCCTTTATATAGGCCTAATATACAGCTTGGTGCCCAAGAAATACCAAAACCGAGCTAAACGAACAAGGAAACAACTTTCTTCCGCCTCCAGCGATGTCTTTGCACGAAGACATTCTGTCTTCGCACGAAGACCCTGCTTCACCTGCTTGTTTTCTCTTCGTTTTGCTACTCCGTTTGGTCCGTTTCTTGGCCCGCTTCGTCGCCAAAGTCCTCGCCAAGGCCAAGTCCATTCAAGGCACCTCTGGATTACCAACAAATCTCCACCTTGCCTTGAATCCTCTCGTGTTCTTACGCTTGAATTAGCGGCTTCTCTCCAATAACCCAAATTCACAAGTTGTTCCATCTTCGCCGAGATCCTACAACGAGTGCCCCCAGCGATGCTCCAGCCCCCGTCCTGCAATCGAATTCTATCGATGCTCCAACTACGGCCGAGTTCCTTCATGCAATCGAATTTCCTGCTTTTTGTTCCAACTCCCACCGAGTTCCTACAACAAGTTTGTTCGTTGTTCCGAACCCTACCGAGTCCCTACAACAAACCCCCCAGCACATGTCCCCTTCACGTTCCGTGTCTCTCGTCAGAGGCTCCCCTATTTCATCCTCCGCCTCCTCGTCAAGAGCACATGTTCCCCCTTGCCCCCCAACGGGGCCTAGAGCACAAAGTCGTCCTTTTCTTCTGCAGCCAAGTCTGCAAACGCCTTCCCCTTTGGACACTCCCTCTTCCAATGACCCTTCTCTTTACACAATGCACAGACGTCATTTGAAAACTTAGAACCCTTGTTCCTCCTTTTACCATAACCCCCATTGGATTCCACGAATGCACCCGGCCCGAACCCGTCCGTACCCTCATATGCGGCCCTCTGCCGCATCTCCCTTGTGTGAAGAGCTGATCTTACCTCCTCCAACGTAAGAGTCTCTTTACCAACACAAGAACTCTGCACGAACCCCTCATAAGACGGTGGTAGGACACCAACAAAATCAATGCGGCATCTTCATCACTTATCTTCTCATTACTGTTTCGCAACTCAAGGAAAATAGTACTAAGACGATCCAAGTGATCTCTTAGATCCGTACCTTCCTGATAACTCCGTTTTGGAGTTATATTATTCCTTATTTTTGCTATGTTTTGCGTGCTTATCATGGAGAATTTTATCGTCTTTGAGTGTTTTATGCTAAAATTGTGAAATTTGAGTTTTTGAGTGATCATCGTTAAATCCGGGCGTTTCTCGTATATTTTGTTGCTTTTATTGCGATATGATCGCGGGTTCGTGTTTCGTGTTGTGGTTGGCAGGAAATAGGACGCGAGGATCAAAGGTGGTGAAGAAACGAGCTTCGGAAACAAAGAAAGCAAAAAAAACTCAAGGAAAAGAGCCAGAAAAAAGCTAAGGCAGATTCTCTTCGCACGAAGAGAAAAGTTCTTCGCAAGAAGAGAATACTTAGCCAAAATTTCAAATGTCTTCGTGTGGTATGATGCTGTCTCAAAGTAGGAAGACTTTTGCAAGAAGAGTTCAGACAGAGTGAAGATTCTCTTCACACGAAGAGAATTTCTCTTCGCACGAAGAGAATGCCCAGAATGTTAAATTCGTCCGAGGTCTTTTTGCAATTATCAGAAACTTTGAAATATCATCATAGAAACATATTTAAGTGTTCTAGGTCGACTTTTTTCAGAGTTTTTCACGTTAGAAACATCTTTTGGAGATCAAGAAGCTATTGGGAGAGCTTAGGAGCTTTGGATCATCCGTTTGGATTCTCAACTCTTCTCTTTTCTTGATTTTTATGTTTAAACTCATGAAACTTATCGTTTTGAGTATGAATATGAGTAGCTAAACGTTATTTGCTGGGAATTCTCGTTTGGTGTTGTAATACCCCGGTATTTTATAGGGCATTTTTGGGAGTTCGGCAAATTTTTCGGGGTCATTATGTGAAGTTATAAAAGTAAATTTTCCTTTTATTAAGAAGTTTTATCATCATTATTATTATTATTATTATTATTATTATTATTATTATTATTATTATTATTAATAATAATATTACTATTATTATTATTACTATTATATTATTATTATTATTGTTACTATTATTATTATTATTATTATTATTATTATTATTATTATTATTATTATTATTATTATTATTATTGTTGTTGTTGTTGTTGTTATTGTTATCAACATTTTTTATCAAAAAGTATTTTTTTTAAGATGACAACTTTTTATATAGTTAATGTGTGTAAATTAGTGGGTGAAGTGTAGTGGGTCGTGTGACGTTTTTAACGTGTCTAAAGTGTAGTTTTAATTAATAACGCGTAGCGAACCACCGCGTGGCATCGCGTACCCGCCACACCATATACTTTCCCACTCATCTTCTTCCCCCTTTCCATTCTAGCAGAGCAATTCTCTGCGTTTTCTCCGGCGGAAATCATCCATGGCAAAGGTCAAAAAACTGACCTTCTCTTCACCCAAATTCCGTCCCGGTTCATCGCCATGGTGAGAGACCCAAGCATTTCAATCAATTTCGCCAAAAAATTTATTCCCAAATCGAAGACGAAATCCCATCGATTTCTCAATCGGATCAACTCAAGAACAAAAACTCAGTTTTCTCTCTCTCTCACACTCTCTCTTGCACTCTCCATCTCTCTCTCGCACCCTCCGCCTCTCTCCCACTCTCTCTGTTCTCTGTCGAGCCGCCGAAGCAGTCCCGACGCCGACGGCACCAGGCCCGAAGCCCAGAACCGCCGGCGAACCCAGCCCCGCCGTCGTCGTCCCTCTGCGTCGCCGAACCCCCGACGCCGCCTCTCTGCCCGTCGTTCGCCACCGCCGTCCGTCTCTGCCCCTCTTCGCTCGCCGTCGTCGTCGCCTCGCTGTTCCACTCATTCGGTAAATACCGAACCTTCACTTCAAAGCTTTCAATGATTTCAACTAGTTGTTTCAATCGTTATTGCAAACTGGGTTGTGGGAAATGTTGGTGGGTTGGTGAATTCATAGGAAAGAAGTGGGTGAGAGATGTTTGTTGTTTTGGTAGATAGTTACAGTGGTTTCTTCCAAATCATTTTGGTTATAAAAATGGTGGGGGCTATTTTGAATGATTCTGAAACATGTGGGTACTGTTTGTATGTAAATTAAACTGTGGGTACTTGATTTTCACATTAACAAACTGGTTTTGTTTTCATCTTCTATATTAAATGTTTGTGATTTAAATTACTTTAGCATAATGCAAACTAATTTTTCTTATATATATATATTAATAATAATAATTAGCAACCTTTCTTTTCTAGAAAATATATACAACCCTTTTTTTTACTAAAGTAAATTAGTCTTTTACCACTTGTATAATATTTGTATTATATTTTCCTTGTCAACTAAAAAGCATTGTTTATGTATATTGGAAAAGATGTCTTTTATTAAATAACGATGTTTTTCACTATATATAACAATATCATAAAAATAGTTGAACCTTCCATTTTAAATAAAAGTATAGCTCTAATATTCTAATCGTTAAACAATACCAACTTTTCTTTTATATTCAATAAAGCTTGCTGGTAAATTCTTTTATAATTATAAACCACTAGTTTCTTATTAAATGTATATTCTAAACGTGCAACGTATCGCTAGCAAATTATATAACTTGTTTGGGGGATTATGTGGGGAGTTCACTTGCATTTCATATAGGACATTTAATTGTGAATTGTTTTATGGATGAATATGTGTTAATATAGGATTATGTGATATTGTAGATTAGGAATTCAATGAAGGAGAGTTCGTCGAGGACGCCTACTACTAAGTTCCGTGCTGCTTGTGTTGAAATCTCTCTCTCCATTTTCCAAGTAAGTACATATGTGCAATGTCTTCAACTTTCAAAATATGATTTGGCGTGAGTTATCATGAATTGTGACATATCATGCGTCACCCTTTAAATGTTACCCGACCTATCTTAGTATACTTTTATCAAGACAAATTTTGGAAAGATTGTTATCTTGGAAACGAATTGAAAACTTGGATTTAATGAACGATAATGGATATGGGGCGATGTACAGAGGATGTGTGTGAAGGCTAATACGGCCAAGGACGCTTATAGGCGATCCTTTATTGGGTTTCATACCCTACCCTATATGGGTTTTATAAGGCGTGGAAACTATAGAGTACTACCTATACTGACGTAGGTCACTACGGTATAGAGGTGTCGACACTTAAGGTCCTATAGTATGGTTCGAGCGGGGTATGCGTAGGGCTACCTTCTAACGCTCTTCGTGAATTGGGACGGGCGATGTCCCAAGAGGTACCTTTATTTATTGCATCGTGACCTCTCTGTGGACATACGTTACCCGCTGGGTTTTCATGCCTCAGCCAAACTAAATAAATGAATGTGGTAATCTTTTATATCCGGCTTATTGCCAAAGTCCTCTCAATCATGTTTTTATACTCGCGTTATCTTAAAGATTCTTTTTATATTCATGTTTGTTCTAGCCAAAAACTCTTGTTTTACTCATTGTAGTATGTGCTTACTTAGTTTTTACTAATTAAAATTTTCTGCGGTCGGCTTTCGCTATTTCAAAACCCGCAGGTCAAGAATAAGCTAGCTGGGGTGGAAACGCGCACGAGCTAAGGAGTAGTACCACGCTAGCAAACAAGTAGTAGTTGTTTCATTTGGTTTAAGACATGTTTGACTTTCTGTTTAATAATTTAAGGAGGGTTTCTCCTTTACTTTTATTTCAATAAAGCACTTTTGGATTTTGTTAAGTTGTACTAGCGAGGAACCGTAGGTTCCCGGGTTGTTTCAGTTGGTATCAGAGCCGACGGTTCCAACGCTAGTGCGACTTCTCGGTTTCCATTAATAAAGGTAAATAATAATTGAAAGCTTTTCAAAATTAAAATGGACATAGGATAAATAAATCTGGAAATAAAAACTGGACAAGCCGGGGATGTGGGATTGCGTAGCCGTGTTTTCTTTCTAAATTCATAAGTGTGTTGTGTGGTTAATTGTAATCTTTATTATTTGTGAAGAAAATTTTCAATGTGAACCGTAACTTGTTAGTTTGTTAGTTACATACATGCTTTAATTTCCTTAAATTATTTCGTCAAGTAATGAGCATATACGTGGCTTAGAACAATTCTGAGACTTTTCTTTCTCCTTTCAGATGGCTTCCCTACCTGCTGCTAGACCACCCATCCCAGCCCCTGCTGACCTCACACCTGCTCACGCGCCGAGCCATGTCACATTTGTTGAGGGACAAGAGACGGCAGAAGAGTACTGCAGGTACGTTCGAAGCCTATGCATTGCTTGGAGCCAAAGCCCACATGGCAACGAGACCCACGCTCACCCGTTGAAGATAAGCTATTACATCCTCAACGGCCTCCCAGATGAGCCTCTATGGAATAACCTCAAAGGAAACTATGATGATTTGTTCGTCACGAACATATGGGGCCAAATTGTACCTAATATCACCAAGTACAAGCACCGCGATTATGATTACTACTATTTGAACTCGCTCATGCTTTGGTTCAAAATGGATGAGTTGCTAGACCCAGCAATACAACAGGCAGCAGCATAGGACGCCGAGCACCAAGAAGAAGAGGAGGAAGAGGTCGAAGAAGAAATGGAGGAGGAGCAAGAAAACATGGAATTGGATGAGAACCAAGAAAAAGAGCAAGACCAAGGTGCGAACCAAGACGAGGAGGCACAGGAGGAGTTTATAGACTGGAATGATGACGTGGACGAGATTGAAGAAATTGAGCATGAAGAGATCGACGAAGCGGAAGTGATTGCGATTGATCCTACCGATATCGAGCTCATGTTTCTAACTGACGATGAAGAGTAGAACCACACCCATCCCACCCTTAGGATTTCCATTTATTGCTTTTCTTTTATCACGAGAGTGAACGTTTACCTTGTGTTAGGAGTTGCTATTTCTTTTGGGATTGAGTTGTTTCTTTTTATCATTTAAGTGTTTATGTGGATTATTTGATGGGTGGATTAATAAATGCCGAAATTTATGTATTGCATGTGTGACCTACAAGTAGGATTATTTTCAATCTATATTAAGTATAGCTATATTTAAAGGTACGATGCAATATTATACCAGGAGACGTGCAAGAGAAGTTGGAACCATGAACCAGGGAACCCAAGGAAACCTGCAAATTCCGGTCCCTCAGCAGTATGACCCTATTCGGTTCCAAAATCTGGAACAAGCGAACCTAGCCTTAACCCAACTCTTGCACAATCAAAAGGCTGGGGGAAATGACATAATGAGTAAGATTGCAGAACTCCGACCCGACTTCTTCTATGGGACGGAAGACCCGACTATCTTAGAGGATTTGATCCGCGACTTCCACAAGGCACTGATCTCGGTGCGTTGTCCTGAGGATCGACGCATAGAAGTGGTGACCTATTACTTCAAGAAAGAAGCTGATAAATGGTGGAGCTCCGTATCAGCTCAATTGCTCGCCCAGGAAGGGTTTGGATGGGAACAGCTAAAGGAAGCTATGCGCGAACGGTTTTACCCCGACCATGTGAAGTCGGCGAAATTTTATGAATTCTTGCACCTAAAGCAAGATGGAGCTACCTTAACTGACTACTATGACAAATTCATGGAACTCATGAGGTTCGGGCGGGAAATCGCACCCACAGAAATAAGAAGGATCCGCAAATTTGTCGAAGGACTGGACTTTGAAGTCCGAAAGGCAATGGGGCCTACTCGTTTTAACTCATTGTTCGAAGCCTATGGAGCAACTCAGGATATGCAGCGCATGCTAGATAGTAATGCAGAAGCCAACAGGAAAAGGAAGACCGAGACACCAGCTGCAACAGGTTTCCAAAATCGCGGTACGGGAAATGATAACGGGAACAAAAGGTTTCGCCCTAATCCCAACCCCACCTATCAGCCTGGGAATAATGGAGGCCAAGGCATGGTTCGATCCTACCATTGCAAGAAATGTGGAAACAACCACCCAGGGGTGGACTGCCGAGGTGAGAAGGTGACTTGCCTTAACTGTGGAAAGAAAGGTCACCGGAAGTACGAGTGCTTGGTGAAACCGCAAATGTACAACAATTCCAACAACAATGGGAACTTCAATGGTAACAACTATGGAGGGAACAATGTGAACCGCCAAGGAGGAAATTGTGGGTACAACCGTTGTAGTAACAGCTATGGTGGAAATAACAGCGGTTACAACCAGGGAGGCAATAACAATCGTGGCAACAACTACGGAGGGAACCAGCGCAACTACCAACAGGGAGGAGGCTATGGGAACAACAACAATGCTGGAAACAGGAACAATAATGGAGGTGGCTATAACCGGGGTAACAACTGGCAAGGAGGAAATGGTTACAACAACCGACCCCGGGGAAACAACAATGCTAATTCAGCAACCACTGTAGCAGGCGCACCTGCACCCGCAGCCACAGCACGTAGCGCAGCTGGAACTATTAATTTGATGAACCAGACTCAGGCAGCACATGCCAACGTGGTGACTGGTACATTCTTAATCCATTCTACCCCCGCTTTTGTGTTATTTGATTCTGGAGCCACATTTTCTTTCATATCATCTACTTTTGCTAAGAAGTTAGACTTACCAAATCCTACCCCAATATCAATCTCAATCTCTACCCCTACTGGAGAAGTCACACCCTGCATACCATGTACCCTGGAGTCAACCTAGAAATCTTAGGAGCCAAGCTACCTTCTGATCTAATTCTTTTCGATCTCGGAAATCTAGATGTCAGCAAATACAAAGCAACCATAGAGTGTGCCACCCAAAAGGTTAGGTTTCGTGGGCCGAAAGGTGAACGTCTATCCTATAGGGGTATAACCACTGGACCCAAGATCCAAATCGTGTCAGCCTTAACCATTCTCTCAGATGTGAAGAAAGGGAATAGGGCATACCTCTGTACGATCCATGATCAGGAGAAAGAAGGGGAGAAATTAGAGGACATCCCAGTTGTGAATGAATTTCCCGAAGAGCTTCCAGGAATGCCACCTAAGAGAGCCGTGGACTTTGCGATAGACTTAGTACCAGGAACTGGACCAATCTCGAAGGCACCATATAGGATGGCACCAGCCGAGTTAAAGGAACTTCAGGAGCAACTCAAGGAGTTATTGGACAAGAGTTTCATTAGACCTAGTGTCTCACCATGGGGAGCACCGGTTTTGTTTGTGAAGAAGAAGGATGGTAGCCTAAGACTTTGCATTGACTACCGTGAGTTGAATGGGGTAAACGTTAAGAATAAGTACCCAATTCCCAGGATCGACGACTTGTTCGACCAGCTACAAGGAGCCGATACCTTTTCGAAGATCGATTTAAGGTCTGGATATCATCAGCTTAGGATAGCTGAACAGGATATTCCTAAAACGGCGTTTCGAACTCGCTATGGCCAGTACGAGTTTACGGTAATGCCATTTGGCCTCACTAATGCTCCAGCAGCATTCATGGAGTTAATGAACCACGTTCTTCAGAAGTACCTTGATAAGTTTATTGTCGTTTTCATCGATGACATTCTAATCTACTCAAAGGGGAAGAAAGAACATGAACAACATTTGAGGGAGGTGTTGGAAACCCTAAGGGAAGAGAAGTTGTATGGAAAATTGTCCAAGTGTGAGTTCTGGTTGGATAGAGTGCCTTTCCTAGGGCACATTATATCCAAAGAAGGTGTGTCTGTAGACCCAGGGAAGATATCTGCAGTAAGAGACTGGCCCACACCAAAGAGCGTAACGGAGATAAGAAGCTTCTTAGGATTGGCGGGTTACTATCAACGATCGCGAAACCCATGACAACGTTAATGAAGAAGACAAGCAAGTACGTATGGGACAAGAATTGTGAGGAAGCATTCCAAACCCTAAAGGATAGGTTGACGTCGGCACCTGTGTTAACGTTACCTACTGAAGGTGGAGAATTTGAGGTTTACAGTGATGCTTCAAAGCACGGGTTAGGATGTGTTTTGATGCACGATGGCAAAGTGATTGCGTATGCTTCAAGGCAACTAAAGTCCTATGAGGAGAATTACCCCACTCACGATTTGGAGTTGGCAACCATCGTGTTTGCGCTAAAGATATGGAGGCATTATCTTTACGGTACAACGTGCAAGATCTTTACCGATCACAAGAGCCTAAAATACATATTCACTCAAAAGGAGCTGGATATGCGACAAAGGAGGTGGCTAGAATTGGTGAAAGACTATGATATCAAGATTCAATACCATGAAGGGAAAGCCAACGTAGTAGCGGATGCATTGAGCCGAAAGACGGAGCATACGGTAAATGCAATGTGGGTTTTACCACCTAAGCTTTGCGAAGAGTTTCGAAGACTGGAGATTGAAGTCTGCACGAAGGGAACCCCGAGTAACATGTTATGTAATATGACGATAATACCGGACATCTTCGAAGAAATAAAGGAAGCACAGAAAGAAGACGCTTTCCTACAAAAGATCAAGGAGAAGATCAACAAAGGCGAAGCACTCGATTTCAAAGTGGAAGAAGATGGAAGCGTGAAGTTCAAGGGAAGATGGTGTGTACCAATGAAATGTACGGAAGTAAAAGAAAAGCTTATGAAGGGAGCTCATAACACGCCTTATTAGGTACATCCAGGAGGAGACAAGTTGTACAAGGATTTGAGGAAGAATTTCTGGTGGAAAGGTATGAAGAAGGAAGTAGCTGATTTTGTATCTAGATGTTTGACGTGCCAGAAGGTCAAGTTCGAGCACAAAAGACCAGGTGGAATGATGCAACCATTGGAGATACCGGTTTGGAAATGGGATTCCATATCAATGGACTTTGTCACGGCTTTACCTGTTTCGACGAATGGGTTGAATCAAATTCGGGTGGTAGTCGATCGACTCACCAAGACGGCAAGATTCATCCCCATGAAGGACACATGGGACATGGAAAAGAGGGCGGACGCTTACATCAAGAACGTGGTAAGACTACATGGAGTCCCTATCTCCATTGTTTCGGATAGAGATCCAAACTTCTTATCTCATTTCTGGAAGGAGCTACAAAAGGCCATGGGCACTGAGCTAAGGTTCAGCACAGCATTTCACCCAGCTACGGATGGCCAGACTGAGAGAACGATTCAAACACTGGAGGACATGCTAAGGGCTTGCATTCTGGACTTTGGAGGTTCATGGGTGGATAAGTTACCACTTATCGAATTCTCTTATAACAACAACTACCATGCTAGCATAGGGATGGCACCCTACGAAGCACTGTACGGGAGGAAGTGCAGGACACCGCTGTGTTGGAGTGACATCAGCGAGACGATCATTCTTGGACCACAAATGATCGAGGACTCGACAAACCAGATTCGAATGATCCAGCAAAGGATGAAAGCGGCCCAGGATCGACAAAAGTCTTACGCATATTTGAAGAGAAGGCCATTGGAATTCAAGGTTGGCGACAAAGTGTTCCTAAGGGTTTCACCTACAAAGGGAGTTATGCGTTTCAATCAGAAAGGAAAGCTAAGTCCCAAGTTCATTGGACCCTACGAAGTACTGGACCGTATAGGAGAGGTTGCCTATCGCCTGAATCTTCCTAACAGCCTAGGTAGAGTCCATAACGTTTTCCATGTGTCCCAACTCAAAGCCTATGTACCTGATCCGAGTCATATCATTGACCCCGAGCCTGTCGAGCTTGATCCATCTCTTACCTATGAACAACAACCGATCAAAATCCTTGATAAAAAAACCAGAAACACTCGTACCAAGTCCACCACGCTGGTCAAGGTTCTTTGGTCAAATCACCTAACGGAAGAAGAAACTTGGGAAGCCGAGGAGGACATGAGAAAACGTTACCTACACCTCTTCGACCAGGTATGAGCCGAGTGACGGGGACGTCACTCCTTTTAAGGGAGATGTGATTTAACAACCATGCATTTTAATTACCGTCTTGTCTTGTTATTACGTGCACATAAGAACTGCATACCGCATACTTGCACTGGGAGATTCGATTTACTTTAAGCTTCGGGGACGAAGCTTTGATTTAAGGGAGATGTGATGTCATACCCCGGTATTTTACGGGGCATTTTTGGGAGTTTGGCAAATTTTTCGGGGTCATTATGTGAAGTTATAAAAGTAAATTTTCCTTTTATTAAGAAGTTTTATCATTATTATTATTATTATTACTATTATATTATTATTATTATTACTATCACTATTATTATTATTATTATTATTATTGTTATTGTTATCAACATTTTTTATCAAAAAATATTTTTTTTAAGATGACAACTTTTTATATAGTTAATGTGTGTAAATTAGTGGGTGAAGTGTAGCGGGTCGTGTGACGTTTTTAACGTGTCTAAAGTCACTACAACAAATATGACATTTCTTGACAGTTTTTTTGTCGACAGACGATTTTATGTCGATGGTTACGCGATTAATCGACAATATCAGAATTTGTCGATGCACATGATATTTTTTGTCGACCTTTTAGTTATTATTTTATCATTCTCAATAATGTGGTCAATATATTGTGATTATTCATCCGATTTTGACATCTACTTACATAGTGACATTTTTTTTTGTCAACTCCTGCTTTAAAAATTTGGAGGGTAACTTATTAATTTTTCCCGCACTCCCAAATTGTAAGGAGGGAATAAAAAATTAATTCCCCCCACACGTTTTACGAGGTTATGCAGAAGTCTCTCACCCTCTCTCACATTCACACGACTCTCCCAATTCCGTCTCTCTCAGAAGTCTCTCACCCTCTCTCACCCTCAATCGATCGAATCGGTCCTTCCAGTCTCTCAATCGATCGAATCCTTCAACAATCTTCGCCGTAGATCTGTGAAGGCCTCTTTAATCTTCGCCGGAGTTGCTGTGAACGCCTCTTCAATCAGGTATGGGACTGTTTCATCTTCTTCTTCTTTGATCTCTCTGTAATCGACTATTTCATCTTCTTCTTCTTCTTCCGTTTGATGTTCTTGTTCCATCTCTGTGATGGCATCTTTCAATTTCTTGTCTTGTTCCATCTGTGTGTTGATTTGCATGTTCGATTCTGTGTTGTTCCGGTTGATGTGTCTGATTATGTTGTCTTCTTCCATCTGCTAGTGATTTATGAGACGTATGTGTGTGTGATTTGGTATTCCATTGAAAGTTCTAGGGTTTTCTGCGGATTGGTTCATGTTCTAGGGTTAGTCGTCTTACAATTTCTTCAGACATGTATGTGTTCATGTTCTAGGGTTTCTGCAGATGGGTAATTTCTGTTTTAGGGTTTGGCCTCTTTAAATTTCTTCTGTCCTGTATGTTCATGTTCTAGGGTTTGCTGTCATGTATGTATTATTTTTTGCTGATTGAATGTGTGGTTACATTCCAGCTTTGATTGGTCTGAAAGGTTATGCTTAATTCTCCCTTGTTTATGGTTATTGTTTCCGGAATGTGTACTGTATTTGCGTAAACATGTCCTGATTTACTTAGCAACCTGAAACAGTGAGATATCGACTTCCTCGGCATATATAGTGATATACACATGTCTTTAAACAGTTCAATTGTTCCATGTAAACAGAAATCAGAAAAGCACTGTAGTACTAACTATCAATCAATCTAAAGTCATGTAGCAATTGATAGATTCATGAATGAAACGCAGGACATACAAAATCATTGTTGGCTAAAACTAGTCCAAGCTTAACGAGATCTGAAAGCATAAAAAGAAAAAGGAGAAGGTGATTAACGCATACGTAGAAGTACTTATGTGAACTTGAAGTTGATACTACAGTGATTTGGAATGATTAAATTAAGTGCGAAACTGTCACGATCAAAGTCAGAATATACACAAATAATTAAACATTTCAATTGTTCATATAGGATTACCTCTTATGCATATAGCACAAGCTAATAGACGCATACGTACAAGTATTTATGTTTGGTGCACTGCATATAGGATTAACTGTTGTGCATATCATGACGTGTTTTTTGCTACAGAGTCTTATTGCGGTTAATATTACTTTATGTCTTTATTGTCAGCTCTGAGCAGTTGAAGTTATTTTTTGCAGGTGGTGACTGTAAAGCTTGAGGCGATTGAAGTTTGTCGGACTGTCAAGTACTTGGCTGCCTGTTCTCGTTCTAAATTTCGGCCCTCCATTCTGTTAGTATGTTACTTTACATTTATTATTATTCTATCTGCATTTGTTATTTTCGCATGTGACTTCTTTTCGTTTCATCTGTCTGTGTCCTGTAGAAATTGACATGGTATTTCATCTTCTAAGTATTTACTGTCAATATTGTTTCGTATCTGCATTGCTGCTATCGATAACTTTACGTAATTAAGCATCCGATACGCGGTTGTCTTGTTTCATGTACTGTAGTTGTATGAGTACGAACCGATACGTGCTTGTTTGTTGCTGCTTTAGTGTAGTGTTTTATTTACGTGTCAGTGTTTACAGAATGTTCTTAATTGAAAATAATGACTTTGTTATGAAGCAGTTACGGATAATGTACTGCATAGTCTCGTAACTCGTTCTTGTCTTGTTTGAAAATCATGCGTTTGTTCAACTGTCAACTTTGTTAATGGTGACATAACTGTTTCTGTTATTTTTGTTTTTTTTTAATAAAAGTATTGATAGTTATATATATATGACGTGTAGGTAGTGATGGATCGAAGTTGGATTGGGTTGAATGATAAATGGTGTGACGAATATGTTAATGGTGTTTCAAACTTCATTAAGTTTGCGAGTCGTCATGCTGATGGAATGAATAGGATACGTTGTCCATGTTCTAGGTGTGTTAACGTAACCTTAAGATCTCTTACTGATGTAAGAGAGCATATGCATCAGAATGGGATGCTGGAAGGCTATGTGAATTGGGTATTTCATGGGGAGGGTTACGGATTAGGTGAGGTTGCCGTGAATGTGTCCGGTGACTGTGTAGATGACATACCCGAGACACGCGTTGACGTGGAGGGCTTGATAGGGGACTTATAAGAGGGTAGGTTTGCTGGTAATGTTGGGGATGATATATCATCCGATGGAACACATTTAAAAAACGGGGAGGGTGATACATTTGCTAAGCTGTTAAGCGATGCACAATGTGAGGCATACCCAGGGTGTCGGAAGTTCTCTAAGCTGTCACTAGTAATAAGGTTGCTGCATATTAAGACGCTTTGTAAATGGAGTAATAAATCGGTGAACATGGTGTTAGATCTTCTTAGAGAGTTACTGCCGCCAGGTCACACTGTACCAAAGTCGTTTTATGAAGCTAAAAACATTTTACGTGAACTTGGGCTTGGTTATGTCAATATCCATGCATGTCCAAACAATTGTGCTCTGTATTGGAAGGAAAATGAGAATTTGGATCGCTGTCCCAATTCTGGCTGTAGGGAATCTAGGTGGAAGGAATGTCGCAATGGGAAGAAAATTCCTCGGAAGGTTCTTAGATACTTCCCTGTGAAACCCAGGCTTCAAAAATTGTTCATGTCTAAAAACATTGCCAAGGATATGCGTTGGCACAAGGATCGGCGTGTGCATGACAGCAATGTCATTGCGCACCCGGCTGATGCTAAGAAATGGCAAGATTTTGACAAAGAACATGAATGGTTTGCTCAAGATCCTCGTAATATTCGGTTGGGATTAGCCAGTGATGGTTTTAATCCTTTCAGTAATATGAGTAGCACGTATAGTATGTGGCCTGTAATGCTTGTTATATACAATGTCGGGGCTACACAGGTTATGAAAGACCCGTTTATTATTATGCCCCTATTAATACCCGGGCCGCATTCACCGGGAAATGATATTGATGTTTTCTTCCGTCCGTTAATTGATGACTTGAAAGACTTGTGGGAAGAAGGTATAGAAACGTACGATGCTTATTCTGGTGAAAGATTTATGTTGCATGCTGCACTATTGTGGACAATAAATGATTTCCCTGCATATGGTATGTTGTCCGGATGGAGTACCAAAGGGAAATTAGCGTGTCCACCGTGCAACAAGGAAACTCACCATATAAGATTGAAGCATAGTAAGAAACAGGTTTACATGGGTCATCGTCGGTTCTTACCACTCAATCATCCATGGCGACGGAATAAAAAATTTAATGGTAAATTTGAGCTTAATCCTAAGCCGAAGGAGTTATCTGGAGATGATGTTCTTGATCAGTTAAAGTCACTTCCTTCAGATTTGAAGTTTGGAAAGACTTTAACTAACAAGAAGATAAAACGGCCCGACAAAGAATTAAACTGGAGGAAAAGGAGTATTTTTTTCGAATTGAGCTATTGGAAATCACTTAAGATCAGACATAACTTGGATGTCATGCATGTAGAGAAAAATGTTTGTGAGAGTGTGCTTGGGACTTTGATGAGTATTGATGGGAAAACAAAAGATACTGAAAACTCACGTAAAGATTTGGCGGAACTGGGTATTATGAAAGAGCTGCATGTACGCAAAGAGGGTGATGGGGATGTCATTCCCCATGCACCCTACTGTCTAGATGTCGGTGGAAGGAAAAATATTTGTGAATGGTTAAAAAATATTAAATTCCCTGACGGTTACGCGTCAAATATATCTCGTTGTGTGAGCAGCAATGATAACAAGATAATTGGCATGAAAAGCCATGATTATCATGTACTGTTACAACGGCTGCTGCCACTTGCTATACGTGGGAACTTGAGCAAACAAATTTGTGATGCATTAACTGACCTTAGTATGTTCTTCAAAGAACTGTCTTCGCGAATTTTGACGGTTGAGTGCTTGGAGGGATTAGAAAGGGATATCGTTCTGATACTCTGTAAATTGGAGTTGATTTTTCCTCCATCGTTCTTTGATGTTATGATGCACCTGCCAGTCCACCTTCCTCGAGAGGTAATGTATGGAGGACCAGTTTAATATCGCTGGATGTATCCCATTGAAAGGTTAGGCCTTTCGTAATTTATGAGGTTTTGCATTATGTCATCCCTCAACAAATTTATCATTCATATATATGTTGTGTAAACATATTTCTATATACGCTAAAGCAATATGTGAGAAATAAGGCTCGACCTGAAGGTTCAATTGCCGAAGCATACATCGACAATGAATGTTTAAATTTCTGTTCGATGTATCTTGACGGCGTTGAAACAAGATATAACCGTGCAGACAGAAACCATGAAGGAGTTAATATCAGCCGAAATAGTAGCTTGTCTATATTTTCTCGTCCTGTTCGGCCTTTGAGTGCCTCACAGGTTGAAAGGCTGACACCTTCAGAATATGAGATTGTTCGATGGTTTGTTTTACACAACTGCGAAGAGATCGATACATATATGAAGTAAGTATTTTTGTTAGGAAAACTTGATGTACCTTGGTCAATAATTTAGTCAAATGTTTAAATACTGGTGACATGCATATGGGCGCAGTAAGCATCTTGAGGAAATTGAGTTGCGGGAGTCTTCGAATGTCGAGAAAACACATCAGCTTGAGTTTGCTGATTGGTTTAAGAATCTTGTAAGAGATCTTGTTACATAGCTTGTCATTTTGTAGTATATAATTTATATTGAATACGTTCTGAAACGTTTATATATATGTTTGATCAGATGGTTAAAAAGCGAATTGACATGTCTGTAGAGGCAACTGATGACCTTTACTCGCTTGCTTGTGGGCCTGATAGACATATTAAACAGTATACGGGATGTGTTATTAATGGCATGAGATTTCACACAAATGCACGTGACGAACGACGAGTGACTCAGAACTCTGGAGTTTTGGTGCGAGCCGACCATGAAGGAACCAAAATTGATTTCTATGGTGTTTTAACTGATATCATTGAGCTGACATATGTAGGAGGGTATCGTGTTTTTATTTTTAAGTGCAATTGGTTTAATACAGGAGATACGAAGACAGGAGTTAGGAAAGATAAGTACTTCACTAGCATGAACGTTAGTCGTACTTGGTATAAAGGGGAACCTTATATACTTGCGTCGCAGGTCAACAAGTGTTCTATGTCCCAGATATTATTCTAGGTAAGAACTACAGAATAGTTCAGAAGATTCAACCTAAAAATTGGTACAACATTTCTGAAACCGAAGAAGAAACAAGTAATCGTGACATAGAGACCGATGCATATCAACAATCGTTTTCGACTGGTAAGAGTCCTGTCACTGAATTTGATGCTGAAGATAATTTTTTACTAAGTGAGGGAGAAGAAGATATGAATGACGACGATGACGATGACGCCGCCGATGACGACGACGACAGTGATGACGGAGGTGGTGAGGACTACAGCAGCGACGATACTCACATAGGTGATGATGATGATGGCGATGACGACGACGATTACGATACAGATTTGGGGGAGTTCACATAACTGCATTTCTATAATTATTTTTGACTAGTATTTGGTTATTTGGATTTCTGTTTTTTGAGTATTATTTTTAGCTACTTGGATTCCAGTTATTTGGGGTTTTAATTAGCTTTTTTCAATTTGTGGACGAATTAACGTTATTGTCTGTATGCATTCTTACCCGAAATTTATTTTGCATAGCATTTTGTTACACTTGATTTGTAGATTACTGCAGGCCATGGAAACATATGCGAAGGTCAGACGCTCGCTCCGGTTAACTCCTTCGAAGTCTACGAGCAGCGTACGTGGACTCCAAGATCCTGAAAAGGATATTACGGTGGAGGTAAGGGTTCTGCATTTAAGCAAAACAATGTAATTAAGCATTTACGTATGTTGAACTGCGGTGACTTAATTTTGTATGTTCATGTTCTCAGAATGCAGGCCCTCGTACTAGCGCAAGAAATTCCCCTCGACGCACGCCTAGTGGAGCAGCACGTAATATCCAGGAGGCGCAATCTGTCCCAAGTGCAACTGTTTTGGAGGCAGGGACCAGCAACAAGCGCAACGAAATCAGTATGACTTTTCAAAATTTTGTATTTATTGGTATTTTTGATATAATTGTTCTTACACTGCGGTCTAAATGCTTATGATTGCCTTATTTATTGCGGTGTAGTATCGCCGCGATCTGTAATGCAGAAAAAGCCTGGCAATTCCCAGAATCCGAGAGCTGTTTCAACAACAAATAAGAAATCTGCAGTGCCACTGCCCCCCGGATGGTTGGCTGCCAATAAAGGTAATATGGGTCTACTTCGTAATCAAATTCGATCTTTTCAGAACGTACATGTAATGGTTTCGTAATTTATATTGACCGCGTGCACGCAGGAATGTCCACTGCAAAGAAGGGCAAAAAGAAGGAAAATGTGGTTGCAACTGTTCCAACTGACCATCCTTCTGGAGATGCAGCTGGTAATGATGTCTGCTTGGAGGAACAGCAGTCACAAGCTACAATGGCGACTCCGACGAGGACAAAGACCTTCAATAATGTTGGAAGGACAGACGAAGTACTGGTGGACACTGAGGTACGTAGTTGTTTGAAGTTAAATGTAAACGACCGTCCCATACAGTTTTCATAACATGACATCCTATATGTGTATATCGCATACAGGTAACTGACTCCCAAAGGCGCATAAGAAGATCCCCTAGATTGAGAACCGACAGGGCTAACACTACTGACACAAGGGAAGATGCGACTCCTGAAATTGGAGGGTTAGAGGAAAATGAACCCGAAAGTAGCCAGGTAGTTGCAAGTGCTTTCAAACTTTGGCTGATTTGTACGCTAAAACGTGTAACACTTTGTTCCAAATGTGACGTAGGTTATGCCACAGGATGTTGCAGTAGACGAGTCCATACGACCAACACCTCAGAGACTGACACCTACAGTACCTGCGGAGTTGGGTGGTGACCAAATAGTTCACAGCAGAAACTCCCTGGAGAAAGAAAATGCGGGAACACACTCCATCGACAAATCTCGGAAGAGAACCGTTACAAGCACTGTTCAAATGGAAGAGGAAAACGTCGATGATGACAGCAATGAGGTAATGTTCAAGATTTTATTGTCGTATGCATATGTTGTTACTGCATTCAATCCTATTTCATTCCTTACCTTGTCTTACAACTGTGACGCAGGTTACGACACGGATTGTTCCTGAAAGAAGGTCCCATCGGTTAACACCTGCTAGGCTGACCAGGAAAAAAACATCGTCAAATTCCAGGACGACTGCAAGGAACAACAATGGTACAAATGCTGAAGTCGACTCGATTCGTTCTGACGATGACATGGATCCTGCTGTAAGTAGCAGTACTATTTTTTTAATTTTTAACTTAACATAGAAACGGGTAATGTGTGTAATTTATGGTAGAATGTCGTGTATGTTACGAGATAGGATGATGTAAGAAGATCGAACCGATCGACGCCTAGGAGGTTGCTGAAGAGAAAACATGCAGCATCAAACCCCAGGACAACTGCTCGGAACAAATCCGCCAGAGATGCTGAAATGGAAGGGTTAGATCCGTCAGACGATGAGATTGCTGGTGATGTAATTAGTAGTTTAACGTATTTATTTTCAACAGTGAGCTACTGTTTGGTTGTGTCTTATTTAACGTTTTATCGTAGAATGTGGTGCCTTGTGGTTCGTCTAGAAGGTTGCGTCGTCTGACATCCAGAACAGTGGAACGAACACCACCAACTGCTGCGGGACATGCTGAGAACGTGGCTGCCGAATGTATGTATCGTAGAAGTTATGTTGATTCTTAAATACGGTTGCATACGAGTTATTAATATTTTTATTTACTTGAAATTTGATGCTTTTCGTAATGTATAATTCTTCTCTCGTACGTAGCTCCCCAAACAACTAGGACTGGAAGAGGAGTGACGCGTGGGCTAAGTATCAGAAGTAAGACCAAAAAATTGGAGGAAAGATCGATGTGTACATACCCCTGGGGAAGCGGAGACCAGTGGGTGATGGCCGTTTGGAGCTCACGGCTGAGGTTGGTGTTGCTGTACGCATGCATGCACAGGCTAGAAGTCCGTCATGGAAGAAAATGGAGGATCATCACAGGAAACCCATCTTCGATCACCTACTTGTGAGTGCAGCAATTGCATGGTTCATGTTTATTTACGTTTACAATGATTTGCCATGTCTTTATTTATTAGTTCTCTCTGAGTTGTTGGATTTAACTTGAAAAGTGAATTAGTAATTTAAATGCGCATGTTTTAATTGACTGTCTGTATTTTATCGTTTAGGGGATGTTTAATCTGGATTTTTCGAAGAAGCATATCGTTCGTGCCATTAATTCCATGTGCAGCAGAGCATACAGCGACTACAGATACAAGCTGCATAGACATTACAAGAGTTTCCAAAGCCATACTGAAGCAAGGCGTCATCCATCCCCGCTTGTAACCCAAAGTGATTGGGAGATTTTGTGTTCGTACTTTCAGTCCGAGCCCTGCAAGGTAAAGCCGATATAATAAATGGTCTAGAATTTATGTATGTTCTATGTTATGGAGTTCCTTTCACAATTTTGTTACGATATATTCACAGGTTAAGAGTAGAAGAGGTACTACCAATCGAGAGCATGTTAAGAATCTGCACAGTTCCGGTTCGAAGACATTTGTACAGCGCCTGCACGAGATGGTAATGTGTTTAACTTGATCTCATCCGTTTATAATACGCATTCACGTATACGTGTGACAGTCAGTGAAAATAAATTTGTAGGAAGAACCCTCACTCATTGAAAACTACAAGAACACGCATTGCAAAAGTGGCACATCTGTCTGGCTGTCGCATGAAGCCTTGCAAAAATATGTAAGTTTGGTTTTGATTTCTTACGAAAACATGTTATTTTCCAAACCTATATCTGAAACTTAGTGAAATGTTGTAAAATGACAGAATCAAATGAAAGAAATGAGAGACAACGACGTGGATCATGACCTAACTGAAGAAGAGATTGTGGAGGCGGTACTTGGAAGAAGGACGGGTGTTGTTGCTGGCTATGGTGGAGGTGAGGTCCCAAAGACTGCATGGACTTACGATGACGGCGTGTCTGAATCGCTAGCAAGGGCTGAAGCAGCAGAAAAGAAGGCAAGTGCATATAGAAGAAGAGCTGAAGCTGAACGACGAAGGGCATTGGCTGCAGAAAGGCGTAATGAGGCCCTCGAGAAGAGGATATCCAATGTCGAGAAACTGATTTTGAAGGGCGTGCAACTTCAAGAGGATTATGAATCAGATGCAGAGGAGGAATCTGAGAGGGAATCCGAGGAGGGGTCCGAATCTTTCAGTTCAGAAAGTCAATGAGGTAAGATAAATAATGAATGCGTGTACTTCTTGTCCATATATATAAACACGACATGTTTATACGTTAAATGACGTGAATGCTTTCATGTTATTACTTCAATATGCCTATATACATAATATACGTATATGCATAACCTCACCAGTTACGAAACAAGCATGCTGTAAGGACTGGACTTGTAATGTATAAATTATTAGACAAAATATTTGCTGTTAATTGACTACTTGTAAGAAATTCAATTCCAGTTTATATTAGACAACAATGTGCCTTTAGTACGTAAGAAATTGAGTTTAGACAACACATGTGCTATTAAGAAATTCGATTCCAGTTTCGTGTTGTGCCTGTACTTAATACGTAAGAGATTTCCTACTTTTAATAAATTCGATTACAGTGTCCTGTATTGCCTGTACTTTTACCAAATTCACTACTGATACGGTAATTAAGATGGCTGCTGGATGCGAATGGGCTACACAGTTCTGTAGATTGTGGCTTGCAATTGAATGCGTCCACTGTAGGACCTAATCTTAGGTTTCTAGGCAATTTGAAAAGCCTTCCTCTTCGAGAATGTGTACGACGAGTCAGCCATGCTAGCACACCATTTCCAGCATTGTTAATTTTGCAATGGCTGAAGTCTCTACAATTTTTTTTTATTACGTCGGAATTAAAGTCTCTTTGACTACGTATTGAAGACAGCTTCTTTTCAAATAAGTGTTCTAGTCTGCTTCAATTCCACAACACTTAATAATGTTGTTTTTTGACAAGTATGATGTCTGACATCATGCATATGCATGTTGTGCTCTATTCGCAGAAAACGGTAGCAACCTGAAACTATATTTCAGGTCTTTATTTGACATGAACTTAGGTTGCTAGGCAAATTTTGAAATAGTTCTCTTTCCAGAATGTTAGTCGTGCTAGCCACCATTTTGTGCCTTGTATTCAACACATTTTGTGCCGAAATTAGTTCAACGTACTGTATGATATCTGCATATGTAAGGAGGTATTCTAACATGAAACTGTACTTGTACATTGGCTGTCCGATATGCCGTATGCATTAATTGTAAGTCCAATGTGTGAAAACATATATTCAACGACAGCATGAGTACATACCTAACTAGGCAGGCTGTTGACGTGTATCGTAGCCGATATTCACTGGTGTTAAACCATACAGCCACAAGTTTGTGATTATTTATTTCATTGTTTGCAGGTTTTAGCGTCGGTTGCATTGCACAGATTCAGGGCATCCAAGGACCCACTTGCCGGTGATTCCGGACATGCAGTTCGATCGTACAACACATCGTAGAAACAATAAGCAAATTTGGGTTTTATGAACTTTTTGAACTTTGAAACAATCAGCAAACTAAGTGTTTTGTAACTTAACTAAGTAGTACTGTTTTCCTTCGTACGACTTTTGAATTAGAATGACCGTACTGGACGGTAACTAGCTAAGTATGCAGACTTGTTAAAAAAACCAACTGTTGAAGGCTTGTTCTTAGATTTCAGCACAGTGGTGCATATAAATGTTTGATTATGTTTATATTTTGGGTGCATATATGGTTGATCTTGACTTTCAGATCTGCATATATGTAAAAATCTCTATAATTTTTTTTATTTCGTCGTGATTCAGGCGACAAACATGTATGTCGCCAGGAAGATGTAAAAGTGAGAAAGCATGTCTACTAGTGACAAACAAAATTTGTCACCTATGAACATAAACTACCAAAATTACTTGTCGGTAGTTAAACTAGAGACAGAAACAATTTGTTGTTAGATTTAAACTGTCGACAAAAAAGTTTTGTCGCTTTTTTTTTTCTGCCGACGTAATTGAGATTTTTCGGCCTTAATACTAACGACCGACTTGTAGTGACCATTTTCCGTCAAAAAATTATTTGTCGGTAGAATTTATACCGACATATTTGGCCTTTCTAGCGACAATTTTTTTTGTCAACGGAGGCCGAATTTGTTGTAGTGAGTGTAGTTTTAATTAATAACGCGTAGCGAACTACCGCGTGGCATCGCGTACCCGCCACACCGTATACTTTCCCACTCATCTTCTTCCCCCTTTCCATTTTAGCAGAGCAATTCTCTGCGTTTTCTCCGGCGGAAATCATCCATGGCAAAGGTCAAAAAACTGACCTTCTCTTCACCCAAATTCCGTCCCGGTTCATCGCCATGGTGAGAGACCCAAGCATTTCAATCAATTTCGCCAAAAAATTTATTCCCAAATCGAAGACGAAATCCCGTCAATTTCTCAAACCCAGTTTTCTCTCTCTCTCACACTCTCTCTCGCACTCTCCATCTCTCTCTCGCACCCTCCGCCTCTCTCCCACTCTCTCTGTTCTCTGTCGAGCCGCCGAAGCAGTCCCGACGCCGACGGCACCAGGCCCGAAGCCCAGAACCGCCGGCGAACCCAGCCCCGCCGTCGTCGTCCCTCTGCGTCGCCGAACCCCCGACGCCGCCTCTCTGCCCGTCGTTCGCCACCGCCGTCCGTCTCTGCCCCTCTTCGCTCGCCGTCGTCGTCGCCTCGCTGTTCCGCTCATTCGGTAAATACCGAACCTTCACTTCAAAGCTTTCAATGATTTCAACTAGTTGTTTCAATCGTTATTGCAAACTGGGTTGTGAGAAATGTTGGTGGGTTGGTGAATTCATAGGAAAGAAGTGGGTGAGAGATGTTTGTTGTTTTGGTAGATAGTTACAGTGGTTTCTTCCAAATCATTTTGGTTATAAAAATGGTGGGGGCTATTTTGAATGATTCTGAAACATGTGGGTACTGTTTGTATGTAAATTAAACTGTGCGTACTTGATTTTCACATTAGCAAACTGGTTTTGTTTTTATCTTCTATATTAAATATTTGTGATTTAAATTACTTTAGCATAATGCAAACTAATTTTTCTTATATATATATTAATAATAATAATTAGCAACCTTTCTTTTCTAGAAAAGTATATACAACCCTTTTTTTTTTACTAAAGTAAATTAGTCTTTTACCACTTGTATAATATTTGTATTATATTTTCCTTGTCAACTAAAAAGCATTGTTTATGTATATTGGAAAAGATGTCTTTTATTAAATAACGATGTTTTTCACTATATATAACGATATCATAAAAATAGTTGAACCTTCCATTTTAAATAAAAGTATAGCTCTAATATTCTAATCGTTAAGCAATACCAACTTTTCTTTTATATTCAATAAAGCTTGCTGGTAAATTCTTTTATAATTATAAACCACTAGTTTCTTATTAAATGTATATTCTAAACGTGCAACGTATCGCTAGCAAATTATATAACTTTTTTGGGGGATTATTTGGGGAATTCACTTGCATTTCATATAGGAAATTTAATTGTGAATTGTTGTATGGATGAATATGTGTTAATATAGGATTATGTGATATTGTATATTAGGGAATCAATGAAGGAGAGTTCGTCGAGGACCCCTACTACTAAGTTCCGTGCTGCTTGTGTTGAAATCTCTCTCTCCATTTTCCAAGTAAGTACATATGTGCAATGTCTTCAACTTTTAAAATATGATTTGGCGTGAGTTATCATGAATTGTGACATATCATGCGTCACCCTTTAAATGTTACCCGACCTATCTTAGTATACTTTTATCAAGACAAATTTTGGAAAGATTGTTATCTTGGAAACGAATTGAAAACTTGGATTTAATGAACGATAATGGATATGGGGCGATGTGCAGAGGATGTGTGTGAATGCTAATACGACCAAGGACGCTTATAGGCGATCCTTCATTGGGTTTCATACCCTACCCTATATGGGTTTTATAAGGCGTGGAAACTATAGAGTACTACCTATACTGACGTAGGTCACTTCGGTATAGGGGTGTCGACACTTAAGGTCCTATAGTATGGTTCAAGCGGGGTATGCGTAGGGCTACCTTCTAACGCTCTTGGTGAATTGGGACGGGCGATGTCCCAAGAGGTACCTTTATTTATTGCATCGTGACCTCTCTGTGGACATACGTTACCCGCTGGGTTTTCATGCCTCAGCCAAACTAAATAAATGAATGTGGTAATCTTTTATATCCGGCTTATTGCCAAAGTCCTCTCAATCATGTTTTTATACTCGCGTTATCTTAAAGATTCTTTTTATATTCATGTTTGTTCTAGCCAAAAACTCTTGTTTTACTCATTGTAGTATGTGCTTACTTAGTTTTTACTAATTAAAATTTTCTGCGGTCGGCTTTCGCTATTTCAAAACCCGCAGGTCAAGAATAAGCTAGCTGGGGTGGAAACGCGCACGAGCTAAGTAGTAGTACCACGCTAGCAAACAAGTAGTAGTTGTTTCATTTGGTTTAAGACATGTTTGACTTTCTGTTTAATAATGTAAGGAGGGTTTCTCCTTTACTTTTATTTCAATAAAGCACTTTTGGATTTCGTTAAGTTGTACTAGCGAGGAACCGTAGGTTCCCGGGTTGTTTCAGGTGTAGCTAGGGTTTGATCTAAATATCATGTTTTCATGATTGTGATTCATGTTTTAGCTTAATCTCACGTAATCTTTCATTTTTATGGATTATTTACGTTTGTAATCATATTATCTTTGCGAGTAGCTAACGTAGAGATAAACTTAATTAGTTTTCACGTGGTAACTCCATGAGAATTAGTCGGTAAATTGAATAATCTACCTAGTCGAATCAATGTTTGGTAACTCGATATTGTTAACTAGGATTGTTAGAGTAGAATTATGATTTTAATGCATGCTTAAAGCTAAAGTAAACTTGGTAACTCGGTTTGCTTTGGTTTTAAGTATAGTGAACTTGCTTGGTAACTCGGCAAGTTTAATATTGCTCGATTAATAGTGAAAGACACGTGGTTGTTTTACGAATCAAAACATAAGTTTAGATCAACCTAGTGAACCTAGAGAATTCCCGGTATTTTCCCTTATATTACAAAAACCCTAAAATTCATTCTTATTAATCGTGAACTATTTCACTTGGTTAATTGAGAATATTGCGTTTATTTTAGTAGAATTAGATCAAAACACAAATTGCGACGTACCCACATAAGGTTAGAATAATAATTAATTTAAACAAAGTCCCTTGGGTTCGACAACCCGGATTTCCGGTTTATTACTACACACGACAGCTGTACACATGCAGTTAAAACGTGTCAAGTTTTTGGCGCCGTTGCCGGGGACTTCGGCTAAATTAGTTATAATTCCTAGCCTTAGGGATTTTAATTTCTTGTTTATATTCGTTACTCACCTACGTTTTGCGTGTTTTGTGATTTCAGGTTGATTTACACGGTGCATGACCCGTTCTAGAGACGAGCCTTTGTATCCAACGTTTGAAGACCCGGAATCCTTATTGAAAGCACAGCGTAGAGACAAGAGGAATTCAAGCTCAGTCACTATGGATGACGAAACGAGAGCTGAGTTTGAGAGAATCCGCAAAAATGTGCAAGATGCGGAAGCAGCTAGAGCAACTGCTGTAGAGGAGGCTGCAAACAGAGCCGCATAATCTGAGCAACTTAGGGCTCAAATGGCTGAGATGCAGGCGATGATTGATCGCATGAACCCTCCAAATCCACAACAACTTCCTGGTGCGGAAGTAGTTGGCAGAAATAACGGTGGCAATGGGAATAATGGGGGCAATAATCGGAACAATAACGGTCGGAATGCGGCAGAGCAAGTCAACAATGCTGAGGAGGATGAGCATCCTTTGGTGGACTACTTCAGAACTACACCGGAGGGGTATCAACCCACTATTGTCAGGCCTCAGATTAATGCCGCGCATTTCGAGATTCGCCAGCCGTTGATAAACATGGTACGAGATGAGTGTCTGTTTACTGGAGCTGTAGGTGATGATCCACACGAGCACTTGCTCAATTTCGAGCAAATTACCTCCACTATATATGATCAGAGAGTTCCACTCGAGACAATAAAGCTCATGCTTTTTCCTTTTTCCTTATTGGGAAAAGCAAAGATGTGGCTTATGGAGCTTCCAGCAGGTTGTATCACTACATGGGTAGAATGTTGCCAGGAGTTTCTCAGGAAATATCTTCCACCATCCAAGGTTGCACAGAGAATGACTGACATCACAAAGTTCACTCAGCAAGAAGATGATTCTTTGGGAGACACATGGAGGAAATTCAACCAGCTTCTTCGCAGATGTCCTACTCATGGGGAGCCATGGTACAAACTGTTACACTATTTCTATAATGGCCTAGTTTGGCAAAGCTAGATTATTGGATAGATTATTCAATGTATGGTTGAGATGAGGAGAGAGAAACAAATACACATCATCTCAACCACTCATTCAATAATCTATCTAATAATCTATCTTTGCCAAACTAGGCCAATGGCTTAGACAGGGAGACAGCAAATGAACTGGACATGATGGCTCAAGGAAACTTCATGGGTTTAGGAATACAGAGATGTCGGGATCTGCTGGACAATGTGGCAAAACGTGAGTCTACGAGGTCCAAGACTCGTAGAAATTCAAAATCTGATGGGGCACTGGTAAACAAGATTGAAGCAATGGTGGAGCAGAAATTTGAGCAGCAAATGGCAGTCATGACTTCGGCTTTCAGCAGTATGAATCCATCAGCATGAGTAAGTTCTGTGGGGGGAGATGATGGCAGATGAGAATAAGGGATATGGCGCTGCAAATAAAGATGTGAACTACTTGGGTCCACCAAGACAGCAGCAGTGGCCGAATACTTATCATCCTAACAACCGTAATCACCCCAACTTTAGCTATGCCAATCCAAACAGTGGGTTATATGCACCGGGTCCGCAGCCAAATCCTCCATACCAGGATCAGAGACAAGAACCGTAGCAGCAAGCCCCGCGGCAAGAGGAACAAGAGACAAATGCTTTATTGAGAAAGTTACTAGCTAATCAAGACAGGATGGAGAGCACGATTGTCTCAATGCAAGCAACAATAAAGAGCCACGAGACTCAGATTGGGCAGATTGCCAATCAGAATGCTAAATTTCCGCCAGGTATGCTTCCTTCCAATACCATTCTTCCTACTGAGCAGCTCAAAGCTATTACTACTCGCAGTGGTGTGACTACTCAGGATCCTCCATATCCTAGTCATGCAAGAGCCGAAGCTACAAAAGCTACAGAGAAGGAATTGGGTGAAGAGTTGCCCAAGGCCGTGAGTCTCCAATCAAAGGACACGGTTGATAAGAAAGAAGAGTCCAAGAGCACTCCCGATCCGGCTACTTATGAGCCACGAATTCCATATCCGGCGGCGATAAAGAGGAATGATGAGGAACACTTTGGGAGATTTATGGATATATTCAAACAATTGCATATCAACATTCCTCTTGTAGAAGCACTTGCTCAGATGACCAGGTACAAGAAGTTCTTGAAAGAAATTCTATGGGGGAAGAAGAGCATAGAACCCTATGCCACGGTAAAGCTAACAGAGACGTGTAGCACTGTCATACAAAGAGACATTCCCAAGATGAGAGATCCAGGCAGTGTCATCTTAGGCTGCACTCTTGGGGGTGGATATCATACACATGGTCTCTGTGATTTGGGCGCGAGTATTAATATCATGCCATTGTCTCTGTTTCAGAGATTGGGCATTGGTGCACCGACCCTTGTGAAGATGGGTCTGCAATTGGCAGACAATTCTATAGTTACGGCAAATGGGGTGATTGAGAACTTTCTCGTCAAAGTGGGCGCATTTGTATTTCCAGCTGACTTTGTGATAGTGGATATCAAGGAGGATCGCGATGTTCCACTCATCTTTGGAAGACCGTTGTTGAAAACAATGCGCGCAAATGTGGATCTAGAGACAGAGGAGTTGACTATCAAGGCTCTAGACTCATCACTCGTGTTCAAGGCATTTGTTCCGAGCAAGGGGAAGAATAAATTGGCCATGATCCAGTTTAGAGAAGATCGTGTGGATCCGTCTCTTGGGTTGCCTACCGTTTTGCATCCCGATCCACCCGAATCAGAGAAGAAGCCAAATGTGGTGAGTGCACATGATGTGGTGAAGAAAATCAAGAGCAAGAAATTGAAGGAGGAGGCACGTCGTGCTAGACCTCCTTAACATATTTTGAGGTAACTGGGTCGGGCCGTCGACCTTAAATTACAAAGCGCTTGTTGGGAGGCAACCCAACCTGTTTATTGCTGTAGTTTAGGTTTTAATACTGTTTTGTAAATTTTTATTCTATCTGATATACTTGAGAGGTGCGAGAGAGTGGATTTAATATTTCCAATGAGTATGTGCAGGATTCCGAGGTGAAAGGCCTATTTCGGATCCCCCGTCTTGATCGCGCGTGCGAAATAGAGTAAAAAATTGAAGAAGTGCAGCCCAAAACGCGCATCGGGATCCGAAGTGAAGGAAGTGGATAATGAAGCCTTCTGCGCTTATTCAACATACGCACCTGGGGAAGATCATGGTCCCGGACTCCCCGTCTTGATATACGCAAGGATTTGATTGATGAACGGAGAAAGCTAGCTCACTGGCACGGATTACGAGGTGATATTTTGAAGAATAGACTGAAAATAGAATCGAAGAGTGACATTGCGTGGAGGTAGTCGAGAGCTTTCTGTGGACAGGTGGATCGCGTAAATCGGAGTTCGGACGAAGAAGTTAGGCCAAAAAGGATGTTAAGTGGGCAAAAAGGCGTCGAAAAGCATCCAGAATTGCCAAACGGGTCTTTGGAAGGATCAAATTGAAGAATAAAGGATTCCTCGGACATTGGGAATCTTTTATGATGCAAAAGGAATCTCGAGGTCGAGGAGATTCATGAAGAAGCAAAGGCACGAGCATAATGGCGAAAAAAGGATGTTTGAGCGGCTTAAAACATCCGGAAATTTTCAACGGATATTCGAGAGCATGAATTTGAAGAATAAAATATTCCCCGGACTTTGGGAATCTTTTATCATCTACACGGGATCTCGAGGTCGAGGATATTCATGAAGATTCGAAGAAACGAGGAAATAGTCGAAGAAAATCAAGCAAAAAGGGGGATTTTTAAGCAGTGCCCAGATCTCTTCGCACGACGACAAAAACTCTTCGCACGAAGAGTTTTGACTTAGAATTTTTTTTGATTCCATTCTTGTGACAGCCTTCTGTCTCAAAATAAGAAGACTGTCACAAGAAGAGAAATAAGGCTTACTGGACATTCTCTTCGCACGAAGAGAAATTCTCTTCGCACGAAGAGAATGCCCAGAATGCGCGAAAGGTCCAAAATACCCGTAACAAAGCAAGGGGGATGGATTTATAGAGGGGTATTTGTGACAAATCGTCTAAAGGGTATTTAAACCCCAGTTGACCCGAAAAATCATCAGCAGACTCATTCTTCTTCAACCCACGAACAGTTCATCATCTCTCTCAACTCTCAAATCTTCAAATCTTCAAATCTTCACCAAATTAGAAGAGGTTGGAAGGGTTTTGTTCGCGAGAAGAAGGAGAAGAAGATTAAAACGTGGAGTTTTGGCTCAATCGTCCTCTAACAAGCTGTATTGGGGAAGAACAAAATCTAGGGATCCATTCCTAGATTGAAAAATTGAAGCACTTGGAGGGAGATTCAGTCAAAAGTTCAAGAACAAACATCGACGGGGACTACGAGAGGAGTACGAAAAGCACAAATTTTTAACTTTTTTCCGGAAAAACTTTCACCGGTCAGTTTGACCCTTCTTGGTGATTTTTTTGCGGAAACGACACCTGTAAGAAAGGTACTCCAGGTGTCTCAGATACTATCTAAACTAGCAATTTCAATTTTACGCGTCTAGGCACGATTGAGTAAAAGCCCATTTTTAATTTCTTTCGCTTAGTTGCGAACCTTGGGGGCGATTGATTAGAGTCCTAGGTGTTATCTGTTTAATTGCTACTTGTTAGTTGCTTTCGGTTACACCACCTGTCACCGTGCACAATTTAAATTTTCATCTTATTTGCTTGATTTGCTAAATGGCCTCAAAAAAAGAGAAAGACGGAGCCGAGGATGCCCCGTACTCCGAAGAGGAAGAGTAGAGGAGAGAGAGCCCTTGCGCTGGGATTGTTGAGTCCTCGGTTTCTCGTTGAGGACAACGATGCATCCTAGTGTGGGGGTGGTGGTACCTTTTACTAGCCTAGTGTCGAGTCTTGCATAGCCTTGATTGCATATAGTCATAGTCGTATTGTGTGAGTTGTGTGGTTGATGTCGTGTTTAATATATTGGCGTATTGTGGTAGATGTGTATATTTTTGCATTTAGTTGCATTCTTTTAAATTATTGAGTCCCCTACCCGTATCGAGTCATAGTCGAGTTAGCCTATGCAGTTTGTCTTAAAAATATATATATATATATATATATATATATATATAAATAAAAATAAAAACTGAAAAATTTGAGAAAGGGCAATCGAAAAGACGCTTTAAATTGGAAAAATCGAGGAATTGTGAGGAATTTAGGCGTAGGGCGTGACTTGCAACCGAGAAAGACAACGTGAGTTCCCCTTAGTACGTACAGAGGGACTTTCTTTACGGGAGTGCCTACCTATTTTACACACGTACTTGATTTTCAAAATCTAAAGTGTGTGCCGTGCTTTCTTACAAGAATTGAGCTAGGTGTGAGCTAAACAAGCCAAACGTTCTTGTGTACTTCTTAGGTAGTCGCCAACCCGCCCCGTAGTGGCACACGAAACAGCTGTGCGGGGTTGTGTATTAGAGCACTCACTGCTTATAGAACTCACCTTGTAGGACCACTAGAAAACCCGAGTTGAACCTTGGTTTATTTGATAACCTTTTGACCTAGGGTGACGATTCTTGGCCTTCATCACAAATCGTTTAGAATCACCACTTTAGTGCGTCACGAGGGGGTTGTAGTTGAGGGGGTTCGATGAGGGAGAGCTTATTTGCATATACTTGTGCAGTCCTACATGATCGCATGCGCGGCAGTTTATATTTACGAGGGGATGCGAGGGTGAGTGTGAGTAGGCTTGCGCACTTCGGTGTGGCGGTGTTCCATGTCACTACATCATGGACACAAGTGTGGAGAGCCGTGAGTGCGTGATATTTAATACGCACGGAAATGGGGTTGGTTGATATTTATTGGTGGATCATGCTAGGAATCGGTTCTTTGCTTCGTTGCGGTGTAGGAGGATCGGTTGGATTAGGCATGAGACTTTCGTATACTTGACTACTTGAGAGAGGGGCGAGACGATGTTCTAGTGTGGGGGTGTCGACTATTGACTACGGACATGGAAATTGAGCTTTGATGACTCCACCCCCATGCATGCTTTTATATTGATTTCGGCTTGTTTTGTGGCACCATGTACTTCATCGAGATAGGGGGGAGATGATTTTTCGTGTGATTCTTATTCATCGGTTTGTTTGATTTCCTCCTCCTTGTCATTTGTTACTCTTGGAAGAACCACTCGTGTAATTTGGGATATGTTGGAAGACGGTATTGAGAAAACAAAAAAAAAGAAAAAAAAGAAAAAAATAATGAAAAAAAGAGAAAATCAGAAAAAAAAAGAAAAAGAAAAAAAAGAGAGAAAAAAGGAGAGATTGAATAAAGGAAGAAATTTGAGCTTTTTGGAAATTGAGTGGTGGAAAGTTGCTAGTTCGTTGACGATGGGTTACATTTCGTGCACGTATCGCCATGGTGGCCACGGAGATCGTAATTGTACCGGAGCTTGAGGGAATCGAGGGCCGGAGACGGTGAGTTTCGGATTGCGGGTTCTATCATCGTGGTGAGGGTGTGTGAGATGTGGGTTATAATGTGAGAATGTGACGCTTTAGGATGTGCTTCATCGTGATTATCTTTATGTCCCTAAGCCTCAACATTTTAAAACCCGTTAGCAGATTAGGAGCTCGGACCTTGAACGTGGCTTCACCTAGCGTAGCCTCTTACTTTTATCGGCACAAGCGAAGAGGTAGGTTATTCTTGTACGTAGTAAAGCTAGGCTCTCTATACGATCTAAGGGAAAGTTGTGTTGTCAAGTTTAGTTTCAATTCACGCCCTGTTCCTAAGTTTCTCATCAATCCATGATATCCGGTTTAAGTTGATTGAGATTGCCCGATCTCGCAAAAGAAAGAAAAAATTTTGTTCTTTAGATTCTTGCATTGTATATATTGCGTTTGCATGTAGTTGCATTGTTTATAATCGAGTCGTGTCGGCTAGTAAAAGGTGGCTTGGGTTTGGATCTTGTCCTCGGATTCGTAGGTGATGTTGTGATAAGTATGCAAAGGCAAATGTGGTATGTATGCAAAGAAAGTTCGGAGATTAGAAGAGGTTTGAGGAAGTGAGATGAGATTGTGTGAATTGGCTTGAGGATTTGCTCGGGACGAGCAAAATGTAGTGTGGGGGTAGTTGATAACTCCGTTTTGGAGTTATATTATTCCTTAATTTTTGCTATGTTTTGCGTGCTTATCATGGAGAATTTTATCGTCTTTGAGTGTTTTATGCTAAAATTGTGAAATTTGAGTTTTTGAGTGATCATCGTTAAATCCGGGCGTTTCTCATATATTTTGTTGCTTTTATTGTGATATGATCGCGGGTTCGTGTTTCGTGTTGTGGTTGGCAGGAAATAGGACGCGAGGATCAAAGGTGGTGAAAAAACGAGCTTCGGAAACAAAGAAAGCAAGGAAAACTCAAGGAAAAGAGCCAGAAAAAAGCTAAGGCAGATTCTCTTCGCACGAAGAGAAAAGTTCTTCGCATGAAGAGAATACTTAGCCAAAATTTCAAATGTCTTCGTGTGGTATGATGCTGTCTCAAAGTAGGAAGACTTTTTCAAGAAGAGTTCAGACAGAGTGAAGACTCTCTTCACACGAAGAGAATTTCTCTTCGCACGAAGAGAATGCCCAGAATGTTAAATTCGTCCGGGGTCTTTTTGCAATTATCAGAAACTTTGAAATATCATCATAGAAACGTATTTAAGTGTTCTAGGTCGTCTTTTTTCAGAGTTTTTCACGTTAGAAACATCTTTTGGAGATCAAGAAGCTATTGGGAGAGCTTAGGAGCTTTGGATAATCCGTTTGGATTCTCAACTCTTCTCTTTTCTTGATTTTTATGTCTAAACTCATGAAACTTATCGTTTTGAGTATGAATATGAGTAGCTAAACGTTATTTGCTGGGAATTCTCGTTTGGTGTAGCTAGGGTTTGATCTAAATATCATGTTTTGATGATTGTGATTCATGTTTTAGCTTAATCTCACGTAATCTTTCATAGTTATGGATTATTTAAGTTTGTAATCATATTATCTTTGCGAGTAGCTAACGTAGAGATAAACTTAATTAGTTTTCACGTGGTAACTCCGTGAGAATTAGTCGGTAAATTGAATAATCCACCTAGTCGAATCAATGTTTGGTAACTCGATATTGTTAACTAGGATTGTTAGAGTAGAATTATGATTTTAATGCATGCTTAAAGCTAAATTAAACTTGGTAACTCGGTTTGCTTTGGTTTTAAGTATAGTGAACTTGCTTGGTAACTCGGCAAGTTTAATATTGCTCGATTAATAGTGAAAGACACGTGGTTGTTTTACGAATCAAAACATAAGTTTAGATTAACCTAGTGAACCTAGAGAATTCCCGGTATTTTCCCTTATGTTACAAAAACCCTAAAAATCATTCTTTATTAATCGTGAACTATTTCACTTGGTTAATTGAGAATATTGCATTTATTTTAGTAGAATTAGATCAAAACACAAATTGCGACGTACCCACATAAGGTTAGAATAATAATTAATTTAAACAAAGTCCCTTGGGTTCGAAAACCCGGATTTCCGGTTTATTACTACACACGACAGCTGTACACTTGCAGTTGGAACGTGTCACTTCCCCCATGCGTAGACCAAACAGTTGTTGCTTCAACATCAACTTGTTGGTGAGCGACTTCTTCTTGTAAAGGCTCTCCAACTTGTTCCATAGTCCTTCAGCCGTCTTTTGATCCGCAACCTCTGTGATCACGTCGTCCGCCAAGCACAACATGATCGTTGAGTGTGCTCTTTCCTCCAACGTCTTGTACTCCTTGGTGGTTCTAGAAGCCCCATCCTTATCTTCCGTCAATGGCAACCACATGCCTTGCTGATTCAACAAAGCACGTACCTTGATCTGCCATAAGCTGAAGCTGTTTCTCCCCGTGAACTTGTCGATCTTGGTCATCCCTCCGGTCATCTTCTCTGAAGCTCCTTTGCCAGATCCGGCACCCCAAACGCGTGCTCCACATTGATCGCGAAACCGTAGCTATCAATTTCATTGTGAAACCCTATCCCTATAGCTCCACCTTGATCTTGGAACACCACAACCCAAGCTATGATACCAATTTGTTATGATCCGGAAACAGCTTAGAGAACGATGATAACGATGAAAACAAGAACACAAGAACACACACGATGTAATGTGGTTCACTAGTGATGAGCTAGCTACCTCCACGACCCGAAAAACCCCAATGTCTTATAGATAAACACACGAATACAACCCACACCAGTAGAGCACGACCTATAGCCTTTATGTAGGCCTACTATACAGCTTGGTGCCCAAGATATACCAAAACCGAGCTAAAAAAACAAGGAAACAACTTTCTGCCGCCTCCAACTAGCGATGTCTTCGCACGAAGACCCTGCTTCACCTGCTTGTTTTCTCTTCGTTTTGCTCCTTCGTTTGGTCCGTTTCTTGCCCCGCTTTGTCGCCAAAGTCCTCGCCAAGGCCAAGTCCATTCAAGGCACCCCTGGATTCCCAAAACTATTAATAACAAAAGTGTGTTTCAGATTCTCAGCCACTCATCTCCAGCTCCAAGAGATTCTTGAAGGGAACAAAGAAGAAGCAGTCTGGAAAGGGATCAAAGAAGACAAGTGGATGAGATGTTTCTGACATTTGATATACTATGGAAATCTTTCACCACATTTTGTTGCTGCATCATGCTTTTGGACCCTAGTTTAACTACTACTACTGCAGCTTATATGAACTCTAACCTGTGTGCTAGTTTTGCTTTCTGGACAAGGATGTTTATTTTTGAGGGTGTTTTGGTACTCTTGCTTCAGCCTTAGATGAAACTTTGTTGGGTTTGTAATGTTTTGAAATACTGTTTTTGGTAATGACGATCTTAGAGATTTCTGCAAAAAAAAAAAAAAAAAAAACACGCACACACACACTTGGGCCTGTTTGGAATTAGGAAAATCGAAAGCAAATGAAATGGAAAATAAAATAGAATATGGAAAAATTATTTTTTAGTTTTAAAGTAAATGGAAATAAAATTAAAATAAATTTCCAGCCCGAATGGCGAAAGAATCTCCTCTTTGGTTCCAATGTCTCTCCTACCGAAAATTGTAGCTTTCAATGAAGAGTTTCTGGAAACTGTGTTTTGATTGTGTACTCTATTTGGAAATGAAAGACGGGGTGTATGTGTTGCAAGTTTGCGTTCTTTTCAGTAGCGTCGTCACCGGTGTTCAAGGATGTCTGACGCTTAGGTCTCACATGAGGCTATCAGCAATTGAGGGCTGCTGTTCGTGTTCTGTTCGTAGGTGGTGGAATAGAGGGATGTTTATGTCGGTGCTAATGAAGGAGGAAGTGGTGGTTGTTAGATGCAGCGACAGGCGATAAGTGTCATTTCACATTATATTGTGGTAATATTTTTAACAAGTTTAACTAACGCGATGATGATGTTAATATACTAAACTATTAAACAAGGCAAAAGTAGAGGAATGTTGACGGAATGTTTTTCATCTTTCAATTTTCTTGTCATTTTCCACGTTCCAAACAAGGGAGTCATCACTCATCCTCGTCCTATCTAAAGCCAATGTTGAGTTCGTGCCTTGAATTGGTCAAAGGCGGCCAAACGCTTTCTTTCCAACTCTGATTAGGAAACATTGGAAGTAAAAGGCGGTGGAGGATTAGTTAGGAAACAACTTTGTTTCCAAATCGGATTTGGAAACTTTAGGGATTTTCCTAGAACTATATAAAGAACCTAGTAGTCACACTATTAGGCATGCAAAAAACATTCTTGTAGTCTTGTTCCTCTTAAGTGAATAAAGGGTGATTTTTCGGCGTGGAGGTAGTTAGTTTTGCTAGCCAATCACGTAAATACTCGTTTTCTTTTTTATTCGTTCTTCGTTCGTGAGGTGGTTTGTCACAACAAACTTGTATGATAGCTCGGGTTTGGCGGCGTTTCAAGATCAAGATCAAGGCAGAGCAAAGCTAGGGTTTCAAAACTTGGTGAAATCAAAGCTAGGATTTTGTGATCTAGGTGGGGCACGCGTCTAGGTTTTATGATCCACCAAGAACGATGTCCGGATCGATGTTGAAGATCGAGAGGTTCACAGGAGGTAACAACTTCAGTATGTGGAAGATAAAGACAGAGGCTTTGCTCAAATAGCAAGGCTTGTGGGCACCTTTGACCGCGGACAAGGGAGGTATAAATATTGCATCAGCGGAGTTCAAGGCGTTGGAGCAGAAGGCACACACAACGATTATGCTGTGCTTATCGGATGACTTGATCATCGAGGTCCCAGATCAGAAGGAAGCAGCAAAGCTTTGGCTCAAGTTGGAGAGTCTCTACATGACGAAGAGTCTCACTAGCAAGTTGATGGTAAATCAAATGCTCTTTACTTTGTGGATGCTCGAAGGTACGGCTCTCATGAATCATCTTGATCAATTGAATACAATTCTTTTAGATTTGTGTAATATTGGCGAGAAGGTGGGCGATGAGGATGCTGCACTTCTGTTATTGATCTCGTTATCTCCATTATATGAGATCTTCGTTTTGTCATTAATTCTGAACAATGATGACTTATCTCTAGAGGAGGTCTGATCGGCGCTCCATGCTAGAGACCTGCGCCATAAGGGTACAGGCACAGGTACAGAGGACCATGCTTCCGGACTGATGGCGATGGGGAAAAGCAAGAAGGGTAAGAAGAACAAGAAAAAGCAGTTTTCTGGTTCTAATTTGGCCAAGGATGTATGTGCTTGGTGCAAGGAAAAGGGGCATTGGAAGATAGATTGCCCGAAACGAGGTCAACTGTGGCAGAACGGATCTGCAGCCGTAGCAGAACAAGGTAACTCGTCCGAGGATGATTACGTTCTAATGACGGATGTTTTCACGCACTCAGGATGCGTGGGTCTTTGATTCCGGAGCTTCCTATCATATTTGCTATAACAGGGAGCTATTCTCGACGTACAACCAAACAGATGGAGGGTCTGTCTATATGGCAAATGGAGCCGTCTGTATGGTGATTGGGAGCGGCTCAGTTAGATAAAAGACGAATGAGGGGAAGTTATGTACTTTGGAGCAAGTCCGGCATGTACCACTTCTTAAGAAGAATCTGATCTCCTTGAGTCTGCTCGATAGCAAAGGATACTGTTTCAAAGGGGGACGTGGAGATCTACAAGTCTGCAAGGGTTCTAAGGTGATTCTCAAGGGAGTCAAGAGCGGGACTTTGTACATGTTGCAAGGTTCGACGATCACAGGTTCTGCTGGAGTTGTCTCAGCCAAGATTAAGGAAGCTGATCTAAGCAAGCTATGACATATGTGTCTCGGTCGTATGAGTGAACGTGAAATGCAGGAACTTCACAAGAAGGGGTATCTCACGAAGAATGTACCCAAGAGCCTAGGGTTTTGTGAGCACTGCCTGTATGAGAAGCTACACCCTAGCAAGTTCCTTAAGGCGGTTCATAGAACGAAAGGTACTCTTGATTATATCCACTCGGATTGCTGGGGTCAATCTCGAATCGAGGCGATTGGCGGGTACATGTATTTTTAGAGCATCATAGACGATTACTCCAGGATGACTTGGATTTTCGTAATGAAGCACAAGAGTGAAGCCTTCGATAGATTCAATGAGTGGAAGACGCTAATAGAGAATCAGGTGGGAAAGAAGGAGAAGAGGCTGCGCACGGACAACAGCTTTGAGTTCTGTTAATCAGAGTTTGATGGATTCCGCAAGGATCAGGGAATAGCACGCCATCGCACCGGCTTAGAGTTCTGTTGAGTTGGTGCCTTGAATTGGTTAAAGGCGGCCAAACTCTTTGTTTCCAACTTTGATTAGGAAACATTGAAAGTCAAAGGCGGTGGGGGATTAGTTAGGAAACAACTTTGTTTCCAAATCGGATTTGAAAACTTTAGGAATTTTCCTAGCACTATATAAAGAACCTAGTAGTTACACTATTAGGCATGCAAAAATATTATTGTAGTCTTGTTCCTCTTAAGTGAATAAAGGGTGCTTTTCCGCCGTGGAGGTAGTTTGCGAATATTTTTCTAGCAAACCACGTAAAATACTCGTGTTCTTTTTTATTCGCTCTTCGTTCGTGAGGTGGTTTGTCAGCCAACAATCAACATTTGCACTAGGCTGAAGGATAATGTCCATCTGGAAAAATGAGTTGTTTTCCAAGATACGCAATACACCTTCCGTCACACATCTAGCTGATCTAAAGCTTGACATGAGTGAAGATTTTGACTATGTTAGTTACTAGTTAGGATCACACTGAAGTTTTGACATGCATGAACTTTCCTGAGCGTTGGATCAGCTTCTCTCACATTGTTGCTTTACTGATTCATAAGCAGTACTTTTTAAAGGTGAAGAAAAAGATAAATTTTCTTCCGCACTTTGGATTTTGACAAGGTGTTCCACTTTCTCCACAAGTCTTCATTCGTTATCTGGAGAATCAGAGGCGCATCATGATCTTGATTGTTCTACATTATGCGTGGATATTCAGTTATGTTATTGTAGTCCTTCCAAGCCACATTTTCCAAATTCTTCGGTCTGATATGTTGAGTATGCTTAAAAAGTATTTGCTTAATTTTGTCTCACATTCTCTCTTTATTCCCTTATATAGCCATCTTATCAGTTCAAGCTTCATCTTGGGCAATTGAAAGACCAAAACAAGAGGTGATGATGCATGAACGAGCTACTCATTATCGCGCACATACTTGGACGACGCCAGCACGACGTGTCAAAAATTAGTCGGGATTCTACATCATTTAGTTTTAAAAAAAACATCTAAAGGAAAATCTCATTTCTGCCTAAATCAAAGCTTTTGACCAATGCTTGACTTACTACCATTGCACATTAATTCGATATTTATTCGTTACCAAACAAATCGTCTCAATATTGTACAAATCAATCACATCTTTACAAAAATTAATCATCCCGGAAAAAGTCCTCTTCTTTATCTCTAATCTCTGATCTTGAGTCAAGAAATTGACGAGTTCATGTCTCAAGCTCGATGAGTGCACTTCAATCAAGACCGCCTCATCATCTACACCAAGGAAGGACTAAGGATTCCTAGTTGGTGCGAATTTTTCTTAGGGACAACTGATTCAGTTCCGTGCCTCGACTATTCAGGTCGGTAAGTATCTCTGTTTTCTATATTTATTTTCATCAATCAAACTGTCATTTTTGCTTAATTTTTCTAATATGATATTTTTCGAGCCAACCTATAAGGAGGGAATTCGATTTTGTAATATTACGCGAACAGTTAAATTGCGGAAAGTCGTCATTAATGCACGGTGTAATACCCAATAAAAGGTGATTTAGGTATTTACACTAAGTTTGGGGGTAATGTGATATTAATTAAGTTTGGGGGGTTAAAACACGAGTTTATGAAAACTCGAGAGTTTAATTGTCTTTTACAAAAGTTATCGTATGTAAATACTTTTAATATACTTTACAATACGTATTTAATACTTTATACAAATACTTATACTATATTGTATAACACCGTTTATATACAGACTTACATATATACACATTATATATATACCGCAAACCAGTGCATCACCGGTTGAACCAATTTTTTTTTTTAGTAATATTATTATGTGTGTATATATAAGTATGTATATAAACTGTATTAAACCAGTACAATACTATATATATAAGTATTTGTATAAAGTATTTATATACGTACTGTAAAGTATATGAAAAGTATTTACGTACAATAACTTTTATAAAAGACAACTAAACCCCTTCATTTTTATAAACTCAAGTTTTAACCCCCAAACTTAATTAATTATCAAATTATAATACTTTATAATACGTATATAATACATTATAATTATCACATTATAATACTTTACAATACATATATAAATATTTAAACAAACTTATATATATACACATTACAATATTACCCAACACACCATTGTCCTCTTCCTCCTCTTGTCTTCCCGTTCTTCTTCTCCTTCCTCTTCTTATAATTCTTCTTCTTCTTCTCCTCTTCTTCTGAAGAGAACACCACCGCCACCACCAAAAATCTCATTACCACCACCTACACATCTCTCTCTTCATCCTCTGTTTTGGCCGAGATCAATCCAGCCACCACCAACCATCACCACCGAAACCACCACCATCTCCAACTTTCTCTTCCCCTCCATATCTCTCCCTTCCTATCCTTATCATCTCTCCCTTCATATCCCTCTCCCTCCCCTCTCTACGAAGAGCAGCAGTAGTGGTGGCCGCCGGAGGAAGCCACCAAGTTTGGTAGCCAATCCCCGACGGGGAAACCACCAGGCCACCACCACACCTGCTCCACCTCTGTCTCCCCCTCTTCCTCGAAGCTCTCGGTGTTGGATATATTTTAAGCTCTTGAGCTCAAGTGTGAGCTCAACTAGAGCTCTTGAGCTAAACTTTGAATGAGCAAATTGTCGTTTTGAGATGACGATCTTTCGACAATAGTTTTTGGTGGAGAAATGGTGTTAATTAATAAACAAACGCGCGCGCACCGCTATGTAGCGGGCCTGGGTCGTTGGTCGACCCAGATGTAATATGGTGCTTACTTTATTTAACATGTGGGTTTTAATTTCCTCTGGAGAATTACCGTGCCCTAAGAACGTGAGAAGAGGACTGGGAACGTGGGTTGTGGCTTCACCCATGATGTCTTCCTCCTCTCTATAAAGAATGGATTCGTTCTCAATTCAACACACGCACACACACAGACGCTGCATCTCTCAATCCCGTTTCTCTCCCTCTCCCGATCAAACTGTTCTCATACGCCGTTTCGTCAGGGAAATCAAGGGTTCATGCTACACCATTTGACTATGACAAGAGGAGTCATTGGAGGCGATTGTTCCGTTAAAATCGAGCACCGGGGAGAAAATGCTTTAAGGAAAGTGTTTGTCAAAGCAATCCTCTTCTTCAGTTCCTGCAGTTCGTCGATTGGTGACAGGTTCACTGTTTTAACTTCTTATTTTTTTGTGTTGCAGATTAATTGCTCTTACACTATGCTCCTCTCCATCCTCTCCTCTCTTCCTCGCGGCCGAGAGAGGAACCCAACATCAACAACAGAAGCTTCGTCAAGTCACCGCCACAAAACCGCTGAACCACTATTTTTTTCTAGCGAAAGCTTTGGGCCGAGAAAGTTGGACGCACCCATCCCCCAATCTTGGTTCCATTACCCTCCTGAGCATCCGAGGAGCACGTCTAGCTCCTCAATTGCGCCCAAAAACTTCCGGAATGCCACCGTAGAACACCACCGCAATCACGACTGACGAAAAGCTCGACCAAGCCGTTTCTTGACCATTTTCTTCCGTTCTTGGATTGGGTAAGCTCTAAATTCTCCTCTAAGTCATTTTTTAATTGTCCAAATTGGGTATTTTTGGCTTAAATCCATTATTCGAATCGGTTTCGGTGAGTGTATCGTTGGTACCGTACGTGTTTGTCAGGGGGCTGTTATGCCATTACAAAACCTTAGGGGTTATGTCATGTATTTTATATAAACTGTTTATGCGACTAGGTGTAAGTTCCAGAATCCTTAAGGGAACTAAGTGTAGTTTCTAAAGTCCTTGTGGGGCCTCTAGTCTTTTACCTAAACAACATTTTTTTGTATGATAACATTTTAGTTTATTTTGTTTATATTGTTATTTAATTTTAACTAATTAGCTATTCTGGGTAAGCAAACGAAAATAAATATATTTGTAATAAAAATAAAAAATTAAATTGGAATTTCGTTATAATATTTACAAATTGTATTATTAAAAAATATGTTATATATATAATTATTTAATTGATAAAGAATAATGTTTTCATTACTTACTAAAATTTGATTTAAATTTATTTAAGCAAATAGTGAGTATTCAAATAAATGTAATCTCCTTGCCAACTAGTAAACTTGTAAAAATTGAATTTGTTGTCATTAATAAAGCAAATTAGTAGTAAATTGGAGAAACTGTCTCTTTTATTATCACTTTTCCAAATTACAAGAATGGTCGTTTCATGTGACTTAATGAAAATCCTAAATTTCCTTATAACAAGTTGAAATACCCCATTTTGTGACTACGGGTATTTTGTGATATTATTATAAGTGTTGGGAAGTTAAGTTAATTGTAGAGAGTTAATTATAATGCTTTGAGAGTTTGGGGGGAACTTTGTGACTTTAATTAAAGGTTTTAGTGTCTTTTACTTGAGTTTGGGTAGGTGTTTGTCTTTTGGCAAAACAAAGGGGGAATAAGTGTCTTTTGACCTAACTTTTCTTCATACGTAATAGTTTCCTAATTCAAGAGGGTTTCCTACTTATGAAGTTGATTTTATTTCTAACTCTTATAAAACCCTCACTCTCCCTATTTTCTCTATCTCTCTCTCACGTCCCTCACTCTCACCCGTCCCTCTCTCTCATCTCTCTCTTGTGACCGACGGCAGCCACCCCACCGCCGCCGCCGCTCTCTCTCTCTCTTTTCCGTTGAGGTAATCTCTCTCTCTCTCTCTCTCTCTCTCTATTTTTCTCTTTTCTTTCTTTCTCTTTTTCTTTCTCTCTTTCTCTCTTTCTCTCTCTCTCTCTCTCGGTCCGCCTCTCTTCCCGTCCGGCCCCATGGACGGCGGGTTTGAGCTTGTTTTGTTTTTTCTTTTCTTTTCTCTTGTTGATCTCTTATTCTTTGTGATCACTTGTTCATGATTCATGTATATTGCATGTAATCTTTAATTTTTAGTTTGATATTGTTAGGATCATTGTTCATGAATTCATAGGATTGATAATCAAGTTTTAGGGTTTATCATGTTCTTGGGTGTTGGGAAGAAACCCTAGTTTGGAGGAGAAGTTTGATTGAATGATTTGGGTGTTTGAATGATCATAGTATGTGGGTAACAATCTGATTTGAATGTGGGAATCATGTTATATTAGGTTTAGTATGAATATAGGATGAACTAGATGCTTGGGGGAAAAGTTTCATGAAGATTGACAATTCCCGTATTGATATTTTGAATGAAGTTGGAAACTTGAAACTAGTGTAACTTTTGATTCAAGAGTCGAAATTAAGATCCGTTTGAGGCTAAACTTATTATTTAGAACGTTTTGAATCCAATGGAACTGTTTTTAGACCACGATCTGTTTGGGAAACTGGAGTTGTAGATTGGTGGAGTTATGATAGATTATGTATGCCTTAGGTTAGAGGATTTTGAAGCAAAGTTTTGGGTTTTGTTTTGAAGTATGAATTGAGTGAGATGTTAGGTTGGTGTTAGAACCCTAAACCATTGACGATCATATGAATGTAATTAGTATAGCAAGTATATTGCTAGAATATTATTGATTAGAATATTGTTACGTGTAGGTAACGAGTTCGTCGACGACGAGTACGTAGAGTACGTTGATTGAGTTGTTATAATTGGATTTTGCTTTGAGGTAAGTAAATATGCCAAGCCTAGTTGTGCTCATCTCTTTCGTGTCGAAACGAATTCTTGGATTTCTTTACGTCTCAAAATGTGTTTATGTGATGTGACATGCAATATGTGATTTCTACTTGATAAATGTTTTTCTTGGAAATATCATCATGTTAATGATAAAGCATTAATACGTAAAGTGGAATAGTTGTGCGGGGAAATTTATTATTATTGTGGTATGGTTACCATTGGCATTGGACGGTTTTATCTCGGTCTTCCGTTTCAATTTATTTTTATTTTAATCCGGTTGCAAGTCCCCGGATAGCTCCCTATACTCACTCCTCTGGACGCTAGATTCTTTGGGGGGTGTCGACACTTAAGGTCTTGGATGCTTGCGAGATGGTTTGGTTTCCCCCGTCACAACGAATTAATAATGGATTTTTGGTTTTGTTAACGGAAAGGAGTTAACGATGGATTTTGGATTTTTCCTAATGATTGTGGAAATGGATTGGAAATATTATGGAATTGGGAACTCTTATGTTTTAATACAAGAGTCAACTTTATTACCGCTGTGTTTCCGAAAAACTCTTACTTATAAATGAGTCATTGTTTTATAACTATCCCATCATCGTTTTACATGTTTGGATGTTTATTTACCAGTATTTCATGCTGATTTTGTACTGTGGTGTTTATTTTTGATTCCGCACCACAGGTTTAGAAGATGGTTATCTGGCGTAGAAGGGGACGCGCATCACATGGAATAATAGAAGTAGTATGTCATTTGAATTTGAATTCTTCAGTAATTTGAAAACTTTAGTTTGTTATGCCGGTTTGTGTCTTGGATGGTGATTTTTAATAATGCATTGTTTTAATTGGGTTTAATTATTATCGTGGATGTTTTGTGCTTGCGAATCATGTTATAAAATCTCCTTGTATCCGGGCTCCTCTCGGGTACGGAGTGACATCCCCGGGTCTCCGGCTTGGGCCATTTGGGGGTGTTACAGGTGGGATCAGAGCCAGCATTCCACAAAGAAAATCGAAACTTGTTAGGGTAACTAAAATGAATATAGGAGAAGTAACTTAAAATTTGACAAGCCGTGGGAATTTGGATAGTATGGATAGGATTATTTTGTGTAATTGTTTAGAAAATTGGATAGAAAGCAAGTACTTCCATCCACCCATTCCTAACTAAGAGCCTTAGTCTATCCAAGAAGCTAAGGGATCGAACTTTCGAAGTGTTTCGATTGGATTATAAGTTTAAGCCTACTTCTAAGAGACTTTGTTGGGAAATTTCTTCAAGTGTCTTGTGACTATCAATTTGGAGTCTTGGGAATGATTATTAGTCGCAAAGAGTAGCTATTTCGGATTTCAATCTATGCCTTTAAATTGGATATTTATTAAGTTGTTTCCTCTTGTAGATGGCTAGAACTAAGCATACAGCAAGGAAGCGTGTGTTGCCAGTTGAGAAGCACCCTGCTGTGACACGTTAGGTTGAAGGTGAAGACTTTCCATATTTTCGTGACCGCGTGGTTCAATATCGTGAAGATAGATTCCAAGCCTTAGATTTTCCTCGGTATAGAAATCCAGCTTTTCAGGCTTACTGTATGGTGAAGGCATTACCTATGAAACCCATGTTTGGGGAAATTATTACGAAGTATAGTAACATCATGGGCAGGATGAATCGTCTGAATGATAGGGATTATCGTTGCCAATGTGAATGGACGGTAAGTGCAGATTTTATATGCAAGTTGTTGATGGATACTTATCTTAAGTGGCAAAGTTATACAGTTATTGAGATAGAGTCCAGCGATGAAGAAGACGTGATCTACATAAGCTCTAGTGATGAAAAAGAGGTGATTATTATAGACTCTAGTGACAATGAGGAAGTCGAAGAGGATCCAATGGAAGATGTTGATGAATACCCCGAGATTGAGGAAGATCCCATGGAGTATGAAGAAAGTGAAGAAGACCCGAGTGAAGATGAAGAGCACGAATATGATTCCAATAAAGAGGAAGAGATGGATGAAAGCGATGAGGACGAAGATTAAACTTGTTAGAGTTCTTTAAATTTCCTAGACTAGAGGCGATTTTTGTTTTCAAGTTTCATTTATTGGTTTGAATAAGGCTATGGAGCAAAGCAACACTTTGAAGTTTTAGAATGATTCTTAGATAGTCACTTTTGGGCTAGAGTTAAATTTTTAGCGTTTTGACTAGGGATGAATAATGTTTACGTTTTGAGGACCCGATTTGGGGAGTTTAATAAATTTATCTTTCTGAATTTGGAATATGATTTGATGGATTAAGGTTGTGTTATGCCTTGATATTATTGATTGAGTACTTAGAAAGTGTTCATGGAGTTAGAACGCGAAAACTTTGATCTTCAGTGTTGTTAAATCTGCGCAGCAGTGAGTTTTTATTGTAGAAGACGTATTTAAATTTGGAGTTATTTTTCTTTGATTTTTTCCCAGAAAGTAGACATACCCAGGTATCTCCCATAAAAAATTTCAACCCCATATGAGTTCCGGAGTATTAGTTACGAATTTTCAAAGTTGGTGGTTCAGTAGCAGAACTGTAAAGTGACCAGCTGTAGAATTTTGATTATTAGCTATCTTCCAGATCTTGTTTTGATCTCAAATTTTTATGAAAGCTATTAGACAAGTTTGGTTAACTCTGGGATAAAGCCTAGCTCATTTTGAGAATGTTAAAGTCAGTTTAACGCTTTTTAAAGTCAAAGTTTCTGTTATGGTGGGCTGTGACAGCAGCTGTAGTACTTCCGGTGTATCTCGAGTTCCACAATTGACTTTGAGTTGATTCTTCTTGATTTTGAATTTAGACTCAGAGAGGTTGTTTCAAACAAAAATTCATAATTTTTTCTTGTCTGATTGATCCTTTTTCCAATTTTGGAAGTAGATGAAAAGCTGTGTCGTGATCAGCCTATGTGGAAATACATGAGTAATTGATTTAAATGATGATCAATGTGTGACATTACTTGTTAAATTGTGCACTACATGCCATATATGCATGATTGTTTTTACTTCTTGATACTTTATAAGTAATACAATAGGCTATAGTGTAGGGATTATGACTGATAGACCACATCAATACTACACTAGGAGACATCGCCAAGTACCAATGGCAGCACCAAACAACAACAACAACAGCAACAACAACATGGAGCAATTCTTCGCGCAATTTGCTCAGATGGCGCAGAACGCAAACCAGGGAGAGCAGAATAACGCTAATTGGGCTAAGAAAGTGACAGACATGAAGCCAGGGAACTTTACAGGCAATGAGGATCCTGTTGAGCTCGAAAATTGGATCGATGAGATGGATAAGGTCCTTGAGCTAGTTGAGTTCCCCGAAGACCGCAAGGTTGTTTGCGCGGCATTCTACTTGAAGAACAAAGCTAATACATGGTGGAGGAGCACACGTCAGAACTTTTTGGCTCAACCCAATTTCAATTGGGAGACTCTAAGGAAGAGACAATACCTTTTAAGGTTTAGTATTTATTCGGTGCGCCCCTAGGCCAAAGAAGGGGTTGTTCGGTAGCAACCCTATCTTAGAATGAGACTCTAGGTTTAGATCACCTTTAGTGCACCGATATTGTTTGTGAAGAAGAAGGACAGAAGCTTGAGGTTGTGCATTGACTATAGAGAGTTGAACAGCGCAACGATCAAGAACAAGTACTCTTTACCCCGAATTGACGACTTGTTTGATCAGTTACAAGGGGCGAGCGTTTTCTCAAAGATAGACTTGAGATCAGGGTATCACCAGCTTCGAGTAGCCGAGAAGGACATTCCGAAGACAGCCTTTAGAACGAGGTATGGACACTATGAGTTTACTGTTATGCCTTTTGGTCTAACCAATGCACCAGCAGTATTTATGGATCTAATGAATCGTGTTATGAGGACGTTTCTAGATCGTTTCGTGTTCGTCTTTATTGATGACATCCTTGTTTATTCAAAGATCGAGGAAGAACACGAAGAACATCTCAAAGAAGTGTTAGAAACTTTGAGACATGAGAAGTTATATGCTAAACTCTCGAAGTGTGAGTTTTGGCTAAAACATTTTCCATTTTTGGGTCACATAATCTCCAAGGAGGGAATATATGTGGATCCAGGAAAGATTTCAGCAGTTAAAGATTGGCCAACTCCGAAGAATGTGTCCGAAGTAAGAAGTTTTCTCGGATTAGCAGGATATTACAGGCGTTTCGTGAAAGATTTCTCGAAGATCGCTAGACCGCTTACTACGCTAACCAAGAAGACGGTAAGGTATAAGTGGGGCGAAGATTGTGAAGAAGCATTCCAGACATTGAAGGAAAAGTTGACGACAGCACCTGTGCTAGCTTTACCCAATGATTCTGGCGAGTTTGATGTTTACAGTGATGCATCGAAGAAGGGTTTAGGATGCGTGCTTATGCAAGAAAGAATAGTTATTGCCTATGCTTCAAGACAACTGAAAACTCATGAAGAGAACTATGCTATGCATGACCTAGAGCTTGCAGCAATAGTTTTTGCATTGAAGATATGGAGACATCACTTGTATGGATCTGTGTGTAGATTGTATACGGATCATAGCAGTCTCAAGTACATCTTCACGCCAGAAAGAGCTAAACAACAGGCAAAGACGTTGGCTAGAAGTCATAAAGGATTACGATTTGCGTATACAATACCATGAAGGGAAGGCAAACGTAGTAGCTGATGCGTTAAGCCGAAAATCGAGCCATACTTTGGATACTATGCTAGTTTTGCCAGATCGGCTATGCCGAGAGTTCAGAAAACTTGGAATTGAAGTAGTGAAACAAGGCGGAGTGAAAAACATCCTTGGGAATATGACGATTGTGCCAGATTTCTTTGAAGAGATAAGGAGTAACCAGCCAGGAGATGTGAAGCTGGAAAGGATAAAGAAGAAGATTGCAGAATGTCAAACAAAGGATTTCAAGATCCATGAAGACGGAAGTATTCGTTACAAGGGAAGATGGTGTGTACCACATAAGTGTATGGAGACTAAGGAGAAGTTGATGCGAGAAGCGCACAACACACCTTACTCAGTACATCTAGGAGGTGATAAACTCTATAAGGACGTGAAGAAGATGTTTTGGTGGCCTAACATGAAGAAAGAAGTAGCAGAATTTGTGGCAAAATGTCTAACTTGTCAAAAGGTGAAGTTTGAACATAAAAGAATGGGAGGTTTAGTACAACCATTAGACGTCCCAGTTTGGAAGTGGGATTCTATTTCGATGGATTTCGTGACTGCGTTACCGACATCAAAGAATGGACTGAATCAGATTTGGGTCGTAGTTCACAGATTGACCAAGACAGCAAGGTTCATTCCGATGAAAGACACATGGAATATGGAACAAAGAGCTGATGCGTATATGAAGAACATTGTGAGGTATCATGGAGTACCAAGCTCTATAGTTTTCGATAGAGATCCCAATTTTCTTTCTCACTTCTGGAAAGCACTCCAGGAGGCATTGGGAACTCAGCTGAAGTTTAGCACGGCATTTCACCCTGCTACAGATGGACAAACCGAAAGAACAATCCAAACGTTGGAAGATATACTAAGATCGTGTGTTATGGGTTTTCAAGGTTCATGGGTTGATAGATTACCTTTAATAGAATTCTCGTACAACAACAGTTATCATGCCAGTATTGGAATGGCACCACATGAAGCGTTGTATGGAAGAAAGTGTAGAACACCATTGTGTTGGAACGACATAAGTGAGAAGATAGTAATTGTCCACAACTTATTGAAGAAATGACAGATCAAGTGAGACTTATACAGCAACGAATGAAGGCAGCGATGGATAGACAGAAGTCCTACGCGGATAAGAAAAGAAGACCATTGGAATTTCAAGTAGGAGAAAAAACATTTCTTAAAGTATCACCGACTAAAGGAGTCACGAGGTTCAATCAGAAAGGGAAGTTGATCCCGAAATTTATTGGACCATATGATGTTATATAGAAGATTGGAGAAGTGGCATATCGATTGGATTTACCATCGAATTTGGGTCGTGTACACAACGTATTCCACGTATCGCAGCTGAAGAAGTATGTGCCTGATGCATCTCATGTATTAGATCCCGAACCAGTAGAACTGGACCCGTCTTTGAGTTATGAAGAACATCCTGTCAAGATTCTAGACACCAAGACGAGGAACACCCGTAACAAGAGTGTCAAGATTGTAAAAGTTTTATGGACAAACCACCTTACTGAAGAGGCAACTTGGGAAGTGGAAGATGATATGAGGAAGAAGTACCCTCACCTGTTTGAAGAGGTACCTTGAGTTACGAGGACGTCACTCCTCTAAGGGGGAGAGGATGTAATCTTTCGTTTTTCTTTAATACCGTACTACTTATAGTATATTGCATACCATTCATGACCTTAGGTTTGCATTTAGTAGTTGTACCATTGAGGGAAGGTTCAAACCTTATTGAGGCTAAGAGTTAGTTTACACTTCAAGTACGAATTCTCATTAAGGAGGGAGGTTTTTGTTTAAACTTCGAGGACGAAGTTCTCTTTAAGGAGGGAAGGATGAAATACCCAGTTTTGTGACTACGGGTATTTTGTGATATTATTATAAGTGTTGGGAAGTTAAGTTAATTGTAGAGAGTTAATTATAATGCTTTGAGAGTTTGGGGGGAACTTTGTGACTTTAATTAAAGGTTTTAGTGTCTTTTACTTGAGTTTGGGGGAGGTGTTTGTCTTTTGGCAAAACAAAGGGGGAATAAGTGTCTTTTGACCTAACTTTTCTTCTACGTAAAAGTTTCCTAATTCAAGAGGGTTTCGTACTTATGAAGTTGATTTTATTTCCAACTCTCATAAAACCCTCACTCTCCCTATTTTCTCTATCTCTCTCTCACGTCCCTCACTCTCACCCGTCCCTCTCTCTCTCGTCTCTCTCTTGTGACCGACGGCAGCCACCCCACCGCCGTCGCCGCTCTCTCTCTCTCTTTTCCGTTGAGTTAATCTCTCTCTCTCTCTCTCTTTTTCTCTTTTCTTTCTTTCTCTTTTTCTTTCTCTCTTTCTTTCTCTCTCTCTCTCCGTCCGCCTCTCTTCCCGTCCGGCCCCATGGACGGCGAGTTTGAGCTTGTTTTGTTTTTTCTTTTCTTTTCTCTTGTTGATCTCTTATTCTTGTGATCACTTGTTCATGATTCATGTATATTGCATGTAATCTTTAATTTTCAGTTTGATATTGTTAGGATCAGTTTTTATGAATTCATAGGATTGATAATCAAGTTTTAGGGTTTATCATGTTCTTGGGTGTTGGGAAGAAACCCTTGTTTGGAGGAGAAGTTTGATTGAATGATTTGGGTGTTTGAATGATCATAGTATGTGGGTAACAATCTGATTTGAATGTGGGAATCATGTTATATTAGGTTTAGTATGAATATAGGATGAACTAGATGCTTGGGGGAAAAGTTTCATGAAGATTGACAATTCCCTTATTGATATTTTGAATGAAGTTGGAAACTTGAAACTAGTGTAACTTTGGATTCAGGAGTCGAAATTAAGATCCGTTTGAGGCTAAACTTATTATTTCAAACGTTTTGAATCCAATGGAACTGTTTTTTAGACCATGATCTATTTCGGAAACTGGAGTAATAGATTGGTGGAGTTATGATAGATTATGTATGCTTTATGTTAGAGAATTTTGAAGCAAAGTTTTGGGTTTTGTTTTGAAGTATGAATTGAGTGAGATGTTAGGTTGGTGTTAGAACCCTAGACGATCATATGAATGTAATTAGTATAGCAAGTATATTGCTAGAATATTTGTTTGATTAGAATATTGTTACGTGTAGGTAACGAGTTCGTCGACGACGAGTACGTAGAGTACGTTGATTGAGTTGCTACAATTGGATTTTGCTTTGAGGTAAGTAAATATGCCAAGCCTAGTTGTGCTTATCTCTTTCGAGTCGAAACGAATTCTTGGATTTCTTTACGTCTCAAAATGTGTTTATGTGATGTGACATGCAATATGTGATTTCTACTTGATAAATGTTTTTCTTGGAAATATCACCATGTTAATGATAATGAATTAATACGTAAAGTGGAATAGTTGTGCCGGGACATTTATTATTATTTGGTATGGTTACCATTGGCATTGGACGGTTTTATCTCGGTCTTCCGTTTCAATTTATTTTTATTTTAATCCGGTTGCAGGTCCCCGGATAGCTCCCTGTACTCACTCCTCTGGACGCTAGATTCTTTGGGGGGTGTCGACACTTAAGGTCTTGGATGCTTGCGAGATGGTTTGGTTTCCCCCGTCACAACGAATTAATAATGGATTTTTGGTTTTGTTAACGGAAAGGAGTTAACGATGGATTTTGGATTTTTCCTAATGATTATGGAATTGGGAACTCTTATGTTTTAATACAAGAGTCAATTTTATTACCGCTGTGTTTGCGAAAAACTCTTACTTATAAATGAGTCATTGTTTTATAACTATCCCATCATCGTTTTACATGTTTGGATGTTTATTTACCAGTATTTCATGCTGATTTTGTACTGTGGTGTTTCTTTTTGATTCCGCATCACAGGTTTAGAAGATGGTTATCTGGCGTAGAAGGGGACGCGCATCACATGGAATAATAGAAGTAGTATTTCATTTGAATTTGAATTCTTCAGTAATTTAAACACTTTAGTTTCTTATGCCGGTTTGTGGCTAGGATGGTGATTTTTAATAATGCATTGTTTTAATTGGGTTTAATTATTATCGTGGATGTTTTGTGCTTGCGAATCATGTTATAAAATCTCCTTGTATCCGGGCTCCTCTCGGGTACGGAGTGACATCCCCGGGTCTCCGGCTTGGGCCATTTGGGGGTGTTACACAAGTAGTACTTTTCATTAATAATAAATAGTCATCAAATGATACTTTAACAACACTTTTAAATTGTTGATTTAATTAGTTAGTAACCCCCTTCTTTCCTTAAATAAAGTATAAATGAAATACTAATATTTTATTAATAAATGAGTTAAATCACTATTTAATTAAATATGCATGTCTTCTTAATTTTTTTAGTTTGGGATCGTGAGGGATAGAATTAGCCGTGCATGTCTCAAGCTCGATGAGTGAACTTCAATCAAGACCGCCTCATCATCTACACCAAGGAAGGACTAAGGATTCCTAGTTGGTGCGAATTTTTCTTAGGGAGAACTGATTCAGTTCCGTGCCTCGACTATTCAGGTCGGTAAGTATCTCTGTTTTCTATATTTATTTTCATCAATCAAACTGTCATTTTAGCTTAATTTTTCTAATATGATATTCTTCGAGCCAACCTATAAGGAGGGAATTCGATTTTGTAATATTACGCGAACAGTTAATTTGCGGAAAGTCGTCATTAATGCACGGTGTAATACCCCATTTAATAATAAAAGGTGATTTAGGTATTTACACTAAGTTTGGGGGTAATGTGATATTAATTAAGTTTGGGGGGTTAAAACACGAGTTTATGAAAACTCGAGAGTTTAATTGTCTTTTAAAAAAGTTATCGTATGTAAATACTTCTAATATACTTTACAATACGTATTTAATAATTTATACAAATACTTATATAATATTGTTGTGCACAAGAGATTCCGGCAGGGAGACCTCCGTGTACACCGTACGTAGTGGATCAGGGATCGCACAGGAAGAATAGGGGTGTGTGTAGGGAGAGAGTAAGTCAGTAGCAATGTCTGAGAGAGAGACAGAGGTTTGGCAGAGCTTCCGCGTATGGCAGTGTGTCCTCCTTTGTATGGAAAGGTTAACGATGTATATATACTGGAGAACGTGACCGTTGTAGTGTGGTTAATGCGCCCATTAATGGCGGCTTAATTAGCTTAACCATAACGGCACGTTCGTCCGAGTATATAGGAACCGTTAGAGCACGTGGTGCGCGAGTACCGGAACCGTTACGAGGTTGACCGGGTTTGACCGGATTGACCGGGTTTATGGAGCTCGTGCCATAAATCTCTCAAAACAGTTACTAAAGGTCGCGCGCGGGCTTGGCTCGCACGCGACAGGGCTTACCCTAGCCTCCAGACCACAAAGTCCCTACAAGTCCCGTGCAGTGGTATGCGAGGGCTCTGTCTCGCAGCCCCCACATGGATCAGCTCGGCTGGTGATCCTGTGTGTGTGGAGCACAATATGGTGTGCTGGATGGTTGCCACGTGGCCTAGATCTGCCATGTCATAAAGCAGTATCTACATTAGCCCCCTTTCTGCGCGTGAAGGCTCATAGCTGTATAGGCTTCCATGCGCGGAAACCAACATGCGCGTCGTCGCCACGCACCAATTCAAATACGGGTAGGTTCAGCCCCCGTGCGTGTCATTATGACCTAAAACCCCTAGAGTCGTGCCGTCTGACCTTTAGGGTTTTAGGCGTGACGTCAGCCCGTCCTGTGATTGCGCGACACGACGGTGACGGTTGCGATTCGACTACTGAAGGGACGCAACCCTTCATTCTTCTGGATAAATACCTTGTATCCCATCATTGCAAAGCATTACTTCTTTCTCTTAAAGTGAATGGTACCCGGAGATCTTCGAGAGCAGATAATCAATCACCAGTTCAGAACTGCAAATCGTATTCTCCAATTGTGTATATCCAAGCAAGCTTCAAGGAAACAAGGTTGGCCTCGTTTACTTTTGATTTAAAATACCAGTGTTTGCCTTGAATCGCGTTGAATCTGTAAATCCATGAAATTTGCGAAGAGGCTTTTGATCTTTGAACCCGCTTCGTTTTGATCTTTCAACAATATCAACTCCCCAATTTCTGAAATCGGCACCGGAACTGTTTGCTTTGGTTTGCATAGATCTCAAATTCCAAAATTCAAACTGAAGTGTGGTGTGGTATTTCTCCCCCCTTTTTCTTGCCCTTTCGCAGGAATGGCCAAGACAAGAGTAACCAGACCCGTCAAGGAAGACGAAGAGATGCCGGAGCTTCCGCAGGCTCTGTGGCGTAAAGCCCCCTTTCTGGGTGGGAAGGATTTTTATCATGCGAGGGTGAAGGCGAAGAGGATGCCTGATCCTGTTCCTGCTGAGCAATTGCTGACGTTGACTCGCCCAGTTAACTCAGCCCTGCTCGAGTGGGTTGGTTCCGAGGATGTAGTCCGATTGGGGATCGAGAACGGGCACTTCCCGTATACTGCGATTTCTACTCAAGCATTCGTCCAGAAATTGGACTACATGGATGAGTGGATTGACCACGTATTGGATCATCATGCCGAGACTCTTGATAAAGCCGGCATTTTCTTTGCTATCCGTGCTATGAAGGGTGCTGCCGTGAAGTTGGATCAGTCCATGCTTCTAGACCTTCTGTCCCGTTATTCGCCCGCGACTCACACGTTTCACTTTGCTGAGTTCGAGGCTGCCCCCACGCTTGAGGACGTTCAAATGCTGTATGAGCTTTCCCCCATGGGCGAGGTGGACCCCTTGAGCCACTTAAGGACATCTGCTGAAATGGCCTTGTACGCGCAGATGGAGGAGTGCCTAGCAGAGGTAAAGAAAATCTCCACTCGGTGGACCACTACGAAGCCTCTTCCGAACTGGCAGCTAGTGGATACGTCTGTGAAGAATACCTGGAACAAGTGGTTGCAGTACTTCTTCCGAGACTATGCGAACAGCAGCATCACTAAGAAGCTTTTGAGCGAGGACCCGGAGGCCGAGAATTATGTAGAGGGCAAGGGTTATCATTTGACCCTTTGCGCCTTTCTCTGCGCTTGGCTGTCGAGATACCTGATTGATGGTCACCCCCATGACGGGGTCTTCTACCATGTGCTGCCACTTGCCGTAAGGCTCGCTCTTGGCCAGAGAGTCGCGCTCGGACCCTTGGTCTTAGGCACGTTATATTACAGGCTTGATCAGCTGGTTCTGGCGATGAGGGAATCGCGTGGCCGCCTCGATGTCCTGACCTTTGTCAATATCAGCTTTTTGACAATGTGGGTTTTCGAGCGCTGGCCGTCTTATGCTCCAACTCCCCTCCCACTTGAGAAGTGGTGTCCCCCAGGCGAGACGGAAGCGCGCAACAGCGGAAGGGCTGCGAGATGGTTTGGAGCAAGCAACACCAAGTGCACTTGGAGTTTGATATGCGACAAACGAAAGGAGTTTACTGCTAGGCCCTATGCCACACGTGTTGAGAATGTACGGTGGTTTCCAAAGCTATACCCTTCCAGAGGTATGGTCTTGTCAGAAGACCTTCTCTTTGAAAAGGGGCCGCATTTCCACGAACGCTATCGTGACTTCTTCTGTTGGTGTCTGCGAGGTTCTCTTCCTGCCCTCGCAGAGCATATTCGTGAGCTCGCGCCACGGTATGAAAGGCTTACAGTGGATGTTGACCCTACTCGGGTCTCTCCTCAGTTTGGTTTTGACGCGGTGGCCCCATCGATCTGGCCCCAGTCTATTATCAGAGGGTGCTACAAGCGTTTGCTGACAAAGGAGTGCAGGACGGTCCTCATGAGCAATCTTCCTTTTGAGCAGCCTGCGGGAACTCGCAAGGGTGGTTGTTCCCAGAACTGGATCGCATACTGGGTTGCCCAGCAAACGAGGATTGAGACGGAGGCGGCGGCGCAGCCAGGAAAGGCCCCCTTGATCAAGAGAAACTCTTTTCCGTTTCGCCCCAATTGCAGTTTGAGCGAGTCTGAGTATGGTTGCTACTCGCTGTGGGACCGCGAGAATCATTTGTGCCCCGATTTCATTCTGAAGGAGCAAGTCGACGCAATCAAGAAGGGTGACGCGCAGGTCATCAAATATAGCAAGGCGTTTGCTGAGGTAAGCAATTTTCTTGTGTGCTTTGAGCCTTTTGATTTCCTCGCGCTGATGTTTTTCGTTCTGTATTGTTCAGTGTCATGTGCGGAGGTTCGCAGCTGGTGATCGCTCCAAATCGCTGGTGGACACCATTGTTGCCACTAGAAGGAGGGGGGAGTCGTACCGGCTAGCATGGAGGATGGACGCCGAGGTCGAAACAAAGGTTCGCGGAGTCATGAACACTTTTGCTGACTCGATGATAGACAATCCTCCGGCTCCGTCTCCTCCTAGAAATGACCCGTCCCCTCCAGCGACTGCGGCGCCGAGAGTGAAGAGACCTAGGCAAAAGGGAATTACGATTTCTTCCCCTAGGAGCGCTCCAGCTTCTCCCCCAGTGAGGTCCCTTTCCATTAAGGACAAAGGCAAGGGTCGTATGCCCAGCAAAGTGCGAAAAGATCTCGCAGTTGAGACTTTCGTTCCATTCAACCAAGAGGAGGAAGAGAGACAGGAGCCCCAAGCAAGTGATGAAGAAGAAGAAGCGACAGTTGTGATGTGCGAGGAAGAATCAGGAGGTACTTCCGTCACATCTCCTTGCCCTTTATCTTGACTTCTTTGTAGTTCTTTTCTTTGAACCAAATATGTATTCGCAGATGATGATGATGAAGCCGTCGGTGGCCTTGTGGCCAAGAGGCAAAAGAAAGATGCCCATTCTGGTATTTCAGATGATCCTATAAGCGAGGATGTTCTTGCTGAATCCCGGAAGACAGCCGCGGAGGCTGCTGAAAGAAGAAGGCAGCGAGAGGAAGAGGAGCTCGAGCTTGTGAAACAGCGGAGCCTCGAGGAGCTGCATGTTGACGACTTAGTGCGTCCAGTTGGCGAGGAAGACGAGCTTCCCGAAGAAGTGGCTCCTCATGTGGAGGAGGAAGATGAGGTTCCTGGAGAGGACGCAGCAGAGCTAGAGAAAGTCCAAGCGGACTTCGCAGAGATCGCAGGTGGCGATAAAGGTGAGATCTTCAATCTCGCAGTTACTTATAGAGATGTAATTGTGGGTGCGTTAAAGCACGGTGTGTCAAAGCCTGACATTCGCCGTTGGTTGGTAAGCAAATGCGGAGAACCCTCAGGTAATTATTTTGAGTGATATGCGCATACTAGGCTGTAGCCACTTGAGGCAAAATCATGACTGGTTTACTCGCGTCCCAGGTCACGCTTCTCTTAAAGATTTGCTTAGTGAGGATACACTGATAGGGCACGGTTCCACGTCCCTAGTGTACGATGAGGATACCTCAATCCCACCTTCGCGTGGAGGTGCTTATTCTTAGCTTTAGTAAAGATAGTGAAATAACTTATAACACAAGTTACCTCATATTATCGCATTTGGTATCGCAGGTCATGCTGAGGAACCTGAGCTGGAGCAGAGAAGTCAGCCTTCTGCATCCCATGTTCCAATCTCGAGCTCCCATACCGAGAAGCCCGTCGCAGCTGCTGGACACGTAAGTGAGCGTCTCGAGGATGTCATCGAACTCTCCGATGATGTCGAAGCCAATGCTGTGCCGATGGACGAAGGTGTCCGTACTGGTGGTGAGGAAGAAAGGACAAGTGATGCTAACATTTTCGCATCTGGGAGTGTCCGTCCAGCGACTTCGGCTGTCCCTTCGCCTCCGGTGATGACTGAACCAGAAGCACCCATTCCTGCGTGGAGCATTTGGGGCTCGCAGGTTGGGAATGTAGTCGCAGCTGGTGCGGCCTACACTCTTCCTCCTGACTATGAGAGGTTGGAGCTTGCAGCTGATAGGAGAGCCATGGAGCGAGGGCAGTCTTCGAACAACCCGGTGGCCCGCATCCCTTCTCTTCATGAAATTCTGGAAGGCACTGGTAAGTAAAGATTTACCGTTCGCACGTCGCATTATTTGCTTGCGAGTTCTGGCATTATAACCATTTTTGATGTCTCAGGTTTGAAGCAAACCGATGTAGACTGGGTGGTTCGAATGCGTCTCAGATACCCCCGATCGTTCGTGAGATCTCTGGAGATCGGACCTTTTGACAGGAGGCTATTCCTTACTGAAGCCATCTGGATACTGGAGCAGCTGTCTGCGGCTACACCTGCGACCATTTCGGCCCAGAGTGCTGAATTGCTGTGTGGCATGTGCCAAAATCTCTTGTTCAAAGTCCAAGGCAGACTTGGTTTCAAATTCCTCAAGGACAGAGTTACACTGATTCGCGCAGCTGTAACTTTGAATCTCGGTCACCAGAATCTCGCAGCTGAGATGCAGAAGGTGGAGCAGCAAAAGCAAAAGGTTGATGAAGCTGTAAAGCTGTATCATGAAATGAATGCCAAGTGCGAGCAACTGAAGCAAGAAGTGAAACAAGTGGAGAAGCTGAGCGAGCAGTTCGAGCCCCAAGACTCCTTAGTCAAGAATTTGTTTTGACTTTTCGAATTTTGAAAAGAAAACAGGAAAATGGCTGAGACATTAATGTAATGTTTTGAAACATTAATGTGATATTGCTAGGGTTTCTCCCCCCCTTTTTTTTAACAACAAACACTGAGTTTGCCCGTTTTGCCCTTTTCGGGATTTGATTGGACATTTCTGTGCATATCCAATTATGACATCAGCAATTGATTTTCTGCTTGATTTTCGCGCTAATTTCTCGGCAGATAAGCACGCTTCCGTTGGGAAGTCCATCCGAATCATGACTATCCGTCATTTATTAGGATACGCAACTGAATCGTCGTAGCCTTTAGTAGGGTAATTGATTGTTACCGCTTTTCAAGGCGTAAGTGATTGAACTTACCCTCTTTTTTGAATTTTGCTGACTCATCTTAGGCAACCGAAGAGTCTCCACAGGGCCTATATAAACCCTGTCTTTGCCATTTGGGTTCTTCATCCCAAACATGTGCTTTGCCGTGAGTCCTTATGACTGCTGGCTTCAACGCTTGTTTTTCGTTGATGCATGGCAACTTAAAGTTTTGAATCCTGAGTTTGCGCTTTGTGCCATAGAAATAGCTTCCAAGATCCACTTTATGAGGCTTATTGCTGTTTATAACCGTCATAAAGAGGATGCAGATAATACCTCATGTGTGTTCGAAGAAATTTCTTCGTGTATTATGTGTGCAGGTCATGTTTCCGGCCGCCTCGTGGCGAGGTGCAGCGCCGAAGTGACCGTGCTACCGTCTCGTAATGAACGGCGGGATTCTCCTCCAGCATCCCTGGAGGAGAGTTTCTTGCCTCTTCGTTCTTGAACTCAGGAGGCTCGCCAATGCCCTTGTCTATCAGGACAAGGAACCCAGTACCAGAGGAATGACGGCTTCCCCTGTTTTGCACGACTGCATATGCCGGAACAGGTGGTTCCTCTGGTACATATCCTGATCAGACAGGGGTCTCGTCAGATCCTAAGATCTTTGGACGTGGATTCACCCAGCTCTTGCTGCTAGGGATGTAGCGAATGGCGAGTTGATCTCTTCGCGGCAGCATCCCTTTTGCTATAGATCTTTGGCCGCAGATCTGCGTACTGTGCTGCCGGTGTCAGGACCGGTGGATTCTCTCTTTTCTTAGTCGAGAGTTCCCTTGGCGCATCTCTGGCTTACCAGCCATTTTTCGAATGTATTGTAAGCCATGTTGGCTGTGTAGTTAGATTCGAGCTTTTCGCTTGTAAGCTGCTATCTAGATAGATAAATTGTAAGTCATTTGACTCATAATGATATATAGCTTTTGTATCATTTGCTTTCTTTGCAACAAAATACAATTTCGCATGCGTTTCGGCTTGTTTTGCCTTGCATAATGCCATGTAATGATTTCACATGCGCAGATGTTTAGCTAGATCATTCGAGATCGTAATTTCGCAGATGTGCCATTTTGATGGATGGGCTTGCAGTTGGTCGTTGTAAATCGTATGAGATCACGTTCACAACTTTGCTATCATAACAGATAGTTTTTTTTTAACAGATCAATTGAGATCATTGAGCGGTGCGAATTGCTATCATAGAAGATAGGCTTTATTAGAGGATTGGTTGAGATAGTTTCTCGCATGAATTGCTATCGCAGCAGATAGACTTTTAGAAGGTCTAGCAAGATGGTTCTGCAGTTACGTTACCATCGTAACATACGGACTTGGGTGATCAACTAAAATCACTTTGCGTATAAATTGCTATCGTAACAGATAGGCTTGAGAAGATCATATAAGATCGCATTCGTGTAAACCGCTATCGTGAGAGATAGGATTTTGATGATCGATTGAGATTGTTCTTGTATTTTTGCTGCTACCGTAGGAGATAGGCTTATGTGATCACTTAAGATCGCATTTGCATCGGCTGCCATCATAAGGGATGGGCTTTAGATGATCAATTAAGATCGCATTTATGTTGACTGCTTATCGTGAGAGATAGGCTTTGGATGATCATTTAAGATCACATTTGCATTGGTTGCCATCGTAAGAGATGGGCTTTTAGATGATCAATTAAGATCGCGTTTGCTACCATATGAGATAGGCTTTGATGATCATTTAAGATCGTATTTGCATTGGTTGCCATCGTAAGAGATGGGCTTTGGATGATCAATTAAGATCGCGTTTATGTTGACTGCTATCGTGAGAGATAGGCTTTGGATGATCATTTAAGATCGCATTTGCATTGGTTGCCATCATAAGAGATGGGCTTTTAGATGATCAATTAAGATCGCGTTTGCTATCATATGAGATAGGCTTTGATGATCATTTAAGATCGTATTTGCATTGGGTGCCATCGTAAGAGATGGGCTTTGGATGATCGATTGAGATCGCGTTTGCTATCGTATGAGATAGGCTTTGATGATCAATTAAGATCGCGTTTGTGTTTGCTGCTATCGCAAGAGATAGGCTTTGATGATCAGTTAAGATCGCGTTTGCGTTTGGCTGCTATCGCAAAAGATAGGCTTTAGATGATCGATTGAGATCGCGTTTGCTATCATATGAGATAGGCTTTGATGATCAATTAAGATCGCGTTTGCGTTTGTTGCTATCGTAAGAGATAGGCTTTGATGATCAGTTAAGATCGCGTTTGCGTCTGTTGCCATCGTAAGAGATGGGCTTTGGACGATCAATTAAGATCGCGTTTGTATTTGCTGCTATCGTAAGAGATAGGCTTTGATGATCAATTAAGATCGCATTTGTATTTGCTGCTATTGCAGCAAATAAATCATTGTTAACAGTAATAACAAGTTAAATAGAGCGATATAAACAGCTAGAAATATGAACTTCTCATTTGGGAGAATTCTTTTATTATGACATTCTCATATGTGAGATATAGGATTACAATCCTCTCATATGGGAGAGGAGATTGCGTTAATCATAGCCACATGAGACATTAAGCAACGTTATCATAAAACGTATGAAATAAGAGAAGTCAAGGATAGTACTTCTTGATCCAGCGCATGTTGACCGAGCTTGGAGTTGAGGTTGTGCCGTGCAACCTTCGTATGCTGCAGTAGCCGCTATCGAAGACTTCTGTGACTTCGAAGGGTCCTTCCCAATTAGCTGCGAACTTTGGGTGAGTTGCTTCTCGCATGCAGTGATCAGATGCGCGCAAGACCAGGTCGCCAACTGCGAAATCCCGTCGCTGGACTGTCTTGTTATAGGCGCGAGCAATTCTCTCTTGGTACCGCTTGTTAGTCTTTTTGGCTTGTTCTCGCTTTTCTTCCAGCAAGACTAAATCATGATCGCGTTGATTTTCATAGAGTGCATGGAAGGCCAGCCTCGCCGAATTGACTCTGACCTCCGCAGGTACTACAGCTTCGGCCCCATAGCATAGTAGAAATGGCGAGGCCCCTGTAGGTGTCCTTGGAGAAGTTCTGTAGGCCCACAGAGCTATGTTAAGGGAGTCGGCCCACTTCTTGTGGTCATCTGCGACCATCTTGCTCGGAATTCGCAACAGCGTTTTGTTAGTCGCTTCGGCTTGTCCATTTCCCTTTGGATAATAGGGGGTGGAGCATATTTGCCTGATATTGTACTCCGCGAGTTTCGTAGCTACCTGACGATTAACAAAAGGAGTACCGTTATCTGAAAGAATAGTATTTGGGATTCCGAACCTGCATACGATGTTTTCCTGGATGAAGTTAACCACAGCCAGCGCGTTTGCCGTCTTCAGTGGTATTGCTTCCACCCATTTGGTGAACAACTCGGTTGCGGTGAGAATGAAATGATTCCCATGTGACGTTGGTCGGATGGGGCCGATGAAGTCCAGAGCCCATGTATGAAATGGCCATGGCGTTCCTAATGCATGTAGATCCACGGCGGGAGCGTGCACTAGGTTCCCTTTGAATTGGCATTCTTGGCAGCGTCGCACCTTGGTGCGGCAATCGACTTCCATCGTGGGCCAGAAGTATCCGATTGAGAGGAGTTGTTTGCATAATTTCGCACCTCCCTGGTGTTCCACTTGATGGGAAAGGTCCATGACTTCTTGTGCTTCCCTGCCGTCTAGGCATCGCAGCAAGTTGCCCTCGTGACCTCTTCGCCAGAGCAGGTTTTCCTGGACCACATATCGAGACGCTTTCCTTTTCAATTTGTCAGCTTCTTTTCTCGATTCTGGTACGGTGCCCTTGGTGAGGAACTCAAACAATGGCTTCCTCCAATCTGCGTCGTCATCGGTTAGAGCGACGAGTAGAGAGTCTTTGATGAGTGCGCAACTTTCGCACTTCCCTTGTATCAGGGCTGCAGCTGTTGACATGCCTGGCCAATGAATGCCATATCTCTGAGCTTTCCTGTAGATTGACACCTCGCTTTCTCCGCAAGCGTGTTGGTGAATCTTTTCTAACAGCTGTTGTCCCTCTTGCTCGGAGACACATCGCATGAGTATTCCTCCAGGACCCTTGTAGTAAAGGGTGTTGTCGTGGATGCAGTATCCTTTCGTGAGTACCCAGCTTTCGCTGCTGGTACCTTTCGCAATAGCTTGCAAGATTGCTTTTCGCCAGTCTTCGTCATCCATGTGTTCATCGTCGCACGCATCTTCTGTTAATGCCGACGATGTTCGCACTTCGATGGCAATCCTTGCGGGGCATTTGTCTATGCTGACCTTAGATCCCAGAGTTGCTAAGGCGTCTGCATGCCTGTTGTCCGCTCGGGGTTTGTGCTCGTATTTCACGTCGCAGAATTGCTGCATCAGCTTTTGCACTAGGGTGCGGTATGGCAGGAGGTTGATCTCCTTTAAACCATATTCGCCTGAGGCCTGCTTAACAATTAGTTTGGAATCTCCCATGACTGTTAAGTTGCTCACTTCCAAAGCTTTCGCCGCACGGAGCCCCGCGATCAGAGCCTCGTATTCCGCCTCGTTGTTAGTGACTGCGAAGTTGAGTTTTGCGGACATCTGTATGACTTCCCCGTCCGGCTTTGTCAAGACTATCCCAATGCCTCCACCTTTTCTGGTTGACGAACCGTCGAAGTGGAGGGTCCAATAGGGCACGTCAATCGCGTAGATTTCAGGGCCTTCGAGCTCTTCCTCGATCACAGGTTCGTGACTGTTGTCGGGGAACTGTGCCAACAGATCTGCTACCGCCTGCGACTTGATCGCTCTTGGTTTCACGCATGTAATATCGTATTGAGAGATGGTCATATACCATTTCGCCAATCTCCCGCCCGGAGTAGTGTGAGTTAGCAGGTATCTTATGGGGTCGCTTTTGGTGACCACCACTACTTTGTGCGATGCAAAATAGTGTCTCAACTTCTCTATTACAAAGAATAAAGCAAGGCAATGACGTTCGATGTCTGTGTACCTTGATTCAGCGGGCTGCACAATGCGAGAGATGTAATAGATGGGCCTCTCTTGGCCTTCATACACCTGAGCCAAGAGTGCTCCTATAGATTTCCTTGTCGATGTAAGGTATAGCAGAAGCGGTGATCCCAGTTGAGGCGCGATCATTATCTTTGGGGATGTGAGTAGCTCCTTTAGCTTTTCGAATGCGGCTTCGTGATCAGGAGCCCAGTTGTACGCGGCGTCCTTCTTGAGAAGAGTGCTGAAGCAGCATGTAATTTCGGCGATTGCTGGGATGAATCTCCGCAGATATGACAATTTTCCCAAGAATGTTTTCAAGGTACTTTGGTTGTGAGGTGGCGTCATGCTGGTGATGGCTGACACTTTCGCAGGGTCAGGCTCGATCCCTTGGCGATGAACTACACATCCCAAAAACTTCCCCGAAGTCACGCCGAATGCGCATTTCATGGGGTTCATTTTCAGTTGAAAGCTCCTGCATCTGTTGAATACCTTTCGCAGGTCTGCAAGGTGATCTGCTTCATACTTGGATTTGACTACCAAGTCATCCACATAAAATTCCACTTCTTTGTGCATCATGTCGTGGAATAGAGCCATCATGGCCCGCTGATAGGTTGCGCCTGCATTCTTAAGACCGAATGGCATTACCGTATAGTTGAATACCCCCACGGGAGTGATGAATGCAGTTTTCCTTGCATCTTCGGGATCCATCTTGATTTGATTGTACCCGCTGAAGCCGTCCATGAAACTGAACATGCGATGGCCTGCCGTTGAATCAATGAGCAAGTCATGTTAGGCAGTGGGAAATCGTCCTTAGGACAGAAGCGATTGAGATCTCGGAAGTCCACGCAGATGCGGAGCTGTCCGTTCTTCTTCACCACTGGCACGATGTTGGCCAACCATGTGGGATGGTGATTTGGCTCTATGAACTTGGCGTCTAAGAGTTTGACAATCTCTTGCTTGATCTTCACATTGAGCTCCGGCCTGAAGCTTCTTGTGCTTTGCTTGACCGGTTTAGACCCTGGGATGATGTCTAAACGGTGCATGGTGATGCTCGTGTCCAGACCCGGCATCTCGTCGTATTCCCATGCGAACACGTCCTTGTATTCAGTTAGGAGCTGCAGCAGTCCTTGTTCCTCTTCGCTTGTGAGGTCCGCACTCAGGAAGACTGCCCTTTTCTTTTCCTCGTTCGGGCTGAGGAACACTTCTTTGAGCTCTTGATTTTGTGGTCTTGGCCTGTCTTCCATGTATTCGGGCGCTTCTTTGAGTTTCTCATCTAGAGTGCCCTGTGTTGGCTCTTCTGTCAGCGCAACTTGCTCGATTTGATTGATTTGCCCAGGGACATCCCCATGCCCGTGTGAGGACGTCCCCGCGCACCTTCATATGCGATAGCATTTCTTCCCGTTGGCGTAGAAGCTCTCTATCTCCTTGCCCTCGGGGTCATGTTTTGCGATCCTCTTCAGAGTGTACACACTCTTGCGGTGATACGCGATGCGCGGCGCCTCTTCGTGAGTAGGCGGCGTTTCCTTGGTATCTCCCCTTGTCACCATCACGCCCGCAGGTGACTGGTCCTTGATGTCCTCCCAGAGAGGTAAGGGAGTAGGGTTGAATGGTCCGGGTGTTTGCTCGTCCGCCATCTCGGTGAACCACACTGCCTCGCTGAGATGTGCTTCGTCCAAGTTGAACGGGTTAGTTGAGGCCGGTATCTCGACAATCCTGTCGTTCCAGATAGCTTTCATCACCTGGTGAGCCGTCGAAGGAATCGCGTCAAAGCGATGAATCCAGGCCCGACCTATGATCATGTGGTATGTGGTGTTCGCGTCTATGACATAGAACTTCGCCGAGCACTTGATTTTGCCGATCTGAACGCCCAGGCGGATCCACCCGATCGTCATTCTAGAATCGCTCTCGAATCCCACCAGCGGGGATGGACGCTTGACTACCTTGTGCTCGGGGATCCCTGCTAGCTTCAGTGTGTGGAGTGGAACAACATTGACCGCCGCTCCTCCATCGACGAATGCTCGCTTGAATTCGACGCCGTTGATGATGGCGGTCACGTACAGGGGCCTCTGGTGGCTCGCATCTGTCTTCTTGTCGCTGGCAGAAAAGGTCATAATCTTTTCTGTGGAACGGGACGCCCTGACGACTTTCCCGTTGGAGACCACGAGGTCCTCCTCGTAGTCCTCTGCTACCCTTAAGATTGCTTTTGTCATGTCCGCTCGACATTTTTCGGAGAAGTTCATCTCGTTGAAGAATTTGTCGAAGCCGTGCGACCCTTTCATGCGGTCGGCACGCTCATCTTCCGTGTCCATGCTGTAGTCTTCATCTTCATGGACTTCAGCAATGATGGGCAGACCATCTTCTGCGACTTCTTCCAAGTCCACGATCGAGATCATGGCGACCTCTTTGCCCTTTGAGCCCGAATCTGCATGGGCAGGCAGCGGGTTGTTGCGCACATCCTTCCGATGGTCGCTGACGATGAGTTCGCCGCTCTTCATCTTCTGATCGAGCGTGAATCTGAGCTTCTTGCACTCGGCTGTGGGGTGCATGACCTTGCCGTGGTATTCGCACCACTTAGGGTCCCTCGTCATCTCCTTGGAGGGTGCTTTCTCGAGCGGTGGTAGGACGCCGTCCTTACGCCACTGTCTGCAGAGATCGCTTGCTTCCTCCACCGAGCATGGCAGAGGCGGTGCATCGAAGTTTGCAACCTTTGTTTGCTTCTGGGGCGAAACTGCATTGACCTCAGCTTCGCGTCCCCGCTTGTAGCCAAATCTGCCGATCTTGTAGGTGGTGTCGCTCGCAGGTCGTTCTGGAGCGCTCTTCTTTCTCTGTCTCTCGACAATGGGCTCGATGTTCATCGTGCATTCGATGAGCTTTGAAAACGTAGGTGTTTGCAAATTGATCAGCATGCTTTTGTATTCGTCTCGCATGCACTGCAGGCATATCTCTACGAGCCGGCTTTCGAGCATTGGATCCTTGCACTCCAAGGATTTCGCTCTGAATTTCTTGATGAAAGTGATTCCATCTTCCTCGCGTTTCTGATACATCCGTGAGAGATGGATCATCGTCACCTTTTCTTCCATCTGGAAGAACTTGGTATAGAACTTCTGGACCATGTCGTCCCAAGTTTTCACAGATCCGGCCTCCAATGTTCGGTACCATTTGTATGCTACATTCCCAAGAGTTTTTGGGAATTCCCGCATCAGCAGTTTGGGATCGGCTCCGTATGGACCCATGACATCGATGAAACGCATGACATGCTCATGAGCGTTTCCATTGACGTCCTCGAACTTGTCCCATTTGGGAGCCTTGTACCCTGCCGGGTTAGGCATGAGATAGATCTCTCGTGGGATGGGTGGATCGTTGTCTAGCTTCGGGATGATGGTATCCGCGAACGACTGATGAGCCAAGATGGAGTCCACGCGCTTCTGCAAAGACGTCATGCATTCTGGAATGCTTCCCTCGGTAGTTGACGGAGGGGTTGCCGTAGGCGGTGGCGACACATATGCTGCCGGAGGATTGGGAGTGTATTGGCTACCCGCGTTTCCCCAGATTGTCGCTGGTGGAGGCAGAGTGTACTGCAGAGCTGGGTTGGACGCCAAAGCCGGGGGCTGAGAGGCGTGAGCAGCAGGGGGCAGCATTTGTGCCGTCGACCCTTGGACCGAAGGCAGCTGCGTGGCCGACGGTGGAGTTTGCAGATGAGGGTTGGGAGGCGTGGCCGACACTCCCAATCCTGGAGCGGTAGGGGTTCCTCCTCCCTGGGGGATAGCGGTGGCAGGTGGAGGATTTGGCGCAAGAGTGCCCAGAACGGCCAAGATCCGTTCTAACTGCGCGGACTGAGACTTGAGAGCTTTTGCCTGACTTTGGACAGTGGCGTCCAAAGATTCCAAAGTTGGCGCCTCGCCGGGAGTCGTCGGAGTACGGCGAGCCTCGTCTCCCGAGGGAGTTTCAGTGGAAGGAGATCGGTTGCTGACATCGTCCTCCTGAGACATGGTTGCTTTTGCTGGTAAGATTCACGTCGGGTTCACCAAAATGTGCACAAGAGATTCCGGCAGGGAGACCTCCGTGTACACCGTACGTAGTGGATCAGGGATCGCACAGGAAGAATAGGGGTGTGTGTAGGGAGAGAGTAAGTCAGTAGCAATGTCTGAGAGAGAGACAGAGGTTTGGCAGAGCTTCCGCGTATGGCAGTGTGTCCTCCTTTGTATGGAAAGGTTAACGATGTATATATACTGGAGAACGTGACCGTTGTAGTGTGGTTAATGCGCCCATTAATGGCGGCTTAATTAGCTTAACCATAACGGCACGTTCGTCCGAGTATATAGGAACCGTTAGAGCACGTGGTGCGCGAGTACCGGAACCGTTACGAGGTTGACCGGGTTTGACCGGATTGACCGGGTTTATGGAGCTCGTGCCATAAATCTCTCAAAACAGTTACTAAAGGTCGCGCGCGGGCTTGGCTCGCACGCGACAGGGCTTACCCTAGCCTCCAGACCACAAAGTCCCTACAAGTCCCGTGCAGTGGTATGCGAGGGCTCTGTCTCGCAGCCCCCACATGGATCAGCTCGGCTGGTGATCCTGTGTGTGTGGAGCACAATATGGTGTGCTGGATGGTTGCCACGTGGCCTAGATCTGCCATGTCATAAAGCAGTATCTACAATTGTATAACACTGTTTATATACATACTTACATATATTCACATTATATATATACCGCAAACCAGTGCTTCACCGGTTGAACCAATTTTTTTTGAGTAATATTATTATGTGTATATATATAAGTATGTATATAAACTGTATTAAACCAATACAATACTATATAGTATAAGTATTTGTATAAAGTATTTATATACGTACTGTAAAGTATATGAAAAGTTTTTACGTACAATAACTTTTATAAAAGACAACTAAACCCCTTCATTTTTATAAACTCAAGTTTTAACCCCCAAACTTAATTAATTATCAAATTATAATACTTTATAATACTTTATAATACATTATAATTATCACATTATAATACATAACAATACATATATAAATATTTAAACAAACTTATATATATACACATTATAATATTACCCAACACACCATTGTCCTCTTCCTCCTCTTCTCTTCCCGTTCTTCTTCTCCTTCCTCTTCTTATAATTCTTCTTCTTCTCCTCTTCTTCTGAAGAGAACACCACCGCCACCACCAAAAATCTCATCACCACCACCTACGCATCTCTCTCTTCATCCTCTGTTTTGGCCGAGATCAATCCAGCCACCACCATCACCTGAGGCACCATCACCACCGAAACCACCACCATCTCCAACTTTCTCATCCCCTCCATATCTCTCCCTTCCTATCCTTATCATCTCTCCCTTCATATCCCTCTCCATCCCTCTCTACGAAGCGCAGCAGTAGTGGTGGCCGCCGGAGGAAGCCACCAAGTTTGGTAGCCAATCCCCGACGGGGAAACCACCAGGCCACCAGCACCACCTGCTCAACCTCTGTCTCCCCCTCTTCCTTGAAGCTCTCGGTGTTGGATATATTTGAAGCTCTTGAGCTCAAGTGTGAGCTCAACTAGAGCTCTTGAGCTAAACTGTGAATGAGCAAATTGTCGTGTTGAGATGACGATCTTTCGACAATAGTTTTTGGTGGAGAAATTGTGTTAATTAATAAACAAACGCGCGCGCACCGCTATGTAGCGGGTCTGGGTCGTTGGTCGACCCAGATGTAATATGGTGCTTATTTTATTTAACATGTGGGTTTTAATTTCCTCTGGAGAATTACCGTGCCCTAAGAACGTGAGAAGAGGACTGGGAACGTGGGTTGTGGCTTCAGCCATGATGTCTTCCTCCTCTCTATAAAGAATGGATTCGTTCTCAATTCAACACACGCACACACACAGACGCTGCATCTCTCAATCCCATTTCTCTCCCTCTCCCGATCAAACTGTTCTCATACGCTGTTTCGTCAGGGCAATCAAGGGTTCATGCTACACCATTTGACTACGACAAGAGGAGTCCTTGGAGGCGATTGTTCCGTTAAAACCGAGCACCGGGAAGAAAATGCTTTAAGGAAAGTGTTTGTCAAAGCAATCCTCTTCTTCAGTTCGTGCAGTTCGTCGATTGGTGACAGGTTCACTGTTTTAACTTCTTATTTTTTTGTGTTGCAGATTAATTGCTCTTACACTATTCTCCTCTCCATCCTCTCCTCTCTTCCTCGCGGCCGAGAGAGGAACACAACATCAACAACAGAAGCTTCGTCAAGTCACAGCCACAAAACCGCTAAACCACTATTTTTTTCTAGCGAAAGCTTTGGGCCGAGAAAGTTGGAGGCACCCATCCCCCAATCATGGTTCCATTACCCTCCTGAGCATCCGAGGAGCACGTCTAGCTCCTCAATTGCGCCCAAAAACTGCCGTAATGCCACCGTCGAACTCCACCGCGATCACGATTGACGAAAAGCTCGACCAAGCCGTTTCTTGACCATTTTCTTCCGTTCTTGGATTGGGTAAGCTCTAAATCCTCCTCTAAGTCATTTTTTAATTGTCCAAATTGGGTCTTTTTGGCTTAAATCCATTATTCGAATCGGTTCAGGTGAGTGTATCGTTGGTACCGTACGTGTTTGTCAGGGGGCTGTTATGCCATTACAAAACCTTAGGGGTTATGTCATGTATTTTATATAAAATGTTTATGCGACTAGGTGTAAGTTCCAGAATCCTTAAGGGAACTAAGTGTAGTTTCTAAAATCTTGGTGGAGCCTCTAGTCTTTTACCTAAACAACATTTTTTGTATGATAACATTTTAGTTTATTTTTGTTTATATTGTTATTGAATTTTAACTAATTAGCTATTCTAGGTAAGCAAATGAAAATAAATATATTTGTAATAAAAATAAAAAATTAAATTGGAATTTCGTTATAATATTTACAAATTGTATTATTAAAAAATATGTTATATATAATTATTTAATTGATAAAGAATAATGTTTTCATTACTTACTAAAATGTGATTTAAATTTATTTAAGCAAATAGTGAGTATTCAAATAAATGTAATCTCCTTGCCAACTAGTAAACTTGTAAAAATTGAATTTGTTGTCATTAAAAAAGCAAATTAGTAGTAAATTGGAGAAACTGTCTCTTTTATTATCAATTTTCCAAATTACAAGAATTGTCGTTTCATGTGACTTAATGAAAAATCCTAAATTTCCTTATAACAAGTTGAAATACCCCGTTTTGTGACTACGGGTATTTTGTGATATTATTATAAGTGTTGGGAAATTAAGTTAATTGTAGAGAGTTAATTATAATGCTTTGAGAGTTTGGGGGGAACTTTGTGACTTTAATTAAAGGTTTTAGTGTCTTTTACTTGAGTTTGGGGGAGGTGTTTGTCTTTTGGCAAAACAAAGGGGGAATAAGTGTCTTTTGACCTAACTGTTCTTCATACGTAATAGTTTCCTAATTCAAGAGGGTTTCCTACTTATGAAGTTGATTTTATTTCTAACTCTCATAAAACCCTCACTCTCCCTATTTTCTCTATCTCTCTCTCACGTCCCTCACTCTCACCCGTCCCTCTCTCTCTCGTCTCTCTCTTGTGACCGACGGCAGCCACCCCACCGCCGTCGCCGCTCTCTCTCTCTCTTTTCCGTTGAGTTAATCTCTCTCTCTCTCTCTTTTTCTCTTTTCTTTCTTTCTCTTTTTCTTTCTCTCTTTCTTTCTCTCTCTCTCTCCGTCCGCCTCTCTTCCCGTCCGGCCCCATGGACGGCGAGTTTGAGCTTGTTTTGTTTTTTCTTTTCTTTTCTCTTGTTGATCTCTTATTCTTGTGATCACTTGTTCATGATTCATGTATATTGCATGTAATCTTTAATTTTCAGTTTGATATTGTTAGGATCATTGTTCATGAATTCATAGGATTGATAATCAAGTTTTAGGGTTTATCATGTTCTTGGGTGTTGGGAAGAAACCCTAGTTTGGAGGAGAAGTTTGATTGAATAATTTGGGTGTTTGAATGATCATAGTATGTGGGTAACAATCTGATTTGAATGTGGGAATCATGTTATATTAGGTTTAGTATGAATATAGGATGAACTTGATGCTTGGGGGAAAGTTTCATGAAGATTGACAATTCCCATATTGATATTTTGAATGAAGTTGGAAACTTGAAACTAGTGTAACTTTTGATTCAAGAGTCGAAATTAAGATCCGTTTGAGGCTAAACTTATTATTTCGAACGTTTTGAATCCCATGGAACTGTTTTTAGACCATGATCTTTTTGGGAAACTGGAGTAATAGATTGGTGGAGTTATGATAGATTATGTATGCTTTAGGTTAGAGGATTTTGAAGCAAAATTTTGGGTTGTTTTGAAGTATGAATTGAGTGAGATGTTAGGTTTGTGTTAGAACCCTAAACCATTGAGGATCATATGAATGTAATTAGTATAGCAAGTATATTGCTAGAATATTTGTTTGATTAGAATATTGTTACGTGTAGGTAACGAGTTCGTCGACAACGAGTACGTAGAGTGCGTTGATTGAGTTGTTATAATTGGATTTTGCTTTGAGGTAAGTAAATATGCCAAGCCTAGTTGTGCTTATCTCTTTCGTGTCAAAACGAATTCTTGGATTTCTTTACGTCTCAAAATGTGTTTATGTGATGTGACATGCAATATGTGATTTCTACTTGATAAATGTTTTTCTTGGAAATATCACCATGTTAATGATAATGCATTAATACGTAACGTGGAATAGTTGTGTGGGGACATTTATTATTATTGTGGTATGGTTACCATTGGCATTGGACGGTTTTATCTCGGTCTTCCGTTTCATTTTATTTTTATTTTAATCCGGTTGCAAGTCCCTGGATAGCTCCCTGTACTCACTCCTCTGGACGCTAGATTATTTGGGGGGTGTCGACACTTAAGGTCTTGGATGCATGCGAGATGGTTTGGTTTCCCCCGTCACAACGAATTAATAATGGATTTTTGGTTTTGTTAACAGAAAGGAGTTAACGATGGATTTTAGATTTTTCCTAATGATTATGGAAATGGATTGGAAATATTATGGAATTGGGAACTCTTATGTTTTAATACAAGAGTCAACTTTATTACCGCTGTGTTTGCGAAAAACTCTTACTTATTAATGATTCATTGTTTTATAACTATCCCATCATCATTTTACATGTTTGGATGTTTATTTACCAGTATTTCATGCTGATTTTGTACTGTGGTGTTTCTTTTTTATTCCGCACCACAGGTTTAGAAGATGGTTATCTGGCGTAGAAGGGGACGCGCATCACATGGAATAATAGAAGTAGTATTTCATTTGAATTTGAATTCTTCAGTAATTTAAACACTTTAGTTTGTTATGCCGGTTTGTGGCTAGGATGGTGATTTTTAATAATGCATTGTTTTAACTGGGTTTAATTATTATCGTGGATGTTTTGTGCTTGCGAATTATGTTATAAAATCTCCTTGTATCCGGGCTCCTCTCGGGTACGGAGTGACATCCCGGGGTCTCCGGCTTGAGCCATTTGGGAGTTTTACACAAGTTGTACTTTTCATTAATAATAAATAATCGTCAAATGATACTTTAACCACACTTTTAAATTGTTGATTTAATTAGTTAGTAACCCCCTTCTTTCCTTAAATAAATTATAAATGAAATACTAATATTTTATTAATAAATGAGTTAAACCACTATTTAATTAAATATGCATGTCTTCTTAATTTTTTTAATTTGGGATCGTGAGGGATAGATTTAGCCGTGCATCCTAGCCGAACAATTATGTGGGGTTAGTGCATTTTTTTAGTAGTGCTACACTTCTAACTAAATAATTGAAAAATTGAAGGCGACGTTTTCATAGACGAGGGATACGTCGACTACCCATAGGAGCTACTTCCAGATAATTGTTTTCTCGACTCTCGCGGTGAGTATCACATGCATAGCCTTGCGCGCCTAGCTTCTTTTGTGTCAAAACATGATTTTATGTTCTGTCTCAATATATATATATATATATATATATATATATATATATATCTAATTATATATAATTGCAATTGAACTATTTTAAACATGTAACCATGTAGCCTTTCTCAGCTTCCTTCTTTACATGCTACGGTGTACTATCACTCAACATTTCTTGCTGAATTTACGAAAAACTGTTGTTTTGTTTCATTTCCCCTGTATGTATAGGAGATGAGAGCTTGGCGTAATGGGATCGCGGACTCATCTAGTATATGATAGTACTTTGAATAAGTCAAACTGTTAGCATAATTTTATCTTATTTAATAGTAGACTAATTTTATCTTGTGTAATAGTATATGTCAAGTTAGAGATAATTAAGACTTGTAATCTATAACTATGTTTGTTTGAATTACCATTATTCCTTGAATTCGGGAGCGATCTCAAGTGTGGAGTGGCATTTCTGTATTTTACTCCGATGAAGTATGAGCATGTCACACTTGGTCCTTATGTTCCTAAGGATCTAGGCCAATTGTTATGTCCGTTTTGCCATTCGGATTGAAAGCACCTTCAAGGTTTATCCCGATCCTTCTATCGGAGAAGAAAATTCTAAAATGAAAGCCTGGGTAGTGATATACCAAAAGGTTGGTACCTATCTTGCTGGCAGGCATTTTTATTTTACTTTATTATATTTGGGGTGGGCGTCCTACACTTGTTTAATGTGTTCTGTCTTCCATGCCTCTGTACATGGCCTCAGTTTTTCGTCTATCAGTATCGGAAAATAGCTCCAATCTAAGGGTATCCAAATGTTTTTGTGGAGTTAAAGCTCAGACCGACCTCTAGCAATAAAACCAACGAACAATCAGGAGGTTTGGGCATTCTCGCAAAGGCGGATGCATGATCTGTATAATGAGGAGGCCAAGGTGCTTGTCTAAAACTTGAGAATGGTGAAATTCAAGTAGCACAAACTCTTATTACTGGCAGTGATGTTCCCACAAAGTAAAAATACTTTCACAGGAATAAATTTGTGAAAACCCAATTATACCCTCAGTGACAGTTGTCTCAAACCCTACCTACCACCATCTTCTTCACCTATATCATTCATCGTCTCAATCACCACCTACCCACCCAATATAACACCCTCAAAATAACCACAACGGAAACCCGCCGCGAGGGTGTCACTCCGTACCTAAAATTGCTCTCGGATACCAGGACATTTAAAGGTGAAAATAAAAAAGTAAATCATCCCAAACTTTTACCAAAGTTATTTATTACCCTACAAATAACCTCGTACACCGGCTCAACCGTTTTTAAAAAGAGTGTGAATCGTCTATGTGTTTCAATGCCAAAAATACTAAAGAAGAGTAGATGAGTTTGCGTTCCCTTTTAGCCAAGCTCCCTCCATATGAACCTGTGGTGGGGAATCAATACAAGCATGACATCATAGTTTTTAAGTCAGGAAAAAATACTGAGTGAGCCGCCTAAGGAAGCCAATCGCCGATTCAGCTGGGAAGGAAGCCATGAGCTGTGATTGTGAGCCGTGGATGACACGGAAGACGCTAGCTGAGACGTTAGCTCACACGGAGGCTGTGAGCTATGAGACGAGCCTAGTCCAAAACAGGAAGCCGCACGTACAAGTCAAGCCGTCGTGAGCCATACGTGCCTTTTCGACGAGCTGACGCGTGTGAGTGCGTGGGAGCTTGAAAACAACGTGAGCAAATATCTTCAGCGCGTGTGGGTACATTTCTGCTCCGTTTTCCAGGATAGTTTTGTGGTCGAATCGGATTTAATTCCAATGCGATTGGTGTCAGTGGTGAGGCTATCTGACGATCGCACGTCACCCAATCGAAGCTGTCTGAGAAATGGGTATACTTGGACGGAACCAATGAACAACCGAGATCGAATGAGGAGAGCGTACAAATCAAAACTCTAGGACTGTATCAGCTTTGACACTATGATAGAATTATTAGAGAAAAAACATAATCTTACATTCAACTTAAGTAAATAAGTGTACAAGAGGTCCTATATATAGGTTATATAAGAAATGAAAATATAATGCTAGGACGATGCCGGATAGTGGGACAAGGAAAAATATACTTTATACATATATCATAACATAATCAACCAAACACTACAAATGGCAAAAATGTTTGGCTTAATTACTTAATGCATACTCCCTCCGTCCCACCAGATAGGTTAATATTTCCATTTTTGGACGTCCCACCTGATAGGTTAATCTTTCTTAAAATGACAAGTTTTTATTTGAAAAATACCATCTTACCCATAACAAAAAATACACCACTTCATTTTGATTGGACATAATTAAATTAGATTAACAACATAACCCAACCTAATTAGGTCCAAAATGAATTAGTATAGCAGTACACATCTTTCCTAACCCTAAGGACCCCAAATTCCCCGTTTTGCTTTCTCATTTGTTTCTGTTCTTCACACTTCACAGCCGCCGCATGTGAGAGACAAGAGAGACAGACGGATGGAGAGGGAGAGCTGAGAGGGGGAGGGAGAGGGAGAGAGAGACGAAGAGAGAGGGAGGGATGGAGAGGGAGAGGAAGATCGATCTCCATGTCTCTCTCCATCTCCATCTCTTTGAATCTCTACGTCTTCTGGCGATTTGAAAGCAACCGACGGTGGAGCACGGCGGAGAGGATGGTGGCGCATCGCACAGATCTCATAGGCGGAGAGGACGGCGGTGCACGGTGTTGTACGAGGTGGGGCACGGTTGTGATGTTGGCGGATCTGTTCGAGTACAGTTCCTTTTGCCCAGATTTGATAGGTGGCGAGGACGGCAGCGCATTGGCTATGTTCGAGGTGGAGCCGTCGGTGGTGGTGGTGGATCTTCTCCTGGTGGTTAGCATCTTCGGCTTCTCTTCGCCAGGCGGCCATGGAGATGGATGTTGATTTTATCCACTAAAAAAACTGTTAATCAGGTGAGGAAGCAAACAATTCTTGTTCTTGTTGTTGCTTCTGGAAATTCACCCTGAAATTTCTACATTAGATCCGTGGATTTGGATTTATGGGTTTGTTATTTTCTGTTTGTTCATCTGTTCTTGGACAGAGATGGAGAGAGAGACGAAGTTAATCAAGTTTGTTGTTGACGGTCATTATCGAATATAACAGGGGGCAAACTAGTATTTTCAGCCTGTTTTTAATAAAGCAACTTTTTATTTTTGTCACCAAACGGCTCGGACGGAGAGAGTACCTCAGTATATCGAAACTAACACATTGCTTCAACCACTTATGGAATATGCTTAGTGCATTCCTCATTTACAATAAATTATACACTTTGCAACTAGTAAAAAAAATTATCCCAATCCTATTCATATGTTAAGGGTAAATGTGGCATTACATAAATAGTTAATAAAGAAAAAGAAAAAGAAAAAGAAAATGAGATGAAGAAGATGAGGATTAGACAGTGAAGATCAGAATCCACTCTTCCACATTACCCATCGACTCTCTTTAAAATCGGCAGATTTGGTGAAGATTAGAGGGCGGCGACTCTGGTTGTGAGCTCGCCGCCGGTAATTATGGTGAGCTGCGGTAGGATAAGACGGCGATGGAGCAAAGAGGACGGTGGTGGAGGCTTCGGCTGAAGGGAATGGGTCTCTGGATTTGCGGCGATGGGTGTTGGTCTGGAATCGATTCGGATTGAATGCAAGGGAACAGTCTGGGTTTTGTTTTGGTGTTTGATAGGTGTGTATATGCACAAGCTTGTATCCAATACCGGAGAAGGGAACTTCCAGATCGAAGAAAAGAGTGTGTCTTTTAGATTTCCCTCCAATTCATCTAATTTGTTTTCGATGTCGTTTTGTATTCCAAACAGAGTGTCTCTGTGTGAGGTGAAGGGAGAGTTTGGAACATAGGTCGTTAGGGGTCGTGGTGGAGGTGGTAGTGACAAAGATGGAGATGGATTGTCAGATTTCTGTGGTTGTTTGTTCGACTTGGTGCCTCCGTAGATTCCAGTCCTAGTTATGGGTTTGCACTTTTCTTAAATTGTGTTTATGGGTACTCTTTTCTTGATGTAATGGACTGTTTCCGGTAAGCAGTGAATGCATTGCTTTTTGTTGTGTATTCAGCGATCTTGGGATAAGGTTTGGTTGAAATGTTACGTAATTGGTTCTTGGCCGGAATCTGGGTTTGTGGTGGAGATATGGCGAGGATAAGGCGGAGATGGTGGTTGTCTTCTTATTAGTTGTGATGCTCTGATTTTTATCGAATATACCTTTTTACCCTCAAATAAAAGGGACTTGATAGTAAAAAAGAAATTACCAGTTGCAATAAGTATAATTTATTACAAATGGGGGATGCAATAAGCCTATTCTAGAAAAATGACCACATGAAGTACTAAAATGAAGTTAAAGGTACACAAACGAACATACGATTAGGGGTGTGATTTCGGTTCAACCGAACCGGAACCGAACCGGTTGTAGCCGAAACCGGTCGGTTTCGGTTCGGTTACACGGTTTGACATGGAGGTTTGGTTCGGTTGAACTGGAACCGGGGAAAGTGGTTCAGCTGGAACCGAACCGGAACTTAGGGTTAGGGTTCATTAATAAAACTAGGGTTAGGGTTAGGGTTCCATTAATGTTCTTAATTAATATTTGATTTTTTTTAATGTACAAATTTAATGTACTTAAACATTAAATTTTTACATTAAAAAACATCAAATATTTTTGGTAATATTAGTAAGTACTAAGTAGTATCTATAATACATTAAATTTGACAAATATTGAAAAAAAAGCAACTAAACTTGTATTATTGATTAAAACATCAAATGTTAGAAAAAATTGCATCACTATAGTTTAAGTACATCCCAACTAGGTTGGCACCCACTTAACTAACAATCATTTGCATTTTTTCTAACTTACATACAAACTTATTGAAATGAACAAAAATACCCAATAATAGTCTTCATTTTTCAACGCCTTGTCTTTGGAAATTCGTCTACATCTAGCGGAGTGTCCGGGTCTATTCCCAAATCTTGGTAAAGTTCGGTCACCAAAACGTCCAAAGGGTGTTGGTCTTGTGTGCGTTTGTTGGCGTCGCTTCAATCCTTCGAGCATATGAGTACCTCCAATATCTCCGAGGTTAGGCACGATCTTTTCTCCGACAAAACTCGTTTACCTGCACTAGAAGTAGATTCGGAAGGGACTGTAGAAGCGGGAGGGGTTAGTAAATCACGTGCCATTTTAGAAACAATTGGATAATTTCTTTCAAAATTTTTCCACCAATCAAGTATATCTACATGTTCTATTTCTTGCTCCGATACATTTAAGAAATAATGTTGGTTGAGAAACAACAATAATTCCGAGACGCAACTCGTCCCGGTGGGTGTGGCTTGTGTACTCTTAAATAAAGAACCAATAGCATACTTACTCTTACTCTTACCCTTACCCTTCAGATCGCTCGATGATGTTTGAGCACCACCAACACCGATTTTAGAAAAATATTTATCGTATATAACATTAAGTTCTTGTTTAACTTGTTCAATAGTTGGTGATATCACTACATCTCTATATTCGGTAGTCATGTTTTCCGAAATTTGGTTTAGCATAAAACCTAGGGAAGCATCCTTTTGTCTTGGGTCCAAGATACTTGACAAACAAAAAATCATAGGGATCGTTTCAAAATATTTGAGAAATTTGTCTTCCATGTCGTTAATTGCGTCGTATAAAATTTCATTCTCCCTATACTCTTTAAAAGCCATAGTAAAAACATTAGTTTCAAACCATCTTGTACAATTAAATTGATAATGTGACATACACAACGAACATGTTCAATTTCTTCGCGAAATGGTGTTTGTATCAAAGTTCGAATATGATCTATCGCACTATCACATGACGATGCATTGTAAAAAGTAATTGATGTAATTCGTTGATCAATACCCCACTCTTCAAAATTATCGATTATGGCTTCTCCTATGTTTACACCGTTGTGAGGATATGGAACTTCTTGAAATGCAATAACACGTTTTTGTAAAATCCAATCTGTGTCAATGTAGTGTGCGGTGACGTAAATATATCCTTTGTTATTTCTACCCGACCACATATCCGAAGTGCAAGCTACTGTGAAATCAGAATTTAAAAATGTTTGCATAATTTCCGCTTTCCTCTCACTATATATTTCCATTATATTTTTTCTAATAGTGTGTCTACTAATATGCTTATAACTCGGGCAAAAAGCGGTTTGTACTAATGTGTCAAACTCTACGTCGTCGGTCATATTTAGAGGTTTTTCGGTGGCGGTGATATAATGAGATAATGCTTTTATTGCCCTATTTTCATCGTAGACAAAAGTAACTGCGTTGCCGTGTGCGTCGATTATTAGTTGGGTTTGGAGCATCGTGTCGCCTACGGCGGGTGTATCTTTCAAAAGTCTGTGTACATTTTGTAAATGTTTTCTCATTGATCCTAATCCACCGGTTATATCCAATACAAATCTTTTTTGACAATGTTTGAAATTAGCCCTAAATTTTTGTTTACCTTAGTCGTCTAAGCCATTGGGTATTTTATCCATATGTTCCCAAACGGGGCTTTTTTTTAGTTTTTTCCACCTTACGTGTTCTTTTATTACTACCTAAATTCGGATCATTTTCCTCTATACAGTCAAAAGCATTAGCGGCACCATTGCCAAATAAAATATCCATTTGATCATCAATAGTCATGTTGTCGATTATGGGTACGTATTGGTTGTTTTGGTCATCAACATTTACATGAGAAGAAGAAGCCATTTTTTCTTATAGAAATTTGATAAAAAAATAAAGTTTTACAAATAAAGCACAAATAGATGAATACAACAAAAAATAAAACTTACATACTCCAAGAATAATTCTTGGAGGTGAAGCGAAACGTCGAAGATTGAATATGCGTTGTTTGTCGAAGATTGAAGAACGTTGCTTGTCGAATGTTGAAGATGAGAACTTAGCCGTCGAGAACGAGAACTAAAGGAATTTGGAGGATTTTTGTAACTTTGAGGGTGTATAAAAATTTTGAGAGAGTAAAGATGATGAAATTTGAGAGAGTATGATGAATTGAGAGTGAAGAATTGTGAGAAATATGATGAGAGTTTGATGAGGAAGTGTGAAAAAAATTGTGGAAGTGATGGGGTATTTATAGGTGATGAAGGGAGGAGGGGGGGGGGGGGGGGGTAATTGTAAAAAAAAAAAAAAAGTAAAAAAAAAACAAAAAAAACCATCAGCCCGTTAGCCAAACGGTCACTGGGCATGATGGTGATGGTTCAAAACGGTCGAAATTTTTAAAAAAGTGACCGTTGCCTTCGGTTCCGAACCGGTTCCGGTTACCACCGGTTCCGGTAGATGCACAAACCGAACCGTACCCGGTATACTACCGGGTCCGGGTCGGTTCGGTTCCCATGCTCGCCGGTTCGATTCTCGGTCTCACCGGGCCGGTTCAAATCCAACGGTTTCGCTTCGGTTCTCGGTTGAACCGAACCGAAATCGCAGCTCTACATACGATAAGCATCTTTGAAGGACAAAACCTTGAACAACAGGTGTACATGCAAACAGAATTATGCAGCCTACAAAATAATTAGAAGAAGTAATAATGTGGCAGAGAAAATTATGAATTAGTGAAAAGAGAAAACTATGAAGTATATTCGAAAATAAAGAAAAAAGAGAAGAGAAAAAAAAAGTTAAAAGTGTGATTTATGATAAGATCGAAGTAATAATGTGAAAGAGAAAATTATGAATTAGTGAGAAGAGAAAATAATGAAGTATATTCCAAAATAGAGATTTTTCCTAAAATACCTCTATTGTGCACTAAAATAATCAAAATACCACCATATCCAACAAAAATCCCAAAATACCACTGTTTTAAAGACTCGTTCTAATCTTGAGTTTTTAGTCATTGAAACCTCCTTTTTATCTTGAGGTTTCTACTAATTCTGGGCAGAAGGATAGGTTAGAAATCTTGCCCGCAATTCCACGTAAACATGTATCTTACCACTAAGTTAGATATTGTTAGTTGTTTTGGGTTGCACCGTAAGATCAGTATTATTTAACCTTATGTCTTTTGTTATTTTGTTTCTTTTCTTATTTCATTTTCGTACTCAGATGACTCGGTCATCCAATTAGACTAGGAGAATGAAAATTCTGAAGGAGAAGTAAGGGGGACTAACGGTGATTTCGAGATCTGACTTGGTAGGAATACTTCGTCGAGGAAGGGTCCGAACTAATTACGTTAAAAGAAATTGACAAAAACCTTTTTCTATTCAAATAGACATTGAAACCGTAATTCCACTTTTAAAAAAATTGAGACATATATGACAATCGCGAAGTGCCTACAATCTATAGGAAGGAAAAGAATGATATCTCTGCTTTTGGAATGCATCTCCAAAACATCAATTAGTTCCAAAACTCAGCCTTTACAATCAACGAGTGTACATAGAAGAGAATGACACCAATGACCTTACTAGCATTCAGAAGTACCACCACCGCGACAGGAGAACGACAGATAACTTCGTGACAGAGATCAACTCCGAGAACAGGAGAAGGGTTTCTGACGAAGAGATAGAAGATTTGAGAGGGAGAAGAGAGGACGTTCGTGACAAGAACCCTCGTGTTTTTTTTTTTTTTTACCAAGACATAGAAGATTTGTCATTTGAGTACAACTTTTTTTTTCTAATAATAATAATAATAATAATAATAATAATAATAATAATAATAATAATAATAATAATAATAATAATAAATGACTATAATTTAAAAACATTTGAGGTTTCAAAATTAGAACCTCCATTGTTGGTCTGCCTCCCAGAATCACAAGAAACTCAAGATAAAAAGGAGATTTCAATGTCTGAAACCTCAAGATCAAAACATGCCTTTAAAGTAGTGGCATTTCGGGATTTTTGTTCGAAATGGTGGTATTTTGGCAATTTTAGTGCTAAGTAGGGGTATTTTAGGAAAAAGCTCTTCCAAAATAAAGAAAAAGAGAAGAGGAAAAAGAAGTTAAAAATGTGATTTATGATAATGTGAGTTAACACTCTAATAGAGGTTTTTTTTTTTTTTTTTTTTTTTTTTTTTTTTTTTTTTTGAAATCAGGTTTACTTTGTCAACACTCAACAGTTCTTTCTTTGCTCTAAAAAAAAGGTTCTTTCTTTGCTCAAGAACACATATTTAGCCAAAACACAATTGTATGAGGAGCCAATAATCTAATAATTTTGTCACATTTTGTAGAGAGATAGTTCGGCCAGCATAACTATCACCGCCACAGCCAGACCAAACACAATGAAATATGGTAGCATCGATCCATATGCAGTGTCAAGGTTGTTGTAGAGATCACACATGCATTGTTCTTTGCTCCTACATCGATGGCAGAACCGCATCTGCAGCTGACTTTATTGCAACCATCTATCCGATCTACATAGTGACCACAAGTAGGACAACTCTGTCAGTGTTTCTCCATCGCGAGGTTTAAAAATTTCTAATTGTTGTCATCATTCCGGCTCTGGATATCAGAGCATTTATATCCTGCATGCCATTCGACGTGGCAGTTGAAGCAGAACAACCTCTTACAATTCGAACATGTTGTCTTCTCTTGAGTACCTCCACACTCATTAGCCACCAAAACTGAGCAATCGGCATAGGGGCAATAACATGTTTTGAGCCCTTGAACGGCGAAGCTGCATAGGTTATCACACCACTTGTCAAACACTTCGGGGGAAACAATGTGTCGAACAATAGCAGGGTCCAAGATTTTGTCGCAATTCAAGTCGGGGCAGGGGATGTTAGCAGCGTTATCGTCTACGACCTTCGTTCGGACGTACATGGATATGCATTCCAAGCAAAAAGAGTGGTTGCAGGCATTGTTATTTCTAAACATATTGGTTGATGCTGTTGGTTCAATACATATCCTACAAGTAAAACCCACTAATGATGATAATCTACTTTCTTCATCTCCTCTTTAATTGCTTCGTGCTGTTGTTGTTGTACTAGAGCTTTCAGGTGCACGTAGTTGATTTTGTGTGTTACCCATTCACCACTCTCAATCTTAACCCTGTCCAGTCAATATCATTATATAATAAAGATCAGAATTACGTAAAATACTCACAAAAATAATGTCCATATGTTCACAAAAAGATGCAGAAACCAGTGAAAGAACCCATTTTTGCGGGAAAAAAAATAAGAAGAACCTAATGTGCAATATGTCAGGTTGATACCATACAAAAGATTCAACTTTATTGTACGTACGATGATGTTATAAGATCAGTGCGCGCTAAATCGATGGAGTAGGATGCGAAAATTACACCAACACCAACAAGTGTGGAATAACGTGTGCAAAGACACCTGAATTTAACGTGAAAAGAACCCCCTCCTAACAAGAGGGACAAAAACACCCCACAAAACATCAAACAATATATATAAGGCTATATTATGGTAAACAATCATCCACAAAAGTGTAAGAAAACAAGATCGGAACTAATAAACCGGTTAAACAAAACATGACCAATATAAACAAAGCAAATAGATTACTAAAATATTACCTGAAATTGCTCACAAAGTCTTCGTCAGGAATAATCAAGTCGCGGTATTCCTTGATCTTCTTCTTGTCTTTGACAAACTCAAGTAATCTACTCTCTCCAAAGTGCTTCAAGACACCTTACTGACACAAGGAAGTCTCTGCGGAAATTTGCTCCCTTCAACTTCAACAGACTTCCAAACGACTATACACAAAAACTTGACCTATTTATATGTCTATGAAGTAAGAACTCACTGAACTGTTAATTAGAAAAATAACCAAAATCAATTGCTTACACTCAATCGTGGAACCAATGAATGCAAGGAGGTTGGATTCCGTTTGGCCAAAGGGGATTGTAGACCTTTTGACAGGTCTTTTGAATCCAACGCTGACCGGTCAAGAGACGCCAACGGAACACAACGCCACTTGACTTCAATCTGCTGAGGATGTGCTCGGAAATCACCTATTCGATCACTCGTCAACAATATACAGACCAAACATAGTCCCTTCTGCGATCGAACGTAAAACTTCACTCGAACTCAACAGGGAAATAAGTATTTTTTTTTTAAAAAAAAGCCTAACCTAAATAGAGGAATAAGTAGTTTTTTTTTTTTTTTTTTTTTTTTTTTTTTTTTTTTTTTTTTTTGGAAAAAAAACAAGCATAACCAAAACATGGGAATAAGCATAACCTAAACATATTCCCTTTTTTGTTAAAAAAGAAGAAGCATAACCTAAGCATATTCCCCACGGAAATCCTTCTCCATCCCGTTTTGGGTTTTGTCTTCCCTCCTTAAATACCCATATCCTCTGTTTTTCCTTCTGTCCCCCAAACAAAAATCTCTCCATTAAATTCCCAGAAATCTCTCTCTCTCTTAGAATGGCGCTCAAGGCCGTTCATGTCTCCGACGTCCCAAATCTCGATCAAGTCCAAGAAAACACTTCCCTCGCATTATACTCCACTCGCTTCTCAAGACCAGGGTTTAGGGTTCCGAAGTTTCTGGTGATTGGGCACCGTGGGAATGGTATGAATCAGTCTCAACCGCCGGACAGGAGATTCAAGGCGATTAAGGAGAACTCCGTGGCTTCCTTCAACGCCGCCCCCGATTTCCCCATCGATTTCGTCGAATTCGACGTTCAAGTTACCAAAGACGGCTATCCAGTCATTTTTCATGACGACTCCATCCTCTCTCAAGACAATGGCACGGTATACGAAAGAACAGTGACAGATTTGAGTCTCTCTGAATTTTTCAGCTATGGGCCACAAAAGGAGGCTGGTAAAACTGGGAAGTCTCTGTTGAGAAAGACAAAACAAGGGAAGATAATGAGTTGGGATGTTGAGAAAGATGACTCTCTCTGCACTCTTGAAGAAGCCTTTAAGAAAGTTTCTCCTTCTATGGGTTTCAACATCGAGTTGAAGTTTGATGATCACATTATCTACCAACACGAACATCTCACCCAAACCCTCGTCTCCATCTTGAAGGTGGTGTTTGAGCACGCGAAAGAGAGGCCGATAATTTTCTCGACTTTCCAACCAGATGCTGCCTTGCTTGTCAAGAAACTCCAAACCACGTACCCGGTTTTCTTCCTAACAACTGGAGGAACCGAGATTTACTACGATGTTAGAAGAAATTCCTTGGAGGAGGCAATGAAGCTCTGCTTAGAGGGTGGTTTGGAAGGGATTGTGTCCGAGGTGGAAGGAATCTTCAGAAATCCAGCTGCAGTTAACAAGATTAAGGAGGCGAATCTTGCGCTCCTAACCTATGGGAAATTAAATAATGTGCCGCAAGCTGTATACATGCAACATTTGATGGGGGTTGAAGGAGTTATTGTCGATTTGGTTCAGGAAATCACGGAAGCTGTTTCTTTTATGATGATCAAGCCAACCTGCGAAGGCGAAAAGGAGGAGGATCAAACTCAGGGCAAGGCCATGCCCCGATTCTCTCATAGAGAATTATCAGTTTTGCTCAAGTTCATACCCGAGTTGATAGAATTATGATCCAAATAATTTGTGTCTACTACTTAGTTCACAAAGGTTCCGCTGTTGTACAATTAGCTATATATTAGATCAACTTCGCCGTTTTACACAAAATTGGAGTAGAATGTTATGAAATATGTAATTGTCACTTGCGTGATTCCAAGTTCGTTCATATCAAACAAATAGAACAATATGATCTTTTATTCATGTTGTTAAATAGTAATAATAAAAATGCTAGGAATGCAGAAAAGAAAAAAAAAATAGAGAAGGAAAAAAGCATTGCACATACTATGCTTGAACCCAAACCAGACAACATCAGTGATTACCGCCAAGCTTCTACCCTCTTTTTAATCTTGTTTTATGTAATTTCTACTTCGTTTGAATAACAAAAGAAAGAAAAAGCAACTAAGAGTTGCTCCTGCGTTTCGCATACCTTCACTGAACCAGCTGATATGGGAATCCATTATTTGTGTTAGTTCACAAAAGAAGTCTGCTTGGTTTGAACTTGTTGGTTGAAGCAAAAAAGAAAGGAGACTACAGTTCCTTGTAACATTCAGCACTCCAGCAGCAGAGATTTAGGGGTTTCTATTTATTCCGCCATCACGGGAATGGGCTAACAGTTTACTGCCAATGTAGGAAAGGGCTCACTGATTCGCGGCCGTTGAGTCGTCCACGGAGGTCGCCAGGGCGTGCTGGTTGTGCTCTGTGGTGGAAAGAGGTTGAATTGGGTGCGCATTTGGTTTCCTGATTCGTAAGGAGTCCCAAAATGCGCGATTCGCAGAGAATTCAGCTTGGGCTTCACGCACAGGGGTCTGCTAGCCTTCAAGGTTCGCAAATGTTCCTTCGGCGTGCTAGATTGATATCGGCAGTGGGGGTGGTAGAAGTAAATTCGTGCCTGGGCAAGTGGGATTAAGAGACTGATACGGATGCACATCCAATTGGTGACACAGACCCGAGACGTGGACATCGAGCCCGACACCTTCCGGGTTACCTTGAAGACTATGTTAGAAAGTAGTATTAATTGGTATTATTTTTTTTGTGTTTTTTATGTCATTATAAGGGGAGGGTAGCGTATTAAATATTTCTTTGGGGGAGGCAGGTGTCTTTTTATATTAAGTAGTCTCTACAAAAAACTATGTCCTGCATGATTTTGCATTCAATCAATTCAGAACTCAATTGGGAAGAACCCTAAGTGTTGTGTTTGTGTTTGAGTTTTTGTAAGTGTTCGTGAGTGTGTTTGATAGCCTCTTACTATCACATTGGTGCTTTCATTTCCATCGCCACAACAACTGGTGATTACGGTGACAAACACCACAAAACTCACCCCGGAATCAATTCAAGAACTCATGGTGCAAGTTCGGCAAACCATCGCGGACGAACTAGACAAGCGCTTCGCCGCACTTGAACCCAGATTGCAGGACCTTGAGCAACCCCGAAGCCGTTCACCCACACCACCACCATCCCCGATCAAAACCACTCAGAAACCATCCTCGCCCAACCCCACAACGCCGCCACACAGAGCCAAACTCTCTGACCGGATCGCCGGCGACCTCCACGCTTGACCTGGCGCCTTTCTCTAGCCACACCGCCACAACCGCAACCCTATCGTTGCTTTCTCACACCGTGTCTGACTTCGACGATGAGGACGACTCTGAGGCAAGCTTCAAAGCGCGACCCAGATCTGATTGCCATCAATGACACGTATTCTTACGTGTATACGCAAGTGCACGATCGAGTAATAATGTGTGAGTATATTTAATACGCGGGTTGTCGAATCCCACAAGGACAAGCTCGCAAAAAGCTTTAAATAACGAATTAATTAAGTTTACTAAGTAATCGATAAGAAGTGTTGAGAATTGTGAGGTTGCCACCCCCAAGCAAGTGGTTGTAGTGATTGCAAAAGTAACTGAAAGTAAATTAAAAATGATTTCTTAATCAATGATGGAGAAACTAGGCAATCTTGTAGATCACCTAGGGCTGTAAACGATTTTCGTGTAATATGATTAACACGTTAATTCGGTCTAACTAAGCCGGGCACTAGCACTGACCATCTCCTATCGTTCTCATGTCTTTTTACGTCACGGTACACCTAGGGCCCTTTCAGTCCACCTATGTTTACTGGTCCGTTCTAGCAGGTTTCCAATTGATATGCTAACGGGTCCTGTCGGTCCACCGTCTCACAGAACAACTGAGTAATCCTAATGACTCTACCCATAATGGACAATCCTAACAATTGTCATTTCGATCTCAACGGTTGGGATTGATGTTCATATCATAGCTAGATAAGTCGCTTTCGCGCACTCACTAACTACATAGTACATGAACATTTAATTTAGAACGCACTAACAATTAAGCATGAATCATCTAATGAGCAAAACCCCAGCTCATTATTATTAGTTCATCTCCTTAATCGTGTCAATAGAATCGGATTACTAAAAGAATCAAGAAACTACAACTCATTCAATAGAAGAAATCATCAACGCATGAAATTAGATTCAATGCGGAAAATATTCGTTTACATGAACCCTAGGGTCTCATAATGAGATGCCTAGCTATGAAAGTTCAGCTACTCTTTGTAAAATAAACAATAGAAAGAAGTTTGTCAATTGATATGATTAAGAAAGGGAAGAAATAATCAGACAATGATCTCCAATGGTGAAATCTTGGTCTCGTCCTTCGTCCTTGCCTCCCCTGAGCGTGAATGACTGATTTTCAGTCTCCTAGGTCGTTCTTCAGTCAATTCCTATCACAATTCTTCAATATTTTCATTTTAACCCTAAAAGTAGGACGTTAATGTGATAACTCCATAATTGGATTTATAATATTATGTGATTACTTGTCATTTTGCGTGCATTCTGATGCATGTACATGAGTTTTGGGCCAATTCTTGTTAGTTTAGAGAATGTACGAGCATTTGAATGTAATTTACAAATCCGGGCGTTTTTCCATGTATTTTATGCAGTATTTGTCTCGTTTGATCTTCCGGTATGTCTTAGTGTTGTGGATTTCAGGAACCGGGAGCTGGGAGCGGGAAAGTTGGAGCGGAAGCGAACTTCGGAAGCGAGAAATGCTCAAGAGACGTGATCGGGAATTTGGACAAAGAGGAGGAGCTTGAAAATAATTTGTGTTTGCGACTTGTTTCATAAAGGTGCCACTGTTGTACAATTAGCTACATATTAGATCAACTTCGCCGTGAGTAGAATGTTATGAAATATGTAATTAATATTGGTGAGTATTCACAGTCCTCGTCTCCGTCTCTTGCTCTGAGTTCTATATTTCCTACAATTAGTGTTTAGAAAGTAATGATCAAAGAAACATGCAATTTTCGATTTGATTGTTGTTGTCACTTGCGTGATTCCAAGTTCATTCATATCAAACAAATTGAACAATGTGATCTTTCATTCATGTTGTTAAATAGTAATAAAAAAAATGCTAGGAACGCAAAAAAATATATATATATAATAAATAAATAAAGAAAATAAAAAATAAAAAGAAAAAGCATTGCACATACTATGCTTGAACCTAACCAAAGAACAGCAGTGCTTACCACCAAGCTACAACCCTCTTTTTGATCTTGTTATATGTCTATTATATAATTTCTACTTCATTTGAAAAACAAAAGAAAGAAAAAGCAACTAAAAGTTTCTCCTGTGTTTCGCAGACCTTCACTAAACCAGCTGATATGGGAATCCATTAGTTGTGTTAGTTCACAAAAAGAAAAGTCTGCTTCTAGGGTTTGAACTTGTAGGTTAAAACAAAAACGAAAAGAGACTACAGTTCCTTGTACTATTCAGCACTCCAGCAGCATGATTTAGCGGTTTGTATTTATTCCGCCATCACTGGAATAGGCTTACATTTTGATACGGGTATATTGACACCTATCGTGGAGAATCGTGCTAGTGACGATGATTCTGGTGGGTTGGACGTTTCGGTCGTCGAGCGACCGAGGCGTAATGTGGTTCCTCCTTCGTATATCAAAGATTACGTTTAGCCACAGCTGAAAAATTAAGTATTTTCATTATTTCGTTATTTCAGTTTAGACGATGAAGTAGGTGTCCTGTTATTTATTTTTTTCAATTTATCAGGGGTTTCTTTTCGGTTCTTTACTCGGATTAGGACTAGGTCAAACCGACAGAGTTAGAAGTATAAAAATGGTGCAAATTTTTCTAAAACAGTTAATGAGAAAAATTTAAACCCTAATCTCCCTTTCTCTTCTCATCTCTCCCGTTCCCCTTTCTCTCTGGTTCACCATTCGTGCGATACCCGAGTGGTATCTGTTGTAAAGTGGTTTTCGAGACATGCTTTTGTTACCCATTTTCGGTCAAGTTATAATTAAGAACTTGGATCAACTTTAACATATTCTTTAGCTAGGTAACAAGGGGATCGATTCAAGATATCAAACGTCGAAAACCATTAACGGGTGAATGAGAAATTAGGCGTTGAAGTTGGCCACATCAATTGCTCAATTTTAAATGCACCCACATCTTGGAAATGAGGAAGAGAAGAGTAGTTCATCTACTCAAGGGTTGAGTACTATGGGCACGCCCTTTGGGCGATACACATTTTTTGTAGGAGAGAGGACCTAGCTATGGTCCACCACACGAGTGCGCGCGCGCGCCTCCGCCGCCGTCCGTCCGGTCGGCTCGACTCGGTCTTGGGTTCGGGCCCGTGACGTGGCGCGGTGCGGTGGGTGGTGGTTGGTTGGGCTTTATATTTTTGGGCCAGAAACTAACTATTAATCCATCCCATAAGTAAATTAATTTTACTAGTCTGAAAGTCCAACTTGAAACAAATTTAAACTGTCCCAACAGGTGTAACTTTTGCAACTGTTACAACCGTTGCTGCTCAAATTTGAACAGTCACGAACGATTTTGTAACTGCTCTTCTCCCTGCCTATAAAAGCAGCCTTCCTCTCTCAGTTTTTCCCATCCAAACTCTAGCAACAATTCTTTCTTTCTCACTACCAGTTTTTCTCAAAACAAAGTTCGGTTCGCCGGTACCGCATATTGTGCTTTCGTTTGCAGTACATGAAGACTTTCATCCTGGGGAGTAATTTGCCCATGTCTGTAGATAAATAAAACGAAGCACAACCAATTGTGGGGGAAAAATATTACTTCATGGAGATCGTTCATGAACAACGAGACTGTCTTCTATCTTGCTTCAGCGTTCGACAAATTAACTATATGTAAGTTTTATCGTTTCTGTATTTTTCATTATTTCTGTTAATATTTCTGTGTTAGTTTCTTCTTAAAAACACCAGTCTACTTTTCAACAATCGTGAAGTAATATTGTTATAGATATTTAACAAAATTTGTTTAACACTGAATTTTTAACAATATTATATTTCTGTAATCAAATTAGTTTACAGTCTTGTTATTATTATTCCGTAGAGGAAAAATCTAAAATACAAAACCAAAATACACCTATTTGCAAAAAAATAACCTAACTACCATCACTTTAAAATCTCATTTTCATGTTGGGTTTCTTAAGAAAAAATTGCAACTCAACCCCATTTTGAAACGGGGGCGCTGGCCCTAAAAACTCAAAATCAATTGGGCTAATTTAGTTGGATAAAAACTGAAACAAAAATATATTAATAAAAATTCAAAAGCTGACAATTAAAACAATAAAGATACTGAACCAATAAGAAAATAATATTTCGTCATTTACTTTTTCTCCAGTGATTTAACTACAATACTATTTCATTGTATCACAAATAATTCTAAATTGTTCTAGTCTTCTATGAACAATAATCAGAACATAAAACGTTTTTCCGAGGGAAGAAGAACATACAAAGTTGATAAGTAATGTTTGTAACAACACAAACTATTTCTTTCATAAAAAAACACAAAACTATTTATTACAAAAACATATGATGTTCATTGAATTTCAGTATAAATCGGTATATACTACGAACTACTCAAAAAAAACACATTAAGAGAACTGCTGTGACTATAAGATTTCTATAAACAAGGCAAGAGAAATTTAACAAGAAACACATTGATATATTGTGCCATTACAAATTTCAGCAAAGTAATGTCTGGAAAATTGTAAGAAACTTCCTAAATAAACATCAATTGCAACCTGTTCATACACAACCTAGGCAACTCCTTGTATGAAAATGGATATACGGTAACAAAAGTTGCAATTTAAGTCCTGTAAGCATTTGTCTTGACCACCTTATTTTGTAAGCCTTGGCCCATATGAACGCCTTCACGACCAAGCTTTTTTCAGGATCATCACTAATACTCCATGTAAACTAGACTACTGCCTTCATGAAGATCATGGACGCTCCAGTTGAAAGAATATGATCTGATGGTGCTTCTACTGTAATCCAAAAAAATCTAATAGTTAAATATGGCTCGTAGATGTAAAAAAATAAAATAAAAAATCATACCTTTAAACAGTTGGTATGTAGTGACAATTCAGTAATTCGTAGACAATCAAATTCTAGACGGGCTTTGTACCTGAATGAAATTCTAGAAACGGCCTGCAGATTGAGTCGGTGTAGGAGATTTGCAAGAACGTGCATTATGCCCTTCACGTTTACAATTTTTGCATAAACGGGCACGCTTTCGAGACTTGAAATCCATATCACAAGACATCCACTTTGTTTGTGGGCGGCCCCTGCCTCGCCGAAGAGCTCCATTAGGCTTGTAAACCACCCTTTCATATTGTGGCCAATACTCTTGGTGTTCGATTGGCATAAGTAGAATGTCATGAAATATGTAATTAATACAGGTGAATATTCACAGTCCTCGTCTCTTGCTCCGACTTCTATATTTTTTACCATTAGGCTCTGATTGGTTGGTTGTAAAACATTTTCCTGTAAAATGTTTTCCCTTGTTTTGGTGTTTTGGTGCTGTTTTGTTGGAAGTAAAATGTTTTCGTGTAAAATGTTTTCCCTCTAATGATGTAAAATGATTTACACATTTCGTAAGCCATTTTCCGGAGAGTGAAGGAGCACAACAACTCGTACTAACACATCCACCACCACTACCACCTACCTCCACCACGACCCTCCACCGCCACCCCATCAGTGCCAATTCCGTCACGGCCCACTGTTTTGGCAAGAGGTAACCAAACACGAGAAAATAATTGCAAAGAAAGATTTTTCACACAAAACATTTTACGCCCAAAATATTTTCCCTTGTAAAACATATTACTGCGAACCAAACAGAGCCTTCGTGTTGTGAAAGTAATGATCAAAAGAAACATTCAGTTTTCGATTTAATTGTTGTTGTCACTTGCGTGATTCCAAGTTCATTCACATCAAACAAATAGAACAATGTGGTCTTTCATTCATGTTGTTAAATAGTAATTAAAAATGCTAGGAATGCAGAAAAGAACAAAAAAAAAAGAGAAGAAAAAAAGCATTGCACATACTATGCTTGAACCTAACCAAAGAATAAAAGTGATTACCACCAGGCTACAACCCTCTTTTTATCTTGTTTTAGTAAAATTATAGTTTCAACTTCATTTGAAAAACAAAAGAAAGAAAAAGCAACTAAAAGTTGCTCTTCGTTTCGCAGACCTTCAATGAACTAGGTGATATGGGAATCCATTAGTTGTGTTAGTTAAAAAAAAAAAGTCTACTTCTAAGGTTGGATCTTGGAGGTTGAAACAAAAAAAGAAAAGAGACTACAGAAGAGACTACAGTTCCTTGTACTATTCAGCGTCTATCAGCCACTACAACAGATCCTGGTTTCAGCGACCAGTTTCCTTCCGACTACCAGGATTATGGTCTTTTAAAACAGTACAAATAGTCTTTTTTATCAGTTAGTCGTCTGACTTGTCGTCTTTTAGATTTTTAAAGACCAGCTGTGTTTCTGTCGTGAGGAAACGACTAGTCATCCGAAATAAAAAATTATCAACGACTTGCAGTTTTGTCGGGAGTGGATCTAAACACAAATTTGACCAAATTTTTGGGAGGAAATTATAATTACATGAAACTATTGAGGTAAAAACACAATTTTTCTAAATTTTAACTCCACCTATTATCATTAAGGTCGGCAATTAAAAATTTTAACAAACATTTTGGAGGGAAAAACTAACAATTCACGAAAATTTTAGAGCCAAAACCCAATTCATCAATTCATCAAAACATAAACCCTTGAAATTTTTCCAACTTATCTCATAGTTCCTCATTTTGATCTCTAGCTATTGGAGGGGAAACTAACAATTCACGAAAATTTTACAGCCAAAACCCAATTCATCAATTCACCAAAACATAAACCCTTAATTTTTTTCAAACTTCTCAGTTTCTCATTTCGATCTCTAGCTAGCTAGCTCTGTTCTTCTTCTTCACACCCCGCGGGCAAATCGATCGATTTTACAAGTCCTTATCTCTTCTCGATCTGTAGCTCTTCATCTGTTCTTCATCGATCGATACTCCCACCATAGCCTCATAACCACGAGACTATTATTCTGTGAGGTGAGAGTTAACCACGTCAATTGAAAGATGGAGGGATAGACGAGGCACTTAGATCTGGAACCCTGACGGGTCTGGTTGTCATCGATCGAAACTGCGGAGAACTTCGCCGAAGAATCGAAATTGCCTCAATACTCAAGTAATAATTCACTGATTCCATTTACAATTAATAGATTAGGTTATCTGTATACTGGGGATTCCTTTGTTCTGCGATGGCTTAGTGGTATCATATTTGAGGCTTTCTTTGTTCTTGATTCCAATACCTTGTTCTAGAGTTTTTTCTTTTTCTGTGTGGGTTTTATAACTCCTTTTCTGTCTTGAAGATGAAAATTTTCATTTCAATGTTTGAATTACTGACATGTTGAGTATGCTGATGTCGATAATTTTCAATTGTTTGGTATATGCATGAAGTTGTGTGATACTTTTGGATATAAGAATGTTATGTCTGTGATGGATGAAACTCAGTTTAGTTGATAGTCTACGTGTCGAAATTTATATATACGAAATTAAAGTTTTAAAGTCACCTTGCATTTGCTGCTTGCATTCCAATTTGCCAGTGAAATAACTTTTTGCGTCTCATTTGTGTGGACAACTTTGGTACTTTTCGCATTACGTGGTACATGCAGTCCACTAGTTATATATATATATATATATATATATATATGTATGTATAGCTATTTGTGTCATCTGTAGGTGCATTAGTGACTATTTGTGAGGATTTCGGAGGCCGTGATGATTTGGATCAATCTGTAGAATTCACTAGAGTGTAATATGCATGGCAAGACAAAATCCTTTTGCAGCATGTGATCATCTCTTATTTAGTTTTGATGAGTACTAATCTCACCCGGCCTCTTCATGCTCACTGAAGAGTCCGTGGTGATATGAATCTATTGAGTTCACTCTTTGAAACTGATAGAGTGTCATATGGGCAAGGCAAAATCCATTTGCAGCCTGTGATCATCTCTAATTTGCTTTTCATGAGTACTGATCTGAGCCTCTTCATGCTCACTGAATAGTCTGTGATGATATATATGGTTCTATCAAATTCACTTGTTGAAGCTTGTCGAGTGTAATATGAATGGCATGGCAAAATCCTTCTGCAGCTTGTTTGCTTTTCATGAGTACTGATCTGAGGTTCTTCCATGTCCCTACTTTTGGGTCTGAATTACAATATATCTTATGGCATCCTCTTACAGTACTATATCTTGGAGCATCCTCATAGGACCCTGATTCTTACTGTATAACCTATATATGCTGCCTATGTGTGACTTCTGATTCTGGCTTTAAATTTGGTAGTTCTGAGTGTGTTGTATTTGAGATCGATGTTAAGCAGGCGAGTTTATATGAGAGATCATAACAAGCCGTGATGATATGGATCCATTGATCACTTGAGAGATATTGTAATACATGTCAATATCCTTTTGTAGCCTGTGATCATCACTTATTATGTATTAAGTCACAGGTCTGAGCCTATGATCACTGTTATTGAAACAGTTTGGCTATTGTCAGAGAATTGTAATAATTTGCTATTCACTGAAACAGTTTTGCACTTCAGAGCCAGACTGAAGTAGTTTGTTCCTGATCATCTGTTATTGACTGTTTGTGTGTGCTGCCTCGTAGAAATGAATCGCAAATAGACTTACTATGCCGTATTTGTTGGCCGAAAAAATGGCGTATATAAGTCATGGCAAGAGTGTCAGCAACAAACAACGGGATACAAGGGTGCTTGCTTTCACAAGTATACATATTATGAAGAGGCTACGAATTCCTTGTTGGCGGATCAGGAACGCCGTCGTGCTGACATACTTGCCGCTCCGTCCAATTGTTTCGCAGAACGTGCTGCGTCTACACCAAAGAATAACTGCCTACTTTCCGGCACTGTTGGATTTTTGTTGGGCTTCTGTGTCGCATGTGTGGGATTTAAAATAGCGTCCTAGTTATGTTTATATAATCAATATATTTGTAATGTAGTTTGGATCTTTATTATTATGAATATGTTGCAATGTGTCTTGTAACATCATTTGGAACTCTCTAATCCAATACTTGGTTTGAAATATTTTATTACTATTGTTGTAAAATTTTGTGACCTATGATTTAATAATGGCAACTATATTGCTTGTTGATAATTGGCCTAAAGTCCGTAGATTGTAAATTAGTAATAGGCAATGAAAGTCTACAATTTAACATATTAAAAAGTAACTTGTACAATCAATGATCAACTCATAAGTCAATATGCAGCCAACGGTTAACTTTGCTGAAAAAATATAAAGGTTAGGTCAGATAAAGTGCACGGTGAACAAAAAGGAAAACTCTACGGCGTATGGTTAAGGCAAAAGTCTAATATGCAGGCAACGGTCAACTTCATAGTTTCCACTTAGAGAATCTAATATGTTAAGTCAAACAAGGTCAACGATGAACTAAATACTCTAATGTACAGTCAACGGTCAAATCCAAAGTCAATAGTCAAGGGTTAACTTTGCGGGTACCACTTGGTGAAACTATTAGGTTCGGTCAAAGGAAGACAACAATGAACTAAATTGTCAACTTTACGGCCAACGGTCAACTAAAAAGTCAATTACGTGGTCAAGTGTCAACTTTGCGGTTAGCACTTCGTGACACTATTAGGTTCGATTAAAGGAAGACAACAGTGAACTAAATAGTCAACTGTACGGTCAACGATCAACTCAAAAGTCAACTAAGTTGTCAACTGTCAACTTTCCGGTTAGCACTTGGTGACATTATTAGGTTCGGTCAAAGGAAGACAACAGTGAAGCAACTAGTTAACTTTACGGTAAACGGTCAACTAAAATGTCAATTACGTGGTCAACTGTCAACTTTGCGGTTAGCACTTCGTGACAGTATTAGGTTCGATTAAAGGAAGACAACAGTGAACTAAATAGTCAACTGTACGGTCAACGATCAACTCAAAAGTCAACTAAGTTGTCAACTGTCAACTTTCCGGTTAGCACTTGGTGACATTATTAGGTTCGGTCAAAGGAAGACAACAGTGAAGCAACTAGTTAACTTTACGGTAAACGGTCAACTAAAATGTCAATTACGTGGTCAACTGTCAACTTTGCGGTTAGCACTTCGTGACACTATTATGTTCGGTCAAAGGAAGACAACAGTGAACTAAATAGTCAACTGTACGGTCAACGGTAAACTCAAAAGTCAACTACGTTTTCAACTGTTAACTTTCCGGTTACGACTTGGTGACACTATTAGGTTTGGTCAAAGGAAGACAACAATGAACCAAATAGTTAAATTTACGGTCAACGGTCAACTAAAAAGTCAATTATGTGGTCCACTGTCATTTTTGCGGTTAGCACTTCGTGACACTATTAGGTTCGATCAAAGGAAGACAACCGTGAACTAAATAGTCAACTGTACGGTCAACGGTCAACTCAAAGTCAACAACTTTGTCAACTGTCAACTTTCCAGTTACCACTTGGTGACACTATTAGGTTCGGTCAAAGGAAGACAACAGTGAAGCAACTAGTCAACTTTACGGTCAACGATCAACTAAAATGTCAATTACGTGGTCAACTGTCACCTTTGTGATTAGCACTTCGTGACACTATTATGTTCGGTCAAAGGAAGAAAACAGTGAACTAAATAGTCAACTGTACCGTCAACGGTCAACTCAAAAGTCAACTATGTTGTCAACTGTCAACTTTCCGGTTACAACTTGGTGACATTAGGTTCGGTCAAAGGAAGACAGCAGTGAACTAAATAGTTAACTGTTCGGTCAACGGTCAATTCAAAATGTCAATTACGTAGTCAACTGTCAACTTTGCGGTTACCACTTGGTGACACTATTAGGTTCGGTCATAGGAAGAGTACAACGGTGAACTAAATAGTCAACTGTATGGTCAACGGTCTACTCAAAAAGTCAATTACGTAGTGAAATGTAAACTATGCGGTTACCACTTCGTGACACTATTAGGTTTGGTCAAAGGAAGACAACAGTGAAGTAAATAGTCAACTTTACGGTCAATGGTCAACTGAAAAGTCAATTAAGTAGTAAACTTATAACTTTGCGGTTACCACTTGGTGTAACTATTAGGTTCGGTCAAAGGATGACAACAGTCAACTAATTTACAAAACTGTCTGGTCAACGGTCAACGGTCAACTCTAAAGTTAATTATGTTGTCAACTTTCAACTTTAGGGTTACCACTTGGTGACACTATTAGGTTCGGTTAAAGGAAGACAACAATCAACTGTACGGTCAACGGTTAAATAGAAAGTCAATAACTATTACGGTCAACGTTTCTATCTCGAAAAGGTGAAATTAATCGATCAAACAAAGTCAATGGTTAACTTAAAAGTCTAGCTACTGATCTACAGTAAACGGTCAACTTTGCGGTCCCCACTTAACCCTAAAACTAATTAATATTCCGCTCTAGAGAGTTCACTCCGCAGTCAACGGTTAACTTTGCGATCTCTACTCTAAACCACTAATCCATTAGCATCTAATCGCGAGCTTGAGAGGTCACTAGTCAATGGTCTCCAACTTAATTTCATGTAAAACCTAAACCCTAAACCGTTTTGAGGGGATGGAAATTGAAATAAGTAAAAATATGGGACAAAGAATACAATTAACATAAATAAATATGGTGGGTAGAATGAATTAACAAAAATACGATCGGATCCCTATGCTCCACTCATTCTCTCCTTATCCACAAAATATCCTCTGGCGCGAACTCTCAAGCCCTTTCCCGCGACCTCTCAGCTCACCGACCGATCGAACAAACGCGCTTGAATCGATCGGACAACGGCTTAATCTCGTCTAACTGGTGCCTAAAAGTCGTCGGAGTGTTCACTGAAGCACCCACGACGTCGGTTGCGTCTTAGCCTCAAGAAAGCTCAATATGGTCTTTCTTCTATCAAAATCTGCTAAAATATTACTTGTTCTTATTGATATATTTTGTTACTTCTTGTTCTTGTTCATATATGTTGTTATCACCGGTCGATTCTTGCTGTAGAACTGCTAGAATACCTGTATTCAAACTAGGGATTTTTTATTTGGGGCTCCCTAGGGTTGAAAGGAAAAATATAGGGCTATTCTTCTGCTGTGTGGGTGTAAGTGTTCGTTCTTTAGTATGTTGTCATTTTCAAAATGTTTATTTGGGGCATTCATGTGTTTGTCTCTATGCATGAGAAGCTTATGTTATTTATTAACGTGCCAACGCCAGTGTGACTACTGACATGCATATTTTGAATTTGATACATGAACACTACCACTTGAGGAATGTCATGATATGTTCTGCCTAGCCCTCTATTTGTCTGTCTTTATCTTAAACTGTCAATCTGCTAGCTCTCTATCTCTGTGTGTTTAGGTCAATCCCGTACTCCTTAAACTTTGTGATTCGTATGTGGCGTTCAACTTGTGTTTTTGACTTGGCGCTATATTAATGATTATCTGAGTTCATTAGTATTGGTACTGTGAGTCGTAATTTGTTTTTTTGTGGATCCATCATGTTCCGTATTAAACATACTTCAGCTCTGATCGAATGTTCTTTGTTTCTTATGCCGATTTGTACAGAAGACAGGCGAATCGCAGCTTACTTTCTAAAACTAAGAAACTTGAAAGGAGGTAAAGTGCAAACTTACGTGGATGCAATTTATGATCATAACTTTTGTTAATATTTGGATTGTTTGTTGTCTATAATCTGTGCATAGTGTGTGCTACCAGTTACAATACTCCTTTATTCCAACCCCATTTGCATAATGTATTGAACAAGTTGCGCTGAAACTGTCACTAGTACATAGTAAGAGGTGGTGATGATATATCAGTGATTCGAATTTGCTTGTTCAAGCTTTCACTAGTACTGTAGGAACTTTCGAATTCGATCGTCGAAGCTGATAGAATGTAATATACTGGCAAGGAAAAATCATTTTTCATCCTGTGAGCAGATCTTATCTGTCTTTGATGATAACACTAATTTGAGCCTCATTTTATGAATTACACTGGACGACCGATTTGTACTTGTGAAGTTCAGAAATGCTTGTTTATTTATATACAGCTGTGGGGTTGGTATTCTGTGTGGTTGGTAACATGTTTTAATGTATACTTTTTGATATTATGTAATTCTTAACTAATAATTGAATGTGCACTCTTATTTGGTGTTCATCTCTCATTTGGTTTTCATGAGCACTGTAAGAGAGCGTGATAAAGTGGCTCTATCGATGGCACTGGTTGATGGTGAGACAATGTTATACGCAAGGCGGGGCAAAAATCCTTTTGAAGCATGTGTGATAACGCCCAGTTAGGGGTTATCTTTTAGCCTGATTTCACGAGAGTTTGTGTCGGAAATAGCGGTTTTTGCCGGAAAATGCCTTAGAATGCCTCAGGAATCTAGAACGAGATGTTTGTTTGTACTTTCTGGATTTCTGCTTATTTATTGCTATATTTGGATATGATCGCGGGTTTTCGTTCGTGTTGCCTTTTCAGGAAAGGGTTCGGAAGGTGAATCGGGAAGCGTGCCGGGACCTAGCCGGGACCGTCTCGGGAAACGTGCACAAGACCAGGTCAAGACGGGAACACGGAAAAGCAGGAGAACACCAAGGGAGGCAAACCGGGAGCGTCAGGCAGAAGAGTGGGACCCAGGGGACCCAACCAGGCCCACCAAAAGACCAAGCAGGGCCCCCATATCACCCCCCTGCCTGCGTATATACGCAGCCTTGCGTATATACGCAGGCAGGGAGGGTGATATGGGGGAGGAGGATTTTGGATCTGGTTGCGTATATACGCAACCCTGCGTATATACGCAGCCAGTTTGACTTTTTGGTCAAAGACGGTGGACCGATGGCAGATTCCGTAATTTCTGGCGCACGCGTTTCGGGGAAAACAACACTATTTAAAGACTTGTCCAGGCTCGTTTTGAAGACACAATACAATTCTCAGCACAACCGAAGGGCAAGTCAGAGCATTCACGGAGAGCACGGAAGCGCGATTCGAGATTCGAAGACTTAGTTTGATTTCGTTCTCTCTCTTTATATTCAGAAACTGCGTTTTGTATTATGTCTAGTCGTAGCTAAACTTCTTACCTAGGTTCTCGGTGAACCTAGGGTTTCATATCCATATTTTATGACTACTTCGTTTATGGATTCATGATGACTGTCTTAATTCAGCAGTTGTATCTGTTTTTCTGGTTTTGATTATTATCGTATATGCATGATAGGATTGATCACCCAGGATTGCTATAGACCCGAGCTTGTAGGTGAAAACGTCAAGTTAGGGTTAGGAAGAAAAGCCAGGATTTAGTACCTTACCCTGATAGACCGACCAGAGAAAGGGAGATAGGGCTAGCACGGAAAAACGTGAGACCAACTGTTAGAGAATTTGACCCGGGCCATTCGGACAGGTTAGAAACCCTAACAGGATTAGACCGAGACTGCAGATTTAGGCAGCTTAACAAGAATCCGAAAGTCTGCAGGATCGGGATTACGTGTGGAATCTGAAAAGTCACTGCACAACTGGTACGTTGCACAGATATCGAAACTGCTGAGTGTTTTCATAATCGAACGTAAAACTGAAATCTGTAGAAACCCTAGGGGATCCTGGAGCCTAGTTCTCATCTATTATCGTAACAACCGATTCAGCTTATTTCAGAAAACGTCACAAAAAATATTTACGTTCACGTTTTTAATTTCTGTTTTTAGTTTAATTAATTGCAGTCACAACCTACTCCTCCTTGTCACTACACTCGGTAAACCGAAACTGACAACGTGAGAAAACCCAAAATAGTCATCGTGGGAACGATCACCCGAGTTTAAAATACACCCGGTATTACAAGATTCGTACACTTGCGACAGCACGTTAGTTTGCGCATCAATGTGTAGTACACATTACTTGGCTCTGATTACAGATCTGAGTCTCTTCATTCTCAGTGAAGAGTCCGTGATGATATGGATCTACATTCAATCGAAAGAAAGTTACACTTGGCCGTTGTTCAGTTCGCGCGATTGTGTGATATCGTGAGTTGCACCTTTTATGTGTTATTCTCTGTTCTTTTTGACGATGTGACTATGCATGTTCCTGCATGTACGTGTTGTCTGCATGTCTTGTTTAAGATAGGTTTTAGTAGGGCAATATATTTGTCTACTCTTAATTGTGTAGGCTCAATGGATCATGGGTGGATGTCACTGGGTGATAAGTTTTCTCCTGAATACACTAAAGGAGTTTCTGGGTTTATGGAGGTTGCTAGATTGCATAGTGATAGTTCTAATAGGGTACGATGTCCGTGATGTAGTTGTGTTAATGTAGTTTATGAAAGTGTTGAGCAAGTTAAAGAGCATCTGCATCTGAACGATATACAAAAGGACTACACAGTATGGACCAACCATGGGGAGGAAAGTGTCAGTATAGGTTATGGTACTGCTGCTAGTTGGGTTGATGACATTGCAGAAACATGTGATGACATGGTGAGGTTGATCGGGGACTTGCAGGAGGGAACGCTTCCCTCGCCCGGTTCCGTACCATCCAACGATGGTGGGGGACCCCATGAATTCGACATGTTGTTGAAGGATGTGCATTTGAAGCATACCGTGGGTGTCAAACATTCTCTAAGTTGTCACTCATCGTCAGGCTGCTTCATGTTAAGACAATTTGTAAATGGAGTAACAAATCTGTAAACTTGTTGTTGGATTTTATTAAAGAGTTAGTACCTCCTGGTCACTCAATACCTAAGTCATTTTATGAAGCAAAAAAAGTGTTGCTTGGAATAGGGCTAGGATACATCATTATCCATGCGTGCCCTAAACACTGCACATTATATTGGAAAGAAAATGAACACCTAGACCATTGTCCAAACCCTGATTGTGGTGAGCCTAGATATAAGCCCAGTACCACAAAGGGAAAAAGAGTTCCTAGACATGTTCTAAGATACTTTCCAATTAAACCGAGGGTGCAAAAGTTTTTCATGTAAAAAACAACCGCTAAGGCAATGAGATGGCACAAGGAAGAGCGTTTCCAGAATGGCTCAGTCATAACTCATCATGTCGATGCAAAGCAGTGGCAAGAGTTTGACCAAGCGCATGAGTGGTTTGCTATAGATCCCCCTAATGTGGCCTGTTGCTGATGGATTTAATCCATTCGGCATGATGAATAGTGCTTGCAGTATGTGGCCTGTTGCTGCACGGCAGTACAATATGTCCCCTGAGGGGTGTCTTAATGAGGATTTTCTGATGATGCCGCTTCTGATACCAGGCCCAACATGTAATATCCCGTCCCACATCGAGATATTGCGGATTGATATTGTTGATGAGATGTATATATGGTATGGTTGGAGGATTCTAATATCCTGTCCCACATCAGAGATTTGTGAGTTCGAAATCAAGTACATGGTAAACCTTGTGGATTACTACTAGCACCTTCAAGGCTTAAGCATTTTTTACGGTGGTACGGGTAAATAAGTTGTTGGGACAGTAATCCACAGGTGTTACAAATGGTATCAGAGCTAACCCTGGTCCTGCAAGGGCTCCGTTGCGGTTCTCCGCTAGCCAAGGGGATACGTGATTGGGCACCCTCGACGAGGACGTCGAGTAAATAAAGGCGGGGGGATTGTAATATCCCGTCCCCCATCGAGACATTGCAGATTGATATTATGGATGAGATGTATATATGGTATGGTTGGAGGATTCTAATATCCTGTCCCACATAAGAGATTTGTGAGTTTGTGTACATGGTAAACCTTGTGGATTACTACTAGCACCTTTAAGGCTTAACCATTTTTTTCGATGGTATGGGTAAATAAGTTGTTGGGACAGTAATCCACAGGTGTTACACAACGTCCCCGGGATACGCAATCGATACCTAATTGCGTTCCTTAGTTGATGAGCTGAAAGAGATGTTGGAAGTAGGTGTCGAGACCTATGACGCAGCAACTGGTGAGCGATTCATCTTACATGATGCACTTTTTGGGACCATTAACGATATTCCCGCCTATGCAATGATGTCGGGATGGAGCACCAAAGGAAAACTAGCTTGCCCACCCTATAGCAAGGACACAGATTTAATCAGGCTACATTTTAGTAAGAAGCAATCTTATATGGGTGCTCATAGGTTCCTGGGGACGAATCATAAGTGGCGTACTAGTAAAAATTTTGGGAAGAGGGAAATGAAAAAAAATCCAAAGGAGTTAACGGCGGATGACATTACGAAGCAGTTAGAGAAACTTCCCAAATATTTGAGATTGAGGAATACGGAAGCAAATCGCAAAATGAATTTGAACCGTCCCCCCGTAAGAGTTAAATTTGAAGAAAAAAATATATTCTTCGACCTACCTTTTTGGCATGAACTTAAAAAAAGACACTGGCTGGACGTAATGCATATCGAGAAGAACATTTGCGAGAGTCTTGTTGGGACGCTGATGGGTACCGAAGGCAAAAGTAAAGATCATGAAAAAGCACGAATGAACTTAAAGCGTATGAAAATTAGGCCGGAATTGCATCTGTCAGAAGAAAATGTTAAGGAGAAAGTAAAACTTCCCAAGGAACCATATACCTTGGACGCATCCGGTAAGAAAAGTTTATGTGAATGGTTAAAAGCGATTAAGTTTCCAGATGAATGTCTCACATCTGCTCGATCTATCTTCACAGAGTTGAAACATGATTTAGTAGGACTGAGCGAAACGGTGGGCAGGTCAACACTAGTGATATGCCGAATCTGTCCATATTCGATGGTGCAGCTCACCCTTTGACGGGGTCATCCTTTTACGAGCTGTCAGCAGAGGAATATGAGCAGATCAGTTGGTAAATTTTACAAAGCTATACGGTGGTTGAGCCGTATTTGATGTGAGTGGTTCAACTATAAAATTTGCTTAATTATTGGATGACAATGCATTAAATTTTTAAGCGTACTTAATCCTGATATAACACTGAATCCAGAGAGCACCGCAAAGAAATCCATGAGCTTGAAACTGACCAGGAACGTGGGGATCATATGCATCGGCGGGAGTTTCCTTACTGGTTAAAACGACATGTAGGTTTTTCGTTCTATTGGCCTTGTCATGAGTTATATGTATTTGAATTCTTATTAAAAATTCAATATACATCCGTTCATTCAGATGGTCCGAAAGCGCCTTGACAAATCAGCAGAAGCAATCGATGGACTGTATTCAATCGCTTGTGGTGCTACAAGAAAGTGTGTCGGTATAAGGCTTGTGTTGTGAATGGCCTAAGGTTCCGCACGTGTGCCAATGATGAACATAATACAACCCAGAATTCCGGAGTTGTTATGCTATCAGAACAATTAGGCAAGGAAATTGATTATTATGGTACAATAAATGGCATCTTTGAACTAACATATCCAACCCACAATCGGGTTATGGTATTCAAGTGTGATTGGTTTAATGTAGGAGATAAGAAAGGAATTAAGAAAGTTGGCCACTTTACTTATGTAAAAGTCTCTTGGACTTGGTATAAAGATGATCCTTACATTTTTGCAACCCAGGCTGTTCAAGCCTTCTATGCTCCCGACATTGTTGTGGGTAGGAACTAGCGAATAGCGCAGAAGATAGAAGCTCGATCTCATCAGGTCCCAAAAGCGAATGATGGAAATATAGACAGACGAGTTGAGGATGCTTATCAGCAGTCATCAAACAGCGTTGAAGAGTTTGAAGTAGATGTTAACATAGATGAGGTTTTGCCTACTCAAATTGTTCAGGATCCCCCTACTGTGGACCCTAATTATTTCGACAACTTAAAAGAAACACTTGGCTAGGATTATGCATCTGAGAATGACACAGACTACCGAAGTGAAGATGGTATCGCTGATGATGATTACGATACAGATCTTAGTGATTTAGATTGATGATCTGTTTAAGTTGTTTTGTTTTAGATCATATGTTGTACATGAAGGTTTGTATTTCCTGCCTGCTGTTTTTTTACGAAGAGGATTACGAAAACTCGATTGATTGATTTGGTGAGGATTACGTAAATTGTTGACATGGCAAGTAATTCAAATATTCCCAGTTAATATTACATGGTCCTGTATTGACATTTGCTATATCCTGTAAATAAGAAGATTACATGATGTTGACGACCTAAAAGATTAGACGGTCAGGTCGAATCAGTCCACTAAAAGCCGCGGCGGACATTACGTCGTCCGGAAATCATGGTGAGAGTTGTCCTACGTTATTGCAACTTTTATGTCTTTACATATTATTGACTCATACTGCAGATATTTCCTTTCTTGTGGAGTTACAGAAACTGGTTCGACAAAAGTTTCTACAAGCACGCACAACATCCAGGACATAAAGAATCATTGTGTTGGTGGTGATGCTGCTGCGCAGAAGGTGAAGATAGAGATGATATGTTATGTTCTGTTATTGTGAACGCTTATTTATATGTAAAGTACAATGTTTATTTTCACTTTACGTTAGTCTTTTTTTAACTTAAATATTTTGGTAGCTATAAGTTCCTTACGTATATCTCACAACGTGGTTAATGAAGAAAATTGCCCAAGGCAATCCGACGAAGAGGTTGGCCAAGCTCGACGGCACTGGCAGCCATCGTGGTTAATATGACCCTTCGTCTGTGTTTGATGTATCGTTACTGTATCTGCTGTGCTTATAATCTTACAAGTCTGTTTTGTAATTCTTAGTCCCCGCAGGATCGCATGTGCTGAGGAGCAGCGCTTCCAATATTTCTGAAAGGCGTACAAATGCGGAAGGCTGTGTCGAAAAGAGAGACCAGTTTGGGCAGCGATGGCCGAAATGGACGTGCTGACGCTGGTGCTGGAGGGGTTACATTGCAGGTAAAACTGTGAAACTGATGATATTTCTGTCTTATTGGAATTGCATTGCTTCCTCACCTCTCATTGTTGATAATTTAGAATAAGGCGTACAATGTACCACCCGGTTATTTGATGGAACGGGCTAAAGCAAAAAACCTTGAAAATCGAATGCTGCGAGGAAGTTGAATATCGACCAAGAGGGTAAGTTCTAACAGTATGTTAATACATTTAATTAGCATTTCAATCTTGTGTTGATAGGAAGGGAAACTAAATCACTTTGGGAATGAGGTTCTATCTAATATTACTATCGTCTATTTTGGCAGCTATGAATCGGGAAAAGAAGCCGAAGAGTGCCGGTTCCGACATGGATCCGGGAACCACCACAAGTATTAAGGTGATCAGGACTATAATTGTTTTTTTAATATTCATAGTAATCTTGAATTGTGACGTTTTTTGTGCAAACGTTGTAGGTCATACCACCTGTGGAACAGAAAGCTAAATCCCTGCACGAGAAATGCAACAGTACTGTTGGCGGTGGTCATAAAGAAGCTGTGAAGAGGGCTACGTCTACTGCAGCACGGACGCCTCAGTTTCTGGCCAACATTCAGGTAATGTAGATGATGTTTGGACCAAGTTACTACCACAGTTTTGTTTATTATTACTAATAATATTTGAAATGTACCCTTTTTAATGTGCAAATGTTGTAGGTTTTACCAACAGCCAATCAACACTGTAAATCCCCGCGCGGTAATGCTACAACTGTTCATGGGGTTCCTGGACCAGCTGACAAGAGGTCTCCATCTACTGCAGCTCGGGCAGAGCTGTTTCCGTCAAACACATAGGTAATGTAGATCATGTTTGAACCAATTTACACCGCCCCTGTTTTCTTTCATATTACCGTTAGGATTGAAATGTAACCTTTACGTGCAAACGTTATAGGTTTTTCCACCTGTGATCCAGCAACGCAAATCCCCCCGTGGGAAAGGAAGGACTATTGAGGGGGGTAATGGTCAAGCCCAAAATAGGTTTACGCCTAAGGCTGCAGTGGCGGAGGAGATTCTCTCTGACAGTGAGGTATATGTGTGATATGACGAACCAGTCATGGATTATATTATGGTTTTCGATATTTATTTTAAATGCGACTGATGGTTTTGCTCACTTTTTTTATGACATGTTTCCTTTTGATTCCTAGTTGATAAGAAGATCTGCTGAAAGGCTTTCTCAACCGGATGGTAACATTATATCCATTTCCGCTTACATTGTACTTGTATTTGGTTTGATGGTTTTTTGTTTTTGGTGCTTTTACCTAGCTAGTGATTCCTGTTCTCATTCGCAGTTGCAGTGGGATCAAGAGGATTGAAAAGGAAGCACATAAAAGAATCGTACAGTTTGGTCGACGAGGTGGGTATTCGTGAATGATTACTAAATTTGAAGATTGTTGATTGTCGTACATGAGCTCGGTAGGTCTATGTCTTACTGCAGGCCGAAGAGGAATCACAGGAAATTGAGCCACGGTTGCCACCATTGACTAGGTGCCGCAAGATTGTTGACATGACAATGAGAGAGCTGAATGCTGGTGAAATGGCTGCTGCTATCAGTACTTATACAGTTAACATGTTCCTTTTTTTTTAAATTTATTGCTTCAGCTCAGACGTTTTAATGTTTTCTTGCAGAACGTGACGTCCCATGCTACAACACCGAGGAGATCGCAGCGGCTTCAACAAGTTGGGTCCCCCTCGTCCCCCAGGTCCCCCTTTACGTCGGTGGCTCAATCCGCCCCTACACTGAATGACCAAGGGGCCCCACCTAAATCAAGTATGTATCTCATTTCTCTTAACCCACCTAATATATACCTTTTATGATCCTAATGTAACTAATTAGTAATTAATTATATTGTGGCAAGTCCGCCTTCAAGCAGAAGAGGAAGAGGCGTGACCCATGGCCTTTCAACGAGGAAGAAATTGGGCGAGGGAGAGAAGTTATCTGTGAACATCCCTCTTGGAAAGAAGAAGCCAGTTGGCGACAACTGCAGAGGTGGGTATAGCAGTGCAGAAGAATGCACCACTTGACAAGTCTAGCTGGAAAGATATGGACGAGGTTGCCCTGAAACCCATATATGATCATCTTCAATTATATGCAGGGTCTGTTTAACCTCGACTTCAACAGAAAAACTACTCTGCGAGCCATCAATTAAATGGCGAAGGAAGATTATAGTGAGTACCGCTATAAGCTGCACATACACTTGAAGAACTTCCGCACTCCCGCTGAAGAAATTAAAAGCCCAGAACCAAGTGTCTCCCAGGAGCAGTGGGAAAAAGTGTGCGCACTTTTTCAGACAAATGGGCGGAAGGTAAAATATTGTGTGCTTTTTCATTGCAGAAAACTAATTTAGGTTCGCTTTTGACTTCATGTCCACTATTACGTCATTGAAGTGTAGGAGTGCCAGGGCTAAGTTGAACCGATCAAAAGTCAAAAATCTTTCTACCGCAGGTTCAAAATCCACCGTTTAGCATTTATATGAGATGGTAAGTTCCATGTCATCCGCTCTTTCACATCACTTTATAAGTTTCACAGCTAGAACGTATTTCCGTATGAAATATTTAATTGGAATATTATCTTGTGCAGGAGAACCCCTCCCTCATAGAATACTACAAAATGACACACACCAGGAAGAACTCAGGGTCATGGGTAAGTGCGGATGCGGAGGAGAAGCACGTTAGTTTCGTAATTCCCTCACCGTGTTTTATTTTACATGTTATGGTTTTAAGGTTTTATGCTTTGTTTAAACTACAGAGAAGGATGGTGGAGATGCGAGATAATGATACAGAGAGGTTGCTGCCCGAAGATAAGATAGTGGACATGGTTGTTGGGGCAGGAGTGGATTTGTAGAGGGATATGGTGCTGGTCAGCTCCCGATGACTGCATTCACGTTTCAAGAAGGCATAGAGGATAATGAGTCTAGGGTTGCTGAAGCACAAAGAATGGTTGAAGCTGCTGAGCTTAGGGCACATGTTGCAGAGAAAGGAGCCGAGGATGCCAGTAGAAGAGCGGAGGAGGCTGAGAAAAAGGCAAAGGAAGCCGAGAAAAATGCTGAAGAGGCTGTCAGAAGGGCAAATGAATCTTTCAACCTTATGACCAGAATGGAAAAACGGCTTAAGAACATGGAGTCCTTGATGGCCAACCAGCTGATGGTCGAGAAGGCGTCGAGCGGGCATCATTGATCATCATCTTCGTAGGAATGTTAAGGTAATTAAAGTGTCATTTTCATTTTGGTATGTGAATAAATGACATGTTGAGTATGCTGTGTAGATAAATTAAATTTTAGTTGTTCTGGTGTATGCATGAAGTTGGGTGGCACTTTTAATTTGGATATAGTTGAAAGTGATGTCTCCCAGTACGTCCTGGATATATGAAACTAATTAAGTTAGTTGATAATGTGACCTCCAAATTCATTTTTACGAAACTAAGTTTTAAAGTATACCATGGCTCTTGGCTTATTGTGTTTCGTTGTACCTGGTGAAATAAATCTTTGCGTCTCGTTTACTTGGACAACTTTGTTACTTATTGTTGTGTTGTTCTTGTCGATTACGCGTGGAACATGTAACTCCACCAGTTGACTGATTGATAGCTATTTTTGTGGTTGCAACAGTTGTGACTAATTTTGAGAATTTAAGTAGTTGTGTCTTCAGGACAAAATTAAACAAAAAGTTCAGGAAAATAACATAAAATAAAACAAGAAAAAGAACATAAAATAGAAGTCTGGCTAGTGCTCGAGCTTGTGGTTTGATGGCTTCGCATTGTCGTTCTTCAGACGTTCATCTGTCGGGGGTCTCAAAGATTTGTCCCGGAAGCCCCCCTCTCCTGTGTATCTCTTCTTCATCTTCCGTAGTATCTCGTATCTTCTTTCTTATCTCATCAGCGGGCCTTCCTCAAGCCTATCTCTCTTCTTCTTAAACAACCGAACAGCAGGCTCGTTGTCACTGCTTGAATCATCATCTGAGATGATTATTGGAACATACTCATAGGACCCTGGTAGTCCTGTGAAAGGACTGGTGACCTCCTCCTCTTCACGCAGGCATTTGCGAATGGGTTGAATGGTAAGAATATTCCGGGGAGGGGATTTTCTGTGTCTGAGAATGAAATGGAGGTTACAAATTAAATAGGGAGGGCAGGTCCATTAACCTATCATTAATTTTTTGAATTCAAACAGTTGCAATCCAGTGTTTGTGGGTGCATATATGTATGGTTATCACTGGTTGGTGGTTTTTATGATGTTCATTTACGAGGCATGTATTAAGTTCATTCATGATGAGGTAGTGGCGGCTATGTGAACAGTTTCAGTTGTTGGAATTTGTTGAACATTAATTCAAATAATTGGTGGAACCACATATTGTTTTACAACGTTCGGTGTTTGTGAATACTTCGTTTGGATACTTTTTCTGCTTTTTGGGCCTGCAAGCTACTGGATGTCAAGCATACAATGTAATTTTCACAAAAATATTGACTACAGTACAACAACATTTTAGTTTTATTTCCCTCGTCGTGTTCAATTTTCATGAACTGTTATTTCTTTTCTCCTGCTTTGTTTGAAATCACAACAATGACGTCGATTACAGCTCCGCCAGCAGCAGCAACACATCCATATGCTCATCCCGTCATCAATGCGCCAACAAAACGAACACTTCTCCGCCATCCTTCTGAGGTACAAGGGTTAAAGAAATCTGAACAATGTTTTGAATTTAGAAATTTGAACAATGTTTTGAATTAGGAGGAATTGTTGTGGACATGCATTGTAATTAATAGTTGGAGGAAGTTTCTGTGTGGATGTGTATATGGCCGGGTTTTGTGGCTTGCTTCGAACAATTGAATTCTTGCAACTGTTGGTGTAAGTTTGGATTACGCTTCGATTGAAAAGTAGTATTTTGAAACTGCTGGTGTTGTATGTGTGTATGCATGGGTGATAAAAAATGATCACCTGGCTAGCTAATGGTTTTTTTTATGAGCAGGTATTTAAGAAATATGTGAGATAGGCGACTACGTTAGTAGTCATCTATGAGGAACACCAAAATAAAAAGACGACGAGGAACTTTTCGACAAATACATATACGACGATCAAAGCGGTCGTGGAAATGAAGTTTAAAAAAATAAAAAACACAATCCAATAAAAGTTAACAACGACGAGTAAAGTCGTCTCTATTATACCTACTGAAATACTCGTTTTGTAGCTATGGATATTTTGTGTAATTATGATATATGTTGGGAGTTAAGTGTAATTATTGGGAGTTGTTTATAATTGATTACTAGCAATTGGGGGTCTTTGTGACATTAATATAAAAGTTGTAGTATCTTTTAATCGAGTTTGGGTGAGGTTATCGCCTTTTTGGCTAAACTATTGCGGTTGAAGTGTCTTTTTCAACTGATTAGTTATCAGTTTGACCTGGGAATTTTAATTGATGGAAACAAATATTCCCATAAACTTTTATTCCTTCCCATCAATTACTTCTTTCTTTCTTGGTCCAAAAAACTATAAAAAACTAGATATTTTTCCTTCTTTTTTTCCCCAACACACGTCTCTCTCTCACACCCGACCCTCACACTCTCTCTCATCTCTCTCTTTGGCCGACAACAAGAAGAAGCAGCGCCAGCACCACCGCCGCCTCTCTCTCTCTCTCTCTCTTTCGTGCGCAGATAATATGTTCTCTCTCTCTCTCTCTCTCTCTCTCTCTTTCGCTCTCTTTTCTCTTTATATATTCTCTTTTCTTTTTCTTCTTTTTTTTTTCTCCCTTCCCGTCCGTCCGTCCGACCCTCCATGGGCGGCGGTCTTTTGCTCTCTTTTGCTCTCTTTTGCTCTCTTTTGCTCTTGAGTTCTTGTTGATCTCTTGTACTCTTGAACTCTTGATTTCGAATCATGTATGAAGCATGTAATCTTAAATTTTCAGATTTATATTGTTAGTTTCATCGTTCATGGAATCGTATGATTAGTAATCAAGTTTTAGGGTTTATCATGTTCATGGGTGATGGGAAAAACCTAGTTTGGAGGAGAAGTTTGATTAAGAAATTTGGGTGATTGGATGATCATATTATGTGGGTAACAACCTGATTTGATGTTGGGAATCATGTTATATTAGGTTTAGTATGAATATAGGATGAATTAGATGCTTGGGGGAAAAGTTTCATGAAAATTGATAATTTCCGTATGTGTGTTTTGGGTGAAATTGGAAACTTGAAACTAGTGTAACTTTTGATCCAAGAATCGAAATTAAGATCCGTTTGAGGCTAAACCTATTCTTTCGAATGTCTTGAATCTAATGATTTTTTTTGTACCATGATCTATTTGGTAAACTGGAGATATAAATTGGTGGAGTTAAGATAGGTTATGTATGCTTTAGGTTAGAGGATTTTGGGGCAAGGTTTTGGGTGTTGTTTTGAAGTATGAATTAAGTGGGATGTTAGGTTGGTGTTAGAACCCTAAACCATTTACTATCATGTGCATGTAGATAGTATAGCGAGTATATTGCTAGAATAATTGTGTTGATTAGTATATTGTTACGTGTAGGTGACGAGTTCGCCAACTACGAGTACGTAGAGTACTTTGATTGATTACGATAGTTGGATTTTTCTTTGAGGTAAGTAAACGTGCCAAGCCTAGTGTTCTTATATCTCTTCCGTGTCAATTGAATACTTTGATTTGTTACGTCTCAAAATGTGTTTACGTGGTACATGACTTGAAATACATGATTTCTACATGTTAAATGCTTTTGCTGAAAACATCACCATGATATTATTGAACTATAACGTAAAGTGGAAGAAGTTGTGCGGGGCCATTATTATTATTATTATTATTATTATTATTATTATTATTATTATTATTATTATTATTATTATTATTATTATTATTATTATTATTATTATTATTATTATTATTATTATTATTATTATTATTATTATTATTATTATTATTATTATCTTTGGGCGTGTTGGCTGCGGTCCCGTCCCTTTCGATCCGGTTGCAAGTCCCTGGATAGCGGCATGTACTCACTCCTCTGGCAGACGTAGTCTTAGGGGGGTGTTGACACTTAAGTCCTGGAAGCTGTAGTTTATTTGAGTTCCCCCGTCACAACGAATTAATAATGATGATTTTGGATTTGAGTATGCTAATGGAAAAAGAATTTGCAAGGTTTTGATTTTCCTTTAAGGAATAATGGTTGTAATGGAAATCGTATGGAATTGAAAACTTATATGTTTCATACAAGTGTCAATTATATTTTACTATGATTTGGAAAAACTCTTACTCTCATGAAAGAATCACTAGTTTTGAAAGTCGTATCGTCGTTTTACATGCTTGGATGTTTCTTACCAGTATTTATTGCTGATTTTATGCTGTGGTGTCTCTTTTTCTTTCCGCACCACATGTCTTGAAGATGGGACTTTGGATTAGAAGGGATCGCGAATCACACATTAGTTTATTTCTTAGTTGAACACTTAGTTTCTTTTTGAGAACGTTAGTAGTATGTTTTCTTTTGTTTTGGAACGGTTTGTTAGTTTTAAACACTTAGTTTGTTTGCCCAAGTTTGGGGGCAAGACAAGGTTTAATTTATTTTGAAAAATGCTTTTAGTTATTGATTTTGGTTGGTTGTTAGTTTGAGACCTGCTTTTAACATCCTTGTATTCGGGTTCCTCTCGGGTACGGAGTGGCACCCCCGGGTCTCTGGCTGGTTAAGACTATTTTCGGGGTGTTACAGGTGGTATCAGAGCCCGGAATTTTATAAATGAAGTTAAAATCTGTTAGGGTAACAAAAATGGACATAGGAAAAATAATTTTAAATTCGACAAGCCGTTGGGTATGTGGGTATAATCGTTAGGATTGTTGTGTGTGTTAGTCCTTAGAAAATTGAATAGAAAGTGTGTACAATCACCCATCCACTCCTAGTCAAGAGTTTTACACGCCCGAGTGAATACGTAAGTTGGTTTGGATTCGTTTCGTTGGAGATCGGGTTGAGATCAAAAGGTTGGACGATTTTTTTTTTTCTTTTTTTCCAAGAAGTCTTGTATGACTCAAATTTGAAGTTTTGGGAGTTGTGCTCAAGTTATCAGAGTAGTTAAATTTTTGTTACGACATATACCTTGTGAAATTAGAGATTTATTAAGTTGTTTCCTCTTGTAGATGGCTAGAACTAAGCATACGACAAGGAAGCGTGTGATGCCAATTGAGAAGCACCCTGTTGTGACACATTGGGTCGAAGGTGAAGACTTTCCAGATTTTTGTGACCGTGTGATTCAGTATTGTGAGGATAGGTTCCATGCCTTATATTTTCCTCGGTATAGGAATCCAGCTTTTCAGGCTTACTGTATGGTGAAGGCACTACCTATGAGACCCATGTTTGGGGAAATTATTACAAAGTATAGCAACATCATGGGCAGGTTCAATCGTCTGAATGATAGGGATTATCGTTGCCAAGGTGAATGGACGGTAAGTGCAGATTTTATATGCAAGCTGTTGATGGAGACTCATCTTAATTGGCAAAGTTATACAGTTATTGAGATAGAGTCCAGTGATGACGAAGAGGTGATCATTATAGACTCTAGTGACAATGAGGAAGTCGAAGAGGATCCAGTGGAAGATGTCGATGAATACCCCGAGATTGAGGAGGATCCCATGGAGTATGAAGGAGTGAAGAAGACACGAGTGAAAGTGAAGAGCACGAGTATGATGCCAATAAAGAGGAGGAGTTGGATGAAAGCGATGAGGACGAGGATTAAGCTTGTTAGAATTCTTTAGATTTCCTAGACTTGATGCATTTTGAGTTTTATTATTGGTTTAAATAAGGCTATGATGCCAGACAATACTTTGAATTTTCTTGGATGATTTCTTTTGCATAGTCACTTTTGGGCTAGAGACGATTGTTGGTAGCTTAATTAGGTGGATTTTGTTTTCGTGATGGAGACGATACTCATGTTTTGAGAACTCGATTTAAGGAGTTTAATAAATTTAGCTTTCTGAATTTTGGGAGTATGATTTGATGAATCAAGGTTGTATTATGTTTTTTTACCATTGATTAAGTGCTTAGGAAGCGTTCATGAAGTTAGAACGCAAGGACATTGATTTTTGATGTTGTTGAGTCTGCGCAGCAGTGAGTTTTTGTTGTAACATACGTGTGTAATTTTGGAGTTATTTTTCCTTTATTTTTTTCCAGAAAGTAGACATACCAAGGTATCTCCCATAAAGTTTTTTGGCTCCATATGAGTTCTGGAGATTTAGTCATGAATTTTCCAAGTGGGATGTTCAGTAGCAGAATTGTAAAGTGACTTGCTGTAGTATTTTTGATTTTTACCTACCTTCCAAATCTTGTTTGATTCTCAAATTTTTATGGTACATAGTAGACACAAAGGGCTAAGTCTGGGTGAAAGCCTAGATCATTTTGAAGGATTTAAAGTCAGTTTATGACATTGCAAAATCTGAGTTTATATTCTGGTCGCCTGTGACAGAAGCTGTATTGATCTTTGAATAACTTGAGTTCTATATATTATAACTCAGAAATGTTGTTACACCCCCAAATTTGTAATTTTTGCTTGGACGATAGATAACTTTCCCGATTTTTAAAGGAAGCATGGAAAACGAGACGTGATCAGCCTATGTGTAATTGTATGAGAAATTGATTGTTTGGCGAACGATGTGCAACCTTACTTGCTTAATTGCTCATTAGGAGACATATGTTTCTTTCTTACTTGTACTTCATGGTATGATTAAATAATACAATAGGTTATAGTGTAGGGGTTATGACTGATAGACCACATCCGTAGTACACCAGGAGAAGTTGTCAAGATCCAATGGCAGACAACAACAACAAAAACAACAACATGGAGCAATTCTTTGTTCAATTTGATCAAATGGCTCAGAACATGAACCAAGGAGAACCGAATTCAGCTAACTGGGCGAAAAAGTGGCTGATATGAAGCCTGGGAACTTTACAGGCAATGAGGACCCAGTTAAACTGGAAGACTGGATTGATGAGATGGATAAGATCCTTGAATTGGTTGAGTTCCCTGAAAACCGCAAGGTTGTTTGCGCGGCATTCTACCTGAAGAAAAGAGGCTTAGGAATTAACATGTGCGCCCCATGGTGACAGAGGAGTTAGACGGTGCCGGCACCATCTTAGAATGAGACTCTAGGTTTAGATTACTCTTAGAGCACCAGTGCTGTTTGTGAAGAAGAAAGATGGAAGCTTGAGGTTGTGTATCGATTATAGAGTACTATTGCCTGTTGGAATAGATGCCCTAGAGGCAATCTAGTTTAGTATGAATTTGTATATGGCTAGAAAATTCATTTATTATTTATTGGATATTTAATATAATGAAGTCCTTAGATTTACAATCGTGTTGTTTATCTTAAATATCCCTAGTCAAGTATAATGATTAATGGGACAATCATCTATAGACTAGTATGGGGTTGGATTGATATGGAGATATCACGATCCAACACATAGGTGTGCATTACGGAATGTTGCACTGGATTGACCCATCACCGAGAAGGCTACATACATGTTATGTTGAGTCACAAGTGCTTCTCGGGTGCAATGGTATTGTCATCCTTAGACTTGAAGTCACTAGATATTCTAGTTGTGGATCATTGTGATCTTGGTAGCGTTAAACGCTACACCGTAACTGGGTAGTTATAAAGGCGTGTACTGGATACAATGAGAAGCAAGCTTAGAGATCGTAGTGGACGTAGAGAGGATTTGCCCCTCCCACATAACGGGAGCAAGTATCCTAGGCCACTCGAAGGATAGTGCTTATAGAATGTCTGGCCAGACTCAAATAAATCAATATGGGATATTGATGTTATTTGCACGAATAAGGCTATCCCATAGATCGAGAAACTATGGATTGGATATACGAGTGTGACTTGTATGTCTCGTGTCCAATCCGGATATGGAGGCAAAGGGATGAGACAATTACTTGTACAAGGTTGTCTAGATGACTATTCTATTAGTTGGCTAGAATGGATGTTTTGCTAGAAACCGCTCCATATTAGCAAATAGTTGCTACCAACTAGATAGAACCTATGGGGTCACACGCTATATAGAGTTGTACTAGATTTGGGAATTAATTAATTGGATTAATTAATTAGAAGGATCACTTTGCAAACCCTTGCAAACTTAGTAGGGACTAATTTGCAAGGAAGGGACTAAATTGAATTCTAGTAGGACTAGAATAAGTCCTTTAGGTAGTTAACAAGGAGTTGTTGTACTATATAAAGGACCCTCCTTCCTTCCTTCCATATAACTTATGCTCATTAGTGATCATAACAAGAGTGGGAGAGAACAAAGGAGAGAGAGAGCAAGCAACAAGGGCCGAACCCGTCCCTTGCCGCCGCCCCCTCACCCCGTCGGCCAAAAGAGGGCCGAGCCCCTCTTTTTGTCTCGTTTTGCGTGATTCCTTCACCCTCCTCTTATTCCGGGCTAGCACCAAGGAGTTTGGGAGATCTAGGAGCAACTCTAGGCGTGGATCAACTATAGAGAACGTGACACTATTAGCGTTTGAAGTCATCAAGGAGAACCCAAAGGTGTGTTAATGATTTCTTACCTTTACTATCGTTATGCATCTAGACTTGTGATCCTTGGAGGGTTTTGCATGGTTATTTGTTTGATTATGCTTCCGTTTGCGCGATCCATGAATCAAAACCCTACAGTGTATCAGAGCCACAGGTCATAGAGCATAAACGTAGTTTATGTGTTACATTCTTGTTGTTTTACACCTTAATTTGTTGTTTATCGCGTAAAACAAGACAAATCAAGCATGGGATGCAATTTGTCAATAATTAGATCATAACAAGACCCAATTTTGCATTGGATGCATGAATTGGTGAGTTTGAGAAATTTTAGGATCTTAGATCTAGGGTTTGGGCATCCTTGGGGAAGAAGGAGTTCTCCCAAAACAAGGAAACAACCAAACTTCGGCTCCAAGCAAGGGAGTTGTTTTGGAAACAACTCCCAAGAGGAGGTTCGGCCCCCTAGGGGACCGCCCCCTTGCTTGCCACCCAAGCTTGGCCGCCCTAAGGGGCCGGGCGGCCCTAACCCGCGGGCCTAGCTTGCGGGTTTTGGGCCGGGCCGGCCCTAGGGCCTTGTGGTTCACTTTATTGGGCCCGGGAAATTGGATTGTTGGGCCCATGGACCGTTTTAACCCTAGAAATCCTAAAATCAATTAAAATTGACCAAGCGCGTTAAAATTGGATTTTAACTGTTTATGTGCAAATCGCATGGTGATTGGATATGGCCTTAGGATGTGGTTTGATGTGGATGTTTAATTTTGTGGTTTGGTTTTACGGCCTGCGAGCTGATCAGTTAATTGTAATAATTAATTAGGGTTTTATGGCCTGCGTGCCATTTTTTTCTCTCAACTTGTGAGATTTATTTTATTTAGTATAGATATTAGTTAGTGCCAGATAAAGTAGATTGTTAGCCAAGATTGGAGAAAAAGAAGCCCAAAGCCAAAGGAGCCACAAAAGATGGAGCATGGAGCATGGAGCATACCACATGACTATGAAGAATGGACCAAAAGATCAAGACGCATGGAGATGTGTTTGCTTAGGGTTCATAGATAATTACATTGGCTTGGAATTATCTTAGTCTAGAAAAGGCCATATCCACATCACGTTTAATTTCTGTTTTGTGGTTGTTTATTTATTGTCTTATTATTTGTGTGGTTGGTGTATGGATGATGCATGCAATTGGGATAATAAGATAATTAGACAACCCGGATCTATTATTTGGAGTTGTGCCCAAACTCAAATAGATAGATTAGTTGATATTGATCAACAAAACAATTAAAATTGAATTGAAAATCCCTCAAATTTTAAATATTGTGTTCTTGCCTTCTCGTTATTTAAACACTCATTATCATCATTTTTATCAAGTTCGTGCGTGCCAAAGCATGGCGACTTGGTTCATAATGATGGAATGCGATGGCACGTAACAATGTGCAATTGTTTAGATAAGAGGTTGAACACAACTAGGCTATTAATTTGATTAAGAAACCTAGAGGCAATCAATTGGGATTATCCATATGGATGGATAAATAATGAGTTATTTGCCCGGTTGAACCAAGAGTTGCATATGGGATGCAATTGGAATTGTTCCTACCTAAAAGTAGTCGAATTATGGGTGACTTGCCAAAGCAAGCTCATAAGGAGATGAAAAGATGGATCTTGGCCCACTAGAAAATATAAGGATATTTTCCGCATTAATATCTTGAGGGTTATTAATCCGTAGAAAAATAGTTGGAGCTATATTTAATAAACTAGCCATTATTAAATATAGTCAAAAATTCACAAATACTAAAACTTGCGTATTTTCCTTTTGTAGAATTCCAAATGGCAAACAACTCATCGAGTTCACAACATTCCCTACGATCTGTCCTTGAGAAGGACAAGCTCTCTGGAACCAACTTTCTTGATTGGTACAGAAACTTGAGAATTGTTCTCAAGCAAGAAAAGAAACTGTACGCAATAGAGGAGCATGTTCCAGAAGGTCCAGAGAATCAGACACCTGCTGCCTTAAAGGCGTATCAAAAGCGTGTTGATGACGCTAATGATGCGGCCTGCCTAATGCTTTGCACCATGACCTCTGAGCTTCAGAAGCAACACGAGAACATGAATGCTGTCGATATGATCGAACATCTAAAGCAGCTCTTCCAAGAGCAGGCGAGGGTAGAGAGGTATGAGGTCTCAAAGGCACTGTTCAAATGTCATCTGGCAGAAGGGAATCCGGTGGGATCCCATGTACTCCGAATGATCGGGTACTTGGAGAATCTCGCCCGGCTTGGGTTCCCGGTCGGCCAAGAGTTGGCAACCGATCTCGTATTGCAATCGTTGCCCGAGAGTTATGGACAGTTCATTATGAACTATAACATGAACGAGATCGTTAAACCACTGCCAGATTTGCTCAACATGTTGAGGACGGCTGAATAGAGCATCAACAAGGGCAAGGGCAAGGCCATTATGATGGTGCATAAAGGAAAGGGCAAAAGTTTTGCCTCTTCCTCCAAGGGCAAAAGCAAGTCAGTTGCCAAGTCCAAGGAACAAGCCCTTAAGGCTGTTGGTGGCATTGCCAAGGTCGTGACTAAGGGTGAGTGTCACTACTGCAGTCAACCTGGACACTGGAGGAGGAACTGCCCAAAATATCTGGAGGACAAGAGGCTTGGAATAGTGATTCCACCACCACCAGGTATTTTTGTTGTAGATGTCAATTTAACTTTCTCTACATCATGGGTATTAGATACTGGATGTGGATCTCATATTTGTCGAAATATGCAGGATCTAAAGAGAAGTAAAAGATTGGCTAAAGGGGAGGTAGATCTGCGCGTTGGGAATGGAGCAAAGGTTGCTGCGTTGGCCATAGGCGTGTGCGAGCTATCTCTGCCTTCAGGATTAATTTTAGAATTAAATAATTGCTATTTTGTGCCTGCTATGAGCATAAACATTATTTCTATTTCTTGTTTGGACAAGGAAGGTTTTATTATTTCAATAAAGAACAATTGTTGTTCCTTTTATTTGACTAATATTCACTATTTTAGTGCGCAATTATTTAATGGACTTTATGTCTTTGATCTAAGCAATCCTGTCTACAACATTATTACCAAGCGGATTAAAATAAATGATTTAAATCCTGCTTATTTATGGCATTGTCGTTTAGGCCACATAAATGAGAAACGTGTATCTAGACTCCATAAGGATGGATTACTAGACTCATTTGATTTTGAATCATATGAGACATGTGAGGCTTGTTTATTGGGAAAAATGACAAAGTCCCCTTTCAATAAGAAAAGGTGAGAGGACTAGTGAGCAATTGGCACTCATACATACCGATGTGTGTGGGCCATTTGCCACGCCTGCCAGGGGTGGTTATGTCTACTTCATTACATTTACTGATGATTACAGTAGATATGGATTTGTGTACCTTTTGAGGGCAAAATCCGAATCCTTTGAAGTGTTCAAAGAATTCAAGAATGAAGTAGAGAAGCAACTTGGCAAAAGTATCAAGGCTCTACGATCGGATCGTGGAGGAGAATACTTGAGCCAAGAGTTTGACGACTATCTTAGAGAGTGTGGGATCGTGTCCCAACTCACCCCACCCGGAATGCCACAATGGAATGGCATGTCCGAGAGGAGGAATCAAACCCTATTGGATATGGTTCGGTCTATGATGTGTCAAACCGATCTTCCATTATCATTTTGGGGCTACGCTCTATTAAGTGCAGCTTTCACCATTAACCGTGTTCCATCTAAATCAGTCATGAAGACACCATATGAGATGTGGAGTGGGAGGCGTCCCACACTGTCGTTCATGAGGATTTGGGGCTGCGATGTCTATGTAAAACTTTTACAATCAGACAAGCTAGGGCCTAAATCGGATAAGTGTAAATTTGTGGGGTACCCTAAGGAAACTAAGGGATACTACTTCTACAATCCAACCGAGAACAAAGTGTTTGTTGCTCGGACCGGCGTGTTTCTAGAAAGAGAGTTTGTCTCTAAAGAAGCAAGTGGGAGGAATGTAGAACTTGAAGAGGTTCAAGAACCACAAATCACTGAACCGATTATGGAACATGAACAGGAATCACAAGCAGTTGTGGAGCCACCTGTTCAGGTAACACAAGAGCTTCGTAGATCTAGTAGAGTGCGCCAGGAACCCGAGAGGTACGGACTTCTCGTAACTGATTCCGGTGACACGATGCTCATAGATGATGAGCCTACTACCTATGAGGAGGCCATGAGTGGCCCAGACTCGCAGAAGTGGCTTGAAGCCATGAGATCCGAGATGGAATCCATGTATACCAACAAAGTATGGACTTTGGTGGAACCACACGATGGGGCGCGGCCCATAGGGTGCAAGTGGGTCTTCAAGAAGAAGATCGACATGGATGGTAATGTGATTACCTATAAGGGCCGATTGGTGGCTAAAGGATTCAGACATATTCATGGTATTGACTATGATGAAACCTTTTCACCAGTCGCTATGACCAAATCCATCCGAATCCTACTTGGAATTGCAGCATACTACGACTATGAGATTTGGCAGATGGATGTCAAAACAGCATTCCTTTATGGGAATCTCCTCGAGGACGTGTATATGATATAGCCGGAGGGTTTTGAGGATCCAAAGCAAGCCAACAAAGTCTGTAAGCTGCAACGATCCATTTATGGATTGAAGCAAGCTTCTAGGAGTTGGAATCGACGTTTTGATGAAGTGGTCAAAGAGTTTGGCTTCATCAGAAACGAAGATGAGTCTTGTGTCTACAAGAAGGTTAGTGGGAGCTCTGTAGCTTTTCTCGTCTTGTATGTGGATGACATACTACTCATTGGAAACGACATTCCCATGCTGCAATCTGTGAAAGATTGGCTAGGAAAGTGTTTCTCAATGAAGGACTTAGGGGAAGCAGCCTATATACTCGGTATAAAGATCTATAGAGATAGATCTAAAAGGTTGCTAGGCCTAAGTCAAAGTACATATATTGAGAAGGTGTTGAAGCGGTTCAACATGCAAGATTCCAAGAAGGGATTCTTGCCCATGTCACATGGAATCACTCTTTCGAAGAGTGGTTGTCCTTCCAATGAGATTGAGAAGGAACGCATGAGTAGGATTCCCTATGCCTCGGCCATAGGATCTATCATGTACGCCATGTTATGTACTAGACCAGATGTGTCATATGCCTTGAGTATGACAAGCAGATACCAATCCAATCCGGGTGAGAGTCACTGGATTGCTGTCAAGAACATCCTAAAGTACTTGAGAAGAACTAAGGATGCTTTCTTGATGTTTGGCGGTGAGGAAGAATTGCGTGTAAGGGGTTACACTGATGCAAGCTTCCAAACTGACAGAGATGACTTTAGGTCACAGTCGGGATATGTGTTTTGCCTGAATGGAGCAGCGGTGAGCTGGAAGAGTTCCAAGCAAGAGACGGTAGCTGATTCTACAACAGAGGCTGAGTACATTGCTGCAAATGGCGCAGCAAAGGAGGCTGTTTGGATCAGAAAGTTTGTTTCTGAACTTGGTGTGGTCCCTAGCATTGCGGATCCAGTGGAGTTGTTCCGTGACAACACTGGGGCGATCGCGCAATCAAAGGAACCCAGATCGCACCAGAAGTCCAAGCACGTGCTCAGGAAGTTTCATCTGATTCGAGATATTATCGATAGATGAGACGTTCGGATATGCAAGATTCCTACAGATGATAATCTGTCAGACCCGCTTACGAAGCCTCTCACGCAGTGGAAGCATGAAGGGCACACTAGGAGTATGGGCATACGAGATGCGCCAGATTGGCTCTAGTGCAAGTGGGAGACTGTTGGAATAGATGCCCTAGAGGCAATCTAGTTTAGTATGAATTTGTATATGGCTAGAAAATTCATTTATTATTTATTGGATATTTAATATAATGAAGTCCTTAGATTTACAATCGTGTTGTTTATCTTAAATATCCCTAGTCAAGTATAATGATTAATGGGACAATCATCTATAGACTAGTATGGGGTTGGATTGATATGGAGATATCACGATCCAACACATAGGTGTGCATTACGGAATGTTGCACTGGATTGACCCATCACCGAGAAGGCTACATACATGTTATGTTGAGTCACAAGTGCTTCTCGGGTGCACTGGTATTGTCATCCTTAGACTTGAAGTCACTAGATATTCTAGTTGTGGATCATTGTGATCTTGGTAGCGTTAAACGCTACACCGTAACTGGGTAGTTATAAAGGCGTGTACTGGATACAATGAGAAGCAAGCTTAGAGATCGTAGTGGATGTAGAGAGGATTTGCCCCTCCCACATAACGGGAGCAAGTATCCTAGGCCACTCGAAGGATAGTGCTTATAGAATGTCTGGCCAGACTCAAATAAATCAATATGGGATATTGATGTTATTTGCACGAATAAGGCTATCCCATAGATCGAGAAACTATGGATTGGATATACGAGTGTGACGTGTATGTATCGTGTCCAATCCGGATATGGAGGCAAAGGGATGAGACAATTACTTGTACAAGGTTGTCTAGATGACTATTCTATTAGTTGGCTAGAATGGATGTTTTGCTAGAAACCGCTCCATATTAGCAAATAGTTGCTACCAACTAGATAGAACCTATGGGGTCACACACTATATAGAGTTGTACTAGATTTGGGAATTATTTAATTGGATTAATTAATTAGAAGGATCACTTTGCAAACCCTTGCAAACTTAGTAGGGACTAATTTGCAAGGAAGGGACTAAATTGAATTCTAGTAGGACTAGAATAAGTCCTTTAGGTAGTTAACAAGGAGTTGTTGGACTATATAAAGGACCCTCCTTCCTTCCTTACATATAACTTATGCTCATTAGTGATCATAAAAAGAGTGGGAGAGAACAAAGGAGAGAGAGAGCAAGCAACAAGGGCCGAACCCGTCCCTTGCCGCCGCCCCCTCACCCCGTCGGCCAAAAGAGGGCCGAGCCCCTCTTTTTGTCTCGTTTTGCGTGATTCCTTCACCCTCCTCTTATTCCGGGCTAGCACCAAGGAGTTTGGGAGATCTAGGAGCAACTCTAGGCGTGGATCAACTATAGAGAACGTGACACTATTCGCGTTTGAAGTCATCAAGGAGAACCCAAAGGTGTGTTTATGATTTCTGACCTTTACTATCGTTATGCATCTAGACTTGTGATCCTTGGAGGGTTTTGCATGGTTATTTGTTTGATTATGCTTCCGTTTGCGCGATCCATGAATCAAAACCCTACATTGCCTTACTGTCCCACTACACACAGCCTTACACTTCCTGTGTCTTCTCTATCCCCTACTCTTGGTGTATATTGAATTCTCTCTGCAGGATTCTCTCGTGCACATTTTGTGAACCCGACGTGAACTTACCACTGCAAGCAACCATGTCTCATGAAGATGATGTCAGTAACAGATCGCCCTCCACAGAAACCACCTCAGGAGAGGAGACCCGCCGCACTCCTACGGCTGCTGGGGAGGCTCCGACGCTAGAGGCCCTAGACACTACCATCCAAAATCAAGCGAAGGCTCTCAAAGCTCAGTCTGCGCAGTTGGAGCGGATAATGGCCATCCTGGGGACTCTCCCCCCAAATCCCGCATCAGCCACTGCCGTCTCTCAGGGAGGAGGAGCTTCACCACTCAGGTGTTGGGAGTATCAACCGGACCACCTAACCCTAACCATCAAACTCCACCGGCAACGGTGCAGTTACCCTCAGTTCAGGGACAAACAGCCCAAATATTGCCCCTTGCCACTCACGCTCCTCAACTGCCAACTCTAGTACCTAATCCGTCTTCGCAATACCATTTGCCTCCTCCGCCGGCGGTGTGGGGCAACGCGAATTCACTGTACGTTCCTAGCCCTTCCGTGGCGTATGTGTCGCCTCCAACTACAACAACTCCTCCTGCTGCTGGGGGAAGTGCACCGGAGTGTATGACGTCGCTGCAGCGGCGTATAGAAACCATCTTGGCTAATCAACCGTTCGCAGATACCATAATCCCGAAGGTAGACAACGATCCCCCTATCCCACGCGAGATCTACCTCATGCCTAACCCTGCCGGGTACAAGGCTCCTAAATGGGAAAAGTTCGAGGATGTCAACGGAAACGCTCATGAGCATGTCATGCGCTTCATCGATGTGATGGGGCCATACGGGGCTGATCCTAAGTTGCTGATGCGTGAGTTCCCTAAGTCCCTGGGGAACGTGGCCTATAAGTGGTACAGGACGTTGGAGGCCGGATCCGTAAAGACCTGGGACGACATGGTCTAGAAATTTTACACTAAATGCTTCCAGGTGGAAGAAAAGGTGACGATGATTCATCTCTCTCGCATGTACCAGAAGCGCGAGGAGGATGGAGTGACATTCATCAAGAAGTTTAGAGCTAAGTCCTTGGAGTGCAGGGATGAAGTACTTGAGGGCAGACTCGTAGAAATATGTCTGCAGGGAATGCGAGACGAGTACAAAGGTATGCTTATCAACCTACAAACTCCTACATTTTCAAAGCTGATTGAATGCACAAAGAACATTGAGCCTATAGTGGAAAGGCAGAAAAAGAAGCACGCCCCTGAGCAATCCTCGAGCGGGACCACCTTTAAAATTGGGAGGTTCAGCTACAAGAGGGGACGCGAGGCTGAAGTGAATACGGTCTCGCCCCAGAAGCAGCCAAAGGTCGCAAACTTTGATGCGCCACCTTTACCGTGTTCGGTAGAGGAGGCGAGTGACTTGTGCAGACAATGGCGTAAAGATGGTATCTTGCCGCCGCTCGAGAGGATACCCTCCAAGGAAATGATGAGGGACCCAAAGTGGTGCGAATTCCACGGAAAGATCATGCATCCCACAGCTGACTGCAAGAAGCTCAGAAACATGGTGAGTCGAAAAATGAAGGATGGCGAATTGATCGTCAACGATCAGAGGCAGGATGTGCGAAACAATCCACTGCCTCCCCATGCGGAGCAAGAGTAGAAGGGCAAAGAGGTTGCCATGATCACAATATTGGACCTCGAAGAGATTGCGAAAGATGGTCTAACCATCGTTGCCGAAGTCTAAAATGAGGAGGATTACAGCATAGACACGGAAGACGAGCGTGCCGATCGGATGAAAGGGTCGCACGGGTTCAGCAGGTTCTTCGACGAAATGAACTTTTCGGAGAAATGCCGGAAAGAGATGACAAAAGCGATCTAAGGATAGCGGAAGACTACGAGGAGGACATCGTGGTTTCCAATGGGAAGGTTGTCAGAGCATCTCGCTCCACGGAAAAGGTCATAACCTTCTCCGCGAGTGACTAAAAGACAGATGAGCCACCAGAAGCCCTTGTATGTGACGACAGTAATCAATGGTGTTGAATTCAAACGAGCATTTGTCGAAGGCGGAGCAGCAGTTAACGTGGTCCCACTCCACACTCTGAAGTTGGTAGGAATCCCGGAACAGAAGATTGTTAGACGACCATCTCCGCTGATGGGGTTTGGAAGCGACTCAAGAATGACGATAGGATGGATCCGTCTGGGTGTCCAGATTGGCAAAATCAAGTGTTCAGCCAAATTCTATGTCATAGATGCGAACACTACGTACCATATGATCATCGGTCGGGCCTGGATTCATCGCTTTGATGCAATTCCCTCGACGGCTCACCAGGTGATGAAAGCTATCTGGAACGATAGAGTGGTGGAGATACCAGCTTCAGTAAACCCTTTCAATCTGGATGAAGCGCACCTCTCTGAGGCAGTATGGTTCAATGAGATGGCAGATGAGCAGACGCCGGGACCGTTCAACCCCACTCCTTTGCCTCGATGGGAGGACATCAAAGATCAGTCACCCGCAGGAGTGATGGTGACGAGGGAGGAGTCCAAAGAAAAGTCATCTGCGCGAGAAGAGACACCGCGAATTGATTATCAGCGAAAGAACGTGTACACCCTGAAAAGGATAGCAAAACATGATCCTGAAGGCAAGGAGATAGAGAGCTTCTACGCTAACGGGAAGAAATGTTACCGCATATGAAGGTGCGCGGGGGTGTCCTCACACGAGCATGGGGATATCCCTGAGCAAATCAATCAAATTGAGCAGGTTATGGAATTAGAAAAACAACCACCAGGCGTTTTGGAGGAGAGGCTAAAAGAAGCGCCCAAATGCATGGAGGACAAGCCCAAACCGCAAAAGCAAGAGCTGAAGGAGGTATTCCTAAGCCCAAACGAAGGAAAGAAAAGGCCAGTCTTTCTGAGTGCAGACCTCACAAGCGAGGTGGAGGAAAGATTGCTACAACTTCTGACTGATTACAAAGATGTATTCGCATGGGAATACGATGAGATGCCCGGCCTGGACGCGAGCATCACTATGCACCGGTTAGATGTAATCCCAGGGTCTAAGCCGGTAAAGCAGAGCACAAGGAGCTTTAGGCCGGAGATCAACGTGAAGATTAAGCAAGAAATCGTCAAACTGTTGACTGCCAAATTCATCGAGCCGAATCACCATCCTACATGGTTGGCCAACATTGTGCCAGTAGTGAAGAAGAATGGGCAGCTTCGCATTTGTGTGGACTTCCGGGACCTTAATCGTTTCTGTCCTAAAGACGATTTTCCGCTCCCCAACAATGATCTACTAATCGATTCGACCGCGGGTCATCGCATGTTCAGCTTCATGAACGGCTTCAGTGGGTACAACCAGATCAAGATGGACCCTGGAGATGCACGGAAAACCGCGTTCATCACGGCAGTGGGAGTCTTCAATTACACGGTTATGCCTTTCGGACCCAAGAATGCAGGTACGACTTATCAGCGAGCTATGATGGCCCTATTCCACGACATGATGCATAAAGAGGTAGAATTCTATGTTGATGACTTGGTTGTCAAGTCCAAGGAAGAAAGGGACCACTTGGAGGATTTGCGGAAAGTCTTCGAAAGATGTAGAAGTTTCCCGCTAAAGATGAACCCCATGAAATGCGCATTCGGAGTAACCTCGGGGAAATTCTTGGGATGTGTAATACATTGCCAAGGCATCGAGCCTGATCCAGCAAAAGTATCAGCCATCACCAGCATGACGGCGCCGCACAACCAAAGTGCTTTGAAGACATTCATGGGGAAGCTATCTTACCTGTGAAGTTTCATCCCTGGAATCGCAGAAATCACCTTCTGCTTCAGCGACCTTCTCAAGAAGGATGATGTGTACGATTGGACCGCAGAGCACGAAACCGCATTCGGAAGGCTAAAGAAATTGCTGACATCGTCAAGGGTTATGATCGCACCACAGCTCGGATCGCCACTTTTGCTATACCTTACATCGACAAAGAAGTCTATAGGGGCAGTCTTGGCTCAGGAATATGAAGGGCAAGAAAGGCCAATTTACTATATTTCCCGCATAGTGCAACCAGCAGAATCAAGGTACACGGACATCGAGTGTCATTGCCTTGCTTTGTTCTTTGTAATATAAAAGTTGAAGCACTATTTCGCTTCGCACAAAGTGATAGTGGTGACAAAGAGTGACCCCATACGGTATCTCTTGACTCACACTTCTCCTGGTGGAAGATTAGCAAAATGGTATATGACCATCTCTCAGTACGACATCACATGCGTCCGACCCCGAGCAATCAAATCGCAGGCGGTGGCGGATTTGCTAGCACAGTTCCCTGATAATAGTCATGAGCCTGTGATTGAGGAAGAACTGGAGGGACCTGAAATCTATGCAGTTCAGTTGCCTTAGTGGACGCTCCATTTCGACGGGTCGTCGACAAGGAAGGGTGGAGGCATCGGAATAGTCCTGACCAAACCCGATGGAGAGGTCATACAGATGTCCATAAAGCTTGACTTCGCAATCACCAACAACGAAGCAGAGTATGAAGCTCTCATCGCAGGTCTTCGTGCAGCAAGGGCACTAGAAGTAAGCAATTTGACGGTTATGGGGGACTCTAAGCTAATCGTCAAACAAGCCTCGGGCGAATACGGTTTAAAGGAAATAAACCTATTGCCCTACCGAACTTTGGTACAGAAGCTGGTGCAACAATTCTGCGACGTCAGGTACGAGCACAAACCCAGAACAGATAATAGGCATGCTGATGCTTTGGCCACCCTGGAATCCAAGGTCAGTGCGGATAAGTGTCCCGCGAGAATCTCGATTGAAGTGCGAACGTCCTCGGCATTGACAGAGGACGCGTGTGAGGATGAATGTATAGATGATGCAGACTGGAGGAAGCCAATATTGCGGGCCATCGCAGAAGGAACGAGCAAAGAAAACTGGGCATCCACCAAAGGGTACTGCATACATGACAACGCTCTCTATTACAGAGGCCCAGGTGGGAAACTCATGCGACGCGTCTCGCATCAGGAGGGACAAGCGCTGTTAGAAAAGATTCACCAGCATACTTGCGGAGAAAGTGAGGTGTCAATCTACAAAAAGGCCCAAAGATATGGGATTTACTGGCCGGACATGTCAACGGCTGCTGCGTTAATTCAAGGGAACTGCGAGAGTTGTGCACTGATGAAGGACTCTTTAGCAATTGCTCTGGTCGATGATGACATGGATTGGAGGAAGCCACTCTTCGACTTTATTACACAAGGTATCGAGCCTGAGTCAAGAAAAGAAGCCGAAAAGCTAAAACGGAAAGCAGCCCGGTACGTGGTGCAAGAAGACATACTCTGGCGAAGGGGCTACGAGGGTAACCTGCTACGATGCCTAGACAGCAAGGAAGCACAAGAGGTGATGGACCTCTCTCACCAAGTGGAACATCAGGGAGGTGCAAAGTTATGCAGACAGCTGCTCACAATCGGTTACTTCTGGCCCACCATGGAAGCAGATTGCCGCGCTAAAGTAAGAAGATGCCAGGAGTGTCAATTCAATGGCAACCTAGTACATGCTCCTTCCGTAGATCTACATGAGCTGGGCACACCATGGCCGTTCCATACTTGGGCTCTAGATTTTGTTGGCCCTATCCGACCAGCCTCGCATGGGAACCAGTTTATTCTCACTGCGACCGAGTTGTTCACTAAGTGGGTAGAAGCGATACCACTGAAAACAACAAATGCGCTTGCTGTAGTCCAATTCATCCAAGAGAACATCATATACCGGTTCGGAATTCCTAACACAATTCTCTCCGATAATGGTACCCCCTTCGTCAATCGCCAGGTAGCTGCGAAGCTAGCGAAATACAACATTAGGCAGATATGTTCTACCCCTATTATCTGAAAGGGAATGGTCAAGCGGAGGCAACCAACAAGACGTTGTTGGGAATCTTGAGCAAGATGGTTGCGGACGACCACAAGAAATGGGCCGATTCTTGGAACATAGCCTTGTTGGCGTATCGAACTTCTCCGAGGACTCCCACAGGAGTCTCCCCATTTCTTTTATGTTATGGAGCTGAAGCTGTAGTACCTACGGAGGTAAAAATCAACTCTGCAAGGTTGGCCTTTCATGCACTATACGAGAATCAACGCGATCATGACTTGGTCCTGTTAGAATAAAAGCGGGAGCAGGCTAAGCGGACTAACAAGCGATACCAGGAAAGGATCGCCCGCGCGTACAACAAAACAGTCCAACACCGAGATTTTGCAGTTGGAGACCTGGTCCTGCGCGCATCGGATCACTGCATGCGGGAGGCAGCCCACCCAAAGTTCGCAGCCAACTGGGAAGGACCTTTCGAAGTCAAAGAGGTCTTTGACAGTGGCTACTGCAATATACAAAGGCTACACGGGACGGCCTCAACCCCAAGCTCAGTCAACATGCGCTGGATTAAGAAGTATTATCCTTAACTCCTCTCATTACATGCGTTACATTACAATGCTTACTTTATGCTTTGTATTGCTGTAGACTCATGCGTCTTCTCTCCCATATGAGGGAATTGTAATCTCACCTCTCCCTTATGAGAGTGTTTATAATAAAAGACTTCTCCCAAATGGAAAGAACTTTATAATTCCAGCTGTCTTTATTGCTTTATCTACTTCTCCATTTCTTGATAGCAAAAAGCCTATCTGGCGAGATAGCATCATTAATTGAATACGATCTTAATTGATCCTAAGCCTATCTGCCGAGATAGCAGCACTAAGCAAACACGATCTTAACTGATCCTAAGCCTATCTGCCGCGAAGCAGCACTATGCGAACATGATCTTAATTGATCTCAAGCCTATCTGCCGAGATAGCAGCCATACTTGAATCTGATCTTAATTGATCCCGAGCCTATCTGCTGAGATAGCAAAACTAAGCAAAAATGATCATAGTTGATCCAAAGCCTATCTGCCGGGATAGCAGCAATACTTAAAACTGATCTGGAGTGATCCTCAAGCCCATCTGCCAAGATAACAAAACTATGCAACTGCAATCTCAAACGATCTGAAGGTTCATCTGCTAAGACAGCAGCTTTCATGAATGATTTTTTATAATCTGCGAATCTATCTATTGGATAGCAAATCATAGCGACAACGCAAAGTGCGAATACAACACTGCAAAAGGCAAAATTTGCCAACATGAATGTGAAACTGTAATTTTTTGTAACAAGAACAGCAAATGACACAAACCGCTTTATTACGAGTCAAAATGACTTACAATTTATCTGTCTAGATAGCAACTTACAAGCGAAAGCTCAAACTGAGCTAATTACACGGCCAACATGTCTTACAAGTCAGCTAAATAGCAGCTTACAAGCGAAAGTTACACAGAAGGGAAATCCTTACTGTAAAAGGATCGGCCTACTAGTCCTAACAAAAGCTATGAAATATAGTGGTCTGCGACCAAAGATCTGTAGCAAGTAGGGCCTTTCTATAAAACGAACTGCCTACAAATGCTACGAAAACTATGCGATGCCACCTTCAAGATCTCAGGATCTGACAAGGCCTCTGTCTGGTCTTCTACCCAAGAGATGTTCTCGAGGAACCACCTGTTCCGGCGTATGCGGTGGTGAAGAACAGGCCAGCAGCAACTCCGCAGGCAAGAGGCTCCTTGTCCACGGAGACGAGCACAATGGCTCGTCACCCCGAGTTCAAGAACGAGGAGGCAAGAAGTTCTCCTCCGGGAAAGCTAGAGGAGAAATCCGTCGTTCATTACGAATCGGTAAGAAGGTCAGTACGGCACTGCACCTCGCCGGGAGGCGGCCGGAAACACGACCTGCAAACATAATAGACGAAGAAAATTCTTCGAGCAAGCATGATGTATTATGTGCATCTTCTTTATGAAGGATATGAAGATCAATAAGCTTCGTAACGAAGATATTGAAAGCTATTTCTATGACACAAAGCACAAACTCAGTTTTCACAACTTGAAGTCGCCATGAATCAACAAAGTACAAGCATTGAAGCCAGCAGTCGTAAGGACTCATGGCAAGCCACATTTTGGGAGGAAGAACCCAAGTAGCAAGAGGCAGGGTTTATATAGACCCAATGGAGATCCTTCGCTTGCCTAGCTGAGTCAGCAAAGCTTGGAAAAGGGGCAAGAGTCAATCACTTACGCCTTGATAAAGGCAACATTCAATTACCCTACTAAAGGCTACGAAGATTCGGTAGCGTATCCTAATTAATGACGGAAGGTCATGATACGGATGGACTTCCCAAGGAAAGTGTGCTTATCAGATAAGCAATTAGCGCAAAAATCAAGGCGGATATATCACTAGATGATGTCATAATTGATACGCACAAAGATATTCGAGCAAATCCCGGGAAGGGCAAAACGGGCATTCAAGCTTTGAATAAAAAAAAGGGGGGGGGGGAGAAACCCTAGCAACATTACGATAATGTTTCAACATTTTGTTCAAAACAAATACATGCTATTTTTCTCAAAATAAATCTTTGATCAGAGGGTCATCAGGGGAGAACAAGAGTGACACATTTGTCACTTGCTCCACTTCTCGTTTCAACTGCTCATAGTTGACGCTCATTTCATGGAAGAGCTTCACAGCCTCTTCAGCTTTCTGCCTGTGCCTCTCCACCTTTTTCCCCTCAGCTGCGAGGTTATGAAAGCCGCGCCTCAAATTCACAGTCGCGCGAATCTGGGTGACTCTGTTGACAAGATACCCGAAGCCCAGCTTGCCCTGGACTTTGGCTTGAAGGTTTTGACACATGCTGAAAAGCAACTGCGCGCTCTGAGGAGAGATGGTCGCAGGTGTAGCCGCAGAGAGCTGCTCCAGAATCCAGATGGCCTCGGTCAAGAACAACCTCCTTTTGAAAGGCTCTATCTCCAAGGACCTCACAAATGAGCAAGGATAGGGGAGACGCATCTGAACCAGCCAGTCCACATCAGCTTGCTTCAAACCTAACAATGTTGATTCAAGTTTAGAACACGAAGCTTGTAAATGAAGAATGCAAGATGCGAACGACAATAATGGTAACATACCAGTTCCTTCAAGGATCTCGCGCAAGGAAGGGATGCGCATTGCTGGGGCAGCTGAAGACTGTCCTCGCTCCATTGCTCTCCTATCAGCCGCGAGCTCTAGCTCCTCATAGTTGGCAGGAAGGGTATAGGCCACACCAGGTGCGATTGCAGCTCCTACCTGCGAACTCCAAAAGTTTCATGCTTGAGGAATCTCTGGAGGTTCAATCCCTGCCGAAGGAATAGCAACAGTAGAAGCTGCTGCTCGATTAGGAACGCCTTCAGGTGCGAAAGGCTCATGAGAATCAGGAGCAATCATTTGAACAGTCACATTCGCATGTGATCCAACATCTTCCATGGTCTGCTCAGGAATCCCAGCCTCAGCAGCATCTGCTTCCATTTCCTCAGCAGCAACATTGGTATCTTCCTCCATCAGCACGGTGTCAGCCTCGACATCATCAGAAACTTCGGTGACATCCTCCAAGGACTCTCCTGCGTACTCAGCAGCTGCGACAGGCTTCTCGACATGGGAACTTTGCTCGGGGACATAAGATGCAGAGGGCTGACTCTTTTGTTCGAGCATGGCTTCACCAGCATTACCTGCGATATAAGACAGTACAATGTGAGGTAACTTGTATCAAACAATATTTTATTATTTTGATAAACCAAGGGCGAGCACCTCCACACGTAGGTGGGATTGTAGCATCTTCGTCATATGCCAAGGACGCGATACCATGCCCTATTAATGTGTCTTCGTTAAGCATATCCTTAAGGTGAGCGTGACCTGGGGTGCGAAGAAACTTGTCATGATGATGATTGGGTTGCTAAGCCTAGTTCACAAGCGCTGTTCACATAATTACCTGAAGGTTCACCGCATTTCCTTACTTGCCAGCGGCGAATGTCGGCTTTCGATAAGCCATGCTTTAATGCACCAAAAATCACGTCTCGGTAAGTTACTGCAAGATTAAAAATCTCACCTTCATTGCCGCCTGCGATCTCTTCAAAGTCCGCCTGAGTTTGCTCCAGAGCAGCCGCATCTTCTTCTTGAATTGCATCTTCTTCTTGAACCGCATCTTCCTCATCGGTTTGACGCACCAAGTCGTCAACATGTTGCTCTTCCAGGATCCTTTGCTTTATGCGTTCAATCTCATCTTCTTCTCGCTTCCTTCTTCTTTCAGCAGCCTCCGCAGCTGTTCTCCTAGACTCGGCAAGGATGTCCTCGTCTATGGTTTCGTTGGAAACACCAGAGTGAGAACCCCTCTTCTGCCTCTTGGCCAAAAGGCCGCTGATGGTCTCTGCATCGTCATCTGCAAAGGAACAAATTGTTCAGTAAAGATTGCAAGAGTTAAGATAATGAGAAGATAAGTACGTTTGAGATACCTCCCGACTCTTCCTCTTGTATCTCATCTCTCTCCTCTTCTCTGACATCTTCGACTCTTTCTTCTTCTTCATCATCATCTCTTTCTCTCACCTCCCTTCTCTCATCCTCCTCTTCCTCCTGAAAAAACGGGAAAAATGTCTCCACGGCGAGCTCTTTCCGCACCTTGCTTGGCATGCGACCTTTGCCTTTGTCCCTGTAAGTAAGGGACCTCGCAGGAGGGGAAGTTGGAGCGCTCCTAGGGGAAGAGATTGTGATTCCCTTCTGCCTTGGTCTCTTTGCCCTTGGAGCAGCAGTTGCTGGAGGAGACGGATCGTTCCTGGGTGGAGACAAGGCTGGAGTGTTGTCTATCAGCGAATCAGCAAATACATCCATGACCTCGCGAATTCGGGCCTCGATTGCGGGAGCCATTCTCATTTCTAGCCGAATTGGTTCACCCTGCCTTCTCGCAGCAACAATGGTGTTAATCAGCGACTTGGAGCGCTCACCAGATGCGAACCTCCTCACATAGCACTATAACAGAAAATGGATAATGAGTTTCAAGTTTCGACACATCGGAGTAAAGAAACTTAACGCGTGCAAAGGAGATTGTTTACCTTGGCGAAATCTTTGCTGTATTTGATGACATGTGAATCACCTTTCTTAACTGCGACCATCTTTTCTTCAAGGATGGTGGAGGGGAACAAGTGATTCTCATGATCCAGCAATGAGTAGCAGCCATATTGGGAGTCATCCAAGCTGCAGTTAGGACGGAAAGGGAAGGAATTTCTCTTGATCACAGGAGCTCTGCTTGGCCGAGGGGCCGACTGTGTCTCAAAACTTGCCTGCTGGGTATTCCAATAGGCAACCCAATTCTTTGAGTAGCCACCTACGCGGTTACCTGGGGGTTGCTTGAATGGCAGGTTGCTCCTTAAGATTGTTTTGCACTCACCAGACAGTAGTCGTTTGTAGCAGCCTCTTATGATCGACTGCGGCCAGATTGATGGCGCCACCGCATCAAAGCCAAATTGGGGGGAAACTCGAGTAGGATCGACATCCTCCGTGATCCTCTCGTACCTAGGAGTAAGATCGCAAACATACTCCGCAAGACAGGAAGAGAACCCCTTAGGCACCAGCAGAAGAATTCACGATAGCGCTCGTGGAAACGCTTTTGACCCTCAAAAAGAAGATCTTCCGAGAAAGCAACAGCCTTGGAAGGATACAATTTTGGGAACCATCGCACATTCTCAACGCGCGTGGCATAAGGCCTAGCTGTAAACTCGCTGCGATCGTCGCATATCAGGCTCCAGGTACACTTAGGAAAATGAGTTCCAAACCATCTGGCGGCCCTTCCACTAGAAAGCTCCTCCTCCGCACCAGAGATACACTACTTACTGGGCTTAGAAGGAACAGGAGAATAAGAGGGCCATCGCTCGAAGACCCACATAGTCAGGAATGCAATGTTGACATAGGTCAGCACGTCGAGGCGGCCGCGGGAGTCCTTGGTTGCTACAACAAGTTGATCCAATCTGTGGTACAGGGTACCCAAGACTAATGGCCCAAGTGCGACTCTTTGACCAAGGGTCAGTTTCACAGCAAGAGGAAGGACATGGTAGAAAAATCCATCATGGGGATGGCCATCAATTAAATACCTCGATAACCAGGCGCATAGAAAGGCACACAAAGTCAGATGGTACCCTTTCCCGTTCACGTAATTCTTCGCCTTCGGGTCCCGGCTCAGAAGTTTCTTGGTGACGCTACTATTCGCATAATCGCGAAAGAAGTACTGCACCCACTTGCTCCAAGTGTTCTTCGCAGATGTATCAACCAGTTTCTAGTCGGGAAGAAGCTTCGGGGGTGTCCACCGGGTGGAAATTTTCTTTACCTTTGACAAGCATTCCTCCATTTGCTTGTACAGAGCAAGTTCTGGATCAGTCCTCAAGGGACCCAGAGGATCCACCTCACCAACAGGAGAAAGATCATACAGCATGTGTACATCTTCAAGAGTGGGAGAAGCCTCGAACTCAGCAAAGGGGAATGTGTGAGTCGCAGGCGAGTAGCGCGAGAGAAGGTTTAGAAGCATGGACTGGTCCAGCTTCACGGCAGCACCCTTCATAGCACGGACTGCGAAATATATGCCAGCATTGTTCAATGCGATAGCATGGTGGGTCAATACATGGTCCATCCACTCATCCATGAAGTCCAATTTCTGAAAAAACGCTTGAGTGGAAATTGCAGTATGCTGGAAAAACCCATTTTCAACTCCCAATCGAACCACATCCTTCGAATCGATCAATTCGAGCATTGCTACGTTAACAGGAGGGGTCAGTGTTTGCAACCCTTCAGCAGGAACGGGGGTTGGCAGGTTCTTCACCTTAACCCTAGCATGGTAAAAGTCTTTGCCACCCAGATAGGGGGTTTTCCGCCATAAGGCTGGGGAAGATCAGGTATTTCTTCGACCTCTTTAACGGGTTTGGTTCCTTTTGTCTTTGCCATTCCTGCGAAAAAGCAAGAAAAAATGGGGGAGAAATACACATACTTTAGTTTGAATTTCAAGAACAGTCTGAATCTCAGTTCAGTTTGAAGCAATGATGCTTTGTCAAAAGAAAGATGAACAGTTCAGTGTCAATTTTGGGTTTGAAAAAGCGGAATCGTTTACATTACTGGGAATTTCAGAAACCCCACATTCAAGATCTTTACAATCTGGGGATTAGATCAATTCTGAGTTTAAAGAAAAAGGTCTCCTTCGCAGTTTCCAATGGATGGCATGTTGCAGATAGTCATGGGTTTGCAGATTCAATACAGTTAAAGCATATATCGATACATTAAATGGAATCGAGCAAGGCCAACCTTGTTTTGGTAAAGCTTGCTTGGATGCGCACAGTTGAAGATGACGATTGACAAGAAAGAATTGATGATTGATTATTTGAATCTGCTCTTGAAAGCTTCCGGGTATCATTCACTTTAAGAGAAAGAAGTGATGCTTTGCAACAATGGAGAGCACATAGTATTTATCCAAAAACAATGAAGGGTTGCGTCCTTTCAGTAGTCGAATCGCAACCGTCACCGTCGAATTGCGCAATCACAGGACAAGCTGACGTCATGCCTAAAACCCTAAAAGACCAAACGACACGACTCTAGGGATTTTAGGTCATAATGACACGCGCGGGGGCTGAATTTGCGTGTATTTGAATTGGTGCGTGGCGGGGAGGCGTACATTGGTTCCTGCGCATTGAAGTCTATCCGGCCATGCGTCTTCACGCGCAGAAAGGGGGCTAATGTAGATAGTGCTTTATGGACAGGCATATCTTAGCCACGTGGCGATCATCTAGCACACCTAGCTGTGCTCCACACATACAGGATCACCAGCCGCGCTGATCCACGTGGGGGCTGCGAGACAGGGCCCTCGCATACCACCACACGGGACTTGTAGGGACTTAGTGGTTTGGAGACTAGAGTAAGTCCTGTCGCGCGCGAGCGACAACCAAGACCGCGCGCGAGCCCTAGTAACTGCTTTTGAGAGATTTATGGCACGAGCTCCATAAACCCGGTCAACCCGGTCAAACCCGGTCAACCTCGTAACGGTTTCGGTATACGCGGATAACGTGCTGTAACGGTCCCTATATATGCGGACGAACGTGCCGTTTTGGTTAAGCTAATTAAGCCGCCATTAATGGGCGCATTAACCACACTACAACGGTCACATCCTCCGTTATATATAGGATCGTTAACCCTTCCATAAAAGGGAGACTCACCTGGACTACGCGGGAGCTCTGCCAAAATCATGTCTCTCTCTCATACAGTACTATTGCCTTACTCTCTCCCTAGACACAGCCTTACACTTCCCGTGTCTTCTCTATCCCCTACTCTTGGTGTATATTGAATTCTCTCTGCAGGATTCTCTCGTGCACAATCGCTGACTTCACTAACCAAGAAGACGGTAAAGTATCATTGGAGCGAAGACTGTGAGAAAGCATTCCAAACATTGAAGGAAAAGTTAACGACAACACTTGTGTTAGCTTTACCTAATGATTCTGGCGAGTTTGATGTTTACAGTGACGCATCGAAGAAGGGTTTAGGTTGCGTGCTTATGCAGGAAAGAAGGGTTATTGCCTATGCTTCGAGACAGTTGAAGGTTCATGAAGAGAACTATGCTACGCATGATTTAGAGCTTGCAGCAATAGTTTTCGCACTGAAGATATGGATACATCATCTATATGGATTTGTGTGTTGATTGTATACGGACCGCAGCAGTCTTAAATACATCTTCACTCAGAAAGAGTAAAATAACACGAAAAGACGTTGGTTAGAAATCATAAAGGATTATGACTTGCGTATCCAATACCACGAGGGGAAGGCAAGCGTAGTAGCCGATGCGTTAAGCCAAAAATCGAGCCATACTTTAGATGCTATGCTAGTTTTACCGGACTGGATATGGAATGAGTTTAGGAAGCTCGAGATTGAAGTTGTGGAACAAGGTGGAGTGAAGAATATCCTTGGGAATATGTCAGTTGTTCCGGACGTTTTAGGATAGATTAGGAGTAACCAACCACGATATGTGAAACTTGAAAGGATAAAGAAGAAGATGGCAGAAGGTCAAGCAAAGGATTTCAAGATTCATGAGGACGGAAGTATTCGTTACAAGGGAAGATGGTGTGTACCACATAAGTGTGCAGAAACCAAGGAAAATTTGATGCGAGAAGCGCACAACACACCCTACTCAGTACATCCAGGAGGTGACAAACTTTATAAGGACATGAAGAAGATGATTTGGTGGCCAAACATGAAAAAGGAAGTGGCAGAATTTGTGGCAAGATGTTTGACTTGTCAGAAGGTGAAGTTTGAACATAAAAGAATGGGAGGTTTAGTGCAACCATTAGATGTCCCAGATTGTAAGTGGAATTCAATTTCAATGGATTTCGTGACTGAGTTACCGACATCATAGAATGGACTGAATCAGATTTAGGTCGTAGTTGACAGATTGACCAAGACAACAAGGTTTATTCCGATGAAAGATACATGGAACATGGAACAAAGAGCTGATGCGTATATGAAGAACATTGTAGGTATCATGGAGTACCAAGCTCTATAGTTTCCAACAGAGATCCAAACTTTCTTTCTGACTTCTAGAAAGCACTCCAGGAGGCGTTGGGGACTCAGTTTAAATTTAGCACAGCGTTCCACCCTTCTACGGAAGGACAAACCGAGAGAACAATTCAGACTTTGGAAGACATGTTAAGGTCTTGTGTTATGGATTTTTAAGGTTCATGGGTTTATATATTACATTTGATAGAATTTTCCTAGAAAAACAATTATCACGCCAGTATCGGAATGGCACCACATGAGGCGTTGTATGGAAGAAAGTGTAGAACACCACTGTGTTGGAACGACATAACTGAGACAATGGTAATTGGTCCACAGTTAAATTGAGGAGATGACAGATCAAGTGAGACTTATACAGCAGCGAATGAAGGCAGCACATAATAGGCATAAATCCTACGCTGATCAGAAAAGGAGATCGTTGGAGTTTCAAATTAGAGAAAAAGTGTTTCTTAAGGTTTCACCGACTAAGGGAGTCATGAGGTTCAATCAGAAATGGAAGTTGGGCAAGAAATTCGTAGGACCATATGATGTCATAGAGAAGATTGGAGAAGTGGCTTATCGTTTAGATTTGCCGTCGAATTTGGGTCGTGTTCACAACGTATTCCACGTATCTCTGTTGAAGAAGTACGTGCCTGATGCATCTCATGTGTTAGATCCTGAACCAGTAGAATTGGATCCGTCTTTGAGCTATGAAGAGCATCTTGTTAAGATTCTTGACACCAAGACAAGGAATACCCGTAACAAGAGTGTCAAGATTGTAAAGGTCTTGTGGACAAATAACCTCACTGAAGAGGAAACTTGGGAGGCAGAAGATGATATGAGGAAGACGTAACCTCACCTTTTTGAAGAGGTACCTTGAGTTCCGAGGACGTCACTCCTCTAAGGGGGAGAGGATGTAATCCTATGGTTTTACGGTTTTTAGTTACATTATTTCATATAGTATGTTTCATATCATTCGTGAGCTTAGGTTTATGAAACGAAATGCGAAGGTTAGGTAATGCATTTACTAGTTGTACTCTTGAGTTGGAGATTCTTAGATTTAAGTCTTCGAGGATTTGGGTTAAGCTTCGAGGACGAAGCTTTCTTTAAGGAGGGAAGGATGAAATACACTGTTTTGTAGCTATGGGTATTTCGTGTAATTATGATATGTGTTGGGAGTTAAGTGTAATTATTGGGAGTTTTTTATAATTGATTACTAGCAATTGGGGGTCTTTGTGACATTAATCTAAACGTTGTAGTGTCTTTCAATCGAGTTTGGGGGAGGTTATCGCCTTTTGGCTAAACTATTGGGGTTGAAGTGTCTTTTTCAACTGATTAGTTATCAGTTTGACCTGGGAATTTTAATTGATGGGAACAAATATTCCCATAAACTTTTATTCCTTACCATCAATTATTTCTTTCTTTCTTGGTCCAAAAAACTATAAAACCCTAGATCTTTTTCCTTCTTTTCTTTTTTCCCAACACTCACGTCTCTCTCTCACACTCGACCCTCACTCTCTCTCTCGTCTCTCTCTTTGGCCGACGACAAGAAGAAGCAGCGGCAGCACCACCGCCGCCGCCGCCGCCTCTCTCTCTCTTTCGTGCGCAGGTAATCTCTTCTCTCTCTCTCTCTCTCTCTCTCTCTATCTTTTCTCTTTCTCTCTTCTCTTTTCTTTTTTTTCTCCCTTCCCGTCCGTCCGACCCTCCATGGGCGGCGGTCTTTTGCTCTCTTTTGCTCTTGAGTTCTTGTTGATCTCTTGTACTCTTGAACTCTTAATTTCGAATCATGTATGAAGCATGTAATCTTAAATTTTCATATTTATATTTCTAGTTTCATCGTTCATGGAATCTTATGATTAGTAATCAAGTTTTAGGGTTTATCATGTTCATGGGTGATGGGAAAAACCCTAATTTGGAGGAGAAGTTTGATTAAGCAATTTGGGTGATTGGATGATCATAGTATGTGGGTAACAACCTGATTTGATGTTGGGAATCATGTTATATTAGGTTTAGTATGAATATAGGATGAACTAGATGCTTGGGAGAAAAGTTTCATGAAAATTGATAATTCCCGTATGTGTGTTTTGGGTGAAATTGGAAACTTGAAGCTAGTGTAACTTTTGATCCAGGAATCGAAATTAAGATCCGTTTGAGGCTAAACCTATTATTTTGAATGTTTTGAGTCTAATGAAACTATTTTTGAGCCATGATCTGTTTGGGAAACTGGGGAAATAAATTGGTGGAGTTATGATAGGTTATGTATGCTTTAGGTTAGAGGATTTTGGGGCAAGGTTTTGGGTGTTGTTTTAAAGTATGAATTAAGTGGGATGTTAGGTTGGTGTTAGAACCCCAAACCGTTGACTATCATGTGCATGTAGATAGTATAGCGAGTATATTGCTAGAATAATTGTGTGGATTAGAATAGTTACGTGTAGGTTACGAGTTCGTCGACGACGAGTACGTAGGGTACTTTGATTGATTACGATAGTTGGATTTTGCTTTGAGGTAAGTAAACGTGCCAAGACTAGTGTGCTTATATCTCTTTCGTGTCAATTGAATACATGATTTTTTACGTCTCAAAATGTACATGACTTGAAATACATGGTTTCTACTTGTTAAATGCTATTGCTGAAAACATCACCATGATATTAATGAACTATAACGTAAAGTGGAAGAAGTTATGCGGGGACATTATTATTATTATTATCTTTGGGCGTGTTGGCTGCGGTCCCGTCGCTTTCGATCCGGTTGCAAGTCCTCGGATAGCGGCATGTACTCACTCCTCTGGCCGACGTAGTCTTAGGGGGGTGTCAACACTTAAGGTCATGGAAGCTGTGGTTTATTTGAGTTCCCCTGTCACAACGAATTAATAATGATGATTTTGGATTTGAGTATGCTAATGGAAAAAGAATTTACAATGTTTTGATTTTCCTTTAAGGGATAATGGTTGTAATGGAAATTGTATGGAATTGGAAACTTATATGTTTCATACAAGTGTCAACTATATTTCACTATGATTTGGAAAAACTCTTACTCTCAAGAAAGAATCACTGGTTTTGAAACTCGTATCGTCGTTTTACATGCTTGGATGTTTCTTACCAGTATTTATTGCTGATTTTATGCTATGGTGTCTCTTTTTCTTTCCGCACCACAGGTCTTGAAGATGGGACATTGGATTAGAAGGGATCGCGAATCACACATTACTTTATTTCTTAGTTGAAAACTTAGTTTCTTTTTGAGAACGTTAGTAGTATGTTTTCTTTCGTTTTGGAACGGTTTGTTAGTTTTAAACACTTAGTTTGTATGCCCAAGTTTGGGGGACAGACAAGGTTTAATTTCTTTTAAAATGCTTTTAGTTATTGATTTTGGTTGGTTGTTAGCTTGAGACCTGCTTTTAATATCCTTGTATCCGGGTTCCTCTCGGGTACGGAGTGGCACCCCCGGGTCTCGAGCTTGGTCGTCAAATTCTGGGTTGTTACACCTACGACAACAATATGTAGTAGATGAGTTCGTCGGCATTAGTTTTAAAAAAGAAAGCAAATAATCGGCATGTGGTCGGGAAAAGATCAACGACTATATAATTTGGTCGAAATAATCGTCGGAAAAAGTTTCGACCACGAAATATGACGGTCGGTAAGTCGTCGTCAAAAGTTTAATGACGAGAAGATATAGTAGGAATAGGTGGTCAGTAAAAAACTTTAACGACCACGGGATATGTTGTTGCCCCGTCGAACTAACGACAAAGCTATTCCGAAGCACTTTCGACGAAGATTTCTCGTCGTCTTTGCATTCTAACAACGAATTTTCGGGATATAACGACGAGTTGACTCGTCGTAATAAACTGAATTTTTTTAGTGAGTATATATTTAGCTGTTTCTATTTATTACGCCATCACGGGAATGGGCTTACATTTTATTGCCAATGTAGGAAATGGCTCACTGATTCAGGACCTTTGAGTTGTCCGTGGAGGTCGCCCAGGCATGCTGGTTGGGCTCCTCTGGTGGAAAGAGGTTGACTTGGGTGCGTATTTGGTTTCCTGATTGGCAACGAGAGGAGGAGTCCCAAATGCGGGATTTGCTGAGAAGTCAGCTTGGGCTTCACACATAGGGGTCTGCGAGCCTTCAGGTTCGCGTAGGTTCATTCGGCGTGCTAAATTGATATCGGCAGCGGGGATGGTGGAGGCAAATTCGCGCCTGGCAAAGTGGGATTCAGAGGAGCTCCCAACACATTGAGTTACTGAGCGAATAGCTCAGGTCTATGTTTGAGCTACCCACTCCATTGATCTTGCACGTTCACGAGGTTGGTCATGGTAGGTCTCATTTGGTCTTGAACAGACTCCTTCAGAGCGTGGATGGTAGCCATGGTGTTAGGGTTTACCTAACGTTATAGTCATTATAGACATTATCAAGTCTCCACACACACTAGGATTTCTAATCCACACACAAATTTAACTGTTTCTTCTTGATTGACTCCCCAAAACTGTGAAATTACAAATTTAAACAGAAAAGACTGACCTGAACTGATACGGTTCTACTGACCGAGCGGGCTCGTGGAAAAGAACAGTTAAAAAACCCGATCAATAACTCGCCAATTAAATAAATAAAAAAATGCTAAACTACTAACTAAATAAAAAAAATAAACTATGCTTGCGTATAATGCTTGAGATACTCAGGCGGGTGGTGTGCTCGTCTACTCCGTCATGGCGCTGGTATCGTTGACGGATGAATATCCGTATCAACTCCCTCCGGATAACAACCGTCTTGTCCTCAAGGCGAAAGTAGGAGCAGTGTGCGCCCAATGCGACTTTCGTCAAACCCTGCAAGACCACCCACGAATCCCATGCTTAACCTTCATTGTCATCTTGACATAATCCGTAATGACTTCTCCAAAATATTGGAGCCAATGCACCCCCAAAAGGACCTGCGACCCTTGGAACTCCAGGAGTAACAATTCAGCCGAAAACGTGTTCCCTGAAGATGAATAGAGACTTCACCACAAGAATATCACAATGGAGACAGTGTTGGAAATATGCTTGGGAAAATCTATTTCTTGTGACATTTATATGGACTTACTATTCATTGTGTAATCCATGTGGGGATATGTTAACATGAATGAAGTCCTTAGAGTATAAATGTTATATTCTTAAATATCCCTAGTCGAGTACTACAGTTAATAGGATGACTGTATTGCATCGAGAATAGTATATGGGTAGATTGATATGGAGATATCAATTCTAGCACATAGGTATGCATTAGGGGTAATGGAATACTGTATTGACCCACAAAGAGGGGGCTTCATACAAGTTATGTAACAAGTGCTTCTTGTAGTGACAACGGTATTTCCATCCTTAGACTTGAAGTCACTAGATCCTCTAGTTTTGGAATATTGTGTTTTGATATCGTCAAATGCTATACCATATTTGGGTAGTAATAAAGGCGCATATCGGACACAATAAGAAGCAATCTTAGAGATGGTAGCGATGTAGATAGAATTTTTCCCTCCCACATAACTTGAGCAAATATCCGCGGCCACTCGAGCGATGGTGCTTATAGAATGTGTTGCCAAACACAGATCAATCACTATGGGATATTGATGTTATCTGCATGGAAATGACTATTCCCATGATCGAGAAAATATGGATTGGATATACGAGTGTGACTTGTACGTCTCATGTCCAATCCAGATATAGAGACAAGGGGATGAGACAATATTTGCACAAGGTTTGTCGGATTACTGACTATTTCTCTTAGTTGGGTGGCATAGATGTCTTGCTAGAAGCCGCCCTATGTTAGTAATTATTACTACCAACTAAGTATAAACCTATGGGGTCACACTCCCATGGATTAGGCCGGACTTGAGAATTAATTAATATGATTAATTAAATAGAAGGATAGATACGCAACCACTTTCAAACTTGGTAAGACTAATTTGCAAGGTGGACTAATTCATGTATAGACATGATTAGGATTTGCAACGTGGAATAATCCGTGTATAGACAGGATTACGACTAGTTTGCAACGAGAACTAATCCATGTAAGGACAAGATTAGGAGAAGGGCTAATATGTAGTTAATAAGGAGTTGTTAGACTATATAAAGAGACTCCTAGCTTATTTTCTCACAACTGTGTCATAATTTTTATCAAACAAGGAGAAAACAAAGCAAGGAGAGAGAAAAGACTAGAGGGCCGAACCCCCCGTCCGCCTCTCTAACCCGTCGGCCTCAAGGAGGGTGTCGCCCCCTCTTTTGCTCCGGTTTGCGCAATTCTTCTTCTTCCTCCTTCATCCCTATACAGCACAAAGGTGTGGATGATCCGAAGACAATCCAAGGAGTGGACTATCCGTAGATACGTGAACACTATTTCGCGTTTGAAGTCATCCAAGGAGACAAACAAGGTATTTGATACTAAATCCGTTACTATTGTTATGATGCCTTGTCTTGTGATCCTTGGAGGGTCTTGTGAGGATCTATAGTTTGTTTTATTCCGTTGCGTAATCCGTTACAAAAACACTACAGTGGTATCAGAGCCACAGCTTATTGAGTATAACATAGTTTATGTGTTACGTTTATGTAAATTTTACACCTTAATTGTTGATTATCGCGTAAAACTGAATAATTAAGCATATTGTTGCAACTTTGAATATGATTCAACCAAATAAGGTCTAATATTACATGGGGTGTAAGGATTAATGATTTTGGATCACATATGATGTGTGATTTTGGATCTTCAAAATTAGGGTTAGGGAACAAATTGGAAAAAGGGGTTTTTCAATTTGAAAACAACTAAACTTGGGCAACAAGGAAGAAGTTGTTTTGGAAACAACAGCTAAAAGGGTTCGGCCCCTTATGGGACCGTCCCCCTCTTCTTTTCCGCTCAAGCATGCCACGACCAAGCGGCTGAGACTCCCTAGCGCACGGCCTGGCCGTGTGGTCTAGGGGCCGGTGGGCCCAAGGCTTTTGTGGCGGTTCTTTGGGGTTCAGCCAAGTGTGTTGTGGAGGGTCTTGTGGAGGGAAAATGCAAACACATATTATAGGTTAACAGTAAGGGTAAATGAAATAATTTTGATCCTACCCCAAGGGTATAAAGCAAATTTGTTGCTAAAACCATGGAAGCTGCCTTAAAGCCCAAAAGATAATAGAGTGGAAGAGGAATTGCCGAAAGTACATGGAAGAAAATAAAGAAGGAATTGTGAATTCCACTTAAGGTATACTTTTTTACAGAAGCCAATGTACCTATCTCATCATCACATGTATTTGATATGAGATGAGGATCTCACATTTATTGAAATGTGGTGGATCTCAATAGATGTAGACAATTGGATAAGGAAGGGATACACCTACACGTGGGGAAACGAAGCAAATGTTTAGTGAATTAGCGTAGGAAATTATCTATACATGTAAGTTTAGCCTGTTTCAAAGGCTTGAAACAACTTGTCTGTTTCAAAGGACTTGAAACTGATTTCAAGGGTTTGAAACTAACACTACATGTAAATCTTGTTTGACTAAGTTTGTGCAGGAATATTTAGTTTCCTATTTTGCAGGATTATTTCCTAATCTATTTGAATGAAGAATGGAAATCAATCTTTCAAATCCATTACGCACATTGATCTTCTGTACCTTCCCAACTTTCCAACAAACAAGATCAAGACAGTATCTTTGAAGATACTGAGCAAATAGCCGTTGGGAGAACAGTTAGAAGAGTCCAAGGCTTGCAGCTTAAATTTAGGAAAGTTTTTTAATGAAGATCCTGCATATAGTTAATTCAAACAAGCTGCATAAAAGAGTTTAATCTTGACACAGAACAGAGAACAACATACAGAAACATTCAAACACTACTGAGGATTGACAAGCAACAAAGAAGTAGGTCTACATCACTCAATCCAAACATCTGAAGAACACTACACATTCACTGAAGACTCACCTCTTAGTGTTCTTCTCTTTTGATCTCCAATTGTATATCACTTGTTTATTACTTCCAGTTCTTATTCTCGTGGATTTTTCAAATTGCATAATAGAGAATTCTTAGTTAATCAGTTAGCTAGAGCAGGTACTATTGGAATAGGTGCCCTAGAGGCAATCTAGTTTAGTATGAACAATAAATTGGCTAGAACATTCATTTTACTATTTATTCGATATTTAATATAAATAAGTCCTTAGATTTCCAATCTTGTTGTTTATTTTAAATATCCCTAGGCCATTATAATGATTAATGGACAATCATCTATAGACTAGTATGGGGTTGGATTGATATGGAGATATTGTGATCCAACACATGGGTATGCATAAGGAGTAATGGCATATTGGATTGACCCATCTACAAGAAGGCTACATACATGTTATGTAAAGTCACAAGTTCTTCTCGCGGTGAAACCGGTATCGTCATCCTTAGACTTGAAGTCACTAGTTATTCTAGTTGTGGAATATTGTGTTTTGGTAGCGTCAAACGCTACACCGTGATTGGTTATTCATAATGGCGTGTATTGCACACAATAGGAAGCAAGCTTAGATATCGTAGTGATGTAGATATGATTTATCCCTCCCACATAACGGGAGCATATATCCTAGGTCACTCGAGGGATAGTGCTTATAGAATGTCTGGCCAGACTCAAATAAATCAATATAGGATATTGATGTAATTTGCACGAATAAGGCTATTCCAAGGATCGAAGAACAATGGATTGGATATACGAGTGTGACTTGTATGTCTCATGTCCAATTCGGATATTGAGACAAAGGGATGAGATAATACTTTCACAAGGTTTGTCATGATGACTATCTCTATTTGTTGGCTAGAATGGATGTCTTGCTAGAGGCTGCTACATATTAGTAAATAGTTACTACCAACTAAATATAACCTATGAGGTCACACGCCATATAGAGATGAACTAGACTTTGGAATTAATTTATTAATATGATTAATTAATTAGAAGGATCAAATTGCAACAACTTGCTAACTTAGTAGGACTAATATGCAAGTTGGACTAATCCAAACTTTAGTAGGATTAGGATAGGGCCTTTATGTAGTAACAAGGAGTTGTCGGACTATATAAAGGATGCTCCTAGCTTCCTTCCCTACAAATTATTCTCATAACATACTTTGAGTAGGAGAGAAGGAATGAGAGAAAGACAAAACAAGGAGGCCGACCCCCTTGTCCGTCCGCCCTACCCGTCGGCCACAAGAGAGGGCCGCCCCTCTCTTTGGTGCTCTGTTGCGTGATTTCTTTGTCCTCTTCAATTCCTCCTAGCTAGCACAAGGTGTTTGGAAGATCTAGATCTCACCTCTAGGCGTGGATCAACCGTAGAGACGTGATAATTTTCTCGTTAGAATTCATCAAGGAGACCTCAAAGGTACATAACACTATTCACTTATAATCGTCATGATTTTCTTCCTGTGATTCTTGGAGGGTCTTGATTGGATGAATTTATTGTTTTCCACTGCGCATCCATGATCAAAACCCTACAGTGGTATCTGAGCCAGGTTGTAGAGCATAACGTGGTTTATATGTTACGTTTTTGTTGTCTATCACCTTTAATTGTTGATTATTGCGACAAGCAATTAAGCATATTAGATGCATGTTGAATATGATTCAACCAAATAATAACTAATTCTTGCATTGGATGTATGAATCAGTGAGTTTGAGAAATTTTAGGATCTTAGATCTACAGTTCCTGGTCACCCTATTGGAAAAATGAGTTTTTTCAAATAAGGAAACAACCAAACTTGGACAACAAGGCAAGAAGTTATTTTGGAAACAACACCCAAGGAGGTTCGCCCCCCCCCCCCTTAGGGAACCGCCCCTCCTTCCTTGCCGCACAATCAAGGCTCGGCCAAGGGGCCGGGGCAGCCCTAGCGCACGACCTAGCTGTGTGGGCTTGGGGCCGGCCGGCCCAAGGCCTTCGGCGGTCCTTTTAGGGGTTCGGCCAAGTGTTTGGTTGGGCCTCTTGGATCGTTTTGACCCTAGTTAATCCTAAAATCAACTAAAATTGACCCAAGCGCATTAAAAATTGGTTTAACTGTTTATGTGCAATTTGCATGGTGATAAGATGTGGCCTTAGATGTGGTTTGTTGTGAATGTTTAGTTTTTGTGGGTTGTTTACGGCCTCCGAGCAGATCAATTTGATGTAATAATTAATTGAGGTTTACGGCCTGCGAGCCGGTATTTTTTTTCTCAACTTGTGATATTTATTTTTTTAGTATAGATGTTAGCTAGTACTAGATAAAATAGATGATAGCCAAGATTGAAGAAAAAAGAAGACCAAAGAATTAAAGGAGCCACAACATGGAGCATGGAGCATTCCACAAGGCTATGAAGGATGGACGAAGAGATGGAGGCACATGGAGATGCGTTTCATTCTAGGGTTCATGGATATTCTCATTGTCTTGAGAATGTCTTAGTCTAGGAGTCCATATCCATATCACGTTATTTTCTGTTTTGTGGATGTTTAATTTATTGTCTTATTATTGTTGTTAGTGTATGGTTGATGCATGCAATTTGATAATAAGATAATTAGCAGCCCGGATATTTATTTGGAGTTATGCCCAAACTCAAATAAGTAGATCAGTTTATATAGATCAACTAAACAATTTGAAATTGAATGGCAAAATCCCTCAATTCAAATATTGCATTTTAACCTTCTCGTTATCTAGACACTCTTCATGATCATGATTATCAAGCTCGTGCGTGCCAAAGCAGGGCGACTTGATTTTTCATGTTTTTGTTGCGATGGCACAAACAAGTAATGTGCAATTGTCCAGGTAAGAGGTTGGACGCAACTATGTAATTTTAATAAGATCAAAAGCCTAGTGGCAAACAATTGGGATTATCCATAGGATGGATAAATAAGGAGATATTTGCCCCATTGAACCAAGAGTTAAATAAGGATGCAATTGGATTTGTTCGTACCTAAATAGCTAATTTTGGGTGACTTGCCAAAGCAAGCTCAAAAGAAGTGAAATAGGGATCTTGGCACCTACTAGAAAATATAATGATATTTTCCGCATTAATATTTGAGGGTTATTAATCAGTAGAAAAATAGTGGGAGCTGTATTTAATAATCTAGCCATTATTAAATTTAGTTAATTGTTCACAAATACTAAAACTTGCGTATTTTCCTTTTTGTAGAATTTCAATGGCAAAAAACTCATCGAACACATCTCACTCCCTACGCTCTGTCCTTGAGAAGGACAAGCTGTTCGGGACGAATTTTCTAGACTGGTACATAAACTTGAGAATCATTCTCAAGCAAGAATAGAAACTGTACGCTCTAGAGGAGCAAGTTCCCGATGGTCCAAAAAACAACACTCCTGCAGCCCTAAAGGCGTATCAAAAGTGTGTTGATGACGCTAATGATGCGGCCTGCCTATTGCTTTGCACCATGTCCTCTGAGCTTCAGAAGCAACATGAGAGCATGAATGCAGTCTGATCGCACACTTGAAGCAGCTCTTCCAAGAGCAGGCTAGGGTTGATAGGTATGAAGTTTCCAAGGCATTGTTCAAATGTCATCTTTCAGAAGGAAACCCTGTGGGGCTGCACGTGTTGCGCATGATAGGCTATCTTGAGAGCCTAGGCCGCCTTCGGTTTTCGGTGGGTCAGGAGTTGGCCACCGATCTCATCTTGCAATTGCCTTATGGATAGTTCATCATGATCTATAACATGAATGATATCATTAAACCTCTGCCAGATCTACTCAATATGTTGAGGACAGCTAAACAAAGCATCAACAAGGGTAAGGGCAAATCACTAATGATGGTGCAGAAAGGAAAGGGCAAAAGGTTTGCCTCTTCCTCCAAGGGTAAAGGAAAAGCAGTTTCCGAACCCAAGGAAAATGCCCTTAAGCCTGTTGATGGCGTAGCCAAAGGTGTGACTAAAGGTGAATGTCACTACTGCATTCAGCCTAGACACTGGACGAGGAAATGCCCAAAATATCTGGAGGATAAAAGGCTTGGAATAGTGATTCGACCACCACCAGGTATTTTTGTTATATATGTCAATACTACTTGATCTTCATCTTGGGTATTAGATACTGGATGTGGATCTCACATTTGTCGAAATGTGCCGGATCTAAGTAGAAGTAGAAGATTGGCTAAAGGAGAGATAGATCTGCGCGTTGGGAATGGAGCAAAGGTTGCTGCATTGGCTGTAGGCGTGTACGAGCTGTATCTGCCTTCATGATTAGTTTTAGAATTAAATAATTGCTATTTTGTGCCTGCTATGAGCAGAAACATTATTTCTATTTCTTTTTTGGACAAGGAAGGTTTTACGATTTCAATAAAGAACAATTGTTGTTCAATTTATTTTAATAGAATTCACTATTGTTGTGCGCAATTAAATGGATTATATATCCTTGATCTAAATAATCTTGTCTATAACATTAATACCAAGAGGATTAACATAACTAATTTAAATCTTAATTATTTATGGCACTGTCGTTTAGGCCATATAAACGAGAAACGTGTATCTAGACTCCATAAGGATGTATTTCTAGACTCATTTGATTTAGAATCATATGAGACATGTTAGGCGTGTTTATTGGGAAAAATGACGAAGTCCCGTTTCAATAATAAAGGTGAGAGGACTAGTGAGCAATTGGCGCCAGTACATACTGATGTATGTGGGCCATTTGCCACACCTGCCAAGGGTGGTTACGTCTACTTCATCACATTTACTGATGATTTCGGTATATATGGATTTGTCCTTTGAAAGGTTCAAAGAATTCAAGAATGAAGTGGAGAAGCAGCTTGGCAAAAGTATTAAGGCTCTACGATCGGATCGTGGAGGAGAATACTTGAGCCAAGAGTTTGATGACTATCTTAGAGAGTGTGTGATAATATCCCAACTCACTGCACCTAGAACGCCACAATGGAATGGCGTGTCCGAAAGGAGGAATCGAACTCTTTTTGATATGGTTCGATCTATGACGTGCCCCTTCGGGTGGTTCCACCAAAGTCCATACTTTGTTGGTATACATGAGTTCCATCTCGGATATCATGGCCTCAAGCCACTTCTGAGAGTCCGTCCCTTTAATGGCCTCTTCATAGATAGTAGACTCATCATCTATGAGCATCGTGTCACCAGCTTCCGTCACGAGAAGTCCATACCTCTCGGGCTCCTGGCACACTCTACTAGAACTACGAAGCTCTTGTGTTACTTGAACAGGCTACTCCACAACCTTTTGTGCAAGACACATGAATTTAACCCACAAAAGTGTGAGTAAACAAGATCGGAACTAATAAACCGGTAAAGCAAAACATGACCAACAGGTGGAAACAAACAAATTACTAAAATATTACATGGAATTAGCTCACTAAGGCTTCGTCATGAATAATCAAGTTGCGATATTCCTTGATCTTCTTCTTGTATTTGACAAATTCGTGTAATCTACTCTCTCTGAAGTGCTTTTAGACCTTACTGACACAAGGAAGTCTCAGCTGAAATTTGCTCCCTTCAACTTCAACAGACTTCCAAACGATCAATGGGAGAAGTTACACACAAAAGCTTGACCTAGTTATATGTGTATGAAGTAAGAACTCACTGAAATGTTAAAAAAAAAACCAAGATCAATCACTTACACTCAATCGTGGAACCTGTTGAGTTGGTGCTTTGAATTGGTCAAAAGCCGCCAAACTCTTCGTTTCCAACTTTGATTAGGAAAACATTGGAAGTCAAAGGCGGTGGATTAGTTAGGAAACAAATTTGTTTCCAAATCGGATTTGGAAAATTTAGGGATTTCCTAGCACTATATAAAGAGCCTAGTAATCACACTATTAGGCATGCAAAACAAAGTGTAATTGTTCCTCTTGTGAAATAAAGGGTGCTTCTCCGCAGTGGACGTAAGCGAATTTGTCGCTAGTGAACCATGTAAGATCCTCGTGTTGTTCTTTATTCGTTCATCGTTCGTGCGGTGGTTTTTCATAACAAAGTGGTATCAGAGCCTGGTTTGGCGGTGTTTCAAGATCAAGATCAAGCCGGAGCAAAGCTAGGGTCTCATAACTTGGTGAAATGAAATCTAAGGTTTTGTGATCTAGGTGGAGCACGCGACTAGGGTTCACGATACACAAATAACGATGTTTGGAACAAATTCGAAGATCGATAGGTTCACAGGAGGGTCCAACTTCACTCTGTGGAAGATAAAGATGGAGGCTTTGCTAAAATCGCAAGGCATATCTGCACCTTTGACTGCAGACAAGGGAGGCATGAATGTTGCATCAGCAGAGTTTAAGGCGATGGTGGATAAGACACATTCTAACATTATGTTATGCTTGTCAGATGACGTGATCATCGAGGTCGCAAATCAGAAGGAAGCAGTGAAGCTCTGGCTCAAGTTGGAGAGTCTCTACATGACGATGGGTACGTAGGGTTTTGATTCATGGATACGCAAGGGAAACAATAATAAACCATGCAAAACCCTCCAAGGATCACAAGTCCAGAGACATAACGATGGTAAGGGAAGAAATCAATAACACACCTTACGGTTTCTCCTTTGATGACTTCAAACGCGAATTGTGTCACGTCTCTACGGTTGATCCACGCCTAGAGGTGAGATATAGATCCTCCAAATCCTTGTGCTAGCTAGGAAGAATGGAGGAGGAAGAAGGAACCAAGCAACAATGGAGCACCAAGAGGTGAAGCGGCACCCTTTGGGCCGACGGGTAGGGGGCGGCAATCCCAAGGGGGTTCGGCCCCTTTTGGGACTTGCTCTCTCTCTCTCTCTCTCTCTCCCCTTTTATCTCCCACTCACTTATGTTATGAGCATTAGTGTGGGAAGGAAGGAAGGAGCATCCTTTATATAGTCCAACAACTCCTTGTTAACTACCTAAAGGCCCTATTCTAGTCCTACTAGAATTCGGATTATTCCCCTAGTCCTAATCATGTCCATACATGGATTAGTTCTATTTTCCCATTAATCCTAATCATGTATCTACATGAATTAGGCCACCTTGGCAAATCCTAATCATGTCTCTACATGAATTAGGCCAACTTGCATATTAGTCCTACTAAGTTAGCAAGTTGTTGCGATTTGATCATTGTAATTAATTAATCATATTAATTAATTATTTCCCATGTCTAGTTCACCCCTATATGGCGTGTGACCCCATAGGCTCTATTTAGTTGGTAGTAACTATTACTAATATGGAGCTGTCTCTAGCAAGACATCCATTCTAGCCAACAAATAGAATAGTCATCATGACAAACCTTGTGCAAGTAATTGTCTCATCTCTTTGTCTTATATCCGGATTGGACACGAGACATACAAGTCACACTCGTATATCCAATCCATATTTTCTCGATCCTGGGGATAGCCTTATTCGTGCAAATAACATCAATATCCTATATTGATTTATTTGAGTCTGGCCAGACATTTATAAGCACTATCCCTCGAGTGGCCTAGGATATTTTCTCCCGTTATGTGGGAGGGAAAAATTCAATCTACGTCCACTACGATCTCTAAGCTTGTTTCTTATTGTATCCAGTACACGCCTTTATAGCTACCCAGTTACGGTGTAGCGTTTGACGCTACCAAAATCACAATAATCCACAACTAGAATATCTAGTGACTTCAAGTCTAAGGATGACAATACCGTTTCACCTCGAGAAGCGCTAGTGACTTAACATAACGTGTATGTAGCCTTCTCGGAGATGGGTCAATCCAGTATGCCATTACTCATAATGCATACCCTTGTGTTGGATCATGATATCTCCATATCAATCCAACCTGATACTAGTCTATAGATGATTGTCCTCTCAATCATTATAATCGACTAGGGATATTTAAGAATATAACACTTATATTCTAAGAACTTTATTCATGTTATCATATCTCTATATCGATAACATAATGAATCGTAAATCCATAAATTTCACAATTAATTGATTGCCTCTAGGGCAAAATTCCAACAGTCTCCCACTTGCACTAGAGTCAATCTCTTGCATCATATGCCTATTGATCTAGCGCGGCCTTCCACGCTTACACGGCGTAGAGGCGAGACATCCGCTGGTGCTTTGCAAATATTCACATCTCCTCTATCAACAATTTAATTGAGATTGAATATTCTGAGTAGGTGCATCTCATGCAGTAATTTACTCAGTCCTCTATGTTAGAATTAGTGACTGAATCTTGCCTGGAACCTTTCCTGCTCACAGTCACTCCCACTAGGGAAAAACATAAAACTCGACTTATAATCTGAAATCTTCTTTGTCAGATTTGAAGTTCGCATCACTGTAACCCCTTACAGCAAACTCTTCATATCCTCTATTTGTCAAAATTCTTCCTTAGTTCTTCTCAAGTACTAAAGGATAATCTTGATAATTTATCCAGTGACTCTCACCCGGATTTGAGTGGTATCTTTGTGTCATGCCTTATGACACATCTGGCCTAGTACATTCCATGCAATATCTCGTGAATCTAATTCATACGGTCCATTCTCAATCTAATTGGAAAGACAATTAGCCTTGCAAAGACTAATTCCATGTGACATGGGTAAGAATCAATATTCTTTTCACGTTGAACCATTTCAACACATTTGTCAATTTATGTACTATGACCTAAGCTATACAACCATCTTGATCTACCTCAATAGATCTTCACAAGTTTCTTCGCTTAAGTCTACCATTAGAAAGTCAATTCCCTAGTCAATCTGCGTAAGACTGCAAAGTAGGGGCAACATTCCTAATGATTAAGTATGTCTCCACATACAAGACCATAAACTTAAATACACTCCCGCTAACCTTCTTGTACACACAACTCTCATCTTCAATTTTGATGGAACCAAACTCCTTTGATTGCATCATCAATTTTAAGAATCCAACTCCAAGAAGCTTGACTCAATCTATAGACATATTGTTACAAGCAAGATACGAATGGATTTAAGCATCACAACTTGGGAAAGATTTCGTCATAGTCTATACTATGAACTCAGAGGAAATCCTTACAAAACCAATTGTCCCTTAAAGGTAATCATATTACCATCCATGTTGGTTTCCTCATAACCCACTTGCACCTTTTAGGTGGTTACACCAAAGTCCATACTTTGTTGGTATACATGGATTCCATTTTGTATCCCATGGCTCCTAGCCATTTCTGAGAGTATGGACCATACGTGGCCATCTCATAGGTTGTAGGCTCATATTGATGAGCAATATATTAGGGGTTATGAGAAATCCTTATTTCTCTAGTCCCTTGACATATCCTACCTGACCTACGAGGTTCTTGTGTTATCTGAGTAGGTTGCTCCACAACACCTTGTGATCCTGCTCATGTTCCATCAAACGGATCAATTTTCTATTGTGGTTCTTGAACTTTTCAAGTTCTACTGTCCTCCCACTGTTTCTTTTAGACACAATCTCTTCCTAGAAACACTGTGGTCCGAGCAAGAAACAGTTTGTTCTCGATTGGGTTGTAGAAATAATATCTTTTCAGGATATCCCACAAAACATTTATCTGATTGGTTCCATGTTTATTTGTAAACTCTTTTACATAAACGTCATAACCCTAAATCTTTATGAATGACACTAGGACACTTCCTAGTCCATATCTTCATATGGCGTTATTCATAATCCGTTTTTGATGGAACAAGGTTAAGGGCGAAATTTGCTGTAATTAGAACATAGCCCCAAAAGTAAACTGGAAGTTCTGTTTGACTCATCTTGGACCGAACCAAGTCCTACACGGTTTGAACTCTCCTCTTATACACGCCAAACCCATGTGGCGTGCTAGGTGGAGCGAGTTTTGGATCATATCCAACACTCCCATGGATTCTTGTCAAACTCTTAGCTCAAGTACTCTCTTCTACGATCCAATCGTAGAGCCCTAATACTTTTTCCAAGCTGGTTCTCTACTTCATTCCTGAATACTTTGAACAATTCAAAAGATTATGATTTGTTTCATCACAAGATACACAAATCCATATTTCCCTGATCCCATCAGTAAATATGATGAAGTACTGAAAACCATCTTTAGCTTTTCTGCTTAGCGGCCTTCATAAATCAATATGTATGATTCTCAAAAGATCATATCTTTGCCTAATAAGTCTTACATATCTCATATGATTCAATAATCAAATATGTTCTGAAATCCATCCTTATGGAGTTCTAGATATGTATCTCTTATTTATGAGGCCAAAACTATAATGCTAAAGATAAGTGAAGTTCATATCATAATATGCAAACCTCTTGGTATTAATGTTATATATGAAATTATAATGATCAAGGATATACAATCCTCTTTAGACAAAATTGTATTACAATAATGCATATCAGAATAAATGGAACAACATTTGTCCTTTATTATGATAGAGAGCTTTCTTGTCCAAACAAGAAACTATGATAATGATCCTACTCATAGCAGGGACATAATCACTTTTGTCTAATTCATGAACAATTTCATAAAGGTAGAAATAATTCCCTACGGCTTATTCAGCAACCCTTTGCCTCATAGCCCCACGTGTAGGATTATTTCTTCCTTATCCAATTGTCTTTGTCTCTTGAGATCCTCCACACTTCCATAAATGTGAGATTCTCATCTAGTATCATATACTTATGATGATGAGATAGACACATTGATTTCTATAAAAAAAATACCCAAATCGGAATTCACATCCTTTATTATTTACTTCCATGTACTTTGGGCAGTCTCTCTTCCTTTACACTACCTATGGGAATTTTAAGGAAACTTGGTTTTAGTAACAGACTTGCTTTATACCCATGGGGTCGGCGCAAACTATTTTCCCTCACCCATGCTGTTAACCATCAACAATTTTATCCATGCCCATTATTAGTGTTTTGTTTACTGATTCTCAATCATATTGAGTAAATCTTTCTTTGAACAAAACTACAATTGCATCCAATGAAATTCTTGGTCCACTTGGGTGAATAACCGTTTATTCTTTATCTATCTCATAGATAATGCACATTCACTAATGTTTCAATCATATTGAATTAGCTTATTTGCATAACACAAAGTGGAGCAACACTTCAAACCTTTCATGTTCAGCTCGCTCTTTTGAAAGAGCTTCTTTCAATGTATGATCATATCATACGTCTCCATGTTTCTCTTCTTGCTTCCAAAGTTCAGAGTTCATGGCAGCTAACATGATGCAAGTTATAACCAAAGAACAATTCTTTGGTGTTCCTTCCATAGGTTTTAGTGTATTTTGGTAGTTGGTAGGAGGAGAACTTTATGTTCTACGAAGTACAACAAATTCTCTTTTATTTGAGAACAATTCTCAATTTTATACCAGTCTAGAAATTAGACAAAGTCACGTTTTGTTTAATGCCATGGGTATTCAACATAATAGGATTATGCAAAGTTTGTGACGTTTAAATATATTTAACAATGATTTAAATTGTTAAACATAGCTCCCACTATTTTACTACGGATTAATAACCCTCGAGATATTAATGCGGAAAATATCCTTATATTTTCTAATGGGCCAAGATCCATGTTTCATCTCCTTACGAGCTTGCTTTGGCAAGTCACCCATAATTTGACTATTTTAGGTAGGAACAATTCCAATTGCATCCCTTATGCAACTCTTGGTTCAATTGGGCAAATAACTCCTTATTTATCCATCCATATGGATAATCCCAATTGATTGCCTCTAGGTTTCTTAATCATATTAATAGCCTATTTGTGTTCAACCTCTTATTTAAACAATTGCACATTACTAGTTTGTGCCATCGCATTCCATCATTATGAACCAAGTCGCCATGCTTTGGCTCGCACGAACTTGATAAATCATGATGATAATGAGTGTTTAAATAACGAGAAGGCAAGAACACAATATTTAAATTTTGAGGGATTTTTAAATTCAATTTTAATTGTTTTGTTGATCAATATCAACTAATCTATCTATTTGAGTTTGGGCACAACTCCAAATAATAGATCCGGGTTGTCTAATTATCTTATTGTCCTAATTGCATGCATCATCATACACCAACCACAAAATAATAAGACAATAAAATAAACAACCACAAAGCAGGAATAAAATGTGATGTGGATATGGCCTTTTCTAGACTAAGATAATTCCAAGCCAATGGAATTATCTATGAACCCTAAGAGCAAACACATCTCCATGCGTCTTCATATTTTGGTCCATCCTTCATAGTCATGTGGAATGCTCCATGCTCTATCTTTTGCGTCTCCCTTTGGCTTTGGGCTTCTTTTCTTCAATCTTGGCTAACAATCTACTCTATCTAGCACTAGCTAACAACTATACTAAATAAAATAAATCTCACAAGTTGAGAAAAAAAATGGCACGCAGGCGATAAAACCCTAATTAATTATTACAATTAATTGATCAGCTCGCAGGCCGTAAACCAAACAAAAAAATTAAACATCCACAACAAACCACATCCTAAGGCCATATCCAATCACCATGCGAATTGCACATAAACAGTTAAGATCCAATTTTAACGCGCTTGGTCAATTTTAATTGATTTTAGGATATTCTAGGGTTAAAACGGTCCATGGGGCCCAACAATCTAAATTCCCGGGCCCAAAAAGAGAACCGCAAAGGCCTTGGGCCGGCTGGCACCTAGCCCACGCGGCTAGGCCGCGGGATAGGGCTGCCCCGGCCCCTAGGCCGAGCCTTGCTTAAGCGGCAAGCAAGGAGGGGCGGTCCCTAGGGGGGCCGAACCTCCTTTGGGAGTTGTTTCCAAAACAACTCCCTTGCTTGGTGCCCAAGTTTGGTTGTTTCCTTGTATGGAAAGAACTCCTTCTTCCCCAAGGATGCCCAAACCCTAGATCTAAGATCCTAAAATTACTCAAACTCACTAATGCATGCATGCAATGCAAAAATTAGGTCTTGTTATGATAGATTATTGACAAATTTCATCACATGCTTGAATTGTCTTGTTTTACGCGATAAACAATAAATTTAAAGTGTAAAACTATCAAAACGTAACACATAAACCACGTTTATGCTCTACGACCTGTGGCACTAATACCACTGTAGGGTTTTGATTCATGTATGCGCAACGGAAACAATAATAAACCATGCAAAACCCTCCAAGGATCACAAGTCAGGAGACATAACGATGGTAAGGGAAGAAATCAATAACACGCCTTAGGGTTTCTCCTTTGATGACTTCAAACGCGAATTGTGTCACGTCTCTACGGTTGATCCACGCCTAGAGGTGAGATCTAGATCTTCCAAATCCTTTTTCTAGCTAGGAATAATGGAGGAGGAAGAAGGAACCAAGAAACAATGGAGCACCAAGAGGTGAAGCGGCACCCTTTGGGCCGACGAGTAGGGGGCGGCAATCCCAAGGGGGTTCGGCCCCTTTTGGGACTTGCTCTCTCTCTCTCTCATATTCTCTCCCACTCACTTATTTTATGAGCATTAGTGTGGGAAGGAAGGAAGGAGCATCCTTTATATAGTCCAACAACTCCTTGTTAACTACCTAAAGGCCCTATTCTAGTCCTACTAGAATTCGGATTAGTCCCCTAGTCCTAATCATGTCCATACATGGATTAGTTCTATTTGCCCATTAATCCTAATCATGTCTCTACATGAATTAGGCCACCTTGGCAAATCCTAATCATGTCTTTACATGAATTAGGCCAACTTGCATATTAGTCCTACTAAGTTAGCAAGTTGTTGCGATTTGATCCTTCTAATTAATTAATCATATTAATTAATTATTTCCCATGTCTAGTTCACCCCTATATGGCGTGTGACCCCATAGGCTCTATTTAGTTGGTAGTAACTATTTACTAATATGGAGCGGCCTCTAGCAAGACATCCATTCTAGCCAACAAATAAAATAGTCATCATGACAAACCTTGTGCAAGTAATTGTCTCATCCCTTTGTCCTATATCCGGATTGGACAAGAGACATACAAGTCACACTCGTATATCCAATCCATAGTTTCTCGGTCCTGGGAATATCCTTATTCGTGCAAATAACATCAATATCCTATATTGATTTATTTGAGTCTGGCCAGACATTTTATAAGCACTATCCCTCGAGTGGCCTAGGATATTTTCTCCCGTTATGTGGGAGGGACAAATTCTATCTACGTCCACTACGATCTCTAATCTTGCTTCTTATTGTATCCAGTACACGCCTTATAGCTACCCAGTTTCGGTGTAGCGTTTGACGCTACAAAAATCACAATAATCCACAACTAGAATATCTAGTGACTTCAAGTCCAAGGATGACAATACCGTTGCACCGCGAGAAGCGCTTGTGACTTAACATAACGTGTATGTAGCCTTCTCGGAGATGGGTCAATCCAGTATGCCATTACTCATAATGCATACCCATGTGTTGGATCATGATATCTCCATATCAATCCAACCTCATACTAGTCTATAGATGATTGTCCTATCAATCATTATAATCGACTAGGGATATTTAAGAATATAGCACTTATATTATAAGGACTTCATTCATGTTATCATATCTCTATATCGATAACATAATGAATTGTAAATCCATAAATGTCAAAATTAATTGATTGCCTCTAGGGCACAATTCCAAAAGAGTATCACTAGCAAGTAGATGCTAAAGCAAATGCTCTTCACTTTGCGAATGCTCGAAGGTACGGCTCTCAAGGACCATCTTGATCAATTGAATATAATTATTTTAGATTTTCGTAATATTGGCGAGAATGTGGGCCATGAGGATGCTGCACTTTTTTTTATTGATCTCGTTACCTCCATCATATGAGAACTTCGTGCAGTCGTTCATTGTGAACAAGGAACACTTATCGCTATAGGAGGTCAGATCGGCGCTCCATGCTAGGGAACTGCTCCATAAGGGTGCGGGAACAGGTACAGAGGACCATGCTTCAGGACTGATGGCGACAGGTGGAAGCAAGAAGGGTAAGAAGAACAAGAAAAATCAGTTTGCTGGTTCCAATTTTCCCAGGGATGTATGTGCTTGGTGCAAGGAAAAGGGGCACTGGAAGAGAGATTGCCCGAACCTAGGTCAAAAGGGGAAGAATGGATCCGCAGCCGTAGCATAACAAGGTAACTCGTTCGAGGATAATTACGTTCTAATGGCGGATGTTGTCACGCACTCTCAGGATGCGTGGGTCCTTGATTCCGGAGCTTCCTATCATATTTGCTCTAACCGGGAGCTATTTTCGACGTACAACCAAACGGATGGAGGGTCTGTCTACATGGCCAACGGATCCGTCTTTAAGGTAATTGGGAGCGGCTCAGTTATATTGAAGACGAATGAATGGAAGTTATGTACTTTGGAGCAAGTCTGGCATGTACCACTTATCAAAAAAAAATCTGATCTCCTTGAGTCTACTCGACAGCAAGGGATACAGTTTCAAAGGTGAAAGTGGAGATCTGCAAGTCTCCAAGGTTTCTAAGGTGATTCTCAAGGGAGTAAAGAGTGTGACTTTGTACATGTTGCAAGGTTCGACGATCACATGTTCTGCTAGATTTGTCTCAGCCGAGATTAAGGAAGCTGATCTAACTAAGCTGTGGAATATGAGGCTGGGTCATATGAGTGAAGGTGGAATGCAAGAACTTCACAAGAAGGGATATCTCACCAGGCATGCGCCCAAGAGCCTAGGGTTTGTGAGCACTGAGTGTATGGGAAGCTACAACGTAGCAAGTTCCCTAAGGCGGTTCATAGAACAAAAGGTACTCTTGATTATATCCGTTTGGATTGCTGGGGTCCATCTCAAGTTGAGGCGATTGGCGGGTACATGTATTTTCTGAGCATCATAGACGATCACTCCAGGATGACTTGGATTTTCGTAATGAAGCACAAGTGTGAAGCCTTCACAAGATTCAAGGAGTGGAAGGTCCTAGTAGAGAATCAGGTGGGAAAGAAGGTGAAGAGGCTGGACAACGGCTTGGAGTTTTGTTCATCGGAGTTTGATCGATTATGCAAGGATTAGGGTATTGCGCGCCATCGCACCGTCAGAAGACACCGCAGCAGAACGGTGTGGCCAAGAGAATGAATAAGACACTTTTAGCGAAAGCAAGGTGCATGCTTCCGAATTCAGGTCTTTCTAGAGGCTTTTGGAGAGAAGCAGTTTCCATGGCATGCTATCTCATAAATCGGAGCCCGCACACAGGTATACGATGAAAGATTCCTATGGAAGTATTGTCCGATAGAGCAGTGGATTACTCGGACTTGAGAGTCTTTGGTTGTGTTGCCTATTATCACGTTGATGATGGAAAAATAGAAACAAGAGCTAAGAATGGAGTATTCATGGGTTTCGGAACAGGTGTGAAGGGATACAAGATATGGGCAGACAACAAGATTATAATTAGCAGAAGTGTAGTCATTGATGAGACTCAAATGTTGAAGAATTCCGTGGAGGTGAAGCTTGGGGATGCAGAGAAGACGGTGGAGGGAGAGTCGGATCCTACTGATCCTAGGGACTCCAAAATCCCTAAACCGCCGCCAGAAGTAGAAGCAGAAGAGGAAGAAGCAGAGGGGTTTGATAGTGAGAATGTGTCTACACCAGAGGAACCAGATCAACAAAGTATTGCTGAAGGAAGACCAAGGAGAGTCATAAGGCCTCCAGCGAGATATAGGGATGTTGGAATGGTGGGATATGCATTACAATTAGCGGAAGAGGTAGAGGATGAGCCATCCACCTACAAGGTTGCTATATCTAGTTCTGTTTCAGCACAATGGATTTCCGCGATGGGGGAGGAGATGGAGTCTCTTAGCAAGAAATTGAATTGGTAGCTTGTAAAATTGCCAGCGGGAAGGAAGATAATCAGTTGCAATTGGGTTTTCAGAAGAAAGTAAGGAACTACATCGGGAGACATCAATTATAAGGCAATGCTAGTTGCAAGAGGGTTCAGTCAGAAAGAGGAAGTTGACTACAACGAGATCTTCTCACCGGTGGTCAGACATACATCTATCTGGGTGCTACTAGAAATGGAGGCACACCACGACCTAGATCTTGAGCAATTGGATGCTAAAATAGCTTTTCTACATGGACAAATGGAAGAGGATATATACATGAGCCAAATGGAAGGGTTCCAAGTTCCCGTACGAGAGAACCACATATGCAAGCTGAAGAGATCTCTCTACGGACTTAAGAAATCGCCGAGGCAATGGTACAAGAGGTTTGACAGCTTCATGTTGAAGATTGGTTACCACAAGTGCGAGTATGATTGCTGCGTGTATCACAAAGAGTTGCACGGTCGATCACGTATTTACCTAGTTCTATATGTGGATTATATTCTGATTGCAAATCGAAATATCATGGACATTAGAGAACTGAAGAGGTCCCTTAGCACGGAATTTGAGATGAAGCATCTAGGGGCTGCTCGGAAGATATTTGGAGTTGAGACCTGTAGAGACAAAGAGAAGAAGATTTTCTTGTCACAGCGGGGATACATCAAGAAGATCTTGGCAAGATTCAGGATGTTATCAGATAAAGCTATAGATACTCAAATAGGCAACTAACATCAAGATAGGAAAGTACAACGTTCAGACTGAGGAGGAGAAGGAGTACATGTCCACGGTTCCACGGCTCATGTATGCTATGGTTTGTACTCGACCGGACATAGCATTCTCAGTTAGTGTGGCTAGTCGTTTTATGGCTCATCCGGGTAGGGACCATTGGCAGGCAGTGAAGCGGATATTCAGGTACGTTAAGAGTACGTCAGACAGTGGCCTATGCTATGGGGCTAGTGAAGACATCTCGGTAGCTCGTTTATCGGATGCGGAATATGCAGGGGATATTGATAGTAGAAGATCAATGACACGCTATGTATTTGCTCTGGGAGCATCTGTTGTGAGTTGGAAGGTGGCGCTACAGCCGACGGTGACATTTTCCACCACGGAGGCGAAGTATATGGCTCTAACAAAAGCAGCAAAGGAGGCAATTTGGCTTAAGGGAATGGCCAATGATCTAGGGCTACTTCAATATCAGGCGATAGTCTTCTGTGATAGCTTGAGTGAAATTTGCTTGACTAAGAACCAGGTTCATCATGAGAGGACCAGGCATATTGACATCAGGTATCATTTTCTGAGAAGTGAAAGCAGAATCAAGGTGATGAAGGTGGGGACTTATGGCAACCCCGCGGATATGTTCACCAAGCCGGTTCCGCAGAGCAAGTTCCAGCATTGTCTAGAATTGCTCAACATCTTGAGCCATTGAAAACCTTCGGGGAACGTCGGACCCGGTGGGGGTCCAGTGAGTCTCTGTGACGAGAGACTTTGGGTGCAGAGAAGACGTAGCTTTATTTACGAGAAGAGGAGCAACTGCTGTTGACGAGACAATTCAAGCCAAGGTGGAGATTTGTTGAGTTGGTGCTTTGAATTGGTCAAAGGCGGCCAAACTATTTGTTTCCAACTTTGATTAGTAAAACATTAGAAGTCAAAGGCGGTGGAGGATTAGTTAGGAAACAAGTTTGTTTCCAAATCGGATTTGAAAACTCTATGGATTTCGTAGCACTATATAAAGAGCCTAGTAGTCACACTATTAGGCATGCAAACCAAAGTGTAGTTGTTCCTCTCGTGAAATAAAGGGTGCTTTTCCGCCGTGGACGTAGTTAGCGAATTTGTCGCTAGCGAACAACGTAAGATCATCATGTTCTTCTTTATTCGTTCATCGTTCGTGAGGTGGTTTGTCATAACAGAACCAATGAATGCAAGGAGATTGGATTCTGTATGGCCAAAGGGTTTTGTAGACCTTTTGGCAGGTCGTTCGAATCCAACGCTAACCGAGGAAGAGACACCGACGGAACACCACGCCACTTGACTTCAGTCTGCTGGGGATGTTATCGAAAATCACATATTCGATCACTCGTCAACAATAAATATCTAGACACCAAACATAGTCCCTTCTGCGACCGAACATAAAACTTCACTCGAACATAGGGATGCAACTTGGGCAGGTTGGACTCGACCAACCCGAGCCCAGACCGAACTGAAATAAAGTCCGGGCACATAGTTTCAGTAATTCGGACGGGATTGGACATAAATTCTCAGCCCGAATTGCTATTAGGGTCGGGCTTGGGAACACATATTAAACGACGGACTAACCCGGTTTTTCCATTTACATGATCACTATATGTAAATATTATATTTTGAAAGAATAATGTATAACATGAACCTGATACTTTTTTCTGATTATTATCAAGTTTTTAATCATAATTTGGTTCATAAACTAGTTGATTTCTTCTTTTTACTTATAATTTACTATTCTTTTATTATTTAATATTATTCTCTTGTATTTTAAAAAATATATTAAGTGTGATTTTCTAGCCCGAATTTAGCCTGAACCAGAATTGATTTGAACAAATTTAGGCTCGGATGGGTTCACGATGCTTTTAAGTCGGGCTGGGCTTGGGCAGCCTTGACAGAACCGGGGCTCAGGCTAGCGCAGGGCTACCAACCACGTTCAGCCCGCCCGAGTTGTAGTCCTACTCGAACTCAATAGGGGAATAAGTGATTTTTTTTTAAAAAAAAAAAGCATAACCTAAACATGTGTGTTAGTAGTTTTTTTTTTTATGGCTAAATTGCACTGGAGGTACCCATATTTTGCAAAAACAGGCAAGTGGGTACCCAAATTTCAAAATCAAGCACCTCGAGTCCCAAATTTTCAATTTTCGAGCAAGTGGGTACCATTCCGATAACATTCTGTTAGTATTGGATGGAAAGATATAAAAAGACTATTATACCCCTTATTTTTACCTTCATTTTTTTTAAAAATGCTATTTTTACTAACAAATAAAAAAACTTAAAAATAATAACGTTTTAATTTAATAATTTGATATATGTAAGATGTGCAATATATTTCATCAAAATTGCATATTTTTACATCATTTGAAGTTATAAAATATGTTTTTATTAATATATATCCATCAATCTTAAAGTCTAACTTTTTTTTAACATTTTTTTAAAAAATCTCAAAATTTCATAATGTCACATATACTTTTTTAATAAAACAATAGCATGCAAGTATATTTGTGCATTTTAGGATACCCCAACATGAAAGTGAGGTTTGAAAGTGATGGGGGAGGAGATGGAGTCTCTTAGCAAGAAATTGAATTGGTAGCTTGTAAAATTGCCAGCGGGAAGGAAGATAATCAGTTGCAATTGGGTTTTCAGAAGAAAGTAAGGAACTACATCGGGAGACATCAATTATAAGGCAATGCTAGTTGCAAGAGGGTTCAGTCAGAAAGAGGAAGTTGACTACAACGAGATCTTCTCACCGGTGGTCAGACATACATCTATCTGGGTGCTACTAGAAATGGAGGCACACCACGACCTAGATCTTGAGCAATTGGATGCTAAAATAGCTTTTCTACATGGACAAATGGAAGAGGATATATACATGAGCCAAATGGAAGGGTTCCAAGTTCCCGTACGAGAGAACCACATATGCAAGCTGAAGAGATCTCTCTACGGACTTAAGAAATCGCCGAGGCAATGGTACAAGAGGTTTGACAGCTTCATGTTGAAGATTGGTTACCACAAGTGCGAGTATGATTGCTGCGTGTATCACAAAGAGTTGCACGGTCGATCACGTATTTACCTAGTTCTATATGTGGATTATATTCTGATTGCAAATCGAAATATCATGGACATTAGAGAACTGAAGAGGTCCCTTAGCACGGAATTTGAGATGAAGCATCTAGGGGCTGCTCGGAAGATATTTGGAGTTGAGACCTGTAGAGACAAAGAGAAGAAGATTTTCTTGTCACAGCGGGGATACATCAAGAAGATCTTGGCAAGATTCAGGATGTTATCAGATAAAGCTATAGATACTCAAATAGGCAACTAACATCAAGATAGGAAAGTACAACGTTCAGACTGAGGAGGAGAAGGAGTACATGTCCACGGTTCCACGGCTCATGTATGCTATGGTTTGTACTCGACCGGACATAGCATTCTCAGTTAGTGTGGCTAGTCGTTTTATGGCTCATCCGGGTAGGGACCATTGGCAGGCAGTGAAGCGGATATTCAGGTACGTTAAGAGTACGTCAGACAGTGGCCTATGCTATGGGGCTAGTGAAGACATCTCGGTAGCTCGTTTATCGGATGCGGAATATGCAGGGGATATTGATAGTAGAAGATCAATGACACGCTATGTATTTGCTCTGGGAGCATCTGTTGTGAGTTGGAAGGTGGCGCTACAGCCGACGGTGACATTTTCCACCACGGAGGCGAAGTATATGGCTCTAACAAAAGCAGCAAAGGAGGCAATTTGGCTTAAGGGAATGGCCAATGATCTAGGGCTACTTCAAGATCAGGCGATAGTCTTCTGTGATAGCTTGAGTGAAATTTGCTTGACTAAGAACCAGGTTCATCATGAGAGGACCAGGCATATTGACCTCAGGTATCATTTTCTGAGAAGTGAAAGCAGAATCAAGGTGATGAAGGTGGGGACTTATGGCAACCCCGCGGATATGTTCACCAAGCCGGTTCCGCAGAGCAAGTTCCAGCATTGTCTAGAATTGCTCAACATCTTGAGCCATTGAAAACCTTCGGGGAACGTCGGACCCGGTGGGGGTCCAGTGAGTCTCTGTGACGAGAGACTTTGGGTGCAGAGAAGACGTAGCTTTATTTACGAGAAGAGGAGCAACTGCTGTTGACGAGACAATTCAAGCCAAGGTGGAGATTTGTTGAGTTGGTGCTTTGAATTGGTCAAAGGCGGCCAAACTATTTGTTTCCAACTTTGATTAGTAAAACATTAGAAGTCAAAGGCGGTGGAGGATTAGTTAGGAAACAAGTTTGTTTCCAAATCGGATTTGAAAACTCTATGGATTTCGTAGCACTATATAAAGAGCCTAGTAGTCACACTATTAGGCATGCAAACCAAAGTGTAGTTGTTCCTCTCGTGAAATAAAGGGTGCTTTTCCGCCGTGGACGTAGTTAGCGAATTTGTCGCTAGCGAACAACGTAAGATCATCATGTTCTTCTTTATTCGTTCATCGTTCGTGAGGTGGTTTGTCATAACAGAACCAATGAATGCAAGGAGATTGGATTCTGTATGGCCAAAGGGTTTTGTAGACCTTTTGGCAGGTCGTTCGAATCCAACGCTAACCGAGGAAGAGACACCGACGGAACACCACGCCACTTGACTTCAGTCTGCTGGGGATGTTATCGAAAATCACATATTCGATCACTCGTCAACAATAAATATCTAGACACCAAACATAGTCCCTTCTGCGACCGAACATAAAACTTCACTCGAACATAGGGATGCAACTTGGGCAGGTTGGACTCGACCAACCCGAGCCCAGACCGAACTGAAATAAAGTCCGGGCACATAGTTTCAGTAATTCGGACGGGATTGGACATAAATTCTCAGCCCGAATTGCTATTAGGGTCGGGCTTGGGAACACATATTAAACGACGGACTAACCCGGTTTTTCCATTTACATGATCACTATATGTAAATATTATATTTTGAAAGAATAATGTATAACATGAACCTGATACTTTTTTCTGATTATTATCAAGTTTTTAATCATAATTTGGTTCATAAACTAGTTGATTTCTTCTTTTTACTTATAATTTACTATTCTTTTATTATTTAATATTATTCTCTTGTATTTTAAAAAATATATTAAGTGTGATTTTCTAGCCCGAATTTAGCCTGAACCAGAATTGATTTGAACAAATTTAGGCTCGGATGGGTTCACGATGCTTTTAAGTCGGGCTGGGCTTGGGCAGCCTTGACAGAACCGGGGCTCAGGCTAGCGCAGGGCTACCAACCACGTTCAGCCCGCCCGAGTTGTAGTCCTACTCGAACTCAATAGGGGAATAAGTGATTTTTTTTTTTAAAAAAAAAGCATAACCTAAACATGCGTGTTAGTAGTTTTATTTTTTATGGCTAAATTGCACTGGAGGTACCCATATTTTGCAAAAACAGGCAAGTGGGTACCCAAATTTCAAAATCAAGCACCTCGAGTCCCAAATTTTCAATTTTCGAGCAAGTGGGTACCATTCCGATAACATTCTGTTAGTATTGGATGGAAAGATATAAAAAGACTATTATACCCCTTATTTTTACCTTCATTTTTTTTAAAAATGCTATTTTTACTAACAAATAAAAAAACTTAAAAATAATAACGTTTTAATTTAATAATTTGATATATGTAAGATGTGCAATATATTTCATCAAAATTGCATATTTTTACATCATTTGAAGTTATAAAATATGTTTTTATTAATATATATCCATCAATCTTTAAGTCTAACTTTTTTTTAACATTTTTTTAAAAAATCTCAAAATTTCATAATGTCACATATACTTTTTTAATAAAACAATAGCATGCAAGTATATTTGTGCATTTTAGGATACCCCAACATGAAAGTGAGGTTTGAAAGTGATGGCAGTTAGGTTTTTTGTTTGCAAACAGGTGTATTTTGGTTTTTTGGTAACAAACAGGTGTATTCTAGATTTTTCCTCTACGGAATAATAATAACAAGACTGTAAACTAATTTGATTACAGAAATATAATATTGTTAAAAATTCAGTGTTAAAAAAATTTTGTTAAACACCTATAAAAATATTACTTCACGATTGTTGGAAAGTCGACTGGTGTTTTTAAGAAGATTTAAGAGGGAGAAGAGAGGATGTTCGTGAGAAGAACCCTCGTGATTTTTTTTTTACCACGACATAGAAGAATTGTCATTTGAGTACAACTTTTTTTTCTAATAATAACAACAACAACAACAACAACAACAACAACAACAACAACAACAACAACAACAACAACAACAACAATAATAATAATAATAATAATAATAATAATAATAATAATAATAATAATAAATGACTATAATTTAAAAACATTTGAGGTTTCAAAATTAGAACCTCCATTGTTGGTCTGCCTCCCAGAATCACAAGAAACTCAAGATAAAAAGGAGATTTCTATGTCTGAAACCTCAAGATCAAAACGTGTCTTTAAAGTAGTGGCATTTCGAGATTTTTGTTCAAAATGGTGGTATTTTGACATTTTTAATGCTAAGTAGGGGTATTTTAGGAAAAAGCTCTTTCAAAATAAAGAGAAAAGAGAAGAGGAAAAAGAAGTTAAAAATGTGATTTATGATAATGTTGAGTTAACACTCTAATTGAGTATTTTTTTTTGAAATCAGGTTTTACTTTGTCAACACTCAACAGTTCTTTCTTTGCTCCAAAAAAAAGGTTCTTTCTTTGCTCAAGAACACATATTTAGCCAAAACACAATTGTATGAGGAGCCAATAATCTAATAATTTTGTCACATTTTGTAGAGAGATAGTTCGGCCAGCATAACTATCACCGCCACAGCCAGACCAAACACAATGAAATATGGTAACATCGATCCATATGTGTCATGTTGTCGTAGAGATCACACATGCATTGTTATTTGCTCCTACATCGATGGCAGAACGAGGAACCGCATCTGCATCTGACTTTATTGCAACCATCTATCCGATCTACATAGTGACCACAAGTAGGACAACTCTGCCAGTGTTTCTCCATCGCGAGGTTTAAAAATTTCTGGTTGTTGTCATCATTCCGGCTCTGGATATCAGAGCATTTATATCCTGCATGCCATTCGACGTGGCAGTTGAAGCAGAACAACCTCTTACAATTCGGACATGTTGTCTTCTCTTGAGTTCCTCCACACTCATTAGCCACCAAAACTGAGCAATCGGCATAGGGGCAATAACATGTTTTGACCCCTTGAACGGCGAAGCAGCATAGGTTATCACACCACTTGTCAAACACTTCAGGGGAAACAATGTGTCGAACAATAACAGGGTCCAAGATTTTGTCGCAATTCAAGTCGGGGCAGGGCATGTTAGCAGCATTATCGTCTACGACCTTCGTTCGGACGTACATGGATATGCATTCCAAGCAAAAAGGGTGGTTGCAGACATTGTTATTTCTAAACATATTGGCTGATGCTGTTGGTTCAATACATTTCCTACAAGTAAAACCCACTAATGATGATAATCTACTTTCTTCATCTCCTCTTTCATTGCTTCGTGTTGTTGTTGTTGTTGTCGTCGTACTAGAGCTTCCAGGTGCACGTAGCTGATTTTGTGTGTTGCCCATTCACCACTCTCAATCTTAACCCTGTCCAGTCAATATCATTATATAATTTGTCAAGGGTAAAAGAAAAATTGGACATACTCTAATAAAGATCATAATTACGTCAAATACTCACAAAAATAATGTCTCTTATTCAAGAAAAGATGCAGAAACCAGTGAAAGAACCCATTTTTGCAGGAAAAAAATAAGAACCTAATGTGCAAACTATGTCAGGTTGACATACCAAAGTTTCAACTTTATTGTACGTACGATGATGTTATAAGATCAGTGTTGGGTCACTGGGCTAAATCGATGGAGTAGAATGCGAAAGCTACACCAACACCAAACAAGTGTGGAATAACAGGGGAGTGCAAGACACATGAATTTAACGTGAAAAGAACCCCTTCCTAACAAGAGGGACAAAAACACTCCACAAAACATCAAACAATATATATAAGGCTATATATTGGTAAACAATCATCCAAAAAAGTGTAAGTAAAAAGGAACCGAACTAATAAACCGGTGAAACAAAACATGCCCAGTAGGTGGAAACTAAACAAATAGATTACTAAAATATTACCCGGAATTAGCTCACGAAGTCTTCGTCACGAATAATCAAGTCGCGGTATTCCTTAATTTTCTTCTTGTCTTTGAAAAACTCAAGTAATCTACTCTCTCTGAAGTTTTTCAAGACACAAGGAAGTCTCTGCTGAAATTTGCTCCCTTCAACTTCAACAGACTTCCGAACAACTACACACAAAAACTTGACCTAGTTATATGTCTATGAAGTAAGAACTCACTGAACTGTTAATTAAGAAAATAACCAAAATCAATCACTTACACTCAATCGTGGAACCAATGAATGCACTTAGATTGGATTCTGTATGGCCAAAGGGGATTGTAGACCTTTTGGCAGTTTTTCTGAATCCAATAGTATGTATTGGATTCAAAAGACCAAACAATAGTATGTATATATCTACAGACCAAACATAGTCCCTTCTGCGATCGAATGGTAAAACTTCACTCGAACTCAACAGGGAAATAAGTATATATTTTTTTTAAAAAAAAAAGCCTCAACAGGGAAATAAGTATATTTTTTTTTTTTAAAAAAAGCCTAACCTAAACAGGGGAATAAGTATATTTTTTGGGAAAAAAACAAGCATAACCAAAACATGGGAATAAGCATAACCTAAACATATTCCCTTTTTTGTTAAAAAAGAAGAAGCATAACCTAAGCATATTCCCCACGGAAATCCTTCTCCATCCCGTTTTGGGTTTTGTCTTCCCTCCTTAAATACCCATATCCTCTGTTTTTCCTTCTGTCCCCCAAACAAAAATCTCTCCATTAAATTCCCAGAAATCTCTCTCTCTCTTAGAATGGCGCTCAAGGCCGTTCATGTCTCCGACGTCCCAAATCTCGATCAAGTCCAAGAAAACACTTCCCTCGCATTATACTCCACTCGCTTCTCAAGACCAGGGTTTAGGGTTCCGAAGTTTCTGGTGATTGGGCACCGTGGGAATGGTATGAATCAGTCTCAACCGCCGGACAGGAGATTCAAGGCGATTAAGGAGAACTCCGTGGCTTCCTTCAACGCCGCCGCCGATTTCCCCATCGATTTCGTCGAATTCGACGTTCAAGTTACCAAAGACGGCTATCCAGTCATTTTTCATGACGACTCCATCCTCTCTCAAGACAATGGCACGGTATACGAAAGAACAGTGACAGATTTGAGTCTCTCTGAATTTTTCAGCTATGGGCCACAAAAGGAGGCTGGTAAAACTGGGAAGTCTCTGTTGAGAAAGACAAAACAAGGGAAGATAATGAGTTGGGATGTTGAGAAAGATGACTCTCTCTGCACTCTTGAAGAAGCCTTTAAGAAAGTTTCTCCTTCTATGGGTTTCAACATCGAGTTGAAGTTTGATGATCACATTATCTACCAACACGAACATCTCACCCAAACCCTCGTCTCCATCTTGAAGGTGGTGTTTGAGCACGCGAAAGAGAGGCCGATAATTTTCTCGACTTTCCAACCAGATGCTGCCTTGCTTGTCAAGAAACTCCAAACCACGTACCCGGTTTTCTTCCTAACAACTGGAGGAACCGAGATTTACTACGATGTTAGAAGAAATTCCTTGGAGGAGGCAATGAAGCTCTGCTTAGAGGGTGGTTTGGAAGGGATTGTGTCCGAGGTGGAAGGAATCTTCAGAAATCCAGCTGCAGTTAACAAGATTAAGGAGGCGAATCTTGCGCTCCTAACCTATGGGAAATTAAATAATGTGCCGCAAGCTGTATACATGCAACATTTGATGGGGGTTGAAGGAGTTATTGTCGATTTGGTTCAGGAAATCACGGAAGCTGTTTCTTTTATGATGATCAAGCCAACCTGCGAAGGCGAAAAGGAGGAGGATCAAACTCAGGGCAAGGCCATGCCCCGATTCTCTCATAGAGAATTATCAGTTTTGCTCAAGTTCATACCCGAGTTGATAGAATTATGATCCAAATAATTTGTGTCTACTACTTAGTTCACAAAGGTTCCGCTGTTGTACAATTAGCTATATATTAGATCAACTTCGCCGTTTTACACAAAATTGGAGTAGAATGTTATGAAATATGTAATTGTCACTTGCGTGATTCCAAGTTCGTTCATATCAAACAAATAGAACAATATGATCTTTTATTCATGTTGTTAAATAGTAATAATAAAAATGCTAGGAATGCAGAAAAGAAAAAAAAAATAGAGAAGGAAAAAAGCATTGCACATACTATGCTTGAACCCAAACCAGACAACATCAGTGATTACCGCCAAGCTTCTACCCTCTTTTTAATCTTGTTTTATGTAATTTCTACTTCGTTTGAATAACAAAAGAAAGAAAAAGCAACTAAGAGTTGCTCCTGCGTTTCGCATACCTTCACTGAACCAGCTGATATGGGAATCCATTATTTGTGTTAGTTCACAAAAGAAGTCTGCTTCTAGGGTTTGAACTCGTTGGTTGAAGCAAAAAAGAAAGGAGACTACAGTTCCTTGTAACATTCAGCACTCCAGCAGCAGAGATTTAGGGGTTTCTATTTATTCCGCCATCACGGGAATGGGCTAACAGTTTACTGCCAATGTAGGAAAGGGCTCACTGATTCGCGGCCGTTGAGTCGTCCGCGGAGGTCGCCAGGGCGTGCTGGTTGTGCTCTGTGGTGGAAAGAGGTTGAATTGGGTGCGCATTTGGTTTCCTGATTCGTAAGGAGTCCCAAAATGCGCGATTCGCAGAGAAGTCAGCTTGGGCTTCACGCACAGGGGTCTGCTAGCCTTCAAGGTTCGCAAATGTTCCTTCGGCGTGCTAGATTGATATCGGCAGTGGGGGTGGTAGAAGTAAATTCGTGCCTGGGCAAGTGGGATTAAGAGACTGATACGGACGCACATCCAATTGGTGACACGGACCCGAGACGTGGACATCGAGCCCGACACCTTCCGGGTTACCTTGAAGACTATGTTAGAAAGTAGTATTAATTGGTATTATTTTTTTGTGTTTTTTATGTCATTATAAGGGGAGGGTAGCGTATTAAATATTTCTTTGGGGGAGGCAGGTGTCTTTTATATTAAGTAGTCTCTACAAAAAACTATGTCCTGCATGATTTTGCATTCAATCAATTCAGAACTCAATTGGGAAGAACCCTAAGTGTTGTGTTTGTGTTTGAGTTTCTGTAAGTGTTCGTGAGTGTGTTTGATAGCCTCTTACTATCACATTGGTGCTTTCATTTCCATCGCCACAACAACTGGTGATTACGGTGACAAACACCACAAAACTCACCCCGGAATCGATTCAAGAACTCATGGTGCAAGTTCGGCAAACCATCGCGGACGAACTAGACAAGCGCTTCGCCGCACTTGAACCCAGATTGCAGGACCTTGAGCAACCCCGAAGCCGTTCACCCACACCACCACCATCCCCGATCAAAACCACTCAGAAACCATCCTCGCCCAACCCCACAACGCCGCCAACAGAGCCAAACTCATCTCTGACCGGATCGCCGGCGACCTCCACGCTTGACCTGGCGCCTTTCTCTAGCCACAACGCCACAACCGCAACCTTATCGTTGCTTTCTCACACCGTGTCTGACTTCGACGATGAGGACGACTCTGAGGCAAGCTTCAAAGCGCGACCCAGATCTGATTTCCATCAATGACACGTATTCTTACGTGTATACGCAAGTGCACGATCGAGTAATAATGTGTGAGTATATTTAATACGCGGGTTGTCGAATCCCACGAGGACAAGCTCGCAAAAAGCTTTAAATAACGAATTAATTAAGTTTACTAAGTAATCGGTAAGAAGTGTTGAGAATTGTGAGGTTGCCACCCCCAAGCAAGTGGTTGTAGTGATTGCAAAAGTAACTGAAAGTAAATTAAAAATGATTTCTTAATCAATGATGGAGAAACTAGGCAATCTCGTAGATCACCTAGGGCTGTAAATGATTTTCGTGTAATCTGATTAACACGTTAATTCTGTCTAACTAAGCCGGGCACTAGCACTGACCATCTCCTATCGTTCTCATGTCTTTTTAAGTCACAGTACACCTAGGGCCCTTTCAGTCCACCTATGTTTACTGGTCCGTTCTAGCAGGTTTCCAATTGATATGCTAACGGGTCCTGTCGGTCCACCGTCTCACAGAACAGCTGAGTAATCCTAATGAATCTACCCATAATGGACAATCCTAACAATTGTCATTTCGATCTCAACGGTTGGGATTGATGTTCATATCATAGCTAGATAAGTCGCTTTCGCGCACACACTAACTACATAGTACATGAACAATTAATTTAGAATGCACTAACAATTAAGCATGAATCATTTAATGAGCAAAACCCTAGCTCATTATTATTAGTTCATCTCCTTAATCGTGTCAATAGAATCGGATTACTAAAAGAATCAAGAAACTACAACTCATTCAATAGAAGAAATCATCAACACATGAAATTAGATTCAATCCGGAAAATATTCGTTTACATGAACCCTAGGGTCTCATAATGAGATGCCTAGCTATGAAAGTTCAGCTACTCATTGTAAAATAAACAATAGAAAGAAGTTTCTCAATTGATATGATTAAGAAAGGGAAGAAATAATCAGACAATGATCTCCAATGGTGAAATCTTGGTCTCGTCCTTCGTCCTTGCCTCCCCTGAGCGTGAATGACTGATTTTCAGTCTCCTAGGTCGTTATTCAGTCAATTCCTATCATAAGTCTTCAATATTTGCATTTTAACCCTAAAAGTAGGACGTTAATGTGATAACTCCATAATTGGATTTATAATATAATGTGATTACTTGTCATTTTGCGTGCATTCTGATGCATGTACATGAGTTTTGGGCCAATTCTTGTTAGTTTAGAGAATGTACGAGCATTTGAATGTAATTGTCGAATCCGGGCGTTTTTCCATGTATTTTATGCAGTATTTGTCTCGTTTGATCTTCCGGTATGTCTTAGTGTTGTGGATTTCAGGAACCGGGAGTTGGGAGCGGGAAAGTTGGAGCGGAAGCGAACTTCGGAAGCGAGAAATGCTCAAGAGACGTGATCGGGAATTTGGACAAAGAGGAGGAGCTTGAAAATTGAAGAAAAAGCAACATGGAGAAAAGTGTTCACATGAACAACAACACTTAGAAGATTTTCAAGGCTCAAGCAGGTGTTCACACGAGCAGAAAACATGTTCACAGGAACATGCTCACACGAACATAAAAAGTGTTCGCATGAGGGTGTCGCATGAACAGCTCGACTGTTCACACAAACAGAATTTGGAAATTCAGCCAAACTGTTGGGGTTCTTTTGTAATACTTGAAAACTTGTTTAGAAACATTTGGGAACGTATTTTGGTGACCTAAGGGACGTTTTTTGAGAGTTAGACATTGTAGGAGACGTGCTTGGGAGCTTGGGAGCATTCTTGGAGCTTTGGATTACTCTTCTTTTCTTTAGTGTTTGCTTATGATCAACTTGAAATTTGTTATATTGATTATGTATATCTCGTAGGGAGCTAGGGTTTGACACCACGTTTTGGTGATTTATGGATTTGGTTTCATGCTACTAAGCTTAATTGAATGTGTTTCGTTTAGTTATGTGCGATTTATGATCTTAATCATTCTTTCTTATTGTTAGACGTAGAAATAGGATTGATTTATGTTATGAACGTTAGAGGAATAAATGATTATTTCCGGAACTTGAATCGTGCACTAGCTGTATCTAGGGTTGAGGAATCTTGCTAGTTGGCTAAGAACTAAGAGTAGATCAAAAGAACTTGCGTATTTAAACTTGAGTAGGCTAGAGGAATAATGTACAAGGGTTTAAACACAGGCTTTGGTTGAGGAATCTTCAAAGTAATTGTGCTCGTTTATCTAAATATAACGCATTCGTGTTACTTGAACATAAATCCTAAGTGGTGGAATTTCCTATTAAACCCGTAGAGATATCCTGGACTTGTTCATTTGTTAAGTAACTCTTAGAAATCATTCTTCGTTAATCGTGAAGTCATTCACCAAATTAATTGAGATATTTATCTTTTATTTTAGTAGAATTAGAAAACAAACAACGCGACTTGCCCACATAAGGTTTAGTATCAGTAGCTAATTTACATATAAGTCCTTTGGGTTCGATAACCCGGATTTACCGGAATTATTACAACACACGACGACTGTGCACTTGCAGTTGGATCGTGTCATGTTTTTGGCGCCGTTGCCGGGGGCTTCAGCTAAATTAGTTATAATTCCTATCCTTAGGAAATTTTACTTTTTTGTTTATATCTATTACTCACCGACTTTCTGTGTGTGATATGTGTTGTCAGGTTGGATTTCACGGTGCATGTACCGTTCTAGAGACGAGCCTTTGCACCCAACACTTGAAGACCAGAAATCCTTGTTACGCGCACAACGTCGAGAAAAGAGGAAGACAAGCTCAATTACTATGGATGAACAAACCAGAGCTGAGTTTGAGCGGATCCGCAAGGGTATGCAAGATGCGGAGGCAGCTAGACTTGCAGCTGTGGATGATGCAGCTAATCGGGCAAGAGATGCTGAGCAGATCAGAGCTCAGGTGGTCAAGATGCAGACTGCAATGGCACGTATGAACCCCCCAAATCCACAACCACTTCCTGTTGTGGGGGTACAAGAAGGAAACAATGGAGAAGCAAATGGAGGCAACAATGGTGTAAATAGAAATAATGGGAGCAATAACCGGGACAACAATGGGCAAAATGCTGCAATCCCAGTGAATAATGTCGAGGAGGATGAACGTCCTTTGGCAGATTACTTCAGAACCACACCAGAGGGATATTAGCCCACTATTGTTAGACCACCTATCAACGCAGCTCACTTTAAATTGCGCCAGCATTTAATCAATATGGTTCGAGATGAGTGATTGTTCACTAGAGCTGCAGGGGATGATGCCAATGCCCACTTGCTCAACTTTAACCAGATCATGTCCACAATTCATGATCAGAGAGTTCCAGATGATACAGTAAAGCTGATGCTCTTTCCCTTTTCTTTATCGAGAAAAGCAAAGACATGGCTCTTGGAACTTCCAGCAGGTTGTATCACTACATGGGCAGAGTGTTGCCAAGAGTTTCTAAGGAAATATCTTCCACCTTTGAAAGTTGTGCAGAGAATGACTGACATCACAAAGTTTACTCAGTAGTAGGATGAATTTTTGGGAGACACTTGGAGAAATTTCAATCAGCTCCTTTGCAGATGTCCTACTCATGGAGAACCACGGTTCAAACTACTGCACTATTTCTACAATGCCCTCGATAGAGAAACAACAAAGGAACTAGATATGATGGCTCAAAGTAATTTTATGGGCTTGGGAGTGCAGAGATGCCAAGATTTTCTTAACAGCATGGCAAAGCATGAGTATACGCGGTTTGAGACTAGTCGGAACTCAAAATCCAATGGGGCGTTAGTCAGCAAGATTTAAACAATGGTGGAACATAAATTTGAATAGCAAATGGCAGTAATGACCTCGGATTTTAACAACATGAATCCATCAGCACGAGTGAAGTCTATGGGAGAGATGATGGCAGATGAGAATCAGGGATATGGCGCTGCAATTGAAGATGTGAACAACTTGGGTCCACCAAGACAGCAGCAGTGGCCTAACACTTATCATCCTAATTACCGCAATTACCCCAACTTCAGCTATGCCAATCTAAACAGTGGGTTAATGTAGATAGGGCATTCAGAGCAGATCCGTCATCATCCACGTGGCCGCCATCCAGCACATATTATGGTACACCTTGAACACTCTAACACATCTATTCTGATTTGCATATGCTCATATGCAAGCCTATTCACTTGGGGGATGTGAGACAGGGCCACCCGTGATACTTACTGCACGGGAATTGTAGGGACTTAATGGTTTGGAGGCTAGAGTAAGGTACGTCGCGGGAGAGAAACAACCACGCTCGCGCACGACCCTTAGTAACCGTTTGAGAGATTCAACGATTACGTGTCCCATAAACGCGGTCGATCTCATAACGGTCCCTGCATATACGGAACTGATGCGTAACGTGCCCTATATATACGGTCGAACATGCCGTTACGAGGCGGTCATTAAGCCGCCATTTATGGGCGCATAAACCCCTTCACAACGGTCACTTCCCCACAATATGTAGGAACACTTGCCTTCTGTGACAACGCTTGAATCCTCTTGTTAACTTGATACACTGTCTCTCTCTCAAGAACAGTTACAAGTGCTTACTCTCTCCCTACTCACACCCTCAATCTCTATATGTTCTTATCATTGTTCTTATCCCCTACTTGAGGTGTACACTTGGATCTCTCCCTGGGATTTCCTTGTACACATTTTGGTGAACCCGACGTGAAACATGCACCTTCAAAGCTCCAATCAATCAACCTAGCAGCCATGTCTCTTATAGCCAACCTCCATGATGGTGATCAGCCTCTCTAGGAGGAAGTAACCCAGAGGAAGGATACCCTCAACACTAACACCGACACCCAGACTGCTACTGCGAGCAATACCTCTTTGGAGATGTTGCAGGCCACAATCCAAAGCCAAGCCAAGGCTATGCAGGCTCAGTCCGCCCAGATTGCTCAGATCATGACGATCCTGGGAGGACTTGCTCAGAACGCCACTCAGGGGACTTTAGTCCCACAATTAGCAGCGCAGTTGCCTCCACCAGGGGTAACTGAAACCTCTATGGCACACACATCCGTCCCACTAAAGACTAAACCCACAACCTTCTCCCCCCAATGGTCCTATGCCCCAGCCACCAAGGCTGCCATCAGGTTCATCCCTCGTATCTGCTGGAAACCCCTCTTCATACCCCGCGTTGCTGTCATACACGACTAGGGTTCAGGGGAGTTATGCACCTCCACCTCCCAATGATCCCAACATGACTTACATTCCGGGCTTTTCTGCAACACCATCATCAACCCCAGGGGGAAGCACGCTGCCAACGTCGCAGCCCTGGAACAACGCTTAGACAACATCATTGCAAACCAGAGTTTTGCAGATACTGTCATCCCAAAGGTTGACATTGCGCCTCCCATCCCGCGAGATATATACTTTATGCCCAATCCTTTTGGGTACAAGGCGCCCAAATTGGAGAAGTTTGATGAGCTCAGTGGAAACGCGCAGGAGCACATGATGAGATTTGTTGACTTGATGGGCCCGCACGGGATCGATACCAGGCTGCTGATGCGCGAGTTCCCCAAGTCTCTGGGTACTGTTGCGTACAAATGGTAGAGGACCCTTGAATCTAGTTCTGTCAAGATGTGGGAAGATATAGTAAAGAAGTTCTACACTAAGTTCTTCCAGGTCGAGGGGAAGGTCACCACTATACACCTTGCTCGCATGCACCAGAAGCACGATGAAGAAGGGGTTGCATTTATCAAAAAGTTCAGAACCAGACCTCTGGAGATTATTGATGAAGTCTCTGAGAGCCGCCTGGTAGATATATGCCTTCAGGGCATGCGCGACAAGTACAAAGTATAAGAAGAAATTCGCGAATGATCACGCACCAGCATGCTCCAGCTTTAGAATCGAGAGATTCATTTATAAATGAGGACGCAAAGCCGAAGTAAGTGCGGTCGCATATACTCAAAAGCAGCAACGACCTACAACGAGGGAGGCACCCCCATTGCCATGTTCAATCGAGGACGCGATAACTCTTTGTAAGCGGTGGCGGAAGGATGGGAATCTACCGACACTAGAGCGAACAATTGCGAGACCCCCGATGGTTTGAATGCAATGGGAAAGTTATGCACCCAATGAGGGAATGCAAGAAGTTAAGATGTCTAGTGGATAGGAAAATCAAAGAGGGGCAGTTGGTTATCGATGAGCTAGCCCAGGATGTGCGCAGCAATCCCTTGGCGTCCCATGCACCACAGGAGGCCAAGGGAAAAGAGATAGAAATGACCTCAATCGTCGACCTTGAAGAGATCGCAGATGCGGGAGTTCCAGTGGTCGCTGAAATCTGCGAAGACGAAGACTATGGCATGGATACACAAGATTCGCGCGCCGAACGGATGAAAGGCTCCAACAAGTTCGAGAATTTCTTCGACGATATGAACTTCTCTAGAACCTGCAGACACAAGATGACAAAATAAATCTTAAGGGTGGCAGAAGACTGTGGAGAGGATCTTGTAGTCTCAAATGGCAAGGTTATCAGAGCCGCGCGATCAAGCGGACTGATCATGACACTCGATGAATCGGACAAGAAGGCGGACGCGAACCATCAGAGGCCGTTGTACGTCACTGCTGTTGTCAATGTCATCGAGTTTAAAAGAGCCTTCAACGATGGAGGGGCAGCAGCGAATGTGATTCCACTCAGCGCCCGCGAGCTGGCTGGGATCACAGAGAGCAAAATTGTTAAGAATCCATCACCATTGATAGGTTTTGGAAGCGACTCTACAATGACTGTTGGGTGGATCCGCCTGGAAATCCAGATTGTCGAAATCAAGTGCTCTCACCAATTTCCATGTTATTGATACCAATACGACTTACCACTAGGGGTGCAACTTGGACGGGCTGAACCCGACCAACCCGAACCCAGCCCGGACTAAAGTCAGGCTTGCACACATGTTTTGAGTAATTTGGACGGGCTCGAGCAGAAATAATCAACCCGAATTACAATTAGGTTCGGGCTTGGGAACGAATATTAAACGATGGGCTAGCCCGAATTGCCCGATTTGTATATTCATTACCTATAAATGTTATATTTGGAGAGTATTATATAGCATATTTATCAAGAATCTATTATTTTATATTAATTAGTAGTGATATTTTTAATTGTGTTTATGTTCACAATTAATAGATTTTCTAAAAAAAATATATAGTTTTCTCTTGTATAAATGGATAATTTTTTTTAATTCACTCTAACAATATATAGTCATCACTTTTTAGCCTTAAATAATAAAATATTGGATTGTTTACATTCGGAATGTATTTTTATATGTAAGTTATTAACTTAACTATGAGGGGACAATTTTTTAATTGTGTTAAATGTGATAATTATGTTAATTTATTAGTTGAATGAGCTAGCCCGAATTCAACCCGAACCCGAATGGATTGTTCGAATTTGGGCTTGGACAGGTTGGCAATGCTCCTAACCCGGGTTGGGCTGGGCTTGGGCAACCCCAACTGAACTCGGGTTCGGGCTTGGACAAGGGCGTCAACCCGCCCAGCCCGCCCGAGTTGCAGTCCTACCTACCACATGATCATTGGTCAAGCATGGATACATCGCTTCGATGCAGTACCCTCCACGGCTCACCAAGTAATGAAGGCCATTTGGAGAGACAGAGTGGTTGTAATACCAACCTCACTGAATCCTTTTAACTTGGAATAAGGGCACTTGTCTGAGGCGGTTTGGTTCACATAGATGGCAGACGAAGTAACTCCAGCACCGTTTCAGCCAACTGGCTTGCCCAAATGGGAGGATATCAAGGACCACTCACCGGCAGGGGTGACGTTCATGCGCGAGGCCTCGAAGGAGAAGCCGGCTTCGCAAGAGGAGATGCCAAGGATAGCATACCAAAATAAGAATGTCTACACCTTGAAGAGGTTTGTCAAATATGATGACGAAGGCAAATAAGTAAGCAACTTCTATGCCAAAGGGACGAAGTGATATCGCATCTGAAGGTCCGCGGGGTCATCTTCTTCCCCTTTCATCGAAGATGTCCCTAAGCAAATTTGCGAGCTAACGGAAGCTCCAAATAGGGAAGGGGAGTAGGCACCACTGGAGGAGTTGAAGGAAGCTCCTGAATGCATTTAAGATCGTCCGAAACCCCAGAAACAGGAACTGAAAGAGGTGTTCCTGAGCCCAATGGAGGAGAAGAAAAGACCAATTTTCGTAAGAGCTGATCTTAATGTTGAGAAATAGCAAGGACTATTGGAGCTTCTGAAGGACTACAGAGACCTCTTCGCATGGGATTATGGTGAGATGCCAGGTATGGACAAGGAGGTTACTATGCACAGACTGGATGTCATTCCAGGATCAAGTCATGTGAAGTAGAGTGCGAGGACATTTCGCCCAGAGTTCAATGTCAAGATAATGGAGAAGATAGTGAAACAGATGAACGCCAAGTTCATCGAGCCCAATCACCATCCCACCTGGCTTGCCAACATTGTGCCTATTTTAAAGAAGAATGGAAGCCTTCGTGTATGCGTTGATTTATGGGACTTAAATCGCTTCTGCCCAAAAGATGATTTCCCATTGCCCAATATAGACCTACTGATTGACTCTACTGCTAGTCATCAGATGTTCATCTTCATGGATAAATTCAATGGCTACAAACAGATCAAGATGGACCCCGAGGTTGCAAGGAAGACAACCTTCATCACCCACGTGGGGGTATTCTATTACACTAATATGCCGTTTGGTTTGAAGAATGCAGGCACAACCTACCAGCTCGTGATTATGGCACTCTTTCATGACATGATGCACCAGGAAGTGGAATTATATGTGGATGACCTTTTCATCAAGTCTAGGCAAAAGGAGGATCATTTGAAAGACACGAGGAAAGTTTTTGAGGGATGCAGAAAGTTCTCGCTTAAAATGAATCCCATGAAATGTGCATTTGGGGTAACCTCATGGAAGTTTTTGGGGGTGCGTAATACATCGATATGGGATAGAGCCTGATCCCGTGAAGGTCTCAGCCTTTACTATCTTTCCAGTACCTCAGACTAAGAGTGCATTGAAGACATTTTTGGGAAATCTTTCCAATCTACGAAGGTTCATACCAGCAATAGAAGAAGTTACATTATGCTTTGGAAATTTTCTTAAGAAGGGCACGACGTATGTTTTGACAGCAGAGCACGAGGTCGCGTTTGAGAAATTGAAGCAATTGTTTACATCTCCACGGGTCATGATTGCACCTCATCTTGGATCTCCACTGCTTCTGTACCTTACCTCGACAAAGAAGTCCATTAGAGCTCTATTAGCTCACGAATTCGAAGGACAGGAGAGGCCATTTTACTGCATCTCGCGTGTGATACAGTCTGCTGAGTCCAGTACATAGACATTGAACGTCACTGTCGGGATTTATTATTTGTCATAGGAAAGTTAAAACATTACTTTGCCTCCCATAAAGTTGTAATCATAACCAAAAGTGATCCCACTCGCTACGTGCGGGGAAACTCTGCTCCCTCTAAGATTGGCAAAGTGGTACATGACTCTATCACAGTATGAGATAACATATGCGTGCCCAAAGGCCATCAAGTCACAGGAAGTGCCGGATCTATGGGTGCAGTTCCAGATGAGAACTATGGGCCTATGGTAGAGCAAGATCTGGAGGGATTAGAAGTGTACGCGATGGAGTCCCAGTATTTGAAGCTACACTTCGATGGGTCATCCACAAGGTCAAGAGGAGGAATTAGAATTGTACTGAATAAACCCAATGGAGAAGTTATTCAGATGTCAAGAAAGCTTTCCTTTGCGGTAACAAACAACAAAGATGAATACGAAGATTTGATTGTCGGTCTCCTCGCGGCCACGACCTTGGAAGTGCAAAACTTGATATGAATGGGAGATTAGAAGTTGATTGTTAAGCAAGCCTCCGGAGAATATGGTCTAAAAGACGTGAACTTGCTGAGCTATAGGTCGATCGTGCAGAAGCTGGTGAAAAGGTTCGAGTCTGTCAAGTATGAGCGTACCCCTAGATTAGACAACCGGCACGCAGATGCCCTAGCTACTTTAGGGTCGAAGATCAGCTCAGATAAATTCCCAGCCAAGATCTCCATTGAAGCCAAAAAAACTCCTTATTTGATAAGAGACTTATGCGAGGACGAGTTTGTTGAAGCAGAAGACTGGAGGAAACCCAGCATGCGTGCGATGGCTGAAGGAATAAGTAAAGAAAGTTGGGTGTCCACCAAGGTAATCTGCATACATTAAAATCTGCTCTATTACAAAGGACCTGGAGGAATCCTAATGCGATGCGTCACGGAAGAAGCGCGTCAAGAATTGTTAGATAAGATTCATCTGCATTCTTGCGAAGAAAATGAGGTCTCCGTCTACAGAAAGGCGCAAAGGTATTGTATTCACTGGCCACAGATGTCAATGCATGCTGAGATCGTACAAGGGAACCGCGAGAAATGTGCTTTGCTGAAGGAATCCTTGGAAACTGCTACCATCAATGGTGAGGAATATTGGAGGAAGCCTCTATCGACAATATGCAAGACAAAATCCTTCCAAGTGACAGGAAGGAGGCGGAGAAGCTCAAGAGGAATTCAGCTCGGTATGTGCTGAAGGAAAACTTGCTGTGGCGAAAGGGGCATGAGGGACATTTGCTCAGATGCCTGAATGGTCAGGAAATTCAGGAAGTCATGGAAATGTCTCACTAGATGGAACACCAAGGAGGCGCAAAGTTGTGCAGGAAGCTCCTAAATGTTGGTTAGTTTTGGCCGACCATGGAGGCTGATTGTCGCGTGAAGGTCAGGAGATGCCGGCAATGTCAATTCCCTGGCAATCTGGTTCATGCTCCTGCAAGTGATTTTCATGCATAGGGAACCCCTGGCCATTTCACACTTGGTCCTTGGACTTCAATGGTCATATCCGTCCTCCATCACATGGGAACCAATTAATCCTTACTGGGACAGAGCAATTTACCAAAAGGTTTGAGGCAGTCCCGCTCAAGACGGAAAATGCATTGGATGTGGTCAAATTCATTCAGGAGAACATTATCTACCGTTTTGGGATTCCCAATACTATATTGTCTGATAATGGTACTCCCTTCGTTAATCGACAAGTCGCTTCAAAGATGATGGAGTATAATGCAAGGAAAGTATGCTCGATGCCTTATTACCCAAAAGGAAATGGGCAAGCAAAAGCCATGAACAAGACACTTCTCAGAATCTTAAGTAAGATGGTCGCGGATGATCACAAGAAGTAGGCATATTATTAGGGTATGGAATTATGGCGTATCGCACATCACCAAGGACTCCTACAGAGACCTCTCCATTTTTTCTTCGCTATTGAGCTGAAGTAGTGGTGCCTGGTGAGGTCAAGGTAAATTCTGCAAGATTGGCCTTCAGTTCCTTATATGATATGAGCGCGATCACGATCTCATTTTGCTAGAAAGAAGCGCGAACAGGCTAAAAGGACAAATATGAATTACAAGGAGAGGATATCTCGAGCCTACAATAAAACAGTCCAGCACCGAGATTTCGCTGTGGGAGACTTAGTCCTACCGGCCTCTGATCACTGCATGCGTGAAGACGCTTATCCCAAGTTCGCTGCTAAATGGGAAGGCCCTTTTGAAGTGAAAGAGGTTTTGATAGTGGCTATTGAAAAATCCAACGCTGCCAGGGGAATTCCACGACTCTTAATCCGATCAACATACGATGGCTTAAGAAGTATTATCCTTAGCCTCATTGCTTATTTCTCTTTATTACTATGTATTTTGTTTATCTGCTTATATCCTCCCATACGAGGATTTTATTAATAGTAATAACTCTCCCATATGAGAGATCTTTTATCAACTGCTATCGCCACTTTACTTCACAAGACTGACTCAAAATTGCTAATCCAATGAACTAAGCCTATCTGCTTAGATAGCAGCCAAACACAAAATTAAAAGCCTATCTGTCTAGATAGCACTAATGCATTTCTTGTAAGCCTATCTGCCTAGATAGCAATCCTTCTTAATTAAGCCTATCTGTTTAGATAGCAACATTGTGCAAACTAAGCCTATCTGTTTAGATAGCAGCCATACGAGAACACAAGCCTATCTATTTAGGTAGAAGCAAAACTAAGCCTATTTGTTTAGATAGCAGCAAAACTAAGCCTATCTATTTAGATAGCAGCAAAACTAAGTCTGTCTCGTTGGATAACAGCAGCACACGAGAATAAGCCCACCTGCCAAATTAGCAATTATACCCTAAACTAAGCCTATCTGTTTATATAGCAGATCTAGCCCATTTATTCATAATGGCAAAGCGTAAACATCTTACCTGCTCTCATAGAGATGACGCGCGGGTTTTATATTTATCTGTTAAGATAAAGTCACACCCAACCTTACTTTTGCAAAATAGCAGCAATACATGATGCCCAAGTTTGTCTAAATGGCAGCAGACTTAAATCCTATTTGTTAAAATAACATCGATATGCGAATAGAGTTTAATTGTTTAAACGAACAGCTGTGCTTAACCCCAAACTATCTTTCAGATTGTGGTAATGCGCGTTAAACTGCTTGTTATGGCAACTGCAATATTCAAAGGCACGAGTAAGGCAAAAACGAAAAAATAATTCTTAACATATGCGAAGCAAGAGAAAAGACAAAATTTCACAACTTTGATTAAGATAGTACAAAAACTCATACATATCATTGTCTCAAGGCAATTGAAATTATTATAGTGCCAAAATATTAATTTTAGAAGAAGTCTTTTAGAAGTGAGTCTTCAGCTGACAGCTTTATGGAATTAGCAGCCAATTTATCGAAGCGGTCTTTGCTGTTCTTGTGCTTCTTGGCTGCCTCCTCGAACTCCTTGATAGCCTTTTGGAGTAATTCCTTTCGTGCCTTTAGAGCAGCATTCTCCACGTTCTAGTTGGCATAGCCAAACTTGAGTTTTACAGAGTTGTTGATCTTCACTAATCTCTGTATGAGAAAGTCAAAGTTCAACTTTCCCCCTGAAACCTGCTGGATGCCATAAGCTCTAGTCAGCAAACATTGGGCATTGGCAATAGAGGTGATGCTCGCGGGAGTCATTTTCTTTATGCTCTCCAACAGGTCTATCATCTCCGTAAGAATATCTTTCTTGTCCTTCGACACGCTTTTCTTACGTGTTACCGCAAGTGCACAATTCAAGTAATATAGGGTAGTATTTCAACCCCGAGTTATCGATCCCACGAGGAAAAGCTTGAGATTATTTAATTAGTTATTAGCCGAGAATATAGTACAAGGAGGAAAGAATGATGATTAAGATGTTGCCACCCTCATACTAAAATGAATTAACAACTAATCTAATATTTTTGTATTTTTCTGATAATATGGAGAACAACTAGGCGATCTACGGATCCCCTAGGGTTTTAGACAGTTCCGGATAATGTACTGAAACAAGCTATCATCTTATTAATTGTGTCGGGTAATAGCACTGACAATCTCATTTCGGTCTCATGTCGTTCTACCTATAAATCGACTACGGGTTCTGTCGGTCCACCGATGTCTACCGATATGGTTTTAACCGCCTAACGTTAAGCCAATAGCTGGGTCCTCTCGGTCCACCAATTCCCAAGTCTAACGCTAAACAATCGAATCTACCCTCACACGACTAGTCCTATCATCCCACCTCTCAGTCTCGATGATTTGGGACTAATTTCTTGTTCTTGTTCATATCTAGGTAAAGTCTCTCTCAAGCACCCACCTAGAACGCTAGTCTAACCGGTTCGCGACTCCTTTTAGACTAAGTAATAAGTTTAGAAAAAATCAATCCAACTACCAAGATTATAGTCTTTAAGCTACGATTCAAATAACCTATTGATCATCTTCCCAAAGTTGTTTTGTTACCCTAGACGTGTCAATAGTACTAAGAAATCAAGATAAACGATAAACAAAGAAGAACAATATGATTAAAAGAAACGAAACATGAGTCAATCTCACAATCCGGAAACAAATCTAGTTCATAAACCCTAGGTTCATAAACCATAGAAAAAGTATTGAGCTAATAATAGAGTAGGAAAATAACAAGATTTTCTCCATACACATGATGAAACTAGAATGGAAAGGAATCAAACGGTGAAATCGGCAAGCTTTGACGAATCCGGGCAATCCCGAAACTCCAAGCTTCTCTGCAATGGCTCCCGTCCGCCTCTCTCTTCCTCCGTGCGTGTATGATATGACCCTTAGGTCTTCTCACGTTTTTTCAATCAGCTGGGGCGAATTTTTAATGTACTTTTCTGAAATATCATCTCAGCCCCTCTAGTTTGTAATTCCCGTCCAGAATTGTAAGCTGATCTTGCGATGGCCATATCTCTCTCATCCGGACTCCGATTCAGCTCCGTGACCTATCATTGGAAAGCTCTTTGAGTCTAATTTCATATGGAACTGGTATCACTCCAAAATTAATCGTAGAACTCAAGAAATCATTAGTTTAGTGCAGACTGGTCATCCTAGCTTCTCCATCTTTGCTTCTCCTCGTTCCACTTGTGCTCCCGTTGTTTCCGAAGTTCGTTCCATGCCTCCTATCAACCGATTAGCATCCGTTCCTGTCAAGACCACATGAACAAACATACCAGGCGATTATATTTGACAAATAACAACTAAATATACATAGAAACGCCCGGACTAACCATACAAAGCATGTGAAGCATCAAGTGATAAAACGACTCAAATTCTCTAACATTAAGCTCAAATCACTCGTGATAATGTGGTAATAGATAGCTCCTATAAGGCGCAATCAAATTCCCCCCACACTACCTTCTTTCTAGTCCCGAGCAACACTTGCTTCCAAGATTCACATATATCTTTACTTTGCCTTAGACAAAACGACTCAAACACTGGACCATGCATTCTACATGAATTTGAACAATGCAACTCGATTATAAAAAATGCAATAAAGTAAAGAACATATATATTTTTTTCTTTTTTGTTGGAGATTGGGCAATCTCGAGGAACAAACCGACATATCATAAGGCTCTCACATCCCCTAGAAGATTATATAAATTTGGTGATCGGTATAACTTGCGGCCAGTTTCGTCAGACAGAACGGGCACGAACACTCAATAAGTTTCTTCGCACACTCATCAAACGTATCCCTAGCACTTACCATCCGAGCTATTTACCCATGGGTTTCAATTGTTGACGGCTTAGGACGGGCATGATAGGATATTTAGAAGCGCAGTCCTAGACGTCATGATACATCTCACAAGAACCCATTCTCACACTCCCTCACCAAAATCCAAGGAACCCCACCGAACTAACTATTCCGGACCTCATTCCCTCAATCTTGGTGCAACGCCATTCTCGCGGCCCCAAATGTGAAGAAGTGATCAAAACTCATAGCTACTCTCCTTGGTCTTCATGAAGTTCAATTTCTGGCTCCCTATTCCATTTCACTTTCATTTTTTTTTTTCAATTTCATTCTCATACCAATAGGCACATGGAGCCACACATACAATAGTAATATCCAAGGAGATCAAATATCAAGATAGATAATGTGGGGGTGGAATGTGTCAAATCAATGTAATCAAATATAAATGTCGACACCCCCACACTCAATGTAAAGCATATCTCGAACCCGGTACTCAATGTAACACGTGCTAATTCCAACCAATCCTCCTCATCACCTAAGATATAGAGAATATAGATGAAGAACAAGCACATTCTCCTATAAGATCAATCAACCCCCACCCCATGACGTGCGGAAAAAGTATCACGCACTACGGCACTCCACCTGTGGTCGTGGTGTAATGACACGACTCACCGCCACACCGAAGTGTGCTGCCGTCTCTAACTCACCCTCACATCCCCTCAAAAGTTGACATGTAAGAAGATCCACTCAAGATGTATAATATCAGCTCACCCTCAACGAACTTCCCTAACTCACTCCCTCTATCATGACGCATAAGAAGGGACCATTCTAACTAGTGATAGAAGTCACAAGGAACAGCTTCCTAGGCAAGAGGTTGTGAATAAAAGAGGTAAATGGATCAAATTGGGGTAACTAGTGGACCTAGGCGATGGATACGGGACGTGAGGTCCCCATAAAAATCACTCGCACAACTGTTCCGTTGCCACTACGAGGAGGGTTGACGACTACCTAAGTGACGCTGGTGTAGCGCTAGTAGGATAACTAGTTTGAGAGACAACTACTCACAATTCTCGAGTGCATTGGCTCTATAGCCTTTCTACTCCAGATTCTCTCGTCTAACTCACCTCAGATTTTCATACTCCTAAGGAATTTCTATCATTGAGCCCTCTCCACGGTTACTCTCTTCAATTGCCATTTCTCAAAAAAATTTAAATTTTTAGGATTTTTCAATTTTCATTTTTTTTTTTTGTATTTTTAGACACTATATGTAACTGGCCAGCTCGACTAACCAACAAATTATGGTAGGTGGAATCTATAATTAAAAGTGTAAACAATATATGCAATGCAATAATTAAACCTGCACATGCAAAACTAACCGACTCGACACCTACATGCAAACTCAACTCACTAAACTACATGTAACAAGGCTATGCAAGTTAAGGAAAGAAAATATATGATCAAACCCCCCAAACTTGAGATAATCATTGTCCTCAATGAATTTAGAGTGTCCCCCCAATGACATGATCTCAAAGTGTAAGGATTTAAAAAGACAAGTGTTGCATGGCACTTCGCGTAAAATGAATCATATCGTCTAGAATGATTATTTAAAGCGAGAGAGAATATGTACCTATGATCCCGGAGTACCATTCTTACGGGATTGGTTTCGAGAAAATTGGTCAAGAAAGGACCGAATCGGTCGAGCAAGTTGAAACAAGCATACCCTTGATGTGCTCCTCGGTGTTCCCGTCTTAAGTTCCTCTTTGAGCTTTGTCCGAATCCCCCTCCAAAGAAATGAATTGGACAATTTACGTTCTTGGAGATCTTCCTCTTTTAATTCCCCCACACTCTATCCGCTCACTATCTCAAAAGCTCAAGAGTTAATTTACTCACTATCTCAAAAACTTCGAGATTTTGATGCGTTTTGGGTTTGGGTGTGTTGGTGTTCTTGAGGTTTTCAAGAGGAAGAGGATGAAGAAAAGGAGTGTTTGATCCAAATTGGGGTGTTAGGGGACTTGTTGGTTGGTTCTTGGCTTTAAAAATCCCCCAAAATGTCAAAAATAACCCCCCAAAGTGTCAAAAATACCCCCAAAAAGTGAGTTGTCCAGCTGATTTCGGCCTCCATTTCGGCCCAAAATGGAGCCCGAAATCAATGCATTTCGGCCCCCATTTCGGCCCGAAATGGGGTCCGAAATCACTGGGCAAAAACCAAGCAGAATGGCCATCTCAATTCGGGCCGAAATGGCTTGATTTCGGCTCGAAATGGGTGCCAAAATCACTGAGTATGGGCATTTTGTTTTTGCTCTAGTTTCTTCATCCGGTTTCCGATTCGAACGATTCTTGAACCGTTGGAATCCACACTCGACAAGGAATCAATTTTTGACTAGAAAAATTCTCAAATCCAAGAAATTTTCCATTTTTCCTCAAATTATCTCTCTTGTGCAACGAATCTCACCTCCAAAGCTCTTGTACTTTATCTCCACTCCGGATTCCGAGGCGTGCAACCCCGAGACTGCAACTTGCTACCATGTTCCTCATGAATAATTTTCTAATACTTGACCTCAAGCAGCTCCTTTATCAATCCCAATCCTTCCGGTTAGCTCGTTGTTCCTCGTTTAGCGTGCGAAATCGTGCACATGCATCAAGAATGGGAATCCGGATAGTTCTTTGGTACCTTTGTCCTGCACACTCATGGGAAATATTAAACCGCTCTCTCTCACCCCTCACAAAAAAGTATGGAGAACTCAAAAACAAAAACAATACAAAGTAACAAAATTCTACTCTACATTGGGTTGCCTCCCAAGAAGCGCTTGTAATTTAAGGTCGACGGCCCGACCCGGTTACCTCAACCGTCAAGGATAGTGGATGTTGATTTAACTCTCCACTTCTTCTTCTTCCACCATCTATTTTCAATGAAATTTTTCCCATGCAGTGCACCCATGTGCAAAGAAGATTGTGAACATTTGTAGAAGCCGAATCTTTTCATCTTGCAATTAATCCTCTTGATCAACTTCCACAGAGTGCTACTGGGCCTAAATGAGTCTCGGACCATGAAATCATCCCAGTAGTACTCCTTCGGTGCTAAATGCTCTTCAAATGACCCATGCAATTCATCCACACCCCCACACTTGGTGATTTCAAATTCCTTGACTATGACGTGTGGATCATCAATAGAATAGCCAATAGAACAAGAAATTGAAAGTTTCTTATGATTCTCTTCCCCATAAGAATATCCGTACACAAGTCTTTCCAACTCATCACAGGATTGATTAATAAGAGATACGGAAAATTCTTCAAAAATCTGAGTCGGGGATTTTACCTCTATAGCACTAGGCTCAAGTGTTTCATCAGGCTCATCATCAGCACCCCACAAGCTCGCAATGTCGGTGTCCCAATCATGCCAAGGCTTTGAGATAATTGGAGGTTGCCTTGCGGAGAGCATCGCCTCCTTCATTGTTGTACACACAACTCCGCCCCAGTCTGAATCAGAGTCTGAGTCTTCATAAGTGGCAAAGTCCACAAATGGTTCATGGACACTGCATTCTTCGCTCGACTCATGTACCTCTTCTTCCACAACTGCAGCTTGCGATTAGGATTCTCGTTCTTTCTCTATCCTAGCCATCAGTGTCCTTTGCATCTCTAGGACAGCTGGTAGCCAATGACGTTCATCCGAACCATCTTGTGATGGTGACCATAGAGGCTCGATTAAGGGCTCAATGGCATGTGGCACAGGATCCTCTTGTGGCTCATCTGTAACAAGAGACATCCTTTTGAGGCGCGCTTGGATCTCCCCCATAATATTGTGTAAGTATGCCATGCTCGCTGATGAATCCTCTTGGTGGTGCTGAAGCCGTGGTGGATCAAATGTGCATGCGTCTTCATACTTGTGATCCTTCTTGCATTTGTAGCACCAAATCATTGAGCAGTCATCTGTATGCCAAACTCTGCATCTAGCACAATAGTAAGGGTAATCAGAGATCCCCTCATAATCATCCTCGCTCGACATTCTCATTATGTCTCCTGCTTCCTGCGTTCCTGCAAAGACAAAGTCACAAGAAACCCGTGAAGCACAGAGAGAAAAACAAAATAAAACAAACTAAAATAAAAGTACTCTAAACTAACTCCTAACTAAATAATCTACCGCTTTCCCCCGGAACGACGCCAAAAACTTGACACGCTTTTCGTACGTGTTACCGCAAGTGCACGGTTCAAGTAATATAGGGTAGTATTTCAACCTCGAGTTATCGATCCCACGAGGACAAGCTTGAGATTATTTAATTAGTTATTAGCCGAGAATACAGTACAAGGAGGAAAGAATGATGATTAAGATGTTGCCACCCTAATACTAAAATGAATTAACAAATAATCTAGTATTTTTGTATTTTTCTGATGATATGGAGAACAACTAGGCGATCTATGGATCCCCTAGGGTTTTAGACAGTTCCGGATAATGTACTGAAACACGCTATCATCTTATTAATTGTGTCGGGTAATAGCACTGACAATCTCCTTTCGGTCTCATGTCATTCTACCTATCAATCGACTACGGGTCCTGTCGGTCCACCGATGTCTAGCGATATGGTTCTAACCGCCTAACATTAAGGCGATCACTGGGTCCTCTCGGTCTACCAATTCCCAAGTCAAACCCTAAACAATCGAATCTACCCTCAGACGACTAGTCCTATCATATAACCTCTCAGTCTCAATAATTTGATACTAATTTCTTGTTCTTATTATATATAGGTAAAGTCTCTCTCAAGCACCCACCTAGAACGCTACTCTAACCGGTTCGCGACTCCTTTTAGACTAAGTATTAAGTTCAGAACAATCAATCCAAATACCAAGATTATAGTCGTTAAGCTACGATTCAACGAACCTATTGATCATCTTCCCAAAGTTTTTCTTGTTACCCTAGACGTGTCAATAGTATTAAGTAATCAAGATATACGATAAACAAAGAAGAACAATATGATTAAAAGAAACGAAACATGAATCAATCTCACAATTCGGAAACAAATCTAGTTCATAAAACCTAGGTTCATCTCCATAGAACCTAGCAAAAGTATTTAGCTACTAATGGAGTAGGAAAATAACAAGAGTTTCTCCATACACATTATGAAAATAGAAGAGAATGGAATGAAACGGTGAAATCGCCAAGCTTTGACGAATCCGGGCAATCCCAAAACTCAAAGCTTCTCTCCAATGGCTCCCGTCCGTCTCTCTCTTCCTCCGTGCGTGTATGATATGCCCCTTAGGCCTTCTCACGTATTTTTAATCAGCTGGGGCGAAATTTTAATGTAATTTGCTGAAGTTGCATCTCAGCCCCTCTAGTTTGTAAATCCCGTCCAAAATTGTAAGCCGATCTTGCGCAGGCCATATCTCTCTCATCCGGACTTCGATTAAGCTCCGTGACCTATCATTGGAAAGCTATTTGAGTCTACTTTCATATGGAACTGGTATCACTCCAAAATTTATTTAGAACTCAAGATATCATCAGTTTAGTGCAGACTGGTCATCCTAGCTTCTCCATCTTTGCTTCTCCTCGTTCCACTTGTGCTCCCGTTGTTTCCGAAGTTTGTTCCATGCATCCTATCAACCGATTAGCATCCGTTCCTGTCAAGACAACATTAACAAACATATCAGGCGATTATATTTGACAATAACAACTAAATATACATAGAAACGCCCGAACTAACCATACAATGCATGTGAAGCATCAAGTGATAAGACGACTCAAATTCTCTAAAATTAAGCTCAAATCACTCGTGATAATGTGGTAAAATGGAGGTAATAGATAGCTCCTAAAAGGCTCTATCATCCTTGGGTGCTAAGTCCAACACTCCTGAGAAGGTGGCCGGATACGAAACGCGAACTTTCATAAGGCACTACAGGCAAACTTGGCTTATACCTATATTTAAAAAACAAATAATGGGTTATTCATTTATGAGGAAAGCATGCGTATGTAAAAAATACATGTTCGAAGATAATCTTACCAGTTCCCTCAATGATCTGCTAAAGGGAAGGGATGGGAGTCATTGTTTAATGACCAGAAGTCACTAATTCAACTAGCTTTTGATTGGCAAGAGCTTCACGAGAAAAATACTCCTCAGGAATTACATTGCTTCTTTGGGCAGCAGTCATCTCAACAGTTGGTGTGGCCCAGACCGCCCAATGGTTTTGAGCAAAGAAAGTGTCTAGATCAAAGCAAGATGAACTGTCCCCACAATGAGGTTCCACAACAACCACGCAAGGAAGTGAATTTTTTTCACTAAGTCCCTTTGAGGACACAGCACTTCTTGAGGCACTGGGAGTCGGCGCAAGTGGAGCAATTTTCGTTGACGTCTCAGTCGCGGCAACTGGGGTGTTTGTTTTTTGAATTCGCATCCTGATGAGACTCAGACATAACTTCCAAACTTGGTGCAGGCTCTGGAACTTCTTGCACATTTCAGGTGCGACGTTAAGATGCACTCAAGGAGCCGCAGCCATATCAGTCTCAGGAATTGATAGTTGAGCATCAGCCATGTCTTGATCTGGTGCGCTACCGCTCACGTGTGATTCATGTCCAGCTCTTCTTTCATTGGATAGCATTGTACCCTCGAGAGCCTCTGGCATGTTTTGAAACGAAGGGTTCGAGGTTTCCACTCCTTGGTCAATTTCATCTTGCTCGAATTCTCCAATAGGGGCCTCCGTTTACAACACGTCCGCATGAGCGACGCTAGATGGAAGCGAAGGAGTAGCGACTAATTTTCTATGAGTCCCAGCTGGAGATATGCCACTTGCAGCACATCAGCCTCTGGGGGAGAAGGCAGTCTCTCTTCTTGAGCCAAGTCTTGGTCAACATTCTGCTCCTGCTATTGTTTAAGTTCTTCTTCTTCTTCTTCTTCTTCTTCTTCTTCTTCTTCTTCTTCTTCTTCTTCTTCTTCTTCTTCTTCTTCTTCTTCTTCTTCTTCTTCTTCTTCTTCTTCTTCTTCTTCTTCTTCTTCTCCTTCTTCTTCTTCTTCTTCTGCTTCTTCTTCTGCTTCTTCTTCTTCTTCTTCTTCTTCTTCTTCTTCTTCTTCTTCTTCTTCTTCTTCTTCTTCTTCTTCTTCTTCTTCTTCTTCTTCTTCTTCTTCTTCTTCTTCTTCTTCTTCTTCTTCTTTTTCTTCTGCTTCTTCTTCTTCTTCTTCTGCTTCTTCTTCTTCTTCTTCTTCTTCTTCTTCTTCTTCTTCTTCTGCTTCTTCTTCTTCTTCTTCTTCTGCTTCTTCTTCTTCTTCTTTTTCTTCTGCTTCTTCTTCTTCTTCTTCTGCTTCTTCTTCTTCTTCTTCTTCTTCTTCTTCTTCTTCTTCTTCTTCTTTCTCTTCTTCTTCTTCTTCTTCTTCTTCTTCTTCTTCTTCTTCCATTGTGAACTCGAGCCTTTCCGCGTTCACGTTAACACCATCGTTGATCGCTCGAGCTTTCCCATAGGGTTGCCTAACCTGCTCTACCACTGCTACATCAGAGGTCCCACATACGCAAACCACAACGCTCCGAAGCCGGCGCGACCTATGTATCAATGGTTCAGCATCTGTTTGAAAGGAAAAGTTCATGGTTAATTCAGGATGAAAGAATTAACTATAAAAAATCTTATAGAACTGCGATGACAAGACCCACTCTTTCCAATTTCATATGGGATATCTGCGCAAAGGTTATCGTCAGTTCCTTTAAATTTTGCATGACCTGATTGAGTATGGAATGTCGTTATTACGTGAAACAATATCATATCACTTGAGGATAATATGAAGCATGACAATGCTAAGGAGGTGGATATACCTGAGGATTCTCCACATTGATCCCTTAACCATATGCGAATATTATGCTTAAGATACCCTGTGGTATAATGCGGGAAAGAAAAATTCATGATGTGATAGAGAATTAAAAATAGTACCATCTTCGTCTTCGTCATAAACTAGGCCGTGAAAGTTCTTTTGTGCCTGCTGCATCTGATCGGCAGTTGACGCGGGCGCGGGAGCTTTTCTTGCTCCTCAATACTTTTCTGCAAGGCTTCTTGGATTTGTCGATATTCTTCTTCCTGGTCCCTACTCTCTCTTTCTTCAGCCATAGTTCTCGACTCTTCGATCAATTCTTCTTCAGTTGGGCCTCCCAGTCCTTCCAAGGACCCATCGCTATCTGCAAAGAATACGCGGGTCAGTAAATAAGCTTTTGCTTCGAATACCGATTAGAACTCCTGGAAATTCTTGGGTTCATTTACCTTCTCGCCTAACAAAAGGAGCCTCTGCAGTGTACTCAATAGAGTTGGTTGGGACTCTTTTGCGCAAATCAACCGAGGCCAAACCTGTTGCAGATGAAGGCTGAGCCCTCCCCTTCCTTTTGGCGACCACTGTCTCTTGGGGAACCGCGTCTGTTGGAGCAGGGTTAGCTCTTGATCATTTTGTCATCCTAGGCGCCGCCGCGTCTGTCGAGGGCTCCCCGGAAGCCTTTGTTTTCTTGGGGTTTTGGCTTGACTCTGCGATAGTAGATATGAAGACCGCAAGAGAATAACTGATTTTAGCTTCGATATCCTGCCCCATAGGCATTTCTGGCGCGATGACCACATCAGCTTCGTCTTCGAACACAGCATGTCTGCAAGTGTAGTACTACGATCTCCAGACGCAAACCTCCTGAAGCAACACTATAGAAAATGGCGAGTTCAATATTACAAGGATAGATCTTTTAAAAGAACAAGGGAGGATGGGAGTTCATATATATTTTTGAAATCACTTGCGTAGTCGCTTCTCGCGGCATAGGATTCCTTTTTGATTGCCTAAATATTTTCTCTCAGAATCAACTCCGCTCACAAATGGTGTTCTTTGTCTAGAAGGGAATAATACCCATACTGAGTCGCGTCACTGGATGTCTTTGATTTGAAGGGATATTCCCCTATTCTAAGGGAAGGAGCCCTGATAGGTTAAAATTGAAGTCGGAACCTCGATTGAAGACGAGTTTGTGTAGTCGAAAAAGCAATCTTGGTGGGAGTCAGTTCTCCTTGCCTACTACAAGAGGGCTGTGTTAGTGGGATCTTGCTGATCAGCAAGTCGTTGCATTCTTTATACAACAACCATTTATAGCAGCCTTTCGCGACTGAGTCAAACCACAATGAGTGGGTGATGTCGTCATAGCCAAGCTGGGGGCTCACTCTGATGGGATCATAGTGAGTTGTGATGAGTGGGTAGCTCGCGCATTCAACACCATCCTCGCCCAGAGCAGGTAGGTACCCTCTTTTGCACCAGTTGACGAACCGGGAGTAGCAAAGTGAACCTTCAGTGATATGTGCGCGGGTGAACTTCACATGCCTAGAGTGTAGGGTTTTGATTCATGGATGCACAACAGAAGCATAAACAAACAAAAAACCATGCAAAACCCTCCAAGTATCACAAGTCAAGAGACATAACGATGGTAAGGGTTAGAAATCATAAACACATCTTTGGGTTCTCCTTGATGACTTCAAACGCGAATTGTGTCACGTTCTCTATAGTTGATCCACGCCTAGAGTTGATCCTAGATCTCCCAACTCCTTGGTGCTAGCCCGGAAGAGGAAGAGGAAGAAGAAATCACGCAAAACGAGACCCAAATGATGGTCTCGGCCTCCTTTGGCCGACGGGGACGGGGCGGCGGCAAGGGGGCGGTCGGGCCTCCTTGTTGCTTGCTCTCTCTCCTTTTGTTCTCTCCCACTCTTGTTATGTTCACTTAATGAGCATAAGTTATGTGGGAAGGAAGGAAGGAAGGTCCTTTATATAGTCCAACAACTCCTTGTTAACTACCTAAAGGACTTATTCTAGTCCTACTAGAATTCAATTTAGTCCCTTCCTTGCAAATTAGTCCCTACTAAGTTTGCAAGGGTTTGCAAAGTGATCCTTCTAATTAATTAATCCAATTAATTAATTCCCAAATCTAGTTCAACTCTATATAGCGTGTGACCCCATAGGTTCTATCTAGTCTGTAGCAACTATTTGCTAATATGGAGCGGTCTCTAGCAAAACATCCATTCTAGCCAACTAATAGAATAGTCATCTTGACAACCTTTGTACAGGTAATTGTCTCATCCCTTTGTCTCTATATCCGGATTGGACCCGAGACATACAAGTCACACTCGTATATCCAATCCATAGTTTCTCGATCCATGGGAATAGCCTTATTCGTGCAAATAACATCAATATCCCATATTGATTTATTTGAGTCTGGCCAGACATTCTATAAGCACTATCCCTCGAGTGGCCTAGGATATTTGCTCCCGTTATGTGGGAGGGACAAATCCTATCTACGTCCACTACGATCTCTAAGCTTGCTTCTTATTGTATCCAGTACACGCCTTTATAACTACCCAGTTACGGTGTAGCGTTTAACGCTACCAAGATCACAATAATCCACAACTAGAATATCTAGTGACTTCAAGTCTAAGGATGACAATACCATTGCACCGCGAGAAGCGCTTGTGACTCAACATAACGTGTATGTAGCCTTCTCGGAGATGGGTCAATCCAGTGCAACATTCCCTAATGCACAACTATGTGTTGGATCGTGATATCTCCATATCAATCCAACCCCATACTAGTCTATAGATGATTGTCCCATTAATCATTATACTTGACTAGGGATATTTAAGATAAACAACACAATTGTAAATCTAAGGACTTCATTATATTAAATATCCAATAAATAATAAATGAATTTTCTAGCCATATACAAATTCATACTAAACTAGATTGCCTCTAGGGCATCTATTCCAACAGTCTCCCACTTGCACTAGAGCCAATCTGGCGCATCTCGTATGCCCATACTCCTAGTGTGCCCTTCATACTTCCACTGCGTGAGAGGCTTCGTAAGCGGGTCTGACAGATTATCATCTGTAGGAATCTTGCATATCCGAACGTCTCCTCTATCGATAATATCTCGAATCAGATGAAACTTCCTGAGCACGTGCTTGGACTTCTGGCGCGATCTCGGTTCCTTTGATTGCGTGATCGCCCCATTGTTGTCACAGAACAACTCGACTGGATCCGCAATGCTAGGGACCACACAATGTTCAGAAACAAACTTTCTGATCCAAACAGCCTCCTTTGCTGCGCCATTTGCAGCAATGTACTCAGCCTCTGTTGTAGAATCAGCTACCGTCTCTTGCTTGGAACTCTTCAAGCTCACCGCTGCTCCATTCAGGAAAAACACATATCCCGATTGTGATCTAAAGTCATCTCTGTCGGTTTGGAAGCTTGCATCAGTGTAACCCCTTACACGCAACTCTTCCTCACCGCCAAATATCAAGAAAGCATCCTTAGTTCTTCTCAAGTACTTTAGGATGTTCTTGACTGCAATCCAGTGACTCTCACCCGGATTGGATTGGTATCTGCTTGTCATACTCAAGACATATGACACATCTGGTCTAGCACATAACATGGCGTACATGATAGATCCTATGGCCGAGGCATAGGGGATTCTACTCATGCGTTCCTTCTCAATCTCATTGGAAGGACAACCAATCTTTCAAAGAGTGATTCCATGTGACATGGGCAAGAATCCCTTCTTGGAATCTTGCATGTTTAACCGTTTCAACACCTTTTCAATATATGTACTTTGACTTAGGCCTTGCAACCTCTTAGATCTATCTCTATTGATCTTTATACCGAGTATATAGGCTGCTTCCCCTAAGTCCTTCATTGAGAAACACTTTCCTAGCCAATCTTTAACAGATTGCAGCATGGGAACGTCGTTTCCAATGAGTAGTATGTCATCCACATACAAGACCAGAAAAGCTACAGAGCTCCCACTAACCTTCTTGTAGACACAAGACTCATCTTCGTTTCTGATGAAGCCAAACTCTTTGACAACTTCATCAAAACGTCGATTCCAACTCCTAGAAGCTTGCTTCAATCCATAAATGGATCAATGCAGTTTACAGACTTTGTTGGCTTGCTTTGGATCCTCAAAACCCTCCGGCTGTATCATGTACACATCCTCGAAGAGATTCCCATAAAGGAATGCTTTTTTGACATCCATCTGCCAAATCTCATATTCGTGGTATGCTGCAATCGCAAGTAGGATCCGGATGGATTTGGTCATAGCGACTCGTGAAAAGGTTCATCATAGTCAATACCATGAATCTGTCTGAATCCTTTGGCCACCAATCGGCCCTTATAGGTAATCCCATTACCATCCATGTTGATCTTCTTCTTGAAGACCCACTTGCACCCTATGGGCCGCGTCCCATGGGGTGGTTCCACCAGAGTCCATACTTTGTTGGTATACATGGATTCCATCTCGGATCTCATGGCTTCAAGCCACTTCTGAGAGTCTGGGCCACTCATGGCCTCCTCATAGGTAGTAGGCTCATCATCTATGAGCATCGTGTCACCGGAATCGGTTACGAGAAGTCCATACCTCTCGGGTTCCTGGCGCACTCTACTAGACCTACGAAGCTCTTGTGTTACCTGAACAGGTTGCTCCACAACTGCTTGTGGTTCCTGTTCATGTTCCATAATCGGTTCAGTGATTTGTGGTTCTTGAACCTCTTCAAGTTCTACATTCCTCCCACTTGCTTCTTTAGAGACAAACTCTCTTTCTAGAAACACTTGGTCGGAGCAACAAACACTTTGTTCTCGGTTGGATTGTAGAAGTAGTATCCCTTAGTTTCCTTAGGGTACCCCACAAATTTACACTTGCCCGATTTAGGCCCTAGCTTGTCTGATTGTAAACGTTTTACACAGACATCGCAGCCCCAAATCCTCATGAACGACAGTGTGGGACGCCTCCCACTCCACATCTCATATGGTGTCTTCATGACTGACTTAGATGGAACACGGTTAATGGTGAAAGCTTCACATAATAGAGCGTAGCCCCAAAATGATAATGGAAGATCGGTTTGACACATCATAGATCGAACCATATCCAATAGGGTTCGATTCCTCCTCTCGGACACGCCATTCCATTGTGGCGTTCCGGGTGGAGTGAGTTGGGACACGATCCCACACTCTCTAAGATAGTCGTCAAACTCTTGGCTCAAGTATTCTCCTCCACGATCCGATCGTAGAGCCTTTATACTTTCGCCAAGTTGCTTCTCTACTTCATTCTTGAATTCTTTGAACACTTCAAAGGATTCAGATTTTTCCCTCATAAGGTACACAAATCCATATCTACTGTAATCATCGGTAAATGTAATGAAGTAGACATAACCACCCCTGGCAGGCGTGGCAAATGGCCCACACACATCGGTATGTATGAGCGCCAATTGCTCACTAGTCCTCTAACCTTTCTTATAGAAAGGGGACTTTTTCATTTTTCCCAATAAACAAGCCTCACATGTCTCATATGATTCAAAATCAAATGAGTCTAGTAATCCATCCTTATGGAGTCTAGATACACTTTTCTCATTTATGTGGCCTAAACGACAATGCCATAAATAAGCAGGATTTAAATCATTTATTTTAATCCGCTTGGTATTAATGTTGTAGACATGATTGCTTAGATCAAGGACATAAAGTCCATTAAATAATTGCGCACTAAAATAGTGAATAAAAGGAACAACAATTGTTCTTTATTGAAATAATAAAACCATCCTTGTCCAAACAAGAAATAGAAATTATGTTTCTGCTCATAGCAGGCACAAAATAGCAATTATTTAATTCTAAAACTAATCCTGAAGGCAGAGATAGCTCGCACACGCCTATGGCCAACGCAGCAACCTTTGCTCCATTCTCAATGCGCAGATCTACCTCTCCTTTAGCCAATCTTCTACTTCTCTTTAGATCCTGCATATTTCGACAAATATGAGATCCACATCCAGTATATAATACCCATGATGTAGAGACAGTTAAATTGACATCTACAGCAAAAATACGTGGTGGTGGTGGAATCACTATTCCAAGCCTCTTGTCCTCCAGATATTTTGGGCACTTCCTCCTCCAGTGTCCAGGCTGAATGCAGTAGTGACACTCACCTTTAGTCACGGCCTTGGCAATGCCACCAACAGGCTTAAGGGCAGGTTCCTTGGACTTGGCAACTGACTTGCCTTTGCCCTTGGAGGAAGAGGCAAACCTTTTGCCCTTTCCTTTCTGTACCATCATTATGGCCTTGCCCTTACCCTTGTTGATGCTCTGTTCAGCCGTCCTCAACATGTTGAGCAAATCTGGCAGTGGTTTAACGATCTCGTTCATGTTATATTTCATAATGAACTGTCCATAACTCTCGTGCAACGATTGCAACACGAGATCGGTTGCCAACTCTTGGCCGACCGGGAACCCCAGTCGGGCGAGATTCTCCAAGTACCCGATCATTCGGAGTACATGGGGTCCCACCGGGTTCCCTTCTGTCAGATGACATTTGAACAGTGCCTTTGAGACCTCATACCTCTCTACCCTCGCCTGCTCTTGGAAGAGCTGCTTTAGATGTTCGATCATATCGACAGCATTCATGTTTTCGTGTTGCTTCTGAAGCTCAGAAGTCATGGTGCAAAGCATTAGGCAGGCCGCGTCATTAGCGTCATCAACACGCTTTTGATACGCCTTTAAGGCAGCAGGTGTTTGGTTCTCTGGACCTTCTGGAACATGCTCCTCTATTGCGTACAGTTTCTTCTCTTGCTTGAGAACAATTCTCAAGTTTCTGTACCAATCAAGAAAGTTGGTTCCAGAGAGCTTGTCCTTCTCAAGGACAGATCTTAGGGAATGTTGTGAACTCGATGAGTTGTTTGCCATTTGGAATTCTACAAACGGGAAAATACGCAAGTTTTAGTATTTGTGAATTTTTGACTATATTCAATAATGACTAGTTTATCAAATATAGCTCCCACCATTTTTCTACGGATTAATAACCCTCAAGATATTAATGCGGAAAATATCATTAAATTTTCTAGTGGGCCAAGATCCATCTTTCATCTCCTTATGAGCTTGCTTTGGCAAGTCACCCATAATTTGACTACTTTATGTAGGAACAATTCCAATTGCATCCCATATGCAACTCTTGGTTCAATTGGGCAAATAACTCCTTATTTATCCATCCATATGGATAATCCCAATTGATTGCCTCTAGGTTTCTTAATCAAATTAATAGCCTAGTTTTGTTCAACCTCTTATCTAAACAATTGCACATTTTTACGTGCCATCGCATTCCATCATTATGAACCAAGTCGCCATGCTTTGGCACGCACGAACTTGATAAATAATGATGATAATGAGTGTTTAAATAACAAGAAGGCAAGAAAAATAATATTTGAATTTTGAGGGATTTTAAATTCAATTCTTAATTGTTTTGTTGATCAATATCAACTAATCTATCTATTTGAGTTTGGGCACAACTCCAAATAATAGATCCGGGTTGTCTAATTATCTTATTATCCTAATTGCATGCATCATCCATACACCAACCACACAATAATAAGACATTAAAATAAACAACCACAAAACAGAAATTAAACGTGATGTGGATATGGCCTTTTCTAGACTAAGATAATTCCAAGCCAATGGAATTATCTATGAACCCTAAATCAAACACATCTCCATGCGTCTTGATCTTTTGGTCCATCCTTCATAGTCTTGTGGATTGTTCCATGCTCCATGCTCCATCTTCTGTGGCTTCTTTGGCTTTGGGCTTCTTTTCTTCAACCTCGGCTAACAATCTACTTTACCTAGCACTAGCTAATACCTATACTAAATAAAATAAATCTCACAAGTTGAGAAAAAAAAATGGCACGCAGGCCATAAAACCCAAATTAATTATTACAATTAATTGATCAGCTCGCAGGCCGTAAACCAAACCACAAAATTAAACATCCACATCAAACCACATCCTAAGGCCATATCCAATCACCATGCGATTTGCACATAAACAGTTCAAATCCAATTTTAACGCGCTTGGTCAATTTTAACTGATTTTAGGATTTCTAGGGTTAAAACGGTCCATGGGCCCAACAATCAAATTTCTCGGGCCCAAAAAGGTGAACCACAAGGCCCTAGGGCCGGCCCGGACCAAAACCCACAAGCCTAGGCCCGCGGGTTAGGGCCGCCCGGCCCCTAGGGCGGCCAATCGTGAGCGCAAGCAAGGGGGCGGTCCCTAGGGGGGCCGAACCTCCTTGAGGGAGTTGTTTCCAAAACAACTCCCTTGCTTGGTGCCCAAGTTTGGTTGTTTCCTTGTTTTGGGAGAACTCCTTCTTCCCCAAGGATGCCCAAACCCTAGATCTAAGATTCTTAAATTTCTCAAACTCACCAATTCATGCATCCAATGCAAAAATTGGATCTTGTTGTGATTAATTATTGACAAATTGCATCCCATGCTTGATTTGTCTTGTTTTACGCGATAAACAATCAAATTAAGGTGTAAAACAACTAAAACATAACACATAAACCACGTTTATGCTCTACGACCTGTGGCTCTGATACCACTGTGAGGTTTTGATTCATGGATGCGTAACGGAAGCATAGGCAAACATAAAACCATGAAAAACCCTCCAAGGATCACAAGTCAAGAGACATAACGAAGGTAAGGGTTAGAAATCATAAACACACCTTTGGGTTCTCCTTGATGACTTCAAACGCGAATTGTGTCACGTTCTCTATAGTTGATCCACGCCTAGAGTTGATCCTAGATCTCCCAACTCCTTGGTGCTAGCCCGGAAGAGGAAGAGGAAGAAGAAATCACGTAAATCGAGACCCAAAGGAGGGTCTCGGCCTCCTTTGGCTGACGGGGACGGGGCGGCGGCAAGGGGGCGGTCGGGCCTCCTTGTTGCTTGCTCTCTCTCCTTTTGTTCTCTCCCACTCTTGTTATGTTCACTTAATGAGCATAAGTTATGTGGGAAGGAAGGAAGGAAGGTCCTTTATATAGTCCAACAACTCCTTGTTAACTACCTAAAGGACTTATTCTAGTCCCACTAGAATTCAATTTAGTCCCTTCCTTGCAAATTAGTCCCTACTAAGTTTGCAAGGGTTTGCAAAGTGATCCTTCTAATTAATTAATCCAATTAATTAATTCCCAAATCTATTTCAACTCTATATAGCGTGTGACCCCATAGGTTCTATCTAGTTGGTAGCAACTATTTGCTAATATGGAGCGGTCTCTAGCAAAATATCCCTTCTAGCCAACTAATAAAATAGTCATCTTGACAACCTTTGTACAAGTAATTGTCTCATCCCTTTGTCTCTATATCCGGATTGGACACGAGACATACAAGTCACACTCGTATATCCAATCCATAGTTTCTCGATCCATGGGAATAGCCTTATATGTGCAAATAACATCAATATCCCATATTGATTTATTTGAGTCTGGCCAGACATTCTATAAGCACTATCCCTCGAGTGGCCTAGTATATTTGCTCCCGTTATGTGGGAGGGAAAAATCCTATCTACGTCCACTACGATATCTAAGATTGCTTCTTATTGTATCCAGTACACGCCTTTATAACTACCCAGTTACGGTGTAGCGTTTAACGCTACCAAGATCACAAAAATCCACAACTAGAATATCTAGTGACTTCAAGTCTAAGGATGACAATACCATTGCACCGCGAGAAGAGCTTGTGACTCAACATAACGTGTATGTAGCCTTCTCGGAGATGGGTCAATCCAGTGCAACATTCCCTAATGCACACCTATGTGTTGGATCGTGATATCTCCATATCAATCCAACCCCATACTAGTCTATAGATGATTGTCCCATTAATCATTATACTTGACTAGGGATATTTAAGATAAACAACACAATTTTAAATCTAAGGACTTCATTATATTAAATATCCAATAAATAATAAATGAATTTTCTAGCCATATACAAATTCATACTAAACTAGATTGCCTCTAGGGCATCTATTCCAACAGTCTCCCACTTGCACTAGAGCCAATCTTGCGCATCTCGTATGCCCATACTTCTAGTGTGCCCTTCATGCTTCCACTGCGTGAGAGGCTTCGTAAGCGGGTCTGACAGATTATCATCTGTAGGAATCTTGCATATCCGAACGTCTCCTCTATCGATAATATCTCGAATCAGATGAAACTTCCTGAGCACGTGCTTGGACTTCTGGCGCGATCTCGGTTCCTTTGATTGCGCGATCGCCCCAGTGTTGTCACAGAACAACTCGACTGGATCCGCAATGCTAGGGACCACACCAAGTTCAGAAACAAACTTTCTGATCCAAACAGCCTCCTTTGCTGCGCCATTTGCAGCAATGTACTCAGCCTCTGTTGTGGAATCAGCTACCGTCTCTTGCTTGGAACCCTTCCAGCTCACCGCTGCTCCATTCAGGAAAAACACATATCCCGATTGTGATCTAAAGTCATCTCTGTCGGTTTGGAAGCTTGCATCAGTGTAACCCCTTACACGCAACTCTTCCTCACCGCCAAATATCAAGAAAGCATCCTTAGTTCTTCTCAAGTACTTTAGGATGTTCTTGACTGCAATCCAGTGACTCTCACCCGGATTGGATTGGTATCTGCTTGTCATACTCAAGACATATGACACATCTGGTCTAGTAAATAACATGGCGTACATGATAGATCCTATGGCCGAGGCATAGGGGATTCTACTCATGCGTTCCTTCTCAATCTCATTGGAAGGACAACCACTCTTTGAAAGAGTGATTCCATGTGACATGGGCAAGAATCCCTTCTTGGAATCTTGCATGTTGAACCGTTTCAACACCTTGTCAATATATGTACTTTGACTTAGGCCTAGCAACCTCTTAGATCTATCTCTATTGATCTTTATACCGAGTATATAGGCTGCTTCCCCTAAGTCCTTCATTGAGAAACACTTTCCTAGCCAATCTTTAACAGATTGCAGCATGGGAACGTCATTTCCAATGAGTAGTATGTCATCCACATACAAGACCAGAAAAGCTACAGAGCTCCCACTAACCTTCTTGTAGACACAAGACTCATCTTCGTTTCTGATGAAGCCAAACTCTTTGACAACTTCATCAAAACGTCGATTCCAACTCCTAGAAGCTTGCTTCAATCCATAAATGGATCGTTGCAGTTTACAAACTTTGTTGGCTTGCTTTGGATCCTCAAAACCCTCCGCCTGTATCATATACACATCCTCGAGGAGATTCCAATAAAGGAATGCTGTTTTGACATCCATCTGCCAAATCTCATAGTCCTGGTATGCTGCAACCGCAAGTAGGATTCGGATGGATTCGGTCATAGAGACTCGTGAAAAGGTTTCATCATAGTCAATACCATGAATCTGTCTGAATCCTTTGGCCACCAATCGGCCCTTATAGGTAATCACATTACCATCCATGTCGATCTTCTTCTTGAAGACCCACTTGCACCCTATGGGCCGCGCCCCATCGGGTGGTTCCACCAAAGTCCATACTTTGTTGGTATACAAGGATTCCATCTCGGATCTCACGGCTTCCAGCCACTTCTGAGAGTCTGGGCCACTCATGGCCTCCTCATAGGTAGTAGGCTCATCATCTATGAGCATCGTGTCATCGGAATCGGTTACGAGAAGTCCATACCTCTCGGGTTCTAGGCGCACTCTACTAGATCTACGAAGCTCTTGTGTTACCTGAACAGGTTGCTCCACAACTGCTTGTGGTTCCTATTCATGTTCCATAATCGGTTCAGTGATTTGTGGTTCTTGAACCTCTTGAAATTCTACATTCCTCCCACTTGCTTCTTTAGAGACAAACTCTCTTTCTAGAAACACGCCGGTCCGAGCAACAAACACTTTGTTCTCGGTTGGATGTAGAAGTAGTATCCCTTAGTTTCCTAAGGGTACCCCACAAATTTACACTTGTCCGACTTAGGCCCTAGCTTGTCTGATTGTAAACGTTTTACATAGACATCGCAGCCCCAAATCCTCATGAACGACGGTGTGGGACGCCTCCCACTCCACATCTCATATGGTGTCTTCATGACTGACTAAGATGGAACACGGTTAATGGTGAAAGCTGCACTTAATAGAGCATAGCCCCAAAATGATAATGGAAGATCGGTTTGACACATCATAGATCGAACCATATCCAATAGGGTTCGATTCCTCCTCTCGGACACGCCATTCCATTGTGGCGTTCCGGGTGGAGTGAGTTGGGACACGATCCCACACTCTCTAAGATAGTCGTCAAACTCTTGGCTCAAGTATTCTCCTCCACGATCCGATCGTAGAGCCTTTATACTTTTGCCAAGTTGCTTCTCTACTTCATTCTTGAATTCTTTGAACACTTCAAAGGATTCAAATTTTGCCCTCATCAGGTACACAAATCCATATCTACTTTAATCATCAGTAAATGTAATGAAGTAGACATAACCACCCCTGGTAGGCGTGGCAAATGGCCCACACACATCGGTATGTATGAGCGCCAATTGCTCACTAGTCCTCTCACCTTTCTTATAGAAAGGGGACTTTGTCATTTTTCCCAATAAACAAGCCTCACATGTCTCATATGATTCAAAATCAAATGAGTCTAGTAATCCATCCTTATGGAGTCTAGATACACGTTTCTCATTTATATGGCCTAAACGACAATGCCATAAATAAGCAGGATTTAAATCATTTATTTTAATCCGCTTGGTATTAATGTTGTAGACAGGATTGCTTAGATCAAGGACATAAAGTCCATTAAATAATTGCGCACTAAAATAGTGAATAAAAGGAACAACAATTGTTCTTTATTGAAATAATAAAACCATCCTTGTCCAAACAAGAAATAGAAATTATGTTTCTGCTCATAGCAGGCACAAAATAGCAATTATTTAATGCTAAAACTAATCCTGAAGGAAGAGATAGCTCGCACACGCCTATGGCCAACGCAACAACCTTTGCTCCATTCCCAACGCGCAGATCTACCTCTCCTTTAGCCAATCTTCTACTTCTCTTTAGATCCTGCATATTTCGACAAATATGAGATCCACATCCAGTATCTAATACCCATGATGTAGAGACAGTTAAATTGACATCTACAGCAAAAATACCTGGTGGTGGTGGAATCACTATTCCAAGCCTCTTGTCCTCCAGATATTTTGGGCAGTTCCTCCTCCAGTGTCCAGGCGGACTGCAGTAGTGACACTCACCTTTAGTCACGGCCTTGGCAATGCCACCAACAGGCTTAAGGGCAGGTTCCTTAGACTTGGCAACTGACTTGCCTTTGCCCTTGGAGGAAGAGGCAAACCTTTTGCCCTTTCCTTTCTGTACCATCATTATGGCCTTGCCCTTAACCTTGTTGATGCTCTGTTGAGCCGTCCTCAACATGTTTATCAAATCTGGCAGTGGTTTAACGATCTCGTTCATGTTATATTTCATAATGAACTGTCCATAACTCTCGGGCAACGATTGCAACACGAGATCGATTGCCAACTCTTATCCGACCGGGAACCCCAGTCGGGCGAGATTCTCCAAGTACCCGATCATTCGGAGTACATGGGGTCCCATAGGGTTCCCTTCTGTCAGATGACATTTGAACAGTGCCTTTGAGACCTCATACCTCTCTACCCTCGCCTGCTCTTGGAAGAGCTGCTTTAGATGTTCGATCATATCGACAACATTCATGTTTTCGTGTTGCTTCTGAAGCTCAGAAGTCATGGTGCAAAGCATTAGGCAGGCCGCATCATTAGCGTCATCAACACGCTTTTGATACGCCTTTAAGGCAGCAGGTGTTTGGTTCTCTGGACCTTCTGGAACATGCTCCTCTATTGCGTACAGTTTCTTCTCTTGCTTGAGAACAATTCTCAAGTTTCTGTACCAATCAAGAAAGTTGGTTCCAGAGAGCTTGTCCTTCTCAAGGACAGATCTTAGGGAATGTTGTGAACTCGATGAGTTGTTTGCCATTTGGAATTCTACAAAAGGGAAAATACGCAAGTTTTAGTATTTGTGAATTTTTGACTATATTCAATAATGGCTAGTTTATCAAATATAGCTCCCACTATTTTTCTACGGATTAATAACCCTCAAGATATTAATGCGGAAAATATCATTATATTTTCTAGTGGGCCAAGATCCATCTTTCATCTCCTTATGAGCTTGCTTTGGCAAGTCACCCATAATTTGACTACTTTATGTAGGAACAATTCCAATTGCATCCCATATGCAACTCTTGGTTCAATTGGGCAAATAACTCCTTATTTATCCATCCATATGGATAATCCCAATTGATTGCCTCTAGGTTTCTTAATCAAATTAATAGCCTAGTTTTGTTCAACCTCTTATCTAAACAATTGCACATTTTTACGTGCCATCGCATTCCATCATTATGAACCAAGTCGCCATGCTTTGGCACGCACGAACTTGATAAATAATGATGATAATGAGTGTTTAAATAACAAGAAGGCAAGAACACAATATTTGAATTTTGAGGGATTTTAAATTCAATTCTTAATTGTTTTGTTGATCAATATCAACTAATCTATCTATTTGAGTTTGGGCACAACTCCAAATAATAGATCCGGGTTGTCTAATTATCTTATTATCCTAATTGCATGCATCATCCATACACCAACCACACAATAATAAGACATTAAAATAAACAACCACAAAACAGAAATTAAACGTGATGTGGATATGGCCTTTTCTAGACTAAGATAATTCCAAGCCAAAGGAATTATCTATGAACCCTAAAGCAAACACATCTCCATGCGTCTTGATCTTTTGGTCCATCCTTCATAGTCTTGTGGAATGTTCCATGCTCCATGCTCCATCTTCTATGGCTTCTTTGGCTTTGGGCTTCTTTTCTTCAACCTTGGCTAACAATCTACTTTATCTAGCACTAGCTAATATCTATACTAAATAAAATAAATCTCACAAGTTGAGAAAAAAAATGGCACGCAGGCCATAAAACCCTAATTAATTATTACAATTAATTGATCAGCTCGCAGGCCGTAAACCAAACCACAAAATTAAACATCCACATCAAACCACATCCTCAGGCCATATCCAATCACCATGCGATTTGCACATAAACAGTTAAAATCCAATTTTAACGCACTTGGTCAATTTTAATTGATTTTAGGATTTCTAGGGTTAAAACGGTCCATGGGCCCAACAATCAAATTGCCCGGGCCCAAAAAGGTGAACCAAAAGGCCCTAGGGCCGGCCCGGCCCAAAACCCACAAGCCTAGGCCCGCGGGTTAGGGCCGCCCGGCCCCTAGGGCGGCCAATCTTGGGCGGCAAGCAAGGGGGGCGGTCCCTAGGGGGGCCGAACCTCCTTGAGGGAGTTGTTTCCAAAACAACTCCCTTGCTTAGTGCCCAAGTTTGGTTGTTTTCTTGTTTTTGGAGAACTCCTTCTTCCCCAAGGATGCCCAAACCCTGGATCTAAGATCCTAAAATTTCTCAAACTCACCAATTCATGCATTCAATGCAAAAATTGGATCATGGTGTGATTACTTATTGACAAATTGCATCCCATGCTTGATTTGTCTTGTTTTACGCGATAAACAATCAAATTAAGGTGTAAAACAACTAAAACGTAACACATAAACCACGTTTATACCACTGTAGGGTTTTGATTCATGGATGAGCAACGGAAGCATAAACAAACATTAAACCATGTAAAACCCTCCAAGGATCACAAGTCAAGAGACATAACGATGGTAAGGGTTAGAAATCATAAACACACCTTTGGGTTCTCCTTGATGACTTCAAACGCGAATTGTGTCACGTTCTCTATAGTTGATCCACGCCTAGACTTGATCCTTGATCTCCCAACTCCTTGGTGCTAGCCCGGAAGAGGAAGAGGAAGAATAAATCACGCAAAACGAGACCCAAAGGAGGGTCTCGGCCTCCTTTGGCCGACGGGGACGGGGCGGCGGCAAGGGGGCGGTCGGGCCTCCTTGTTGCTTGCTCTCTCTCCTTTTGTTCTCTCCCACTCTTGTTATGTTCACTTAATGAGCATAAGTTATGTGGGAAGGAAGGAAGGAAGATCCTTTATATAGTCCAACAACTCCTTGTTAACTACCTAAAGGACTTATTCTAGTCCCACTAGAATTCAATTTAGTCCCTTCCTTGCAAATTAGTCCCTACTAAGTTTGCAAGGGTTTGCAAAGTGATCCTTCTAATTAATTAATCCAATTAATTAATTCCCAAATCTATTTCAACTCTATATAGCGTGTGACCCCATAGGTTCTATCTAGTTGGTAGCAACTATTTGCTAATATGGAGCGGTCTCTAGCAAAATATCCCTTCTAGCCAACTAATAAAATAGTCATCTTGACAACCTTTGTACAAGTAATTGTCTCATCCCTTTCTCTCTATATCCGGATTGGACACGAGACATACAAGCCACACTCGTATATCCAATCCATAGTTTCTCGATCCATGGGAATAGCCTTATATGTGCAAATAACATCAATATCCCATATTGATTTATTTGAGTCTGGCCAGACATTCTATAAGCACTATCCCTCGAGTGGCCTAGGATATTTGAGCCCGTTATGTGGGAGGGACAAATCCTATCTACGTCCACTACGATCTCTAAGTTTGCTTCTTATTGTATCCAGTACACGCCTTTATAACTACCCAGTTACGGTGTAGCGTTTAACGCTACCAAGATCACAATAATCCACAACTAGAATATCTAGTGACTTCAAGTCTAAGGATGACAATACCATTGCACCGCGAGAAGCACTTGTGACTCAACATAACGTGTATGTAGCCTTCTCGGAGATGGGTTAATCCAGTGCAACATTCCCTAATGCACACCTATGTGTTGGATCGTGATATCTCCATATCAATCCAACCCCATACTAGTCTATAGATGATTGTCCCATTAATCATTATACTTGACTAGGGATATTTAAGATAAACAACACAACGGTAAATGTAAGGACTTCATTATATTAAATATCCAATAAATAATAAATGAATTTTCTAGCCATATACAAATTCATACTAAACTAGATTGCCTCTAGGGCATCTATTCCAACATAGAGGGTACATCTCTTCCCTAAAAATGATATTTTCCTACTGATGAGCATAAGGACGCGAGTTTAAATAGGAGGAATCATCGCATACCGAAGCGAATGAGTGGAGCACAGTCTTGTTTCTATACCAACTCCATCCTCGCGGGCAGAGGAGTTGCTTCCTAGCCTTGGTCGCATTCCATAATTTCACAGCTGAGGGGGCAGGAGCATACAAAGGACATCGCTCATACGCCCACATGGAGAGAACGCGACGTTGACGTAGGTCACAACGTCGACTCGACCATGCGACTGCTCGGCATGCGTCATCACTAAGTCCAGGCGGTGGTATAAATAACCAAGGACCAAAGGCCCTAACGCCACTCTTTGTCCAACTGAAAGCCAGACCGCGTGTGCAAATACATGCGCGAACACGCCATCATGGGGGTGCCCGTCTATGTGGTACCTTGACAACCAGACGCAAAGAAAACCACACAGAGAGTAAGCAGAACCCTTCCCTTCCAGCGAAGTTGGCGCCTTTTTATTTCCCTTAACTACCTCCCGAGCAATCTCCGCGTTGGCAAAGTCGCGGTAGAAGTAGGAGATCCACTTGGACCATATGTTTTTTGCACCGGATGCGACAGTCACGAATGTTGGCGAAGGCTTAATCGACGTCCACCTTGTGGCATTCTTCTTCAAATCTCCGATGCATCCTTTCATTTCGTCGAAGATCAGAAGTTCCTCGTCTGTACTCAGAGCAGCCAGAGGATCCACAGAGCCCATGCAAGGAAGCTCTAGGATTTATTCAACATCTTTGAGTGTGATACCATCCTCGAAGATTGAGGAGTGAACTATCCTGTGGGTTTTTTCTTCGAATATGTAGAAAACAGGGTCATCAGCATATCCTTGTCAAGTCGCACATTCAACACTTTGGTTGTGCGCACAACACCGTAGATTCCATCCTTTGTCAGTGTGGATTTATGGTGCTCAAGAATGAATTATGTCAACTTCTCCATGTAATCCAATTTTTCGATGAAGATCTGGTGAAGAAGATCTGTGAAGGGGTGAAGCCCAGCCTCGAGACCAAGTCGATGAATATTATTAACATTGGCGAGATCCCAATCATCTCTTTCGGGTTCTTGAGCCAGTTGTAAGACTTTCTTTGCATCAGGTGGCTCAAGGGTAGTGCCTCTAATCGTTGCTAGATAGATGTCTTCCCCGCCGGGATAGGGGGCTTTAAACCATAATTCCTTCGGACCCTCCGGTAGATCAACTGCATCCTTCAAGCTCTTGGTTCGGGCCATTTCTATTACGCAGATAAACATTTGCAAAATAAGATATTGAAGATCAAAGATTGCTTTTTCATAGAGAACGTTGGAGAACACCAATCCCAGAAATTTGGGGCTGTCATGATGATTCGAATCTGACTTCAAAACATAAAAGCAAAGGACAAGAATCACTAACCTTGTTGTCTTTTGAGTTTTTGAACTGCTTGAGTAATCTGATCGAGAATTTGCTTGAAGATATGAGCGTCTTGCTGATAATTCTCTATCTGACTCATAAAACTTCAGTAGCAGCAAAGGTGGAAAAGTTCTAATTGTTATGAAAAATGGGTTTAAATAGGACTCTGAAGACTGGAGAGTCGCGACTGCTGACATTCGCTGAATAAGCTTTACCTTGATAACCGGCAAAATTGCAACCTATCAGATCATTCTGAGTTATTCTTGCCTCGAAAATCAGCTAAAGTATGTGTATGACATATGGTTAGCTTCGCAACAGCCACGCCTCATTAAAGGCTATACAACCTCTCAAACACCTAGGAAATCGTGGCTACATTTGTGGGCTAGGGATTCGAATATTATTCGAATTAATACGAGGATTTGCTTGGGGACCACGCACGGCTGGTTTTGCGCGATTATACAGCAAGCGCGCGCGTGATATTCGCGCAAAAGGGGGCTAATGTAGATAGGGCATTCTGAGCAGATCCTTCATCATACACATGGAAGCCATCCAGCACATCTAGTGGTACACCCTGCACAGTCTATCACATCTCTTCCGATCCGCATATGCTCATATGAAAGCCTATTCACTTGGGGGCTGTGAGGCTGGGCCACCCGTGATACCAATTGCACGGGAATTGTAGGGACTTAGTGGTTTGGAGGCTAGAGTAAGGTACGTCGCGTGAGAGCAACAACCACGCTCGTGCGCGACCCTTAGTAACTGTCTGAGAGATTCAAGGACTACGTGTCCTATAAATGCCGTCGATCTCATAACGGTCCCTGCATATACGGAACTGATGCGTAACGTGCCCTATATATACGGTCGAACGCCATTACGACGCGTTCATTAAGCCGCCATTTATGGGCGCATTAACCCCTCCACAACGATCACTTCTCCACTATATATATGAACACTTTCCTTCTGTAGCAACACTTGAATCCTCTTGTTAACTTGATACACAGTCTCTCTATCAAGAACATTTGAACGTAATTGTCGAATCCGGGCATTTTCCCATGTATTTTATGCTATATTTGGTCGTTTAATCTTCCAGTGTTTTTTAGTGTTGTGGATTTCAGGAACCGGGATCTAGGAGCGGGAAATTTGGAGCGGAAGCGAACTTCAGAAGCGAGAAATGCTCAAGAGACATGCTCGAGAAGTTGGACAAAGAGGAGGAGCTTTAAAATTGAAGAAAAAGCAACATGGAGAAAAGTGTTCACATGGAAACTATAAGTGTTCACATGAACAACAACACTTAGAAGATTTTGAGGCTCAAGCAGGTGTTCACGCGAGCAGAAAACATGTTCACAGGAACATGCTCACACGAACTTAAAAAGTGTTCGCATGAGGGTGTCGCACGAACAGCTCGACTGTTCACACAAACAGAGAATCTGGAAATTCAGCCAAACTCTTGGGGTTCTTTTGTAATCCTTAGAAACTTGTTTAGAAACATTGGGGAACATTTTTCGTGACCTAAGGGACGTGTTTTGAGATTTAGACATTGTAGGAGACGTGCTTGGGAGCTTGGGAGCATTCTTGGAGCTTTTGATCATTTGTTTGGATTCTCTACTCTTATTTTCTTTAGTTTTTTCTTATGATCAACTTGAAACTTTTTATATTGATAATGTGTAAGCGTAGCTAAACACTTTATTCAGGATATCTCGTAGGGAGTTAGGGTTTGACACCACGTTTTGGTGATTTATGGATTTGGTTTCATGCTACTAAGCTTAATTGAATGTGTTTCGTTTAGTTATTTGCGATTTATGATCTTAATCTTTCTTTCTTATTGTTAGACATAGCAATAGGATTGATTTAGGTTATGAACGTTATAGGAATCAAGGTTTATTTTGGAACTTGAATTTTGCACTAAATGTATCTAGGTTTGAGGAATATTGCTAGTTGGCTAAGAACAAAGAGGAATCAGGTACAAGGGTTTAAACACAGTCTTTGGTTGAGGAATATTCAATGTAATTGTGCTTGTTTATCTAAATAAAACGCATTCGTGTTACTTGAACATAAATCCTAAGTGGTGGAATTTCCTAGTAAGCCCGTAAAGATATCATGAACTTGTGCACTTGTTAAGTAAGTATTAGAAATAATTCTTCGTTAATCGTGAAGTCATTCACCAGATTAATTGAGATATTTGTCTTTTATTTTAGTAGAATTAGAAAACAAACAACATGTCTTGGCCACATAAGGCTTAGAAGCAGTAGCTAAGTTACAAAGAAGTCATTTGGGTTCGACAACCAGGATTTATCAGAATTGTTACTACACACGACGGCTGTGCACTTCCAGTTGGATCGTGTCAAGTTTTTGGCGCCGTTGCCTAGGACTTCGGCTAAATTATTTATAATTCATATCCTTATGGAATTTTATTTTTCTATTTATATCTATTAATCACCTACTTTCTGTGTGTGATATGTGTTTTCAGGTTGGATTTCACAGTGCATGTCCCGTTCTAGAGACGAGCCTTTGCACCCAACAGTGGAAGACCCGAATCCTTAGTACGCGCACAACCTAGAGACAAGAGTAAGACAAGCTCAATTACTATGGATGAACAAACCAGCAATGAGTTTGAGCAGATCCGCAAGGGTATGCAAGATGAAGAGGAAGCTAGAGTTGCAGCTGTGGAAGATGCAGCTAATCGGGAAAGAGAGGCTGAGCAGCTCAGAGCTCAGGTGGTCGAGATGCAGGCTGCAATGGCATGTTTGAACCCCCAAAATCCACAACCACTTCCTGGTGTGGGGGTACAAGAAGGAAATAATGGAGGAGCAAACGGAGGAAACAATGGTGGAAATAGAAATAATGCAGCAATAACCCGAACAACAATGGGAAGAATGCTGCAATCCCAGTGAATAATGTCGAGGAGGATGAACATCCTTTGGTGGATTACTTCAGAACCACACCAGAGGGATATCAGCCCCTATTGTTAGAACACCTATCAACGCAGCTCACTTTGAATTGCGCCATCATCTAATCAATATGGTTCGAGATGAGTGATTGTTCACTGGAGCTGCATGGGATGATGCCAATTCCCGCTTGCTCAACTTTAACCAGATCATGTCCACAATTCATGACCAGAGAGTGCCAAATGATACGGTAAAGCTGATGATCTTTCCCTTTTCTTTATCGGGAAAAGCAAAGGCATGACTCTTGGAACTTCCAGCAGGTTGTATCACTACATGGTGAGAGTGTTCCCAAAAGTTTCTAAGGAAATACTTGTAAAGTTGTGCAGAGAATGACTCACATCAAAAAGTTTACTCAGCAGTAGGATGATTCGTTGGGAGACACCTGGAGAAAGTTCAATCAACTCCTTCGCAGATGTCCTACTCGTGGAGAACCACGGTTCAAACTACTGCACTAGTTCTACATTTCCCTCGATAGAGAAACAACAAATGAACTAGATATGATGGATCAAGGTAATTTTATGGGCTTGGGAGTGCAGAGTGATAACTCCATAATTGTAGTTATATTCTATTGTGATTACTTGTCGTTTCGCGTACTTTCCGATGCGTTTATGTTTGTTTTAGGCCGAGTTTTGATAGATTTGAGCATACTTGAGTATTTGGACTTCATGGTGTAATCCGGGTGTTTTATGCATATTTTATGCTTTATTTGTCGCATTTGATCTTCCGGTATTTGTTTGTGTTGTGGATTTCAGGAACCGGAAGCGTGGAGTGCGGATTTTGGAGCGGAAGCGAACTTCGGAAAGAAAGAAACTCAAGGAATGCATGAGAGAATAGAAGAAGAGGAGAAGCTAAGAGGAGAAAAAGACTTAGCCAAATTTTCAATAGGTGAAAAGAAGCAACACACATGGAAGATCAAGGTGAACCTACAAGACAAAAGGTGATCCTATGATCACAAGATCAAGTACAAGACCACCAACGTGATCCTACAATCAAGTAAGGTGATCCTAGGATCACAAATTGTGATCCCAAGATCACATTAGTAGATCTGACGTGATTAGAAAAGGGGTAAAAAGTGTAATTTTTAAAAACTTGCAAGAAGTGACGTGATTTAACAAGGAGGAACGACCTAGGGAATTATTATTCATCATTCTATGCCATTGGAGAGCAAGGAGCATTCTTGGGAGCTTGGAGACCATCGTTTGATTCTCTATCTTCTTCCCCTCTTTAGTTTTTGCTTATGATCATTGAAACTTTGTACTTTGATCACGTGTTTTAGTAGCTAAACTCTTTATTTCGGGATATCTCGTAGGAAACTAGGGTTTGATCACTACATATTGTGATTTATGGATTTGCTTGCATGCTTTCAAGCTTAATTGATGAGGTTTTATCTAGTTATGTGTATTTTACATCTTTCATCTACCTTTTCTATTAGTAGACGTATTAATAGGATTGTTTTAGGTTGTGAATGATAGAGGAATCTACATTCGTTGCCCGGAATCTTGAAATACACACTAGCCGTATCTAGGGTTGAGGAATCTTGCTAGTTAGCTAAGAACAAAGAGTAGAATTAATATTGTAATGCGTGTTTGAACTTGAGTAGGCTAGAGGAATCAGTTATGACAGTTTAAGCATAGTTATTGGTTGAGACATCTTCAATATAAAATTGCTCGTTTAACTAGAACAAAAACTCATCGTGTTAGTAGAACATAAATCCAACGTAGTGTGAAATACCTAGTGATCCGTAGAGATATCCTGATTTTAACCAATTTTGAGAAACAACCAAATCAAAATTGTGCTTATTAATCTTGAAATAATTCATTGAATTATTTGAGACACTCGTTATTTTAATTATTAGTAGAATTAGAAACAACAAATTAACTGCGCTTTTGCCCACACAAAGAATAAATTTAGTAGTTAATTTACACGAAGTCTCTTGGGTTCGACAATCCCGGATTTACCGGATATTACTACACGCGACAGCCGTACACTTGCGGTTGGATCGTGTCAAGTTTTTGGCGCCGTTGCCAGGGACTTCGGATAAATTAGCTATTATTTTTCTCTTTAGGGATTTACTATTTCAGTTTATATCTGTTACTCACCTGTTTTGTGTGTGTGATTCGTTTTTTCAGGTCTGATTCACTTGGTGCATGTCACGTTCTAGAAACGAGCCTTTGCATCCAACACTTGAAGACCCGGAATCCTTATTGCGAGCACAGAGTAGAGACAAGAGGAAAGCAAATTCAGCCCAGATGGACGAAAACTAGAGCTGAGTTTGAGAGGTTCCGCAAAGGCCTCGAAGATGCAGAAGCAGCTTGAGCTGCAGCTGTGGAAGATGCAGCAAATCGAGCAAGGGAGACTGAGCAGCTTAGGGCTCAAATGGCTGAGATGCAGGCAGTGATGGATCGCATGAACCCCCCAAATCCACAACAACTCCCTGGTGCAGAAATAGTTGATAGAAAAAATGGAGGAGTTAATGGTGGAAACAACGGTGGCTTTGGGAACAATGGGGGTAATAATCGAAACAATAACGGCCGAAATGTGGTGGAGCAAGTCAACAATGCTGAGGAGGATGAGCATCCTTTGGTGGACTACTTCAGGACTACACCGGAGGGATATCAGCCTACCATTGTCAGGCTGCAGATTAATGCCGCGCATTTCGAGATTCGCCAACCGTTGATCAATATGGTTAGGGATGAATGCTTATTCACTGGAGCCCCCAGTGATGATCCACATCAACACTTGCTCAATTTCGAGCAGATTACTTCTACCATGTATGACCAGAGAGTTTCAATCGAGATGATAAAGCTCATGCTTTTCCCCTTCTCTTTATCGGGAAAGGCAAAGACATGGCTTATGGAACTTCCAGCAGGAAGCATAGTTACATGGGCGGATTGTAGCAGAGAGTTTCTCAGGAAGTATCTTCCACCATCTAAGGTTGCTCAACAGATGGCTGATATAACCAAATTTACACAGCGGGAAGATGATTCTCTGGGAGACACGTGGATAAAGTTCAACCAGCTCCTTCGCAGATGCCCTACACACGGAGAGCCATGGTATAAACTTCTCCATTACTTTTATAATGCTTTGGACAGAGAGACTGCTAGTGAGCTGGACATGATGGCTCAAGGAAATTTTATGGGAATGGGACTACAGAGATGTCGTGATCTCCTAGATAATGTAGCAAAACGTGAATCCACGAGGTCTGAGACTCGTAGAAACACGAAATCAGATGGGGCATTGGTTAGTAAGATACAGTCTATGGTGGAACAGAAATTTGAATCCATCGGCACAGGTGAAGTCAGTGGGAGAGATGGTAGCAGATGCAAATCAGGGATATGGGGATGGCATTGAAGACGTGAATTACATGGGTCAACAAAGACAGCAGCAATGGCCAAACACCTATCATCCCAACAATCGCAATCACCCCAACTTCAGCTATGCCAATCCGAATAGTGGATTATATGCGCCAGGTCATAGGCCAAATGTTCCTTACCAAGCTCAGAGACAGGTTCCACAACAACAGGCTCCAACTCCACTCTCAGAAGAACAGGATAAAAACGCGACGTTGAGGAAATTGTTACCTAGAAATGATAAGATTGAGAGCAAGATTGTCGCAATGGAAGCTTTGCTAAAGAGCCATGAAACACAAATTGGCCAAATAGCTAATCAGAATCCTCGACTTCCACCAGGTATACTTCCGTCCAACACTATCACTCCACCTGAGCAATTGAAGGCTATTACTACTCGCAGTGGGACCACTACCCAGGATCCCCCATATCCTACCCATGCGCGAGCTGAGGCGACTAAGGCCACTGAAAAAGCCTTGGATGAAGAGATTCTCGTGCCTACCGTGATTCCCCAATCAAAGGACACGGTGAGGAAGTCGGATGAGAAACAGAAGCCAAGGGAGGAATACAGTGTGCGAGTGCCATACCCGCAGATATTGAAGAGTCAAGAGGATGCCAAGCATTTCAAGAAGTTTGTGGATATCTTCAAGAAACTGCACATTAATATCCCTTTTGCGGAGGCCATTTCACAAATGCCTAAATATGCCAAATTTCTCAAGGAACTCCTTTCTAATAGGAGGTGCATGGATGATTTTGAAACCGTGACTCTGAACGAGGAGTGTAGCTCAGTTGTGCAAAAGGCGTTACCAAAGAAGATGAAAGATCCGGGTGGTTTCATTATTCCTGTTACATTGGGAGATGCGTTTCATGGGAGGGCATTATGTGATCTTGGTGCAAGTATTAATTTGATGCCCACATCGGTTTTTGAGCAACTTGGTGTGGGAGATCCTAAGCCTACCAGGATGTGCTTGCAGATGGCTGATCGCACTATATAACGTCCCAGGGGTGTTTTATAGGATGTATTAGTGAGAGTTGAAGGACTCATCTTCCCAGCGGATTTTGTGATACTAGACATGGAGGCCGACGATGATGTCCCTCTTATTTTGGGCCGTCCATTCCCGGCCACTGGGAGGACTATCATGGATGTGGCCAAAGGAGAGCTGACTATGCAGATCAACGATGAGAAGGTGGCCTTCAATGTATTTGAGGCTATGAAGTTTCCCGCATATGCGGTAAGCGAGCAGTGCTTTGGTGTGGAGGCATACACGCCGGACGAAGAGGACGATATTTTGTTGGAGCAACTATATGAGGAGCTTGCTCTATTTGATTCCAGCGAGAAAGAGCAAGCCTTAGATGTTCATTGGCGCCAACCATTACCCCTCTTTAATGAGGGAAGCAGGAAGATTCTTAGTCCTTCTCTTATTACTGCTCCTGTTTTAGAGTTAAAACCTTTACCTGCACATTTAAAATATTTATATCTTGGATCTAATGATACTTTACCTGTGATTGTGTCTTCTTGTTTGGACAGGGAACAGGAGGAGCAATTATTGAAAGTGTTGTAGGTAAGGAAAGCAGCTATGGGATGGACCATAGCGGATATCAAGGGGATCAGCCCCACAGTTTGCCAGCACAAGATCCGGCTCATGGAGCACTACTAGAAAAAACAGTTGAAACGGCGGTTCAAAACCGCCCTAATATGTACCAAAAACCGCCTTAAATTAATGTACGGCGGTTTTTGTGGCAGTTCCTGTTTTGTCGCCAAGAAAGCCGTCGTTAAAGGAAAAAGGACGGCACAAACCGCCTTAATTTTTTTTTTCGTCGGTTTGACGAAACCGCCTTTAACTAGATGAGAAAATTTCACACAGACGTTGGAATTTCAAAACCGCCCTGTATAAACATTGTTTAATTAATTTTAGAATCATTTTTCAGTTATTTCAATTTTAATGAACTATTTGTTATTTTAAATTTTATTTTCCTTTTATCATGTAGGGACTTGATGATTCAACTTCAAGATCTGGTTTTCCTAAAAAAAAAAAACTTCAAGATCTGGGTTTGACATAAAGAAATCAATATCTGGAGAAAAGATCTTCAAATCCTCTTCTTAAAAAAGAGATCAAGATCTGGAGATTTTGAACCCAACTAGAGGGGGAGTAAGGGGTTTTCAGAGAGAGAGACTCTCGGTCACGTTGGGTCGTCGGTAAAGTGCGGTGGCATCGGCGGGAGGAGCTTCGGTCGCTGCTGTTACTGCATCTCTTCATTTTCAGATCGAAGAGAGAATATGAGATCGAAAGGAATTGGCCGGGTGAGAATGAGACACATAATACATCGGATGTTGGTGGTGATTCTCTGATATCTAAAAATTGAGAGAGATTGACATAAGCAAAGAACAGAGAATATCTTTCTCTATTCGTCGTCTTCATCGTGACCGCAGCAACCGAAAATACAGAAAGCCTCAATTCGTCGGGTTGAAGAATTGAGAGAAGAGAGATGGAGAAGTTGGGAGAAAAGAAACACAGAGATGATGAGAGAGGGGAAGAACGGGGAAACATGCACTACAACAATTCTGACCTGTGCCGACCATTTTCTTATCGACAAGCAATTCTGTGTCGACAGTTATATGATTTATCTACTGAATTTGTGTTTGTCGATATAACTTGTCAATACTGTCAACTTTTACAAATTTCAAGTTAAAAAATTGTCAACAATTGGATGCGCTAAATTTTCCCGCTCCCGATAATAAATAGGTGACAAACATAATATCTACTGACTCAAAAATTCGTCAAAAAATCAAAATAAATTATTTTGGAGGGTAATGATAAATTTGTCAAACTTGCCAATTTTAAAAATTCATCAATTTAAAAAGTTGCAAAATTATCCCGCTCTATCCAAATGTTGGAGGGACACAACCCAACCAATAATCTAACTCCCCTTTCTTATTCATCCAAAAAAAAACTCCCCTTTCGAAATCCTCCTTCAGGAACCGTCTCTCAAAGTCTCCTCTCAGGCCAAATCCCAGAGACCACGCTAGTTCTTGAGACCCTCTCTCTTTGAAACCATCTCTCTCCCTCAGAGCCGTAATTGGACTCCGACTAGAGACCACTCTGGTTCTTGAGACCCCGAAATTGCGGCGACCTTGTGGTGTGGAGTTGCCTCCGTCGATCCTCGAAGGCGGCGAGGACTGAAGGGTGTTGACGAACGGAATCGGCTTGATCTGGGGTTAAAATAGCGGAGAAGCCATGGCAGACGGTGTCGTAAAGGTGGAGGAGCCTGAGGGGACCGGAGAACTCGGTGGTGTACCAGTGGTAGTGGGTGGGGAAGATGGACGGCTTTGAGAACCTGTCGACACGAGCTATGTAGGTTTTTAAGGATTGCCTAAAATTCTCCTAGATCTGAACGTTTCTCAGTCATAAGGATTTGATACGACACTTTTCTTCTCTTGGACAGATCGACGGACTCAACTGCCTAAACCCTGGAGAAAGAGGCGAAACCCTCTGTTCAGATCTGCAGCAAGAACCACCAGGTAGCTATCACCATTGAATTCATTGATTGATTTCGCGATTTCGTGTTGAAAGACTCAAATTTTACTGATTTTTTACATATCTCATGAATATGATTTTGATTTCGGTAGCTGATGATGTGAAACAAAGGTGAGAGATGGTGATGAGCAAACATCAAAACCCCAATCTTTAACTATTGATCAGTCCCAATTGCTGATGAAGAAACTAGAAATCAATGTAAAAGGAGGTGTTGTTGTTCCTGCCCCAATCATGTCGTTTGGTGCTTGAAATGAGTGAGTATTGAATGTGTATTGGCTGGTGAAATCTGATCTACACGTACTTAGTTTGTATATGCTGGCATTTAGAAGTTCTGAATGAATCCCTCAAATCTGATCTACGAGCATAAAGGAATTGTGCTCGAATGTGATCAATGACATAATACCCAGATTCTTGGTTCAGACACGCTGTTTTCTCATTTTCATTTGGTTCTAATTCCTTCAATTTGGTCTATGATGTTCTTATACAAGTACATTGCATCAACTTCACGCTAGATTCTGCACCGTTGAAAAACTACTGATCATAGGTTCACACTGCAAAAATTTGCTTAACCAAATGCTACTATTAACCTGAGAACTTGACTCGTGGGCATTTTCAGTTACTACTTGTGTTTGATAGGACTAATCTGAGCCCTAATTCAACGGTTCTTTTCCCTTAGCATAGAAATGAAACAATGTTTTATAAGTTTAGATACTATGCCATTGAGAAGTCAAAACTGATAAGCACTAAGTTTCTTTGCACTTCTACATACAAAGGTAAAATTAAAGTGATGTAATATTTATTTATATTAATGATTTGACTAAAATCTTCTGGTTGTGTAATCAATCTGCTGAATATATTATGTGTTTGCTTTTGTCTTACCAGCTCTTGGACTGGAGATGTTTTGGTTTTACCAATTCTTGGACTAGAGATGTCTATGTGGCATGCTGTACAATCACATATGGGTCTCTGGTGCTCAATGACAAGCTCCTCAATACTGAACTTGGGGGATTTATTGTGAAGGTAACTTTGCGATATGCATTTGAAATATTTTTTTGAAGTTTTGATATCATAATCACTGGAGTACTGAAATCAGTATTCTATTTGTAATTCTTATCTAGATCCATATATTGGAGTTTTGAGACTCTGGAAGACATATATTTTGGTTTTGGAATCAATAGATTTATGAACCTAGGACTTTATTAGTCATTCCAATTTGGAGTGACTGTAGTAGTCACTGGTATGTAGTGCCATAGTTTTTTTCTCGGTCATAAATAATGTGGCATTATACCAATAAACTAAGCTAGAAACTGCCTCCTATATATGCGTAATATTTTGATCTGCATTCACATGATACTTCAAATTTGATGGGTAGACTTGGAACGTATTTGGGTAGTGAGATGAAGACAAAAACCTAGAGAAAGCTAGTGAGGAGGCTATTTGAGGTACTGAAACAGAAAGTTGAAGGAACTGAATGAAATTGCAGAACAATGCTCTCAAGCTCTAAAACATAATCAGATGTACAAAAACATTGCTTTTGCCTAAAATAAAGGCATGAAATTTCGCACAATTTCAGCTATGCACATCAGCTGAAACATTAATTCTAGGCCACCATATAATTTTCCACAACTAGGCTTCATATTGGTAATCTGTAGAACATAGTAATTAATTATGACTGCGTTTTGAAGCAGATGAATTATGATAATTTATATGAGTATTGAAGCAGATGAATGCTTTTAAATTTAATTTATATTTTTTCTTGCCTAGTTTATTATAGCTGCATTTTGTTTGCAGGATTTCATGAATGGATTATGGACTTTGGGACTGTTGGTGGTATGTCAGTGGAAGGCATAAAGGAGCCACTCGCCGCGTCCGCATCTGTTTGTTAACTTGGCAACATGAAGTCTACTTTGTTAACTACAATAAACATATGTTTTGGCTACTGGGCAACATGTAGTGGAGTCACTCGTAGTTTTTGAAGTTGACAAATTGTTAAGTAGAACCTGGTACATGCTGTCTAAACTTGAAGTTAGTCTATTTTGTTTTTGTTGTAAAACGTCAAGTTATGACTTGTTGATTATGTATGGCTTTGCCGCTTTGAGCAAAGTTGTTGATATATTAGTTGTGTATTTTTTTTTTATTAAGTTGTGATAAAGGTGACAAGCACGAACGTCACAAGAAAGATGAAGTACCGACAAACTTCTCTTGTAGTGACTATTCTGGATGTCATCTATCTAACTACACATGAATATATGTTTGTCGCCAGTTTTAAAGGCGACAAAAGGACATAGTCAGTAGAACAAAACTACCGACAGAAATTTATGTCGCTGCATACTCTTTCTGCCGACAAACATTCTGTTTGTCGGCTATCACTCTAACGAAGGAGCTATTGTGACTACGGATCGACAAACCAATTTCTGTCGGTAGAATATCTGCCGACAAATTTAGGCTATCTACCGACAAATTTTGATGTCAACGGAGGCAGTATTTGTTGTAGTGATGGAGTGGGAGAGAGAAAGGGGGAATGGATATGAAGTGCTGGTAGCCGCAGATGGTAAAGGGTGGTGAAATAAACAATAGTAGGGTTTTGATGGACGGTCACGATTTAGATCTAAAAAGTGAACAGACGGTGGGGATATTAGTACGCTAAAAGGCGGTTAAAACCGCCGTAAATATTATTAATCCCACGTCATAAAATAAAAGTGACGTAAATGTGATTTCCGATACGGCGGTTACTATAAAAACCGCCTTAAACACCATCCACTGTACGTCGGAATTTATTTCCGCCGAAAATTTGATCAACTTTACGTCGGTTTTTACAAACCGCCGTGATTAGACCCTTATAACGGCGGTTTTTCAATCCGGCGTATCTGAAACCGCCGTGACAGGCTCTTTTTCTAGTAGTGGAGGACAAGAAGCCGGTAGTTCAATTTCAGCGCCGCCTCAACCCTCATATGCAGGAGGTGATGAAGAAAGAGGTGCTTAAATGGTTGGAGGCGGGCATCATCTACCCGATTTCCGACAGCACATGGACTAGCCCGGTGCTGTGTGTCTCTAAGAAGGAAGGTATTAGTGTGGTGGAAGGGGAGAAAGGTGATCAAATTGCTACCCGTACCGTTACTGGGTGGAGAGTTTGCATGGATTACCGCAAACTCAATGATGCCACATTGAAGGATCACTTCCCCCTCCCATTTGTTGATCTGATGCTTGATAGGATGGCACATCATTCTCATTATTGCTTTCTGGATGGGTATTCCGGGTACAACCAGATCGCCATTGAGCCAGCGGATCAGGAGAAGACGACATTCACATGTCCCTATGGGACTTTTGATTTTCAACGCATGCCCTTCGGGTTATGCAATGCGCCTACTACTTTTCAGAGGTGCATGATGTCGATCTTATCAGACATGATGGAGCAGAACTTTGAGGTATTCATGGATGACTTTTCGTTTTATGGTGATGGTTTTGATGACTCTTTGCAGCAGCTGGCCCGGGTTCTTGATAGATGTATTGACACTAACCTAGTGCTCAACTGGGAGAAGTGTCACTTCATGGTGACTGAGGGCATAGTTTTGGGGCCCAAGATATCCAGCAAAGGTCTAGAGGTGGATAGAGCCAAGATTGAGGTGATTGAGAAGCTTCCATACCCTTCTTCTGTCAAAAGGGTAAGGAGTTTCTTGGGACATGAAGGGTTCTATCGGCGCTTCATTAAAGACTTCTCGAAGATCACGAAGCCTTTGTCTGGATTACTTGAGAAGGATGCGGTATTTGATTTTAATGTAGAGTGCAAGTCAGATTTTAATTTGCTCAAGGAGAAGTTGATTAGCGCGCCGATCATCACTACCCCAGACTGGACTTTACCGTTTGAGCTCATGTGTGATGCTAGTGATTATGCGGTAGGCGCAGTTCTGGGACAGTGAAAAAACAAGGTAGCTCATGTCATCTATTATGCTAGCCGGACCTTGAACAATGCACAGGTAAACTATGCTACTACTGAGAAAGAAATGTTAGCTATTATTTTTGCACTGGACAAGTTTCGGCCGTATCTTGTAGGTTCGCAGGTGACTATTTTTACCGACCATGCCGCTCTCAAATATCTTCTCACCAAGAAGGATTCAAAGCCAAGATTGATCCTGTGGGTACTTTTGATGCAAGAATTTGATATAGAGATTAAGGACAAGAAAGGGGTGGAGAATGTTGTGGCGGATCACTTATCCAGGTTAGAGATTGAGAAGCATGAAGAGGTGCCTATCAGAGAGGAATTTCTCGATGAACAGCTAATGGTAGTGGTCGCAGCTGTGCCTTGGTTTGCTGATTTGGCAAACTTCAAGGCGCTCAACATTGTTCCCAAAGACATGTCCTCGCATCAGAGAAAGAAGTTCTTTGCAGATGCACGACAATATTTCTGGGATGATCCCTATCTGTTCAAACTGGGAGCAGATAATGTATTGCGGAGATGTGTAGCGCCACCAGACACATTGGAGATTCTCAGACACTGCCATGAGTTGAACTGTAGGGGTCATTTTGGCAAGTCGCGAACAGTGGCCAAGGTACTTCAGAGTTGATTCTATTGGCCTACATTGCATAGAGATGCTCATTTGTTTGTGCAGCAGTGTGACCGGTGTCAGAGAACTGGCAATATTTCTAACCGAAATGAGATGCCTCAGAATTTTGTGTTGGAGGTAGAGCCGTTTGACGTATGGGGTATAGACTTCATGGGGCCATTCCCCTCTTCACTCGGTAATCTTTACATATTGCTTGCTGTTGATTATGTGACCAAGTGGGTAGAGGCAATGGCTTGTCCCAAGAATGATGGTGCTACTGTTGAGAGGTTCGTGCGCAAGAACATATTTACGCAGTTTGGGACACCCACTCATTTTGTTAACAAAGTCTTTGCTAATGTTTTGAGCAAGTACGGGGTAAAGACACATAAGATATCACTAGCCTACCATCCGCAGTCAAATGGGCAAGCTGAAGTGTCAAACCGAGAGATCAAGGGGATTTTAGAGAAGACAGTCAATCCGGGACGCAAAGACTGGTCCCTACATCTAGATGACAGTCTATGGGCTTATTGGACTACATACAAGACCCCATTGGGCATGTCTCCTTATCATATTGTGTTTGGGAAGTCATGCCACCTCCCGGTTGAGGTTGAGCATAAGGCGTTTTGGGCGCTGAAAAAGATCAACTTAGATGCAAAGCTCTCAGGTGAGCAAAGGAAGCAGGCATTACTTAAACTTGAAGAATTTCGATTGATGGCTTATGAGAGTGCAAGAATCTACAAAGAGAGGACCCAGCAATGGCACGATAAGCACATTATACCGCGAGACTTCAAGGTGGGACAAAAGGTGCTGATCTTTAACGCACGTCTGAAACTGTTTCCTGGCAAGTTGAAATCGAGGTGGAGCGGTCCTTTCACGATTACAGAGGTATATCCATGGGGGTCACTTGAAGTGGAAGCTGAGAACGGTAATCGGTTCAAAGTGAATGGACAGAGAGCCAAGCCGTACGTGGACAGGAATTTCATTGGGGCAATTGAGCGCCTCAACGCAATTCCCGTGTTCCGATATCTTGTGAGGTAACTGGGTCGGGTCGTCGACCTTAAATTACACGGCGCTTGTTGGGAGGCAACCCAACGCACTTTTATGCTTTAGTGTAGAGAGTATGTTTTTAGATACTATTGTGCGCGTTTTTCAATACAGTTTTCTTATCTGAGGGGTGAGAGAGTGAGAATCTGACAGTTGAAATGAGTCTCTACATGAATACAGGTTGAAATGCACCCGGGACTTCACTCTCTTGATGCGTGCAAAGAGGATTGCGTCGAACCGCGAAAGCACAACACAAGCAAAGAGATAGAAAGTACGGAATTTGTGAATTTTCCTCCGGAAATTTTGGAGTCACTTGTGCGAAGTAAAAACGTACGCGAAACAAGCTTTCCGAAGGTATATTACACGCACGCATCGGAGTCCGGAGGTGTAAAGTCGAAAAGAAAGAAGAAAAAGAGAAAAGAAAATAAATAAATAAAAATAGAACAGACAAAAAAAAGGGGACGCCAGATACTTAGGAAAAATTGGGAGGCTAATTTTTGAGCAACCTACTGTTAGTGTAGGATCACAATAGCTGATCCTGTGGTAATTTATGTGATCTCATGATCACATTTTTCTTCTCACGGTGATTTTCATTAAACAGGGGCAAAGGGGACCTTTTACGTTTTAAGTGAAAAGAAAACAAAAAAAAAGAACAAAACACGAAGAAGAAGGAGAGAACGACGCCCTACAGAACAGAGCCCTCCTCACGAACAGAGCCCTTCTCGACGAGCAGAGCAACCGCTGCCGATCAAAGAAACTCGCCGGATTTTCGCCGGCGTTTGGTGGGTTCTGGTCGGCTAATCAGCGCCGATGGTCTCCGGTGGCTCGTTTTCGAAGAGGGCGACGAACTACTGAACGAAGAACCACGGGAGAGCCCTCACGAACAGAGCTGCCGACCGAAACTCGCCGGATTTTTGCCGGCGTTTGGTGGGTTCTGCTCGTCCCAGCAGCGCCGGCGACGTGCCGTGGTCAATTTTGAAGATTCAGTGAAGAATCGTGTGGGGGAGGCAGCCTAAAAGCTAGGGTTTTCTCAGGACGAATCTGCAAATTCGTCATCAACCAGTTGGAATTTGATTAAACCGTTTGCGGGGTTTTGACGGGGTCAGCGAGGACAAGCTATTGAGATAAAAATCTCAAATCGCGAAAAGTATCGAAAAATCAGTCTACCGTACGGTCCTTCTTGACTGATTTTGTCGATTCAGCCCCGTTTGAACGGAACTCCAGGGCTTCAGGTATCGCTTATCTCTCTCTTTCAATTTAATTTTATCGAGTCTAGGCACATTGAGTAAAAGACCAAATTTGTTATTGTTGTCGCTTAGTTGCGGCGTTTGGGGGCGATTTACTAGTGTCCTAGGACTTATCTGCTAAATTGTTTTCTTGTTTTGATTCAGTACACACTCCTTGTCACGTGCACGTAGCGAATATAATCTCTAAATTTGAATTGCTACTTTCTTGTGCAATGAATTCATCTAGGGGTAAGAGGAGTAAGGCACCTGAATCTCGTAGTAAAAAGAAACATAGAGTAGTTGGGGAAGCAGAAACTGATGTCGTGACTGAGTTTGAGTGTCCTAGATCTCCACCTTATCTGTGGTTGAATAATCCCTTGCCGGTTATCCCTGATGCTAAGGGAAGTAGAGGACATAAAATTAAGGATATTACAGACCCTGCGAAAGTGACCCCTACTAATTTTTGCAGCCTGAGGTTTGTGTGTTATCATGCCCATATTCACTTTCTTACAAATGAGGTTCTTAAGTATAAGCCAAATCCTGAAAGAGTTTTTCAAGCTGAAAAAGTTGCTCCACCACTTTGCGGTTTTGTGCCCCAAGAGTTGAAAGATGTAGCCGTGAGAGAGAACTTTGAGGGTATGGAAAAATTAATTAATGGTGATTCGTGCTCAGCCCTTGCTCATGAGATGACCGTTAGTGCCAGTTTTACCAATTGTAGTTGTCGATATAGCGAGATAAGAGATGAGATGGTGATTTTTGCTAGGAAAGTGTTTGTAGTCTTCACACCGGAGACTATTGCCGAGGCCCTTAAGTGTCCGCCCATCGAATCTTCTGAGTTTCGAGAGACTTTGGAGAGAGAGAAAATAGAGGACGAATTAGAATAGTTTTGCTTCAAGGCAGTGCCGGGAGCCGCGTGGGTTAAAAAGGAAAACAAAAGGCATTGGCAAATCGATAACAAGTTTCTCCTTCGGCCCGCACGATGGTTTATTGAGTGGGTAGAGACATGGGTTTTGGGAATTACCTCGACCTGTTTCGTCGACTTAGAAACATGTGTCATGGCCTATTGTCTATACAAGGGTTGGAGATTTGATATTCCCGCTCGGGTTCACAGAAATTTCTGAGCAAGGTTGATGGAAAAGGGTAACCGAAGAGCGCCGGGGTATAGTTATTTGCTCATGCATCTGGCTCTCAAGGCAGGGTTGAATCTGCCAACTTGTGACCACGATCGGCGGATGCCCGCTAGGCGGTTCTATGCAAGCATCCCGGATCCTTTTGCAGTCAAGATGACTGCGAGCATTCCATCAAAAGGCGGTAAGAAGAAGGGTAGCAAGAGTAGAGTTAGTAAGCGAGCAGTTGAGAGAGCCCCTTAGGAGAGGAGAGTGGACTGAGTCAGCCGGAGCCCATTTCCGATACTGAGCATGCCGTTAGATTGATGAGAGCAGATACCTTAAATGCTATTGGGCAGGTGTTCGATAAGGAAGATAGGCATTTTCTGCATGTGCGTAGCAGCTTAAGGAAGATAGGGGCAGAGCAGACTAGGCAGAACCAGTAGTTTGCCCTGATGAATGCTAAATACAATCTTGAGCTTCACCCTCAGCCTGGATTGTATGAGTATGCTTCAGATGCCTATAGTAGTGATGAGGAAGAGGGTGATGATGGCCCTGAGTAGATTCACCGCCCCTCGCATTAGAATTGCCGAGTCCTCTTGATTGATATCTAAATTCGTTGAGGACAACGAAGCATTCTAATGTGGGGGGATTTTTAATCTTGACTAGCCAGTCCGTGTCTGCATTAACCTGTCACATATAGATTGTTAGGGCGTATTGTGTCGTCTTCGTGGTCCGTGTCGTGTTTTGTTTTAGTGTCGTAATGTGTATATTAGTTATATGGGTAAAAGACATTTTCCACCCTCCATCTATGGACAAAAGACATTTTGCCCCCTGATTTATGGAAAAAGACATTTTGCACCCCTGTCAGAGTTAAAAACTAACGGTAGAATAACGGATGTGTGAAAGGACAAAAATATCCCTGAAATGTTGAGAAATTACCCCACTATAAATTCTCTCTCCTTCCTACTCCCTCTCATTTCCAAACCCTAACTTTGCCAGTTCTCCTCTCTCTCTCTTCCACCTCTCTTCTTCTGCAGCCTCCATCTCTCTCACTCACCTCCATCCCTCAATCTCTCTCCCCGTCGGACAACCACCACCACCCTTCGCAGGCGGGGTAACAACAATACCGAGACAAGTTTTTCCGGCCGACGTTTACTGCAGCCATGGAGGTTTCTCCAGCAGAGCCTTCATCCCCTTCGCAGGCGGCGGTGGTGGAGGCGCTGGAGTGGACTTCGACATTGGTGGTGGTGGTGGAGGCGGCGGCGGAGGCATCGACTTTGATTCCTCTGTCAAGACTATGTCCGCTGCAATACTCATTGACTTGTTCGAAGAGGAGGAAGAAGACGTCCTCGGCGGAGGCTTCGGAATCCTAGGCGGTCGAGATATCAGAGCGACGGCGGAATCGGAAATCTCGGCGATTTCTTCGGAGTTGCAGCGTGAATGTCTCGGGCGGTCATTCATCTATCGTCAACTCCAAACCCTCGTAATGATGATGAATCTTCCCGAAATTGAAACAATTCTCTGAAGATTTCACTCGATTCTTCAAGTTCTTCATCAGATGGGACTGTTGGATCTGATGTGTTGTAGGGTACTCGGATGATGGTGGTGGGCGTAGATGGTGGCGGCTGTTGGATCTGAGAAGGAAGAGCCTCCTCCTCCGCTGGAACCAAGGATGTTCTTTCAACTGATTGCTTCCCCCATCTCTTAATCTTGTCCGACTCTCCCACCATCTGTCGATCTCTTCGCAGTGTCTTCGATTTCAGAGTTTCGACTTTCGAACAAGGGAATTACAATCAATTGGAGTGGTACAAACAAACCAACACAACAAATGACTTGGGGAATCACAGGAAGATGATAGAATGAGATTCGTTTAGATGGAAATATCTCATAACTGAGAAAATATGATTCGATTGAGCAAATGGTCATGCTCTGTTACTGGGTGTGCTTGAGTTTGGAAGAGTCTACGGGATAGAAGAGAATTGCAGAGAGAAAATTGGGTAGCTGAAAGGTAGCCACATCTGTTCATCAGTCACAGTGAGCTTTAGAAAGGTAAAACGGTCTATTACAGATTAAAATTGTGTAATCAGTAGAAGATTTTGTGTAAACAACAGCACCCTTCTACGTTTTACATTACCGAGAACCAATTTTCGTATTCTAATCTAGTTGTGGTTAGCGAGATGTTTACACATTGTTGTTGTTGGTGGTGGTGGAGGTGGGGATTCAGCGTGGTGGTGTTGGTGGTAGTGAGGTGGTGCTCAAGAACATCAATAACATTAAGAACATGATGAACACTTCCCCAGCGAGCGCCGCCTCTGCGACCATGTCTTCCTCGGTCTTTCATTCGCAGAGGTGATGGTGCAGTGGGTTGGTGGGTTCTCGATAATTTTGTCGAATTGTTATCGTCGGTGTCGGTGGTGGTGGTGGAGATTTGGTGGTCGTGGGGGTGGTGCTCAAGAACATCAAGAACAATGATGAACACAATAAAGGGGGGGGGGGTATTTGTCCACAATCAATAAGGGTAAAATGGTCATAAAATGTCAGTTTGCACCCCTCCACTAACGGATTGTAACAGAAGGGTGGTATCTGTCCACCCTGCATCCGTTAACAAGGGTGCAAAATGTCTTTTTCCATAAATCAGGGGGCAAAATGTCTTTTGTCCATAGATGGAGGGTGGAAAATGTCTTTTACCCTAGTTATATATATGTGTTAGTATTTGTTTCTTGCACGTTTATTTAATTGAGTCTACCTACCCAAACTGAGTCAGTTTCAAGTCTTCTTTCGCGTCTGGCCTGGCATGTAGAGTTAGAATAAATAAAGTAAAAAAAAAATAAATAATTAAAAGTTTGAAAAAAAATAATAAGAAAATTTGAGAAAGGGTAATCAAAAGAAGCTTAAAATTTGGTAGAATCGAGGAGTGTGAGAATTTTAGGCGTAGGGCGTGACTTGTGACCGAGAAGGACAAATTGAGTTCCCCCTAGTACGTATAGAGAGACTTCCTTTACGGGAATGTCTACCTATTTTATTACACTTACTTGATTTGCAAATTTAAAGTGTGTGTCGTTTTCTTTTACACGAGTTGAGCTAGGTGTGAGCTAAACAAGCCGAACGTTCAAGTGTATGTCTTAGGTAGTCGCCAGCCCGCCTCGTAGTGGCACACAGAACAGCTGTACGAGGATGCGTATTAGAGCACTCACTGCGTGATAGATCTCACCTTGTAGGACCATTAGAAAGCCTAATTTGAACCTTGGTTTTATTCATAACCTCTTGACCTAGGGTGACGATTCTTGGACTTCATCATAAATCGTTTAGAATCACCACTTTAGTGCGTCACGAGGAGGTCGTAGTTGAGGGGGTTCGATGAGGGAGAGCTGTACTGCATATACTTGTGAGTTCTACATGATCGTTTGTGTATTATTACATATCTTCGAGGGGATGTGAGGGTGAGTGAGTAGGCTTGCGCACTTCGGTGTGGCGGTGTTCCATGTCACTACACCATGGACACAGCTGTGGAGAGCCGTGAGTGCGTGACTTCTAATCCGCACAACAATGAGGTGGTTGATCTTAATTGGTGGATCGTGCTAGGTATCGTTTCTTTTCATCATCACGGTGTAGGAGGATCGGTTGGATTAGGCACGAGACTTACATACATTTGATTACTTGAGAGAGGGCATGTTTACATTCTAGTGTGGGGATGTCGACTTTTGACTACGGACATCGAGATTGAGCTTGTGACGACTACATCCCTACACACGCGCTTTGACTATTTGGCGGCTTTGTTTGGTGACACCGTGTACTTCATTGAGTTAGGGGGAGATGAATTTTACTTGTGATATGCATTCATTGGATCGTCTATTTCCTCCCCTTAACATGCTTGCTTTGATGGATTCTTGGAAGACCACTCGGATACTTTTACGTCATTTTGTTATATTGAGAGATGAAAAAAAAATTAAAAAAAAAACAACAAAGAGAAAAAAAAGGAGAGATGGAATAAAGGAGTAAATTTGAGCTTATTGGAAATTGAGTGGTGGAAAGTTACTAGTTCGTTGACGACATTTCGTGCACGTATTGGCATGGTGGCCACGGAGATTGTTATTGTACCGGGGTTTGAGGGGATCGAGGGCCGGAGACGGTGAGTTTCGGGTTGCGGTTTCTATCATCGTGGTGAGGGTGTGTGAGATGTGGGGTTTAATGTGATAATGTGACGCTTAGGACTTGTTACTACATAATTATCCTATTGTCCCTAAGCCTCAACATTCTAAACCGTTAGCGGAATAGGAGCTCGGACCCTGAACGTGGCTTAGCCTAGCGTAGCCTCTTACTTTTGTCGACACATGCGAAGAGGTAGGTATTCCTTTACATAGTAACGCTAGGCTCTCTATACTAACTAGGGGAAATTCTCGTTGTTGAGTTTAGTTGCAATTCACGCCTTGTTCCTAGATTGATCATCACTCCAAGAGAACCGTTTCGAGCTAATTGAGATTGCCCAATCTCGCAAAAGAAAAGAAAAAAAAAATTGTGTTATTTTGTTATGTGCATTGTATATATTGCATTTTCATACTGTTGTATCGTTGAGTCATGTATTGAGTCGTGTTTATGTCGAGTCGGCTAGTCTTGGTTTGTATGCAAGTGGTGTTTCGAAAAGTATGCAATTAGTTAGACTCGTACCATGATTTGTTGGGGAGAAAGTTTGGAGATGATGGCCAGTTTTGATAGATTGCTCGGGACGCGCAAATGGTAAGTGTGGGGATATTTGATAACTCCATAATTGGAGTTATATTCTATTGTGATTACTTGTCGTTTCGCGTACTTTCCGATGCATTTATGTGTGTTTTAGGCCGAGTTTTGATAGTTTTGAGCATACTTGAGTATTCGGACTTCATGGTGTAACCGGGCGTTTTATGCATATTTTATGCTTTATTTGTCTCATTTGATCTTCCGGTATTTGTTCGTGTTGTGGATTTCAGGAACCGGAAGCGTGGAGTGCGGATTTTGGAGCGGAAGCGAACTTCGGAAAGAAAGAAACTCAAGGAATGCATGAGAGAATAGAAGAAGAGGAGAAGCTAAGAGAAGAAAAAGACTTAGCCAAATTTTCAAGAGGTGAAAAGAAGCAACACACATGGAAGATCAAGGTGATCCTACAAGACAAAAGGTGATCCTATGATCACAAGATCAAGTACAAGACCACCAACGTGATCCTACAATCAAGTAAGGTGATCCTAGGATCACAAATTGTGATCCCAAGATCACATTAGTAGATCTGACGTGATTAGAAAAGGGGTAAAAAGTGTAATTTTTAAAAACTTGCAAGAAGTGACGTGATTTAACAAGGAGGAACGACCTAGGGAATTATTATTCATCATTCTACGCCATTGGAGAGCAAGGAGCATTCTTGGGAGCTTGGAGACCATCGTTTGATTCTCTATCTTCTTCCCCACTTTAGTTTTTGCTTATGATCATTGAAACTTTGTACTTTGATCATGTGTTTTAGTAGCTAAACTCTTTATTTCGGGATATCTCGTAGGAAACTAGGGTTTGATCACTACATATTGTGAATTATGGATTTGCTTGCATGCTTTCAAGCTTAATTGATGAGGTTTTATTTAGTTATGTGTATTTTACATCTTTCATCTATCTAATCTATTAGTAGACGTATTAATAGGATTGTTTTAGGTTGTGAATGATAGAGGAATCTACATTCGTTGCCCGGATTCTTGAAATAATCACTAGCCGTATCTAGGGTTGAGGAATCTTGCTAGTTAGCTAAGAACAAAGAGTAGAATTAATATTGTAATGCGTGTTTGAACTTGAGTAGGCTAGAGGAATCAGTTATGAGAGTTTAAGCATAGTTATTGGTTGAGACATCTTCAATATAAAATTGCTCGTTTAACTAGAACAAAAACTCATCGTGTTAGTAGAACACAAATCCAACGTAGTGTGAAATACCTAGTGATCCCTAGAGATATTTTGATTTTGACCAATTTTGAGAAACAACCAAATCAAAATCGTGCTTATTAATCTTGAAATAATTCATTGAATTATTTGAAATACTCGTTATTTTAATTATTATTAGAATTAGAAACAACAACTCAACTGCGCTTTGCCCACACAAAGAATAAATTTAGTAGTTAATTTACACGAAGTCTCTTGGGTTCGACAATCCCGGATTTACCGGATATTACTACACGCGACAGCCGTACACTTGCGGTTGGATCATGTCACAGAGATACCAAGATTTGCTTAACAGCGTGGCCAAACGTGAGTCTACGCGGTCTATGACTAGTCGGAACTCAAAATCCAATGGGGGCGTTAGTCATCAAGATTGAAACAATGGTGGAGCAGATTTGAATAGAAAATGGCAATCATGACCTCGGATTTTAACAACATGAATCCATCAGCACGAGTGAAGTCTGTTGGAGAGATGATGGCAGATGAGAATCAGGGATATGGCGCTGCAATTGAAGATGTGAACTACTTGCGTCCACCACGACAGCAGCACTGGCCTAACACTTATCATCCTAATGACCACAATCACCCCAACTTCAGCTATGCCAATCCAAACAGTGGGTTAATGTAGATAGGGCATTCTGAGCAGATACGTCATCAACCACGTGGTCGCCATCTAGCAAATTTAGTGGTACACCGTGCACACTCTATCACATCTATTCCAATTCGCATATGCTCATATGCAAGCCTATCCACTTGTGGGATGTGAGACAGGGCCACCTGCGATACCAACTGCACGGGAATTGTAGGGACTTAATGGTTTAGAGGCTAGAGTAAGAAACTGCACGGTCCCTGCACATAAGAAACTAATGCATAACGTGCCCTATATATACGGTCGAACGTGCCGTTACGAGGCGGTCATTAAGCCGCCATTTATGGGCGCAATAACCCCTCCACAATGGTCACTTCCCCACTATATATTGGATCACTTTCCTTATGTGGCAACGCTTGAATTCTCTTGTTAACTTGATACACTGTCTCTCTCTCAAGAACTGTTACAAGTGCTTACTCTCTCCCTATTCACACCCTTAATCTCTCTGTGTTTTTCTCACTGTTCTTATCCCCTACTTGAGGTGTACACTTGGATTTCTCCCTGGTATTTCCTTGTACACATTTTGGTGAACCCGAAGTGAAACATCTACCCTCAAAGCTCCAATCAATTAACCCAGCAGCCACATCTCTTGAAGCCAACCTCCGTGATGGTGATCAGTCTCTCGAGGAGGAAGAAACCCAGAGGGAAGAGACCCTCAACACTAACACCGAAACCCAGACTACTACTAGGAGCAATACCTCTTTGGAGATGTTGCAGGCCACATTCCGAAGCCATACTAAGGCTATACAGGCTCAGTCCGCCCAGATTGCTCTGATCATGGTGATCCTGTGAGGACTTGCTCAAAACACCACTCAGGGGACTTTAGTCCAAGAATTAGCAGCCCAGTTGCCTCCACCAGGAGTAACTGCAACCTATATGGTACACATATCCATCCTACTAAAACACAGCCTTCTCCCCCTTCCCAATGGTCCTGTGCCCCAGCCACCAAGGCTGTCATCTGGTTAATCCCTCGTATCTACTGGAAACCCCTCTTCAAACCCCGCGTTGTTGTCATACACGACTGGGGTTCAAGGGAGTTATGCACCTCCACCTCCCTATGATCCCAACATGCCTTACATTCCGGGCTTTGCTGCAACACCATCATCAACCCCAGGGGGAAGCACGCTGCCGACGTCGCGGCCCTGGAACAACGCTTATAAGAAATCATTGCAAACCAGAGTTTTGCATATACTGTCATCCCTAAGGTTGACAGTGCGCCTACCATACCGTGGGATATATACTTGATGCCCAATCCTTTTGGGTACAAGGTGCCCAAATTGGAGAAGTTTGATGAGTTCAGTGGAAACGCGCAGGTGAACTTCACATGCCTATCGAGGTACATCTCTTCCCTAAAAATGATATTTTCCAACAAATGAGCATAAGGACGTAGGTTGAAATAGGAGGAATTGTCGCATACCAAAGCGAATGAGCAATGCACAGTCTTCGTTTTATACCAACACCATCCTCGGGGGCAGAGGAGTTGCTTCCTAGCCTTGGGCGCATTCCATAATTTCACAGCTGAGGGGGCGGGAGCTTACAAAGTCCATCGCTCATACGCCCACATGGAGAGAAACGCGACGTTGACGTAGGTCACAACGTCGACTCGACCCTGCGACTGATCGACTTGCGTCATCACTAAGTCCAGGCGGTGGTATAAATTATTGGGTTTAGGCGCAGGTTACGCAGCGGAATAATAAAATTAATCCTGCTCAAATCCCACCAAGGATCACAGGAAGAGAATCATAACGATGGTAAGGGAAGAATCAAATAACACACCTTAGAGGTCTCTTGTGATGACTTGTAACGTGAATTGTGTCACGTCCCTACGGTTGATCCAAGCCTAGAGGTGAGATCTAGATCCTCCAACTCCTTGTGCTAGCTAGTAAGAATGGAAGAGGATGAAGGAATCATGCAACAAATCACTAAGGAAGAGGGTTCGGACCCTCTTGGTGGCCGACGGGTAGAGGGGCGGCATAAAGGGGTTCGGCCTCCTTATGTTGTTTTCTCTCTCCTTGCTTTATTCTCTCCTACTCTAAGTAAGTAGATGTGTAGAGAAAATAAGCTAGGAGTGTTCTTTATATAATCCAAAACCTCCTTGTCCTACTACATATAGAACCCTCTCCTAATAATAATTAAATAAGGATTAGTCCCTTTTTGCAAACTAGTCCTAATCATGTCCATACATGGATTAGTTCTCTTTGCAATTTAATCCTAATCATGTATCTACATGAATTAGTCCACCTTGGAAAATCCTAATAATGTCTATACATGGATTAGTCAAACTTGCATATTAGTCCTACTAAGTTAGCAACTTGTTGCGATTTGATCCTTCTAATTAATTAATTAATCATATTAATTAATTAATTCCCAAGTCTAATTCACCCCTATATGGCGTGTGACCCCATAGGTTCTATTTAGTTGGTAGTAACTATTTACTAATATGGAGCGGCCTCTAGCAAGGCATCAACTCTAGCCAACAAATAGAACAGTCATCATGAAAAACCTTGTGTCCAATATCACATATTGCGTTTATCCCTTTGTCTCTATATCCGGATTGGACACGAGACATATAGTCACACTCGTATATCCAATCCATAATTTCTCGATCCTTGGTATATGCTTATGCAAGCAGTAACATCAATATCTCCATATTGATTTATTTGAGTCTGGCCAGACATTCAATAAGCACCATCCCTCGAGTGGCCATGGACATTTACTCCCATTATGTGGGAGGGAAAAATCCTCTCTACATTACTACGATCTCTAAGATTGCTTCCTATCATGCCCGATAGTTATCTTTATAGTTGCCTAGTTAAGGCACAACGTTGGATAACATCAAAGCATGATATTCCACAACTAGAGTATCTAGTGACTTCAAGTCTAAGGATTACATTATAATTGGCACTACGAGAAGCAATTGTGACTTTGACATAATCTAATGTATCTTTCTCGTCGTGGGTCAATCCAGTATGCCGTTACTCCTAATGCATACTCATTTGTTGGATCATGATATCTCCATATCAATCCAACCCCATACTAGTCTATAGATGATTGTCCCATTAATCATTATAATTGACTAGGGATATTTAAGAATATACCACTTATATTATAAGGACTTCATTCATGTGAACATATCTATATCGATAACATAATGAATCGTAAATCCCCATATTTGTCACAATTAATTGATTGCCTCTAAGGCAAAATTCCAACAGTCTCCCACTTGCACTAGAGTCAATCTCCTGCATCATATTCCTATTGATCTAGCGCGACCCTCAATGCTTACGCTGCATAGGGGCATGGTAGGCGAGACATCCACTGGTACCTTGCAAATATTCACATCTCCTCAATCAACAATTTGATTGAGATTGAATATTCTGAGTAACTGCATATCATGCAGTAATTTACACAGTCCTCTATGTTAAGAATCAGTGACCGAATCTTGCCTGGAACCTTTCCAGCTCACAGTCCCTTCCCCTAGTGCAAAACATAAAACTTGACTATAATCTGAAATCTTCTTTGTCAGATTTTGAAGTTCGTATCACAGTAACCCCTTACAGTAAACTCTTCCAATCCTTCATTTATCAAGAATTCATCCTTTAGGTCTTCTCAAGTACTTGAGGATAATCTTTGATAATTATCCAGTGATGCTCACCTAGATTTGATTGTCTCTCTGTGTCATGCCATATGACACGTCTGGCCTAGTACATAACATGGCGCATCTCATGAATCTTATTCATATGTTCCTTTCCAATCTAATTGGGAGGACAATTAGTCTTCCAAAGACTAATTCCATGTGACATAGGTAGAATCCATATTCTATACATGTTGAACCATTTCAACACCTTTGTCAATTCGTGTACTATGACCTAAGACTCACAACCAACTTGATCTATCTCCATAGATATTCATTGGTTTGTTTCGCCTAAGTCTTTTATTCGAAGATTAATTCCCTAGTCAATCTACGTAAGATTGCCAAGTAGGGACATTATTCCCAATGATTAGTATGTCTCCACATACAAGACCTAATTGTGCTCCCACTAACCTTCTTGTAAACACAAGTTCTCATCTTCAATTTCCGATGGAACCAAACTCCTTTTCATAAATTCAAAGAATCCTTATTTCTCTAGTCCCTTGACATATCCTACCTGACCTACGAGGTTCTTGTGTAAACTGAGTAGGTTGCTCCACAACACCTTGTGATCCTGCTCATATTCCATCAAAAGGATCAATGTTCTGTTGTGGTTCTTGAACTCCTTCAAGTTCTATTGTCCTCCCACTATTTCTTTTAGAGACAATCTATATCTAGAAACACTGTGGTTCGAGCAACAAACAGTTTGTTCTCGATTAGGTTATAGAAATAATATCCCTTTCAGGATATCCCACATACATTTATCCAACTTGGGTCCAAGTTTATATGTGAACTCCTTACATAAACTTCATAACCTAAAATCTTTATGAACGACCTACTAGGAAACTTCCTAGCCATATCTCATATGGCATTTTTCATAATTTGTTTTGATGGTAGAAGTTTAAGGGCGAAATTTGCTATAATTAGAACATAGCCCCTAAAAGTAAACTGGAAGTTCTGTTTTATACATCATGGACCGAACCGTGTCCAACAAGGGCCGAACTCTCCTTTTAGACACACCAAACCCATGTGGCGTGCTAGGTGGAGTGACTTTGGATCATATCCAACACTCCCATAGATTCTTGTCAAACTCTTGGCTCAAGTACTCTCCTCTACGATCCAATCATAGAGCCCGAATACTTTTGCCAAGCTGGCTCTCTAAGAGGTATATGCTTGTTGTGGTAGATGATTATTCTAGATTTACATGGGTTATGTTTATTAGAGACAAAATTGAAGCTTTATCTGAATTTTCTAAATTGTGCAAAGAGCTTCAAACATTAAAAAACTTGCCTGTTGCATCTATTAGAAGTGATCATGGTAGGGAATTTGAACAGCTTGACTTTGATTTATTTTGTGCAAAGCATGACATATCACACAACTTCTTTGCACCCATAACTCCTCAGCAAAATGGAGTAGTTGAGAGGAAAAATAGGACACTTGAGGATATGTCTAGAACCATGCTACTTGAAAGTAATTTGCCAAAGTATTTGTGGGCAGAAGCTGTTAATACTGCAAATTATGTGCTTAATTGATGTTTGATCAGGCCTATTTTGAAAAAGACTCCTTATGAACTGTTTAAAGGCAAGAAGCCTAGTGTCTCTTATTTCAAACCTTTTGGTTGTATTTGTTTTGTGCATAATAATGGTAAAAACAATCTTGTTAAGTTTGATGCTAGTAGTGATTAAGGTGTATTTCTTGGATATTCACAAACTAGCAAAGCTTATAGAATTTTCAATAGAAAAACCAATATTGTGGAAGAGTGTATTCATGTGGGTTTTGATGAAAGTACTAAGGATTATTTGAGTGAAAGTTTTGCAGATCTTAAATTGAACAAGCATGAGGCTGATGATGACATTGTGAAAGAAGACAAAGGCAAAACTGAAGTGAAGAATCAGTCAGTAGAATCTCAAGGCCTTGAACCTCCTGCAGAGCCAAAATCTCAAAGCCTTGAGACTGAAACTGAAACTTTCTGTGATGCTCCTTAAACTGCTTCAAGAACTCAAAGCTTTGAAGGAACATATTCCTGGACACCAAGGAAGAAGTTTAAGTATTTTGTAGACCATCCAGCTTACAATATCATATATGATCCAACTACTGGAACTCAGAAAAGAGGACAGTTGAAGAACTTATGTGCTTTTAGTGCTTTTGTATCATTGGTTGAGCCTAAGAATACAAAAGTAGCACCGGAAGATGCAGATTGGATCATTGCAACGCAAAGTGAGCTGAATGAATTTGAAAGAAACAAGGTATGGAATCTGGTTTCTATACCAAAAGAGCAATCAGTTATTGGAACCGGATGCGTGTTCTGAAATAAGCTTGATGAGAACGGTAAAGTGGTAAGAAACAAAGCCAGACCTGTGGCACAAGGATACAATCAAGAAGAATGTATAGTCTATGAGGAGACATTTTCTCATGTTGGCAGGTTAGAAGCTATTAGAATACTTCTTGCATTTCATCTCACAAACACATAAACCTTTATCAAATGGATGTCAAATGTGCTTTTCTAAATGGTTATTTACAAGAAGATGTTTTTGTAGCTCAACCTCGTGGTTTTGAAGATGAAAACTTCCCTGATCATATTTACAAATTAGAAAATGCTCTTTATGGATTAAAACATGCTCCAAGGGCTTGGTATGACAGACTCTCAAAGTTTTTACTTGACAATGATTTTAAGAGAGGTCTAGTTGATAAAACTATTTTCATTAAACATCATGAAACTGACTAGTTAGTAGTTCATATTTATGTAGATGATATTCTTTTTGTAGCTACTAATGATGTTCTTTCAAAAGAGTTCTCTAGTCTAATGTGCAGGGAGTTTGAGATGTGCTTAATGGGAGAACTGGATTTCTTTCTTGGACTTAATTTTTTACAAATGAAGAAAGGAATCTTTGTACATCAAGGAAAATATACCAAGGACTTGTTGAACAAGTACAATATGACGCAGTCCAAGGCACTTAAAACTCCTATGAGTTCTTCACTATCCTTAGACAAGGATTAAAATGGTAAGAGTGTTAATCAAAAGGAGTATAGAGGTATGATTGGATCACTTCTGTACTAAACTGCTAGTAGACCTAATATTATGTTTAGTGTTTGCATGTGTACAAGATTTCAAGAAGATCCTAAGGAAAGTCATTTAATTGCTGTTAAGAGAATTTTTTGAAATTTGAATGGAACCAAAGACTTGGGGCTTTGGTATCCAAGAAGATCTAACTTTATGTTGAGTGGATATTCAGATGCAGATTTTGCAGGATACAAAGTGGATAGGAAGAGTACTTCTGGATGTTGTAAGTTTCTTGGTTCTTCACTAATTAGTCGGCATTCCAAGAAGCAAAACTCTGTAGCATTATCAACTGCAGAAGCTGAGTATATTGCAGCTAGAGCTTGTTGGTCTCAAGTGTTGTTGATTGCTCAACAGCTTAGAGATCTTGGTTATGATTTTAGAAATGTGCCTATTAATTGTGACAATACAAGTGTCATTTCAATCTCTAAGCATCCTGTACAGCACTCAAGAACCAAGCATAAAGATGTAAGACATCATTTCCTTAGAGATCATGCAGAAAAATGTGATGTTGTTCTATCTTTCATCTCTACTACTATGCAAATTGCTGATATTTTCACTAAACATTTTCCAGATGATAGGTTAGCATCCCTAGGGCTTGAACTGGGTAAACAAGGATGCATTGGTTTAGGGGGACTATTAGTTCTTACTTGTGGTTATTTGTTGAAATCCCAAAGCCTTGAGATTATACTTTCCAAAGCCTTGAAAGTATATTTCAAAGCTTTGAAATTTCTAAGACCGCAGAAAATCTCAAGGCCTTGAGATTGTTCTCCAAGGTCTTGAAACATCTGTTTAATTTTCTTGTTAAATAAATGGATCATCAAATATTATATATTATCTTCTTAGATAATTGTATAATGTTTGAATTACTCAGATAATTTTCCAAAATATCCTCAAATATCTTCTAGATATGTTTTTCATGTGGATTTTATAAGAGTCCTTTTTGAACTCTTTCTCTCAACCTACTTAAGCTGAAAGTCAGGGCTTTTCTATCTATTCTCTCCATTCTCTCCCAATCTTCTACGTCTCTCTGTTCTCTCTCTTTCAATCTCAATCTTCTCTCAAAACCCTAATTCCACAATGGAGCGCAAATCAGCCAGGATTCAACAACAGGGTAAGCCTTCTGCTATATCTAAGAAGAGGGCCAACAAGAAGGAGAAGATTACAATTTCTTACTCGGATTCAGAAGAGACCCAGAGTTTGCATGAATTTTCACCTCCTGCAAAGAAGATAGAAACAGAGAAAGGGGATGAATGTTCAAGTGTTGATCCACAGAAGGAGACAGAAGTATAGGATGATGATCAGTCTAGGTTAGACAAGAAGAAAGGGGGAGACAAGAAAAAGCCAGATGAAGAAGAAAAGGGGAAGTCTGCTAAGGAAGGCAAAAAGAAGTCTGCTGATGTTGAGAAGAAGAAATCTGCTGAAGAAGAACCAGAGAAGGCTAAGCCTGCTGAAAAGAAATCAAGGGTTAAACAAATGGCTGTTGCAACCAAAAAGGGTTATCAAGGTAAGAATGTACTACCTTCTGATTGGTTCATTAGTTTAGATTTTAGGAGTGTTTGGATGCAAGGGTATGCATCATCTAAGGTTGCTTTTTGTAGTTTCATTTCTGAAGAGTTATAAGACAAGTTGGATATTGACTGTATGAGGAATTTAAGAGAATATGCAGTTTGGAAGGTTTTAAATCCTAGTTCTAAAGATTATCCTCGGCTAACCAGGTTGTTTTACCTGAATTTGGTCCAAGAAGGGGAAGATAAGTTGGTGTTAACCTCTAAGGTAGCTGGAATAGATTTAAGGCTAGACCATAGGGCTTTTTCCAAGGTCTTGGACATTCCTAGGAAGTATAATTTTGCTGATCATCCTGATAGGAAGGAATGTTTGGACAAAGCCAAAGCCATGTTTTTCATAGATGATGTTCCTACTGGTCCCAAACAGTTGACACACTATGTGCTCAACTGTGAAGCTAAAATCTTGTTCACAATTCTGATGAGAAGTGTTGTTCCTAGAGAAACTCAAGAGAGTTGGTAACTGATAAGGTTCTCATCCTGATGTACTTGATATGTCCAGGGTTTGAGATTGATCTACCAATAGTGATCATGGAGCATATGATCTACTGTGCTACTAGAACCAGAAACCATCCTCTTCCATATGCCAACCTACTACCTATTTTCCTTGATTATTTTGAGGTGCCTATTAAAGGGGAGGAGAAGATAACTGGTGTTTTGGGTTGATTGATGAGTCTGCTTTACAAAGGATTGGTGTGGTTCAGACAGGAAAGGGGCATTGGAAGTCTTATTCTGAGTTTTCTAAAGCTGAGTTTGAGGAGAAATATCAAACCTAAGGAAGCTACAACATCAAGAAGACAAGCTAATGAAAATTATTCTCAATTGGTTGATAAATTTGAAGAACAACAGGTTGAGATTGAAGATCTTAGACAGAGTCTGTTTGATTTATCTTTTGAGTTTATCAGTTCAAAGCCTTGATGGGAGTGATGAATGGCAAGCTGGATGTTGTCATCAAAGGTTTGAATTTGGAGACGATCCCTTCTGCCACTAGTCATGACACTAGTGTTGATTCAGATGAGAGGTTAGGAGATTTCTTGAAGAAGAAGAGGAAGAAGCCTATTCGAGTTGTGCTCACTTCAAAGGATCTGTATGAGCAAACTGATGATGAGGAAGCTGAATTAGACACAGGTGTTGATGCAGCTACAGAGGGATATTTTGTGGAAGTCAAGGACAAGAAATTGGATGAAATCATTGATGAAGTTGTTGCTGAAGTAGATGCTGAGCAAGAAGAGCATCATTCTGCAAATGAAGCTGAAACTGATGAAGATGTTGGAGAAGGCTCATAGAAAGGCCAAGCATCAAAAAAGAAGTGAAGACTTGTGAAAGCCAAAGGCTTGATATTTTCTTTCTTTCTTTCTTTCTTTCTTTCTTTCTTTCTTTCTTTCTTTCTTTCTTTCTTTCTTTCTTTCTTTCTTTCTTTCTTTCTTTCTTTCTTTCTCTTTCTTCACTTCTTTCTGATCTCAAGGCCTTGACATTCAGTAGGAACTATTTTTAAAATAAGTTTTTTTTAAGACTCTGAGAAATGATCCAACATTTCTTCACCTTTATTTGATGAAATTCAAAAAGGGGGATAAGGTTTATGTGATTTTGTTCTGCTTATGTGAATCAGTTAGTTTTTTCAGTTAGTTTTATCAGTTGGTTTAATCAGTTGGTTATGTGAAGCTGTTGTTCATGTATGTGATACTATGTGATATGTTTATATGTGGTATTTGCTCAGATTGTGTTTATGCAAGTGTTTCTGCAAATTCTGGTATCTAATTTTTATAAAAAGTTGCAGGGATATTTACGCAAGATTATGGGTTTTGTCTTTCATCAAGGGGGAGAATGTTGATTCATGACTTCTAAGTGTGTTTTTGGGATGTCATCATTTACAGTTATGAAGGAAAAAGTTTCTGTAAGTCTTCAAGGCTCCAAGGCCTTGAGATATTGATCAAAGCCTCAAAGCCTTGACAACTGCTTTCTTATGAAATGTGATCTGACAATCTTGTGTTGCAGGTGTTCAATCTGATGTTTAAGATTAGATATTTGTTGCAAATATTCATGTTATCTATTCTTTGTATATGTAACATGTTGCAGATATCATAATTAGAGTCAATCAAAGAACTCTGGTGTTACAGTTGAAAAACTGTGAAGAATGTTCAGAGCTCCAAGGCCTTCAGATATGCCTTGAGCTGTTGACATTTTTCACAGACCTAATTTGATTCTCTCTTGCAGGATTTGATCTTTGTCATTATGATTGTTTAATGACTTTTATAAGTCTTAAATTGGTTTGTGTTGGTTTATATGATTGTTTTTAATTAGGTTAATGACTTATTTATTTGATTCAATTTTATTCAGAAACTGAATATCCAAACAGACTTAGTGTTGTTATGTATTTGGATTTTGTTTGTTGATGTGCTTAATGTTGTTGCAGGTTTTTTCAAACTTGCAATCTTATCACAACAAACTCCAACGGATATCTACTCAGAGCTTTTTTGAATTGCAGTTAGAAAGGATGGGGATTTGCAGGAACAGAGATCCTAAAATCTCTCATTCAGTTGCTGGAAGTAGATAAAAGCTGGTTTGAATTTGAAAGAAATAGATAAGCTTACAGAGAACTGAAACCAAAGGAAAAGAAGGAGAGATACATTCGTAGAAGATCAGACCATCAATCCTCACAACTTCAAGCTTCAATCAAGTGCTTTCAGAAGATCAATCATTCCAGTTTTCCTGAAGAACACATCCAGACTTTCTCAGCTGATTCGTCTACTGTGTTCTTCTACTTTGTACTTCAATTCGCTTATCTTCTGTATATCTTATACCTCACAAAACCTAGTGGTTAGTTGTTCCAGTGAACAACAAGAGGTTCTTGTTAGCTCAACAGTTAGTAGCTGAAACTAGATAGGTTTGGAACCACAAGCTGTATAGGTGTAAGGGGGTTCACTTAGGATTGAAGATGTAGGGATGTTTCTGTGTGAGTAATAAGAAGTGTTTTCCCAATCCTGGTGGGATTAGATCCCTCAGGCAGAGATTAGGTCCATTGGGACTGAACTCTGTAAATTGCCCTGTGTTCTTTACTTTATAGTTTAGCTATTTACTCTTGCAAGTGATCTAAATCAAACTAGGGTTACAAGCTGTTTTCAACTTGTGCTAGTTCAAGGCCTTGAAGCTTTCTTTTACACTTAGGAAGTTTCTGACAAATCTTACAAAATCTCAAGGCCTTGAGATTTCTGTCATTTGCTTGCATAACTTAGTCAAATTGTGTGTTTTAGCAAAAATTTCCCATACTCTATTCAACCCCCCCCCCCCCCCTTCTAGAGTATTTTGGTCCTGTACTTAGTCTACATTACGAAATTTCATGACATATCTCCAGCTGAAACCCAAAGAGAAGCAGCCGCTACTCCTGAGATTCCATCAAGTGCTGCTCCTGCAACTGTGTTGCCAACTTAGGCCCCTCTTGGAAGAGTAAAGCAAGCTGAAATTGATCCAGGAATGGTGATCTCAATTCCCATGTCCCAAAATATGTCAGGAGCTCTAGAAGCTAATGAGGTCAATATCGCTGCCGAGGGCGGAATGCCCGCCAATGAGAGAAGATTCGAACGTGAACCAAACGCCAACAGTGGCGCGCTGGATCAAGAAATGGAAGATGCTCATTTGCCAAACCCTGAAACTGGCACTGCTGCAGCTCCTGGAACACAAGTTAAGGTCGCACCTGATAATGTTCCAGAAATTCTTAAGTCTGCAGCAAGTGTACTTGAAACTAGAGACCAAACTGGTGGCAACGCGACCCCAAGTGAACTCCCTCAGAATGCAACTTGAAGGTCGAACACTCAGGTGGCCGCTACTAATGGCATGAGTACAAGAGCTTCTAGTAACAACTTATCCATTTCTAATATACTAAGTGAGGAATTTCATGATGAGACTCAAGCGGCGGCTCTTAATTTGGACGCAATACTTGCACATAATCCTTTGGCGATATGGGCGACCCAAGCTATTGAAACAACTGATGTTGAAAGAGACTACACAATACCTGAGGAGTAATTAGCCCGCGAAGCTATTGCATACCAAAAGCTAGCTGAAGCAGTGACCTCTAGTGCAACAACCCCCTTATTCGGCTCTGGAAAGAACCGGGAGGGCGATGCTTAATAGAAGTGGCGGAGATCAAAAGCAATATATATTCCACAACAAGAACTTATATTATTAAACATTAAACAAGTGTCTTATACAAAAGGTGCTTATTATTACAAAACAACTTAAAAAAACTAGAAACTAATTATGACATTATCAGTCTAGGTGAGTCTCGTTTTAAAATTTCACACGACTTCCTCGTTTAATTAAATCCTCTAAATTTTCCCAAGTTACTATTTCAAACTAAAACTGAGTTGCCACGTCACAAATTACCAAATTGCCCTTTAGTTAAGCACGGGGTATTACATCTAGTGGCAAAACAACAACTCCGATTACTTCACTTCAGCAGATCGTCTAAGGAACTGATAAGATTGTTTCCAATCACATACTTTGCAAACCGTTTTCTTCTACTTTATAGTCAAATAATCCCCTTCTCATTTTGAAAATTTAGGCATAAATCAAGCTTGCCTAGAATGGATTATGAAGGTGCGCGTGTCATACCCAACCACATTCTCCAAGATTTTGGAGTTAGCGCCTAAGGATAGGGGGGATCTACTTACAGAGATGACCAACCTATTAGAGAGGGTACACAAGATGACTCCAGCAAGCACTTTTATTTCTAATGCTCAGTGTCTTTTGAAAAGCGCGTATGGCCTCCAACAAGTTTCGGCGGGTAGACTCAACCTTGACTTTCTCATCCAGAGATTAGTAAAGAGTAACAACTCCGTCAAGCTTAAGTTCAGCTACGCCACTTACAATCTAGAGCATGTTGCTCTTAAAGCACGGAGGGAGGTGCTTCAAAAGGCTATTAAAGATTTTGAGGAGGCAGCGAAGAATCACAAGAACAATATAGAGACCTTGGATCAATGGGCCGCTAATTCGATAAAGTTGGCGGCCTAGGATTCTCTTTTGAAAGAATTCTTTGGAGGCTTTGATGCTCTATTTTCGTAATCAGTCATAGCTTTTGATCATGTAACCTGAACATCAATTCCAAAGTTCTCGATTTGAAGTATTTGTAATGCGAATGCATTTTGAATTTTGCCTATGAAAAAACATCTCCCTTTCTTTGCAGATCTTAAGCATTGATTTGCTTCCTTGATTAGATAAGCTCGTGTCTAAAGTCTTTGAATATTGCTATCATTGAGTTGGATAAGCGTTTAATCGCGTGTCATTGCTTCCTGAGTTCTCCATCTAAACAGATAAGTTTGAACTCGCATGTGATATCCTTTTGGGCATGTACTGCTGCAGATTCAAACTCGCGCACTGATATTATCCAGGTAGATAGGCTTTTGGCTCAGGTACAATATGTTTAAACAGGTTTTTATTCGCATACTGATGCTATCTAAAGATATAGGCTTATATTGATTTTAGTTTCTATCTAAGCGGATAGGCTTTAGCTTTGCTGCTATCTAAAAGATAGGCTTTGTTTCGCGTATGGATTCTATCTAGGAAGATAGTCTTTAATTTTGCTACTATCTAAACAGATATGTTTTAATTCTCATATTACTGGTATCTAGACAGATAGGCTTAGTTTCATCTATGGCTGCTATCTAGACAGATATGCTTTAATTTTGCTGCTATCTAGACCGATAGGCTTAGTAGGAAATATTGCTATCTAGGCAGATAGGCTTACAAGACATGCATCAGTGCTATCTAGACAGATAGGCTTAAATTTTTGAAGTATTTGACATTGAAGTTAAAAGATCTCTCATATGGAAGAGTCGTTATCATTAACTGAATCGTCATATGGGAGGGTGTGCGCAAAATACAATGAAAATGGAAAGCATAAATAGAAGGCTAATGATAGTACTTCTTAAGTCATCGCATATTAATTGGAATGGGAGTCGTGGCAGCCCCATGGCAACGTAGGATGATGCTATAGCCACTGTCAAAGAATTCTTTGACTTCAAAATGTCCTTCCAATTTGGCAGCGAACTTGGGATGAGCTGTTTCGCGCATGCAGTGTTCGGATGCTCGTAGGACTAGATCTCCCACCGCGAAGTCTCGGTGCTGGACAGTCTTGTTGTAGGCTCGAGATATTCTCTCCTTATACTTTGTATTCTTCCTCTTGGCTTGTTCGCGCTTCTCCTCAAGAAAAATGAGGTCGTGATCATGTTCATTATTGTATAAGGTACTGAAGGCCAATCTTGCATAATTAACCTTGAATTCAGCAGACACAACCGCTTCAGCTCCATAGCAAAGCAAAAATGGAGAAGTCCATGTAGGAGTTCTTGCTGATGTGCGATACGCCCATTATGCCACGCTCAAGAAGTCTGCCCACTTTTTATGATCGTCCGAGACCATTTTGCTCAGGATCCTTAGCAAAGTTTTGTTGGTAGCCTCGACTTGTCCATTCCTTTCGGATAATAGGGTGTTAAGAAAACTTGTCTTACTTTGTATTCCATCACCTTCGAGGCGACTTGGCGATTGACGAACGGAGTGCCATTATAAGATAGGATTGCGTTTGGAATCCCAAAGCGATAGATGATATTTTCTTGGACGAACTTCACGACCGCCAGTGCATTTGCTGCTTTGAGAGGGACAGCTTCCACCCACTTTGTGAACTATTCTGTTCCATTCAAGATGAATCGGTTCCCATGTGAGGCTGATGGGACCAATGAAATCCAGGGACCAAGTGTGAAATGGCCAAGGGGTTCCTAATGCATGTAGATCAACTTTAGGACCATGGACTAAATTACCATTAAACTGGCATTGCTGGCATCTTCTCACCTTTGCGCGAAAATCAGCCTCCATGGTTGGCCAGAAGTAGCCAACAACCAAGAGATTCCTGCAAAGCTTCGTGCCTCCATGATGTTCCACTTGATGAGACATTTCTATGACTTCTTGTATTTCTTGTCCATTAAATCATCTGATGAAATTTCCCTCATGTCCCTTTTGCCATAACAAATTTTGCTTCAGCACGTACCAAGCTGACTTCCTTTTGAGCTTCTCGGCCTCCTTCTTATCATCCGGTATAATCTAATTTTGAAGATAGTAAATCAAGGGCTTTCTCCATTCAGCTTCACCGTCGATCGAAGAAACTTCCAAAGAATCTTTCAGCAGTGCACATTTCTCGCAATTACATTGTAAGATCGCGGCATATGACGACATCTGCGGCCAGTTAATTCCATATCCCTACGTCTTCCTATAGATAGAAACTTAATTTTCTCCACCAGAATTTTGATGAATCTTCTCCAGCAAGGCTAGACCTTCCTCCTCGGTAACACACCACATTGATTTTCCTCCAGGCCCTTTGTAGTAAAGCAAGCTATCACGTGTGCAGAATCCCTTAGTGGAAACCCAACTTTATTTGCTTGTTCCTTCGACCATTGTGCGGATGATGGGTTTTCTCCAATATTCAGCTTCGATAAACTCGTCCTCACATAAATCTCTTATTAGGGAAGGAGCTGTCTTGACTTCGATAGAGACCTTGGCTGGACACTTATCCGAACTGATCTTCGACCACAAAGTGGCCAGGGCATATGCATGAAGATTGTAGGATCTAAGAGTAAGCTCATATTTGATCGAATCAAACCTTTTCACTAGCTTCTGCACAATCGACCTATAGCTCAGCAAGTTAACTTCTTTCAAACCATATTCGTGCAAGGCTTGTTTATCAGCTTGGAATCTCCCATTACTATCAGGTTCTGTACTTCCAAAGCCTTGGCCGCGAGGAGACCAGCAATTAGAGCCTCGTACTCGGCTTCATTGTTAGTCACTGCAAAGTCCGTCTTGCTTGACGTATGGATGACTTCCCCATCAGGCCCGATCAGGACAATTCCAGTTCCTCCTCCTGCCCTTGTTGATGATCCATCTAAGTGAACCTTCCAATATAATGACTCCATCGCTTACACTTCCGACCCCTCAACATCTTCTTCCATCATAAGTTTGTAATTCTCATCTGGGAACTGTTCCAACAGGTCTGCCACCGCTTTATATTTGGTGGTCTTTGGTCGCGCGCATGTTAGTCATGTACCAATTTGCCGATCTCCCACAAGGAGCAGAATGTCCCAACAGGTATCAAATGGAATCGCTTTTGGTTATGATCACGGCTTTGTGAGAAGCGAAGTAATGCTTTAATTTTCCTATGAAAAAGAATAAATCAAGGCGATGACGTTCAATATCTGTGTACCAGGACTCAGCAGACTGCACCACGCGCGAGATATAGTAAATAGGCCTCTCATGTCCTTCGAATTCTTGAGCTACAAGTTCTCTGATAGACTTCTTTGTTGAAGTAAGGTATAAAAGCAGAGGGGATCCGAATTGTGGCGCGATCATGACCCGTGGAGAAGTCAACAGCTGCTTCAGCCTCTCAAACGCGACATGGTGTTCTGCTGTCCAAACATACGTTAAATTCTTCTTAAGTATATTTCCAAAATACAATGTCAATTCTGCTCTTTCTTGTATGAATCTTCGCAGATAGGAGAGCTTTCCCAAGAACGTCTTCAACGCACTCTGCGTCTGAGGCACTGGAAGGCTAGTAATAGCTGAGACCTTCGTGGGATCAGGCTCGATTCCATGTCGATGAATCACACACCCCAAGAACTTCCCTAAGATTACCCCGAACGCGAACTTTATAGGGTTCATCTTCATTTGGAATTTTTCGCACCTTTCAAATACCCTTCTCAAATCCTTCAAATGTTCTTCCTTCTGTCTTGATTTAATGACCAGATCATCCACATTGAATTCAACCTCTTGATGCATCGTGTCACGAAAGTGTGCCATCATCGCACATCAGTAGGTTGCGCCTGCGTTCTTCAAGCCAAAGGGCATTACCGTGTAGTGGAACACTCCCACACGAGTGATGAAAGTTATCTTCTTCGCATCTTCAGGGGCCATCTTGATCTGATTGTAGCCACTGAATCCATCCATAAAGCTGAACATATGGTGGTCCGCGGTACATTCGATCAGCACATCTATATTTGGCAATGGGAAATCATCATTTGGGAAAAACCGGTTCAAATCCCTGAAGTCAACACATAAAAGAAGTCTTCCATTCTTCTTCAGCACGGGTACAAGGTTGGCAAGCCAGGTGGGATGGAGATTAGGATCGATGAGCTTTGCATTCAGCAGTTTCACTATCTCTTCCTTTATCTTCACATTAATCTTTGGGCAAAATCTCCTCGCACTCTCCTTTACTGGCTTCGATCCTGGAATTACATCCAGTCTATGCATAGTATCCTTTTCTAAGCCTGGTATTTCATCATAATCCCACGCAAAGACATCCTTGTATTCTTTAACAACATCAGCAAACCTCGCTCCTCCTCGACGTCGAGATCTGCGCTTAAGAAGACTGGTCTTTTCTTTTCCTCTGTTGGGCTCAATAATACTTCCTTCAATTGATGCTTCTGGGGTTTTGGACAATCTTCCATGCATTCTGGAGCTTCTTTCAACTCCTCAAGTGGTGTCTTCTTCTCATCCCCGTTTGGAGCTTCTGTCAGCTCACATATTTGCTCAGGGACATCTACGATGGGTGGGGACGAAGATGATTCCACACACCTTCAGATGCGATAGCATTTCTTTTCGTTCGCAAAGAAACTGTCTATCCCTTTGCCCTCGTCATTGTGATCAACCACTCTTTTGAGAGTGTAAACGTTCCTCTTCTGGTAAGTTATTGTTGGCACCACTTCCTGTGAATGTTTCTCCTTTTGAACTTCTCTCATCACCATCACTCCTGCTTGAGATTGATCTTTGATATCCTCCCACCTGGGCAGAGGAGTGGGTTTGAATTGTGTCGGCATCTCCTCATCTTCCATATCCTTGAACCATACTGCTTCAGTTAGGTGCGCTTCATTAAATTTGAATGGATTTACCGAAGCTCGTATATTAACCACTCTGTCTTTCCAAATGGCCTTCATCTGGTGGGCTGTAGATGGAACAACATCAAAGCGATGATTCCACGCTCGACCACTGATCATATGGTAGGTGGTATGCAGAACACTTGACCTGACCAATCTGGATCCCTAGGCGGATCCACCCAACAGTCATCCGTGAGTCACTCCCGAATCCCATCAAAGGCGACGGCCGCTTGACAATCTTGATTTTTGGGATACCAGCCAACTTAAGAGTGTTGAGTGGTATCACATTCACTGCGGCTCCTACATCGACGAAAGCCCTCTTGAACTCGACCCCATTGACCACCGCTGTCACATACAGTGGTCTTTGGCAATTAGCATCTATCTTCTTATCTGTTTGCGCGAAGGTCATCTCCAAGCTAGTTAATCGCGCAGCCTGATAACTTCCTCATTTGAAACCAGCAATGCCTTTCCAAAGGCCTCAACTAGCCTTAGGATTGCCTTCTTCATCTCCCGCCGGAACTTGCTCGAGAAGTTCATATCATCGAAGAACTTATCAAACTTGTGCGAGCCCCTCATTCGTTCGGCTCGGGAATCTTCTTTTTCCAAAGAGTAGTCCTCATCTTCACAGATCCCGGCTATGACTGTGACATTTTCTTCTGCCATTGCTCTCCTTTCCTTTCGGCTCCTGTTGAGAATGAAAAGGGAACATATTTCTGCGTACATATTTTGGCTCATCGATGACCAGCTGTCCTTCCTTGATCTTTCTATCTACCAGGCACCTCAACTTCTTGCACTCTTTAGTTGGGTGCATAAATTGACCGTGGCATTCACACCATCTCGGGTCCCGCAACTACTCTCCTGATGGTTTGTGCTCCAACGCAGGCAGAACCCCATCTTTCCTCCACTACTTTCATAAACTCGTGGCCTCTACGATACAGCATGGTAGTGGAGGTGGCTCCTTTGGTGGACCTCGAGGTTGTTTCGGAGCAGAGACCGAGCTAACATCATGCTCGCGTCCTCGCTTATAGCTAAGCCGCCCCATATTAAATCCAAAACTTGCTGGTGCCCGGTCATTCGTGTACCTCTTCTTCTGCCTCTCTACCAGTGGCTCAATGTTCCTGGTTCAGTCAATCAACTTCTAAAGGGTAGGCATATTCAGATTGATTAACATACCTTTGTACTCGTCACGCATGCCCTAGAGACATATCTCCACTAGAAGACTCTCAGCCACTTCATCGACGCATTCCATTGACCTAGTCCTGAATTTTTTTATGAATGCCCGCCTTCCTCGTCGTGCTTCTGGTACATTGAGACCGGTGAATTGTCGTGACCTTCTCCTCCACTTGGAAGAATTTGGTGTAGAATTTCTTGACCATATCTCCCAAGTTTTGATCGAGCCAGCCTCCAGGGTTCTGTACCATTTGTATACGACTGTTCCTAATGACTTTGGGAATTCGTGCATGAGCAGCCTTGTGTCAATCCCGTGCAGGCATCAGATCCGCGAATCGCATCACGTGCTCCTTCGCGTTTCCACTGACTTCATCAAACTTCTCCCATTTAGGTGCCTTGTACCCAGAAGGTTTAGGCATCAAGTATATATCCCGCTGGATTGGTGGCGCGTTGTCCACCTTCAGGATGATAGTATCCGCGAAGCACTTATTCGCAATAGGATTGTCTAGCCTTTTCTCCAGGGTTGTCACATTAGAAGGTGCACTTCCTCATGCGGTCGACGACGGGGTTGCAACAAGTCCAGGAATGTAGGCATGTTGGGATCATAAGGAGGTGGTGTGTAGCTAGATTGGACCCCAGTCGCATATGACGGAAATGTGGGGTATGAGGACAAATTCCAAGCAGTTGCACATTCCGGCTGATAGCTAGGCACGAGTGGTGGCTCTGAAGGAAATCTTGGCTGCTGGGGTGCAGGGCCCTGAGGAAGAGGAGGCTGCAAGCTAGCTGATGTGTTTGCTTGAACAGGATTCTGTGGCGCCTGTACCATGGTTTCCCCTTGAGGAACCGGAGCTCCTTGAGTAGCATTCTGGGCAAGCCTTCCCGGGATCGCCATAATCTGGACTATCTGGGCAGATTGAGCTTGCATGGTCTTGGCCTAGCTCTGGATCGTGGCATTCTGCATTTCCAAAGAAGGATTGTTCCCATAAGCTGTCTGGGTATGGGCATTGGTGTTGTTGAGTGGAGGCTCCTCTCTTAGGATTTTGTCCCATTGGAGAAATTGGTCTCCATCACGGGGGTTAGCTTCAACAGACATTGTTACAAAGATCTGGAAAAGCTTGAAGGTAAGTATTCACGTCGGGTTCACCAAATGTGTACAAGGAAATCCCAAGAGAAAGTGTACACCTCTAACAGGGGAGAAGAACAAGAACAAGAATGGTGAGAGAGAGAGAGTTTGTAGGTTGGCGTATGGTAAAGAGTAAGCACTTGCTAACTGTTCTTGAGAAAGAGATAGTATAACAAATTGGCTAAGAGATTTAAGACGTTGCCATGGAAGGCTAACATTCCTATATATAGTGGCGAAGTGACTGTTATGAGGGGTTAATGCGCCCACAAATGGCGGCTTAATGTTAGCCTGTAACGGCACGTTCGACCGTATATAGGGCACGTTACACACTCATCCACATAAGTAGGGGACCGTATGAGATCGGCCGTATTTGTGGACACGTAGGCATTAAATCTCTCGGACTTTTACGCAGGGTCGTGCGCGAGCGTGTTTGTTTCTCTCGCGCGACGTTCCTTACTCTAGCCTCTAAGCCACTAAGTCCTTACAACTCCCGTGTGGTTAGTATCGCGGGTGACCATGTCTCGCAACCCCCATATGGATAAGCTTGAATATAGAGGTATGATAGGATGTATACTAAGTACCACTAGATATGCTGGATGGCTACCCAGTCACGGTGTAGAGCTTGACGCTACCAATACACAATATTCCACAACTAGATTAACTAGTGACTTCATGTCTAAGGATGACTATGTCGTTATCACATCAAGAAGCGCTTGTGACTTTACATAACTTGTATGTAGCCTTCTAAGATATGGGTCAATCCAGTATGCCAATATGCCATGTACCCATGTGTTGGATCGTGATATCTCCATATAAATACAACCCCATACTAGTCTATAGATGGTTGTCATGCTAATAAGTATAATGGACTAGGGATATTTAAGATAAACAACACGATTGAAAATCTAAGGACGTCATTATATTAAATATCTCCATAAATAATAAAATGAATATCCTAGCCAATCATTATTGATACTAAACTAGATTGCCTCTATGGCATCTATTCCAACAGTCTTCCACTTGCACTAGAGCCAATTTGGTGCATCTCGTATGCCAATAGATATAGTGTGCCCTTCATGCTTGCCCTGAACAAGCGGCTTCGTGAGTGGATCTCACAAATTCTCATCTGTATGAATCTTGCATATCCAAACATCTCCTCTATCGATGATATCTCGAATAAGATGGAACCTCCTGTGTACGTGCTTGGATTTCTGGTTTGACCTGGGTTCCTTTGATTGTCTGATCGCTCCAGTGTTGTCACAATACAACTCTATTGGATCCACAATGCTAGGAACCACACCAAGCTCAGTGATTAACTTTCTAATCCAAACAGCCTCCTTTGTTGCGCCATTTGCAGCAATGTACTCACCCTCTGTTGTAGAATCAGCCATGGTCTCTTGTTTGGAACTTTTCCAGCTCATCGCTGCTCCATTCAGGCACAACACACATCCCGACTGTGATCTGAAATCATCTTTGTCGGTTTGGAAGCTTGCAACCGTGTAATTACACGCAACTGTTCCTCACCTCCGAATATAAAGAACGCATCCTTAGTTCTTCTCAAATACTTTATGATGTTCTTGACTTCAATCCAGTGACTCTCACCAGGATCGGACTGATATCTTCTTGTCATACTCAACGCGTATGAAACATCTGGTCTAGTACATAAATAGCGTACATGATGGACCATATGGCCGAGGCGTAGGGAACCCTACTCATGCGTTCCTTCTCAATCGCATTTGAAGGACAATCAGCCTTTGAAAGGGTGATTCCATGCGACATGGGCAAGAATCCGTTATTCAAACTTTCATGTTGAACCGCTTCAACACCTTGTCTATATATGTACTTTAATTAGGCCTAGCATCTTCCTAGATCTATCACTATAGATCTTGATAGCGAGTATATAAGCTGCTTTCTCTAAGTCCTTCATTGTGAAACACTTTCTTTGCCAATCTTTAACAGACAGCAACATAGGAATGTTGTTTCCAATGAGCAGTATGTCATCCACATACAAGATCAGTAAAGTAACAGAGCTCCCACTAACCTTCTTGTAGACACAAGATTCATCTTTCTTTCTGATGAAGCCAAACACTTTGACTACTTCATCAAAACGTCGATTCCAACTCCTAGAAGCTTGCTTCAATCCATAAACGAATCGTTGCAATTTACACTACTAGAAATATTAGCAAAAGCGTCATTAGATTAATGCGGTATTTGCTAAAATTAATGCTGTATTTAGCAAAAACATCATTAATTGCAGCATTAATACTAATGCTGCATTTGCCAGTGCTGTTTTTTGAATTGCAGCATTAAGCTAATGCTGCTAGCAAAAACAGCATTACTTGCAGCATTAACTAATGCTGCATAGTTCTAGTCACACCTGCAGCATTTACACAATAATGCTGCATTTTCGAATCAAATTGCAGCATTATTGGACATTAATGCTGCATTTTTACACTTCATTATGCAGCATTATTCTTGATAAATGCTGCAATTTTTCTTCCTCTGTTTGTTTGTTTTGTGTTTTTTCCTCTGTTTGTTTGTTTGTTTTGTGTTTTTTGTTTTTTTTTTCAAAGTTCCCGTGTTCATCTTTTATCTTTCCTTTTCATCTTCTTCAACTCGTTCAACAACATCAAGATATAGCAAAAACAGAGCAATTACAGTTTACAGAACATAAATTTGTTCAACTCGTTCATCCTTCATCCCATAACATATCATTTCCAGAACCATCACAAATTACAGTTTCTAGATCACATAAATTTGTACAACAACAACTATTTTTCATTATCAACAGCTAAAACAACTATGTTTTCATCTCATTACAGGAGATGAAGGAAAAAAAATTAGACCTATATGTTATTTTTACAATCACTGCCATTACAACACATCTACAAAAACATTACAATACAATCACTGCAACGAGGAAGAACAGAAGAAGAACGTCGCATCACCACCGACGCCTCTAAAACCGCTGCCTCGCCACCAGATCTGGGAACCTTCATCCTCCATATCCGTCGTTCTTCATCCACCATGCAATAGAAAGAGATCCAAGAGAGAGAGAGAGAGAGAGAGAGAGAGAGAGAGATAAGGACGGAGAGAGGGAGAGTGAGATACCAACCGAATCTGGGCGAACTACCCACCGATCGACGACGGGAAAGGTCAGATCTGGTGGTTGCGGTCCTCTCCGCCATCTTCTCCGCCATGGTTCGTGAGAGAATTTTACAAATCGAAGGACAGTAACCTGCAAATCGAAGATTATTTCACAAATCAGGAACAAAACAACTTCACATACAATCAAATTGAACACACCAGATCAGAGAGAGAGAGAGAGAGAGATTTGTAGGGAGAGAGAGAGAGACTCACCGTTTGGTTCGGATCTGGAAGACGCCGACGGTTCGGCGGTGGCGGACGTTGGCGGTGGAAGAGACCGAGACAGAGAGAGAGAGCGGAAGATGCCGACGGGAGGTCCCGAGACAGAGACAGAGCCGCCGCAACTACCTCTGTCGCCGCCGGATCTGGAGATCCATCGCCAAATCGCCACCGTCTCTCAGATCTGTCCATCTTCTTCTCTCAAATCGCCACCGTCTCTCGGATCAGGTCCTTATCCTCTCTCTTCTCCTCTCTCTTCTCATCGGCCAAATCGCCAAATCGCCGCCGGATCTGGACGATGAAGGAGGTGCCGACGAAAGACACGACGGCGTCCTTCTCCTGTCTCTTCGACGACGTCCGTCTTTGGCGGCGGCTTCGGCGGCATCACAGACGTCCATGGCGACCTCCACCAGCAGCACAACGTCCTTCTCCTCTCTCTCTCTCTCTCTCTCTCTCTCTCTCTCTCTCTCTCTCTGTGTGAGTATTCAAATGGGGGCTGCTGTGTTAGGGTGTGGGTTGTTGTTAGGGTTTTGTATTGGTAAAATTTGGTTAATTTTGAATTCCCCCCAAATGTTTAGTGAAAATTTAGAATTCCCCCCAAAAGGTTTGAGATAGCAGCATTACTTTTTGTAATGCTGCAATACTACTTTTTTTTTTGTAAAAATCAGCATTAATGTGGTTAATGCTGCAAATGATTTTTTTTCAACTATTTTTATTGCAGCGTTAGTTTGTTAATGCTGCAAAGTAAAAAAATAGATTTGTGAAAAAGCAGCATTAATGTGATTAATGCTGCAATTTGTATGAACATTGCAGCATTAATGCTGCAATTTTTACCAAAAATTGCAGAATTATTGGATTAATGCTGCAATTTTTACCAAAAATTGCAGCATTATTGGATTAATGCTGCAATATTACAGCATTTTCTTTGCAACATTAATATTAATGCTGCTTTAGGGTACCAATTACCGCATTTGTTCAAATGCTGCGAAAAAAATGTAGTATTTGCTAATATTTCTAGTAGTGTTACAGACTTTGTTGGCTTGATTTGGATCTTCAAAACCCTCAGGTTGTGTCATGTACACGTACTCTAGGAGATTCCCATACAGGAATGTTGTTTTGACATACATCTGCCAAATGTCATAGTCGTAGTAAGCTGCCATCGCAAGTAATATTCGGATGGATTTGGTCATTGCGACTGGTGAAAAGGTTTCATCATAGTCTATACCATGAATCTGTCTGAATCTTTTAGCCACCAATTGGCCCTTATAGGTAATCACATTGCCATCCATGTCGATCTTTTTCTTGAAGACCCACTTGCACCCTATGGGGCAAGCCCCTTCGGGTGGTTCCACCAAAGTTTATACTTTGTTGGTATACATGGATTCCATCTCGGATCTCATGGCCTCAATCCACTTCTGAGAGTCCGGCCCTTTTATGGCCTCTCCATAGGTAGTAGGATCATTATCTATGAGCAATGTGTCACCATATTCAGTCGCGAGAATTCCATACCTCTATGGCTCCTGGCGCACTCTACTCGACCTAAAAAGTTCTTGTGTTACTAGAACAGGCTGCTCCACAACCTCTTGGGGTTCCTGCTCATTTTCCATATCAGGATCATAGCTTTGTGGTTCTTGAACTTCTTCAAGTTCTATTGTCCTCCCACTTGCTTCTTTAAAGACAAACTCTCTTTCTAGAAACACACCGGATAGAGCAACAAACACTTTGTTCTCGGTTGGATTTTAGAAATAATATCCCTTAGTTTTCTTAGGGTATCCCACAAACTTGCATTTGTCCGACTTAGGCCCTAGCTGTCTGATTGTAAACGCTTAACATAGACATCACAGCCCCAAATCTTCATGAACGACACTGTGGGACGCCTCCCACTCCACATGTAATATCCCGTCTCACATCGAGATATTGTGGATTGCTATTGTGGGTTAGATGTATATATGGTTGGGAGATTGTGATATTATGTCCCGCATTGAAGATTTGTGAGTTTAACATCTCGTATATGATAAACCTTGTGGATTTACTACCACCTTAGGGCTTAAGCATTTTTATCTGGTGGTACGGGTAAAAAAATTGTTGGCAAAGTAATTCGCACGGGTTTTACAAATGGTATCAGATCCAACCCTAGTCCCGCAAGGGCTCCGTGGCGGTTCTCCGCCGGCCAAGGGGATACGTGACTAGGCACACTCGACGTGGACGTCGAGTATATAAGGTGGGGGATTGTAATATCCCCTCCCACATCGAGATATTTTGGATTGCTATTATGGGTTAGATGTATATATGGTTTGGAGATTGTGATATCATGTCCCACATTAGAGATTTGTGAGTTTAATATCTGGTATATCGTAAACCTTGTGGATTACTACTAACACCTTCAAGTCTTAAGCATTTTTATCCAGTGGTACGGGTAAAGAAGTTGCTGGGACAGTAATCGACACGGGTATTAAAGATGGTATCAGAGCCAACCTTTGTCCCGCAAGGGCTCCGCGGTGGTTCGCCGCCGGCCAAGGGGATACGTGAATGGTCACATTCGATGAGGACGTCGAGTGTATAAGGTGGGGGGATTGTAATATCCCGTCCCACATCGAGATATTGTGGATTGCTATTGCGGGTTAGATGTATATATTGTTGGGAGATTGTGATAATATGTCCCACATTGGATATTTGTGAGTTTAACATCTGGTATATGGTAAACCTTGTGGATTACTACTAGCACCTTCAAGCTTAAGCATTTTTATATGGTGGTATGGGTAAAGAAGTTGCTGGGAAAGTAATCCGCTCGGGTTATTACACCACATCTCATGTGGTGTCTTCATGACTGATTTAGATGGAACACGGTTAATGGTGAAAGCGTAGCCACAAAATGGTAATGGAAGATCAGTTTGACACATCATAGATCGAACCATATCTAATAGAGTTTGATTCCTCCTCTTGGATACGCCATTCCACTATGGCGTTCTGGGTGGAGTGAGTTGGGATAACATCCCACATTCTCTAAGATAGTCGTCAAACTCTTCGCTCAAGTTTCTCCTCCATGCTCTGGTCGTAAAGCCTTGATACTTTTACCAAGTTGCTTCTCTACTTCATTCTTGAATTCTTTGAACTTCTCAAAGGACTCGGATTCGGCCTTCATAAGGTATACAGATACATATCTACTGAAATCATCAGTCAACATGATGAAGTAGACGTAACCACCCCTGGCAGGCGTGGAAAATAGGCCACATACATCAATATGCACAAGTGCCAATTGCTCACTAGTCCTCTCACCTTTCTTATCGAAAGGGAACTTTGTCATTTTTCCCAATAAACAAGCCTCACATGTCTCATATGATTCAAAATCAAATGAGTGTAGGAATCCATCATTATGGAGTCTAGATAAGTTTCTCGTTTATATGGCCTAAAGTGCCATAGATAAGCATGATTTAATTTATTCATTTTAATCATCTTGGTATTAATTCTATAGAAATGATTGCTTAGAAAAAGGATATATAATTCATTAAATAATTGCCCACTACAATAGTCAATACTATCAAAATAAATGAAACAATAATTATTCTTTATTGAAATAGTAAAATCATCCTTGTCCAAACAAGAAATAGAAATAATGTTTCTTCTCATAGTAGGCACAAAATAGCAATTATTTAATTCTAAAACTAATCCTGAAGGCAGAGACAACTCGTACAAGCCTACAGCCAATGCAACAACTCTTGCTCAATTCCAAACACGCAGGTCTATCTCTCCTTTAGCCAATCTTCTAATTCTCTTTAGATCCTGAACATTTCGAAAAATGTGAGATCCACATCCAGTATCTTATACCCATGATGAAAAGACTGTTAAATTGACATCTATAAAAAAAATACATGGCGGTGGTGGAATCACTATTCCAAGCCTCTTATCTTCCAGATATTTTGGGAATTTCCTCCTCCAGTGTCCAGGCTGGCTGCAGTACTTACACTCACCTTTAGTCACACCTTTGGCTATGCCACCAACATGCTTAAGGGCAGGTTCCTTGGGTTTGGAAACTGCTTTGCCTTTTCCCTTGGAGGTAGAGGCAAACCTTTTTCACTTTCCTTTCTGCACCATCATTATGGCTTTTCCCTTACCCTTGTTGATTCTTTGTTCAGCTGTCGTCAACATATTGAGTAAATCTGGCAGAGGTTTCACGATTTTTTTCATGTTATAATTCATGATGAACTGTCCATAACTTTCAGGCAACGATTGCAACACGAGATCTGTGGCCAACTCTTGACTCACCGGAAACCCTAGACGTGTGAGATTCTCCAAGTACCCAAGCATGCGGAGCAAATGAGGTCTCACATGGTTTTCTTCTGACTAGGGATGGAAATATGGTCCGATCCGATCTGAGATTCGAGCAATACAAGCCGAATGGATCGGATCCGAATCCGATCCAATTGAAAATGGATCGGATCTGGATCCAAAAAGCTAGACCCGAGCGGATTTGGATCTGAATTTGGATCTAATGGTGAATCCACCGGGTTCCGACCCGATCCGATCCGACGTATATGTGTGCCTTACAAATATACCCCTATTACACCCCACTTACAGTTACAAGAAAAATGCACTAGTAACTCCAACCTTTAAAGCTATTTCTTATGTTTTTAGGCTTCATAACTTACGAACATTCCTTAGCGTATGAAATGGAGTTTATGTTTTTATGTTATTTTTTCTATTATGCTGCAAACTCGAGCCGGATCCGTTCCGAATCCGAGTCGACTACGTACTATATGGATCTACGGATCGGATTTGGATCAGCTGAATGAAACCCGATCCGATCTGATCCGAATCCGGTGATAATCCAAACAAATTTGGATCACATTTATCCTGGTCGGATCTGGATCTGGTTGGGCCTGATCCGATCCGGATCCGACCCGTTGCCATCCTAACTTCTGACAGATGACATTTGAACAATGCTTTGGAAACTTCATACAGCTCAACCCTTGCGAGGTCTTGGAAAAGCTGCTTCAAGTGTTCGATCATATCGACTGCACTCATGTTCTCGCGTTGCTTTTGAAGCTCAGAGTTCATAGTGCGAAGCATAAGGTAGGCCGCATCATTGGTGTCATCAACACGCTTTTGATACGCCTTTAGGGCTGCATGAATATTGTTTTTCAGGACTCCTCTAGAGCGTACAGTTTCTTTTTTTGCTTGAAAACGATTCTCAAGTTTCTGTACTAGTCTAGAAAATTGGTTCAAGAAAGCTTTTCCTTCTCAAGGACAGAGCGTCGGGAGTGTGTTGAACTCGATGAGTTGTTTTCCATTGAATATACAAAAGAAAATATGCAATTTTAGTATTTATGAACGCTTGACTATATTTAATGATGGCTAGATTATTAAATGCAGCTCAAACTATTTTTCTACGGATTAATAACCCTCGAGTTATTAATGCAAAAAATATCATTATATTTTCTAGTGAGCAAGATCCATATCTCGCTTCCATTTGAGCTTGGTTTGGCAAGTTACCCAAAAGTTAGTTATTTAGGTAGGAACAATTCCAATTGCATCCCATGCAACTCTGGGTTCAATTGTACAAATAACTCTTTATTAATCTATCATATAGATAATCCCAATTGATTGCCTCTAGGTTTTTAATCCTTATTAAAATTGTCTAGTTACGTCCAACCTCTTACTCTAACAATTGAACATTGCATGTGCCATTGCACCAAATCATGATGAATCAATTCGCCCTGCTTTGGCATGCACGAGCTTGATTAATCGATTTGTGATGAGTGTTTAAGTAACGAGAAGGCAAACGTAATATTCCACTTTTTAGGGATTTTTATCTCGATTAATTATTTTATTGATCCATATCAACTGATCTACTTATTTAAGTTAGGCAAAACTCAAAATAAAAGATCCGGATTGTTAATTATCTCATTACCATATTGCATGCATCATCCATACACCAACAACAAAATTACGACAATAAAGTTAATCCACAAAATAGAAATTACTGTGATGTGGATATGGCCTCCTAGACTAAGATATTCCCAAGACAATGAGAATATCTATGAACCCTAAAATAGCAAGCTCATCTCCATGTGCCTCCATCTTTTTGGTCCATCCTTCATAGCCTTGTGGAATGCTCCATGCTCCATGTTGTGGCTGATTTAATTCTTTGATATTCTTTTCACGAATCTTGGTTATCTATTCTATTTAGTACTAACTAGAATCTAAACTAAATAAATAAATCTCACAAGTTGAGAAATATATACTGGCTCGCAGGCCACAAACCCTAATTAATTATTACATCAATTTGATCAGCTCGCAGGCCGTAAACAAACCACATAATTAAAATATTCACAACAAATCATATCTAAGGTCATATCCAATCACCATGCGAAAATCACATAAATAGTTAAAATTCAGTTTAATGCGCTTGGTCAATTTTTAATTGATTTTAGGATCACTGGGGTCAAAAACAGTCCAAGAGGGCCCACCAAGCTAGTGGCCGAACCCCTTGGAGCTGCCCGGGCCGTGCCTAGGCCGGTCGGACCAACCCATGGGGTCGGCCGAACCGCCTAGGCCTTCGGCCTTGTTGGCTTGGGCGGCAAGGAAGCATAGGCGCGGTCCCTAGGGGGCTTATCCTCTTGGTAGTTGTTTAAAAAACAACTTCTTCCTTGTTCCCCTAGTCCAAAACGTTTTCAAATTGAAAACCACTTTCCAATTTGTCCCCAAATCCTAGATCTAAGATCTTAAAATTTCTCAAACACACTAATTTATACATCCCATGTAAAATTAGTTCTTGTTTGGTTGAATCACATTCAACATGCATCTAATATGCTTAATTTGTCCGTTTTACGCGATAATCAAACAATTAAAGTGTAAAAGACATGAATCCTAACACATAAACTACGTTATGCTCTACGACTCGTGGATCCCACATGAATAATGCGTATCTGTTAAAAATTTATTGATTCGTACCACACATGTTACAGTGGTGAGGTTGGTTCCAATGAATACGTTCTTAATTAAAATGACTTATCATTTTTTAAATGGTGAATCTATATTATATATAAAAGCTACGAGGTGAGGAAAAACTCACTCTCCATATGCCATTTGTCATTTAATTATTGTAGGCGAAGATATGTGGAGCGCTTATTTGAATTTTTTACCAATGAACATCATTATTATTTCCAACTTATCAAAGTAAATGTCCACCATGAAAAATGACTCCTCAAGTAACCCCCACATTTTGTATTTATAATTCAATTCCTTAATTTTGCTTTTAATGACAACTACTAATTAATTTGATTATATGAGTTACTAAATTGCTAATGGTAAATTGGATAATAAATACAATAATAAAATAAGTTACTTTTTTTTAGTCAGACAAATAAGTTACTAAATTGCTAATTATAAGAACATTTTTCAGCAACTAATAACGTATTTTGGATGTATTGTATCACAAATAAAATCCATAATTTAATATCCAAATACAAATACAACAATATCAATTCCATAATACATCGTTTAACCTCTACATGGTACATCATATAGCTGAATTGATAAAATTTATCTCCAAATCTATATTATATATAAAAGCTAGGAGGTGAAGAAAAACTCACTCTCCATATGCCATTTTTCATTTAATTGTTGTAGGTGAAGACATGTGGAGAGCTTATTTTAATTTTTAACCAATGAACATCATTATTAGTGCCAACTTACCAAAGTAAATGTCCACCATGAAAAATGACTCATCAAGTAACCCCCACATTTTGTATTTATTATTCAATTCCTCAATTTTACTTTTAATGACAACTACTAATTAATTTGATTATATGAGTTACTAAATTGCTATTGGTAAATTGAATAAAAATTACAATAATAACAGAAGTTACTAAATTGCTAATTATAAGAATTTTTTCAGCAACTAATAATGTATTTTTGATGTATTTATCACAAGTAAAATCTATAATTTAATATCCAAATTTAAATACAACATTATCTATTTCATAATACAACGTTTAACCTCTAAATGGTCCATCATAGAGCTGAATTGATAAAATTTATGTCCAAATCTATGTCCAAATCTATGTTATATATAAAAGCTAGGAGGTGAGGAAAAAATTTACTCTCCATATGCGCGTGATTAGCTTTTCCATATTGTCGCAAACTCCGTCGGGTATTTTGAAACAGGACATCGCATACGTAGGGAGGGCCTCAGCTACCGCCTTTATCATAATCTCCTTTCCCGCTGACGAGAGATTCCTCTCTTTCCACCCTTTCAGCTTGTTGCACAATCTCTCAATAATCATGTTGAAAGTGACGCTCTTGTTCCTTCCCATAGTGGTTGGCAGCCCCAGGTACTTGTCATATTGATCCACCTCACTAATTCTAGCTGCTTGGAGAACACTATTTCGAATATTTTTCGAAACATTTGGTGAAAAAGCAACAGCAGATTTGTCCAGATTAATCTTCTGACCTGAAGCTCTTTCATAGGCTTGAATCAAATACAGCAAAGTCTGAATATTATCAGTATCAGCCTATGTAAAAAACATGGAATCGTCAGCGAAAAACAAATGGGAGACCACAGGTCCTCCCCTAGAGGTTGTTACCCCAGCTAGACTCCCCTCATCAACAGCCGCAGTAGCAGAGCAAGAGAGCATTTCACTGCATAACAGAAATAAGTAGGGGGACAAAGGACATCCTTGCCGAAGAGACACAGTCCATGACCAAACCCCTAAACCGCCTTCTGAACCCCATATGGAACATAACTTCTTGCAGAAACTTCCACTCGACTCTGTCGTAATCCTTGCACATATCAACTTTCAGGTTTAGGAAACCCTTTTTTCCTTTTTTCCTGCTCTTAAGAGAACGAATCACTTCGAAAGCGGTTAAAATGTTATCAAAAATCAAGCGACCCGGAACAAAGGCACTTTGATTTTCATATATAAGAGCAGGGAGACCACTTTTTAAACGATTAGCTATACATTTGGCATCGATTTTATACATAACCGTACATAAGCTAATTGGACGATACTCACTCGGATTACGTGGTTGCTTAACTTTGGGAATCAGAGCAATTAAGGTGTGATTAAAATCTTTAACTGACTGACCTTCATTAAGCACTTTCAGAATCTCCACGGTGAGGTCTTTCCCAACTACATCCCAATGCTTCTGAAAAAACCTGGCATTGTATCCATCAACACCCGGTGCTTTGTCCGAACTCAACTAAAACAGCGCCATTTTGACGTCCATATGTGTGAACATCTCCTCCAGCCGGTCTGAATCCCTGGCCGACAACATCTCTGTCGTAGGGACCAACAGCGGCGCTATTTCCTCCATGCTCGGCTTGGAAAATCGAAACAAATATGAGAAAAACTTCTCAAAAACATCACTAATTTCATTATCTTCAATCACCCAAGTTCCATTAGAATCTTCAATCTCCTGAAAAGCATTCTTGGAACGACGAATAGTAGCTTTCAAATGAAAAAAGCGAGTATTTTTTTCACCTTGTTTGAGCCAGTCAATCCGCGAGCGTTGCCGCCACATCGTCTCTTCTCTTTTATGTATCTGATTGTATTCTCTAGTGATCTCCCTTCTTTCTCCAATAACTTCCTTGTTTTGAACCAGGCTGTCCAGAAAACGTCCTCGATCACGTAGATGATTACTTGTCCTCCTTACTGAACCGAAAGTTACTTTGTTCCATCTCGTGCACGATTTTGCTAGACTGTCCAGTTTGCTGAGCACCGTCCCTTGTTGGGATCTCCAGCAGTCAGTCACCAAGGTCTGAAAAACTGAATGGGACTACCACATCACTTCATACTGAAATCGTCTTTTCCGCCTCCAACCCGTGTTATGTTGCTTCCACTCAAGAAGAATAGGAATGTGATCCGAGTTTGGCCACCACAAGTGCGTAACTCTAGCTCCCTGAAATAAATCCATCCACTGAATATTAGTAACTGCTCGGTCAAGCCTTTCTCTTATATTACCTTCATCACTCTGATTGTTGCTCCAAGTAAATGAGTTTCCATAAAATGTCAAATCAAGAAGACCCACGTCGTTAAGAACTTCCTTGAATTGCTCTAATTGACTGAAAATAGCCCCCGCTCCTCCATACTTCTCGGTAAAAGAAGCGACTGCATTGAAGTCGCCAATCACACACCACGGGATTTCCGGATGAGGTGAAAGTCTTCGAAGCATCTCCCAAGAAACGGAACGATCTGCCCGGTTGGGGTCTCCGTAGAAACCTGTGAGTTTCCAACTATGGTTTTCATCAACCCTTTTAACAATTGCATAAATGAAATAGAAAGAGCTATTTAAAATCTGAACTTGCATACTGTTTTTCCACAACAACGCCAAGCTTCCGCTTCTACCTCTGGAATCAACTACAAATCCATCATAGAAACCTAGCTTAGCAACGTTCTTCTCCATCTCAGGCTTTGACAACTTGGTCTCCATTAAGAAGACCAAGTCTGGGGATTGTTGCTTCACCAAATCGCGAAGCGATAGGAACGTACAGGGGTTCCCCAATTCCCGTACGTTCCAGCTCAAAATACTCATTGTAGAGGGCGGGGCTGCATTGCAGCCGCCGCCAAATCTGGGTTGAGTGAACGGGAAACATTCTTATCTTTCAACATCTCGTGATCTCTATCTTCTAGCCCTTGCTAATTATGATATGTGGGGGAATCTTCTTCAATCGCACTCTTCGCCGGGTGTGGAGGCGGGATGAAATTCATCAAATGGATCTTTTTTTTTACCCATATCAACTTTCGACAGATTGAGTAGGACTTTCGTTGCGAAGCATTAAATTGATTAATCTTTTCAAGCATACCTCCTCCTGACTTGTATCAATTCTGGCCCAAAGGCTTGCTGATTGTGGTTCCACCTGTTTCCGAAGCTTCATCAGTAACCATGTCCATGAATTCTCCCCCTTTCTCATGCACTTCAGCTTGTACCTGAGCATTAGTGGTCGTCTCTTTTTCACCATTACCAGAGCCTGACTTCTCCCTGTTGAGCTGGCCGGAACTTTCGCCTGCTGGTCCACTCTGTGTTTTCTGTGTGGAGTTACAAGTTTCTTCATCAACATTGTTGCTCAGTGGTGTTTTTCTTGCCGCAACTATACGCAAACTTTGTGTATGGCTAAGCAAATAGTCGCCATATCCCGGCTCCATATCCTGCAGAATATTTTTTGGGTAAACTTCACATTCATCACTCAAGTGAGTGATGCGTCCGCACCATCTACACACCTATGGTAATCGCTCATATTTAAAGTCTATCCAAATCTCCTCCTCCTTGACGACAAGATGAACTCCCCGTGGGATCGGTTCATTAATAGAGAGACGAGCCCTAGCTCGTATAAAATTGACTACGTCTTCACTTTCGATACGAGGATCAGCGTGGATGCACTCTGCAACCGAATCAACTAACAAAGTAGTTGTCTCCTTCTTCCTTAGGTTGATGGGTATGTTTCTAAGTTTGATCCAAGCATCAAAAGTTTTAAAACTGACCTCCTTAGTAGCATCACCTAGATTCCACTATTTCAGAAACTGGATACTCCCGTTGAACGCCCATGGACCTCCGAATGCCACTCTTTCCATACTTGCCAGATCAGGGAAAACAAAGAGAAAGGTGTGGAAATCGACCTCGATCATATTGACTTCGTTTCCTTTGTTCCAGATCTTACGAAAAACCGGACGCATAGCGGATCCCACAACTCTTTCTTCAGACGCAAAGAAACCTATCGGAACGTGCTTGAAGCTCTGCTCTTCTTTCTCACAGAATTCGTCATCAAGTACCACCCTCTTCTTTTCCTTCACAGTACACTCAGTGCTTGCCATACTGGTTGGAAACAGTAGGTCGCAACAGTACAGAGGACAAAACGTTAACAGAACTCCGGCTATGGACAAAGCACAAGCCCCGCCAACCCTAACCCTAGGAATTGCCTCAAAGAAACTTTCTCTGAGAACTTCGGAGCACTAAAAACTATAGGTTTAGTTTATAGACTCATTAAGTTAATATGATTCAGAAAGAATCCAGAAAATGATTCAAAAATTGATTTAATTTCCCATGTAACATGTAAATGTAATACCTTGCATGAGAAGATGGAATACCCAAAATCTTTATTCATTATGCAGACTTTAATCCATTTGTTTATTACAAAAAAAATTAACTGTATTTTATACAATTTAACTATTCCTTGCATGAGAAGATGGAATCCCAAAATCTTATGTCAATGAATAGATTTATAGTTTTTTTATCAATACCGGGTATAACTACAGATTGAAGTCAGAATGCCACAAGTTAAAAAAATTACGAACATTATAACAGACATACAAATCGATGAACTTTATACTATTTCTCCGCTTTGCCAATTTCCCCTTAAAATCGAGGCAACATGTTGCTAATTACGAGATTTGTGTCTTTCCACAAATGAGTCATTTCGTTTTCATTTGTTTTCAACAATATAATTTGTCTTTAATATTGGGATTCAAATAAAGAACATGTTCTAATTTAAACATCTTCATGTACATCTCTAGAAAAATACATTTTCATCGCGAAATAACCACTAAAAGATTCGTGAGTTCTCAAATCAAATAGTGCAAATGGGAGCTAGCTCACTCATAGAAAAGATGCATACAAAGAGAGTTCGTTTTCACAATTTAGTTTTCAGTCGTTACCTTATAGCTCCACTTTGCCTTGATTTTAAATCAATTTTTTTTTGTCTATTTTGACGTCTCATTTACGTAGATATTTCCGTTAAACTTTTAGCATGGCAAAGAAACTAGGGTAATTTTTTTTTGTATATGAGGCGTGAGAATCATTTCGGCTCAATTGCTTAAATATCAAAGTCGGATACCCGTGTTATACCCGCGCGTAGCGCGGGTTCTCGACTTGTTATATATAAAGGCTAGGAGGTGAGGAAAAACTCACATTCCATATGTCATTTGTCAAATAATTGTTGTAGGTGAAGACATGTGGAGCGCTTAATTGAATTTTTAACCAATGAACATCATTCTTAGTGCCAACTTATCAAAGTAAATGTCCATAATGAAAAATGACTCATAAAGTAACCCCCACATTTTGTATTTATTATTCAATTCCTCAATTTTGCTTTTAATAAAAACTACTAATTAATTTGATTATATGATTTACTAAATTGCTAATGGTAAATTGGATAATAATTACAACAATAAAATAATTTACTAAATTGCTAATTATAAGAACTTTTTTCAGCAACTAATAACGTATTTTGGAAGTATTGTATCACAAGTAAAATTCATAATTTAATATGCAAATACAAATACAATATTATCATGTCCATAATACATCGTTTAACCTCTACATGGTCCATCATAGAGCTGAATTGATAAAATTTATGTCCAAAGACGAAAATGCTTAACCAATCACGTTGGAAAAATGGGGTGAAATAATTAAAAAATAATTTTATTTAATAAAGAGAAAAATGCCAATTTTATGAGTTAAATAAAATTTAGAATTACCAGTAGAAATTTATCTGTTATACAAGAAAATTTGATCGCTTATATAAATAGAAAACTTGCATAAAAAATTGTAATAACTTTTTTTTATAAATGTTAAAAAATTACATCACGTGATGAAAAATGTAATGATTGACAATACTCCCATTCCCACTCCACACAACAACAAATAAAAAAAAATGAGCATAAAACGTATAGCCATGGCACCATTACGACTTTGTACATTATTACAAGTAACAATTTATATATTTTTTTTAGAAAAGTAACTATTTATATATTGATGTCTTGCGGTTACACTTTCTTAATATATTAATAAGATTAAATAGTTCACTTTATTGTTTTACTATTGTTATCAATTAAGATGCTCTATTTCATATCCAATATGATATAAGAATATATTTGCTTATTCACTTTCTTTATATATATATATATATATATATATATATATATATATATATATATATATATATACCTAAAATCATGTAAGTTTAAAGATATTGACATAAGAATCTGGTAATTGAAAGTTATTGTCCATAATCATTAAGATTTCTCCAAACAGTGCTGAAGATATGTGCAAAAAGGAATAGAAAAATGAAAAAGGCAACATGTAATTGTGGTATCACTAAAACGCCCCACAATATTACATGTTTGGCTATTTCTATAGTGATGATTTATAGTTAAACTTTCTCAGTATGTTGTAATAATTTTGGCATTCACATCACAAGGAGTAGTAGCGTTGCTATCGTTGGATTGTGACCTAAATGGCAACGGGAGGATAAGAAGCGTCGCATGGGTGGAAGTACACACGGGAGGAAGCATCTACGGAAGTCGTTTTCGAAGACGACTAATGTGAGAAACTGGAAAAAGAGTTTACCAACAGCTTGTTAGGGCAGTTTTTAGGCGACCAGAGGGTGAACGGAGAAGCCATGATCAACTTCTTTCAAATAATATGGATTGACGGAGAGAATATCCATGCCTTCGAGGTAAAGCAAAACACTTTTATTTTCGATTTCCGACAAAAACATGCATGAATCGGGTTATGGGAGGAGGGCCGTGGAATTTCGAAGGACAACTCCTGATACAGCATGAATGGGAATTGGGAACTGATATAGATCAGATCCGGTTCTCCACTATTGATGTGTGGATACATGTTATGAGCCTACCCATAAACCTTATCAAAAACGAGTCCATGGAAAAGGCGGTGTAGGCGATGGGAGAGGTTTTGAAATCCGATCCAAAAATCTATCATGATGTTATCTCCCCATACATTAGGATTCATGCCGGAATTCCTTGTTCGAAACCTCTGCGAAGAGGGGTGTTTGTGAGGATAAAAGGAGAGAAGACGTGGATTGACTTCCGATATGAACGCATTCCTCGACTATGATGCTGGTGTGGGAGGATAAAACATGACTCGGGAGTATGCTCATGAAGGAAAGCAATGCTATATGAGGGTAGTGATCCAGGCTATGGTTCATGGTTGTTATATCAGCCAGTCCCGAAGAGAAGGATCCCTGCAACAACACGCAGGGAGACGGATAATCAGACAAAGAGGAAGCAGGAAGACAAACAAGGAGAGGACGAAGAGACGGTGAAAGAGATGGAAGTCGATTCACCAAAAACCCAACAAAGCAAAGAACCCTCCGTAAGTGCTACAACAGGGCAAAAGGGGACAGAAGCATAAATGGGGACATACAGAGCTGAAGGAGAGAAGGAGGAGATAGAAGTTAAGGGACCTAGATAAACGAGGGAAGATCTGGAGGCTATTACGCCTCTTCCGACAGAGAATGCGGAAAGAGAAACAGTGAGCCATGATGAAGCAACCCAAGAGATCAACAAAGGAAAAACTAGCGGTGAAGGACAGGGTGTGGTGGCCATAATCAACAATCTTGAAGCTGTTAAAGGGAATGGAGAAACGCAGGCAATGGTATTACCAAGGGTGAACACAGGGCGGAATTGGAAGGATGCAGCTAAAAACGCAAAGAGTACAAAAGAAAAGGCCCCGCAATCCCGAAAGAGGAAAGCAAGAGAACAGTTCAAATTTTAGTCCCCCTCCTAGCTTGGATAGCAACTCGAAGGGGGGTCATAAGAGCCGAGATATAAGCCTCGATAAGAAACTATTATCGGTGGTAACATCAAAAAACATTGTGATGAAAGCTCCTCAAACACTATTGATGCAATAACGGCGGCGCCTGAGATTTTGGGCCGCCGAGTGCAATGACTCTCGTAAGCTGGAATGTACGTGGGTTGGGGAAGCCACGTGCGGTCCGAGCACTAAAGGAGCAGTTGAGGCTCCTCTCCCCAAATATAGTTTTCCTTATGGAGACTAAACTCAACATGTTGGAGATGGAAAAAGTTCTTGAGAAGGTGATGTATGGAAACGGTGTTTTCGCAGAGGCTCAAGATAGGAGGGGAGGGTTAGCTCTACCTTGGGATATCAAGGTTAAAGTCAAGATAATAAAATTATCCAACCACCACATCGATGCCACTGTATAAGTGGAAGATGGTTTTGTTTGGAGAGTTACCGGGTTTTATGGTGATCCGGATAGAGAACAAAGACACAATTCATGGGAACTGTTGAGAAGGATTGCCCCGATGAGCTACCATCCATGGTGTATATGTGGAGATTTCAACGAGATCAGTTCAAGCACTGAGAAGGAAGGAGGACGAAAAGGACGATATAGTCAAATGCAAGCCTTTACTTCAGTATTGCAAGATCTGTGTCTTGTTGATCTTGGTTTTTCAGGGCCAGAGTTTACTTGGTCAAATAAACAAGTAGAGGAGTCTCATATAAAGGAGCGACTCGATAGAGTATTAGCCACAATTGATTGGATGTAGAAGTTTCGAGGAGCAAAAGTTACCCACACTAAGGGATTACGATCGGACCATAAACCGATTGTGCTAGAATGGAGTAAGGAGGAACCTAGGCGAAATAAAACCCGCAGATTTCACTAAGAAAAGATGTGGAATATCCAGGAAGGCTTAAAAGAGGAGGTCGCAAATTTCTGGGTACGGGAAGGTCGCAACAGTCTGCAGTTAAAATTGCATCATATGGAGACAAACTGTCGCAAATGGAATCAAAATACTTTTGGAAACGTTAAAAGTCAGGTTAAAGCTATCCGAGGTAGGAAGGAAGCTCTGGAGAGAGGAGTGCAAACAAGGAGGGTTCGATAAGATCTGAGTTTCCTAGTTGTGCAATATGATCAATTACTGAGGAAGGAAGAGGTCAGGTGGGCACAAAGAGCCCGAACGGAATGGCTAAAACATGGAGATCGAAACACACGATGTTTTCACCAAAAAGGTTATATAAGGAGGGCAAGGAATGGATTCAAAGGAATAGAAGATGAAGAAGGGAGATGGGTACAAACAAGTGCAGAAGTGGTCGCGTGCCTTGAAAGGCACTTTCGAGGCCTTTTCACTTCTAGTAAACCGAGCAGAGAGGATATAAGTGCAAAAACAATTGTGATGAATTGCCAGGTTATTCCTGAAGATGAAGCAGCTGAGCTTGACAGGACATTCACGACACAAGAGTTAATTCACACTTTATTCCATATGAACCCGGATAAATCACCCGGAAAAGATGGCTTTTCGGCGGGCTTTTATCAGAAACATTGGGATATTGTGGGGGAAGATACGATTAAAAAATGTCTTAAAATCCTAAATAAAGGAGCTGCTATGGGCAGTTTTAGTCATACTGTTAGTGCGCTAATTCCCAAAAACAAAACAGCCAAGAAAACCGGTGGACTACATGCCAATCAGTTTGAGCTCATTAGTTTATAAAATTGTAGCAAAAGTTGTTGCTAACAGAATTAAAAATGTGCTTGACCAATTAATTTCTGAAAATCAATCGGCTTTTGTTCCGGGTAGGCTTATTACATATAACATCCTAACAACATTTGAAGTTATTCACACACTCAAGACAAGGAAGAAAGGGAAGAAGGGTGCACTTGTAATAAAAATTGATATGTACAAAGCCTATGATCGGGTGGTATGGGTATTTCTACAAGAAATTTTATCAAAGTTTGGTTTTGGACCTAAGTTGATTTCTCTTAATATGAGGTGTGTGACTACTGCACAATATGAATTTGTTCGTGATGGGACGCTTGGGGGGAAATTTATCCCTGAAAGAGGACTCCGTCAAGGATGCCCCCTCTCTCCCTATTTGTTCGTGCTTTACTCGGAAGCACTATCGAGTGCTATCACTTCTGCAATATGTAGAAGAATTCTTGCAGGATTGACAGCATCTCGGGGAGGACCAGTGGTCTCCCACTTATTTTTTGCTGACGATTCTATCTTATTTTTAAAGGCAACAATACAAGAAGTTACAACATTACAATTTATACTAGATGTATACTGCAAAGGATCGGGACAACTAGTAAACTTTGACAAATTAGCAATTGTGTTTTCTCCAAATGTATCTGAGGCGTGCAAAGATGAGATAAAGCAGCTCTGCGGAATACCTGAAACAGAAAAACACAATAAGTATCTCGGATTACCTACCACAATAGGTAAACAGAAATATACTACTTTTGCTTACATTCTTGATAGAATTGATAGCAAACTCAAAGGCTGGAAAGAGAAGTCGTTGTCTACTGGTGGGAAAGAGATCCTAATTAAAGCAGTGGATAATGTAATCCCTAGTTATGCTATGTCGTGCTTCAAACTACCAGAAGGGGTGTGCAACAAAATTGAAGGAAAATTAGACAGTTTTGGTGGAGTAATTCAAAAAAGGAACGAGGTATAAACTGGCTATCATGGAATAAAATGCAGGCTCCAGGAGAACAAGGAGAACTTGCATTTAGAGATTTCAAAGTATTCAACCAAGCTATGCTCGCCAAGCAAGCTTGGCGGATTCACAGCAAACCCCAGTCACTAATGAGCACAGTACTGAAAGCTAAGTATTTTGCGGGAACAGAATTCTGGGAAGCAAAGGAAGGAAGCTCACCTAGCTATGCATGGCGTAGCATCTGTTTCGGGAAAAAGCTGCTTGCTAGAGGCGTTCGGTGGCAGATTGGAGATGGCAAAACAGCGCAGATGAACTCCCGGTGGATCCCCCGTGAACCATCTTTCAAGCTAATTACAAAAAACATCATGATCAATTATCTAAGAGTAGCGAATTTCATTGATCAAGAGACCTGAAGTTGGAATCTGCAGAAGTTAAGAGAGTACCTATTGGAGATTGACTGCCAGGAAATTGCTTAGATCCATCTTCCTCAACAACAACTAGCTGATAAAGTCCGGTGGCATTATACAGACACAAGAGTCTACACGGACAAAATTGGTTACAACTTGGGTATGAGAGAGAAGATGCAACAAGAAGATATAAGGGATTGCTCAGAAACAACTCAAAGCCCATACACAAAATGGTGGAAACTCAAAGTTGAGAAGAAGATAAGTCACCTGGTCTGGAGAGCAGCGAAAAATATCATTCCCACCACTGAAAAATTAAGAAGACGAGGAGTTAAGATTGAGAGCAAATGCAGTCTATGTGAAGATAGCCCAGAATCCGCTGGACACATCTTCTTCTTATGCCCAACTGTAGCTCCTTTGTGGAATTCAATTGAGGGTAAAAATCTCCTGACAAAAATGAATGCAAGAGCTTAAAAAAGAGTCCAATCTGATATTCTACGCCTTACAGAGACAGATCTAACCAAATATTGCATTATTATATGGGCCATCTGGCAGGAAAGAAATTCTCGAAGATTCAAGGATAAACCAGTTACAGCTGATTCAATTATTTCCCTAATCCAACAAAAATTGCAAGATCAGGAAATCAAAAAAGGGGAGGCACTTAACTTGGAGACCCAGAGGCCAGAAAGCTTGAAGAGGACTGAAGCTGATTTCCTTACTCTTAACTTCGACGGGAGTTGGGATTCAAGATCAGGCAAAGCAGCAGCAGGATTCGTTCTCCGATCCAATCTAGGAGAATGCCTAGTAGCAGGAGCTGTCGGATCGCCTAGATGTGAAAGTGCACGGAACTCAGAACTGTTTGCATGCCTTCAAGCGTTTAAAGGTTGCCTACGATGGAAAGATAAGCAAATTCTGCTGATCGGAGATGCAAGCGAGGTGATCGGATAATTGGAAGACGCAAGAAATGGACAACAAAGAAGAGATGAAGGTGTACTGAGAGAGACTATGAATGAGACGTTACATATAGCCGGTCAATTATCAAAGCTCGAGATAAGTCTAGTGGGAAGAGAGCTCAATAATGTGGCACACCAACTTGCAAGGCACGTGGCTGTAGGTATTCAAGGCGTGTGGGAAGCTGATCCACCCAGCTGGCTTCTCAATTATTTAGATAAAGATGTATTCTCAGCTACATTAATGTTCGTTGATGATTAATGAATTTATTCGGTTTCTCAAAAAAATTTGGCATTCACATCATCGTTTTACTACTGTTATCACTTATAATATTCTATGTCTTATCCAGAATTAATTTTAGATAACCGTTTTCTTAATAAAAATTTACACAAAACGAAGAATAGGTATTGCATTCAAGCAAATTTTTGACGAGTTTTGCTTTGATCTGGAAATATTCTAATATGTTTGGTTTGCTGCATGTATAAACTTATGTCAATATTATGTAACTTTATAATTATTTTTATTACGAATTCGGTAATTGTAAAACATTGTCTGTTCTCATTTATGTTTATAAGTTTGCTTTAATTTACTTTTAATGTTATTATCAATTATTTTAATTTTGTGTTGACACATTCGTAAAAGCTGAAAATAGTATCACTAGATAATGTCAAGTTTATTTTAGTCCAAAAGTGATACTATAAGGATTACCTTTTGTAAGAAAAAAAAGAGAAAAAATCTTTCATTCTTTCATTTTAATTTTCAGCAGAGAAAAAAAAATCATATCCTCAGGTGTTGCTCAGTTGTAGGATCTTATCAACGTTCATGAATTATAAATCATAGATGCACCATTGAACCAGATTAAAATGGTACAATTATATATATTTTCATTAACTTAGTTCACGAACTGGAGATGAAACTCATAGTTGTCACATTCCTCACAAATTAAACCACCACCTCTAGGTCCCAGGACTGATGGAACTATGGTAAGTGATTTCTAAGAATGATGATAAAATTATCAACCACGCTTTTACGTTAAATCACCTCGAATATTAAAATAGTTATGATAAAAAAAATAGTGTTCATCTAAAATTTCATTTTTTATGTAAATGTTCTAATTTCATGACTCTCTTAGAAACATATTATTTTTAATGTTTCAAACTCTTATTGGCACATTCTTTATTTTTATCTAAAATGGGATGAGCTGATTTGCATTTGTAGAATAATGAGCGGATTTGCTTTTAAGTTGAGATAGTTTGTTATGATAATGTGGTTAATATTTTATAAATATTAATTATCGAAAATGTCGATTCATTATATTTTTACGAGTTACATATGAGAGAAATTATGAATGTCCAGGAATTTTAAATTTATCTATCACCTAAACTGTATTTAAATAATAAATTTTTAATTACTATTAAATAAATATAGAACTGCTGGTCAAATATTCTTACTCTATTTTAGAGGAATATAAACATCATATCGCATAAAGAAAAAATGAAGGTGAAATAAAACTTTATAATTAAGTTATTTTGCACTATCTTTTTTCTCCCTATAATTTGTTTTGTTCTTTATGAACATAGTCTTGACAATCAGTTGTACGTGATCTCTCAGGTAAAATCCACTTTCCACATCACTACCATCATTGAGACTTCGCGAGAAAGAAATTGTTAGTATTTGTTTGCGAATATATGCGTTTTCAGTAATATAATTCAAACATTTCATACAATATTTGAAGTCATGCCTTTTATGAAAAAGTCATTGGTTTGATTTCTCTTCCTGTTCTTTAGTACCACGTTGGTAGCGATACAATTTTTGATATTAAATTATTATTTTATGTGAAAAATATGGATCACGATGTGCTTGGTTTTACTTTAGTGTTTTCCTTAGTAATTTTAGAGAAATTCATGTTGTTCAGAGATAAGACACGAAAGTATTTTATAAGAGATGTTATGCCATTCACTTAAAAAAAATTAAAATAATTGCATTTAAACCATCATAAAGTAAAAAATTTCTTACCTAAAAAAACTAAAACAATAATGCCTATAAAAAGATTAAATAAAAATGTTTTGGTAGTTTTCAAATAAATTTTTCTTTAAATTGAAAGTGATTTTTTAGAAATAAGTTTTATAATGGTTTAAATTTAATTTAACTTTCTTATGATTTTCTTTACTTCTCCTCATGATGTCAATTAGAGCTCAGTTTCAGCAACACGATTGGTACAATAAATTAGCACGCTCTTCTTAGAGCTTACTTCCCAGAAATCTCTCTCTCTCTCTCTCAATGTCGCTCAAGGCCGTTCATGTCTCCGACGTCCCAAACCTTGATCAAGTCCAGGAAATCACTTCCCTCGCATTATACTCCACCCGCTTCTCCAATGTGGGTAGATCAGGCGTTAGGGTTCCAAAGTTTCTGGTGATTGGGCACCGCGGGAATGGTATGAATCTGTCGCAGTCGCCGGACAGGAGATTTAACGCGGTTAAGGAGAACTCCGTTGCCTCCTTCAACGCCGCCTCCGATTTTCCCATCGATTTCGTCGAATTCGACATTCAAGTTACCAAAGATGGTTATCCAGTCATTTTTCATGACGACTTCATCCTCTCTCAAGACAACAATGGCACAATATATGAAAAAACAGTGACAGATTTGAGTCTATCTGAGTTTTTCAGCAATGGGCCACAAAAGGAGGCTGGTAAAACTGGGAAGTCTCTGTTGAGAAAGACAAAACAAGGGAAGATAATGAGCTGGGATGTTGAGAAAGATGACTCTCTATGCACTCTTGAAGAAGCCTTTGAGAAAGTTGCTCCATCTGTGGGTTTTAACATCGAGTTGAATTTTGATGATCACATTGTCTACCAACAAGAACATCTCACCCAAACCCTTGTCTCCATCTTGAAGGTAGTGTTCGAGCACGCGAAAGAGAGGCCTATAATCTTCTCGACTTTCCAACCAGATGCTGCCTTGCTTGTCAAGAAACTCCAAACCACGTACCCGGTTTTCTTCCTAACAACTGGAGGAACCGAGATTTACTACGATGTTAGAAGAAATTCGTTGGAGGAGGCAATGAAGCTCTGCTTAGAGGGTGGTTTGGAAGGGGTTGTGTACGTCCGAGGTGGAAGGAATCTTCAGAAATCCAGCTGCGGTTAGCAAGATTAAAGAGGCGAATCTCGCGCTCCTAACCTATGGGAAATTAAATAATGTGCCGCAAGCTGTATCATTGCAATACTTGATGGGGGTTGAAGGAGTTATCGTCGATTTGGTTCGAGAAATCACTGAAGCTGTTTCTTTTATGATGATCAAGCCAACCAGCGAAGGCGAAAAGGAGGAGGATCAAACTCAGGGCAAGGTGACGCCTCGATTCTCTCATAGAGAATTATCAGTTTTGCTCAAGTTCATACCCGAGTTGATAGAATTATGATCCAAATAATTTGTATTTGCGACTTATTTCATAAAGGTCCCGCTGTTGTACAATTAGCTACATATTAGATCAACTTCGCCGTGTTACACTCAAAAAATAAGTAGAATGTCATGAAATATGCAATTGATACTGGTAAATATTCACAGTCCTCCGTCTCTTGCTCCGACTTCTATATTTTTTACAATTAGGCTCCGTTTGGTTGGTGGCAAAACATTTTCATGTAAAATGTTTTCCCTTGTTTTTGTGTTTTGGTGCTGTTTTGTTGGAAGTACAATGTTTTCGTGTAAAATGTTTTCCTTCAAATGATTTCGTAAGCCATTTTCCGGAGAGTGAAGGAGCACAACTCGTACTAACACATCCACCACCACTACCACCTCCCTCCACCACGACCCTTCACCACCACCCCATCAGTGCCAATTCCGTCACGGCCCACTGTTTTGGCACGAGTCAACCAAACACGAGAAAATAATTGTAAAGAAAGCTTTTTTCACACAAAACATTTTACGCTAAAAATTTTTCCCTTGTAAAACATATTACTTCGAACCATACAGAGCCCTAGTGTTGTGAAAGTAATGATCAAAAGAAACATTCAGTTTTCGATTTAATTGTTGTTGTCACTTGCGTGATTCCAAGTTCATTCACATCAAACAAATAGAACAATGTGATCTTTCATTCATGTTGTTAAATAGTAATTAAAAATGCTAGGAATGCAGAAAAGAACACAAAAAAAAAAAGAAAAAAAGCATTGCACATACTATGCGTGAACCTAACCAAAGAATAGTAGTGATTACCACCAAGCTACAACCCTCTTTTTATCTTGTTTTAGTAAAATTATAGTTTCTACTTCATTTGAAAAACAAAAGAAAGAAAAAGCAACTAAAAGTTGGTCTTCGTTTCGCAGACCTTCAATGAACCAGGTGATATGGGAATCCATTAGTTGTGTTAGTTCACAAAAAAAAAAAAAGTCAACTTCTAGGGTTGGATCTTGGAGGTTGAAACAAAAAAAGAAAAGAGACTACAGTTCCTTGTACTATTCCGCGTCTATCAGCCAATACAAGAGATCATGCTTTCAGCAATCAGTTTTCTTCCGACTACAAGGATTATGGTCTTTTAAAGCAGTACAAACATGCTTTTTTATCAGTTAGTCGTCTGCCTTGTCGTCTTTTAGATTTTTAAAGACCAGCTGTGTTTCTGTCGTGAGAAAACGACAAGTCATCCGAAATAAAAAATTATCAACGACTTGCAGTTTTGTCGGGAATGGATCTAAACACAAATTTGACCAAACTTTTGGCGGGAAATTATAATTACATGAAACAACTGAGGTTAAACACAATTTTTCTAAATTTTAACTCCACCTATTATCATTAAGGTCGGCAATTAAAAATTTCAGCAAACATTTTGGAGGGGAAAACTAACAATTCACGAAAATTTTAGAGCCAAAACCAAATTCATCAATTCACCAAAACATAAACCCTTGAAATTTTTTCAACTTATCTCATAGTTCCTCATTTCGATCTATAGCTATTGGAGGGGAAACTAACAATTCACTAAATCTTACAGCCAAAACCCAATTCATCAATTCACCAAAACATAAACCCTTAAAATTTTTCCAACTTCTCAGTTTCTCATTTCGATCTCTAGCTAGCTAGCTCTGTTCTTCTTCTTCACACCCCGCGAGTAAATCAATCGATTTCACAAGTCCCTATCTCTTCTCGATCTGTAGCTCTTCATCTGTTCTTCATCGATCGATACTCCCACCATAGCCGCTTAACCACGAGACTATTATTCCGTGAGGTGAGAGCTAACCACGTCAATCGAAAGATGGAGGGACAGACGAGACACTTATATCTGGAACCGTGACGGGTCCGGTTGTCATCGATCGGAATTGCGGAGAAATTCGCCGAAGAATCAAAATTGCCCCATTACTCAAGTAAGAATTCACTGATTCGACTTACAATTAATAGATTTGGTTATCTGTATACTGGGGGTTCCGTTGTTCTGCGATCGCTTAGTGATATCGTATTTGAGGCTTTATTTGTTCTTGATTCCAATACATTGTTCTAGAGTTTTTTCTTTTTCTGTGTGGGTTTTAATTCCTTGTCTGTCTTGAAGACGACAATTTTCATTTCAATGTTTGAATTACTAACATGTTGAGTATGCTGGTGTCGATAATTTTCAATTGTTTCGTATATGCATGAAGTTGTGTGGTACTTTTGGATATAAGAATGTTATGTCTGTGATGGAACAAACTCAGTTTAGTTGATAGTCTATGTGTCGAAATTCATATTTACGAAATTAAAGTTTTAAAGTCACCATTTGCATTTGCGGCTTGTGATAACCCCGTTTACGGTGTTATATTTACACTTGAAATCTATCGTTTTGCGTGATTCCGGGTACGATTTGATACATAAATAGCTATGATCTTGAGTTATTTGAGTATTTGAGCTTTTTGTGGTTAATTGACAAGTCCGGGCGTTTTCGTATATATTTGAGCTATAATTGTCGCATTTTACACCCGGTATTTGTAGTTGTTTGATTCTTAGGTACCGGAGGCTCGGAACATAAATTGAAATGGAAGACGAACTTCGGAAACGATTTTAAGGCCGAGAGAATGGACAGAAATGATGTGGAAGAAGCTGCTGCACTATCACCTATACAACACACTGCCTTCACAACCAAACTACCAACCTTACAATACTCAATTCCACCATTTACCAACCTGCCTTTACCTCAAAAACACCAGTAGCTAACCATAAACCACCCTGAATTTCACAAACCTTCTACTAAACCTGAAACCACCAAACTGACCTACAACCCCATCAATACACCATCATCCTCATCAACCATCTCCACAGTTCACCAATTCAGCCACCTCCACCTTCTACTTCAATCACTTCACAACCTGCAACTCCTCCACCTATAAACCAAACTACAAACTCCATCCTCATAACCACCCAATTGTTGGATGCGAATGGGCTACACAGTTCTGTAGATTGTGGCTTGCAATTGAATGCGTCCACTGTAGGACCTAATCTTAGGTTTCTAGGCAATTTGAAAAGCCTTCCTCTTCGAGAATGTGTACGACGAGTCAGCCATGCTAGCACACCATTTCCAGCATTGTTAATTTTGCAATGGCTGAAGTCTCTACGATTTTTTTTTATTACGTCGGAATTAAAGTCTCTTTGACTACGTATTGAAGACAGCTTCTTTTCAAATAAGTGTTCTAGTCTGCTTCAATTCCACAATACTTAATAATGTTGTTTTTTGACAAGTATGATGTCTGACATCATGCATATGCATGTTGTGCTCTATTCGCAGAAAACGGTAGCAACCTGAAACTGTATTTCAGGTCTTTATTTGACATGAACTTAGGTTGCTAGGCAAATTTTGAAATAGTTCTCTTTCCAGAATGTTAGTCGTGCTAGCCACCATTTTGTGCTTTGTATTCAACACATTTTGTGCCGAAATTAGTTCAACGTACTGTATGATGTCTGCATATGTAAGGAGGTATTCTAACATGAAACTGTACTTGTACATTGGCTGCCCTATATGCCGTATACAGTAATTGTAAGTCCAATGTATGAAAACATATATTCAACGACAGCATGAGTACATACCTAACTAGGCAGGCTGTTGACGTGTATCGTAGCCGATATTCACTGGTGTTAAACCATAAAGCCACAAGTTTATGATTATTTATTTCATTGTTTGCAGGTTTTAGCGTCGGTTGCATTGCACAGCTTCAGGGCATCGAGTGCTACACTTGCCGGTGATTCTAGACATGGAGTTCGATCGTACAACACGTCGTAGAAACAATCAGCAAATTTGGGCTTTATGAACTTTTTGAACTTTGAAACAATCAGCAAACTAAGTGTTTTGTAACTTAACTAAGTAGTACTGTTTTCCTTCGTACGACTTTTGAATTAGAGTGAAGGTACTGGACGGTAACTAGCTAAGGATGCAGACTTGTTAAAAAAATCAACTGTTGAAGGCTTGTTCTTAGATTTCAGCACAGTGGTGCATATAAATGTTTGATTATGTTTATATTTTGGGTGCATATATGGTTGATCTTGACTTTCAGATCTGCATATATGTAAAAATCTATATAAATTTTTTTATTTCGTCGTGATTCAGGCGACAAACATGTATGTCGCCAGGAAGATGTAAAAGTGAGAAAGCATGTCTACTAGTGACAAACAAAATTTGTCACCTATGAACATAAACTACCAAAATTACTTGTCAGTAGTCAAACTAGAGACAGAAACAATTTGTTGTTAGATTTAAACTATCGACAAAAAATTTTGTCGCTTTTTTTTTCTGCCGACGTAATTGAGATTTGTCGGCCTTAATACTAACGATCGACTTGTAGTGACCATTTTCCGTCAAAAAATTATTTGTCGGTAGAATTTCTACCGACATATTTGGCCTTTCTAGCGACAATTTTTTTTGTCAACGGAGGCCGAATTTGTTGTAGTGCAATAAACCAAATCACAACCTGCAACACACCTTCACAAACCACAACCCCCAACAACTCTAACAACCGAATCCTCCTAACACCACAACAAACAACCTGGAAATCACCTCCCTTCATCTGAAACCCAGACCTGGCCTTTCTCCGCCGATAAACCCACCTGAAATCACCATAGCCACTTCCCCTTCTAGCAGCGACCAAATCAGAGCCTAAATCCACCGTTCAGCACCAATTAATCTGCAACCATTCACCATCTCCTTTGCCTTCACTTAAGCAATCACCAACCCACCTGAGAAATCCCCCCAATTCCGACAACAACCCAGCAGCGCTGCAAATCAGAGGCAGCGAATCACCCCAGCAGACCACCGAAGAAAACCCACCAATAAACCCAGAAACAGAGACAAGCAGCGAGGAAGAAGAAAGAGAGAAAGAAGCAGAATAGAAGCAAACCCAGAACAGAGCCAACAATAGAAGAAGAGAGAGGCCGCAGAGAGAACGCAGCAACAACGTAGAAGAGAGGAGAAGATCAGAGAACAACCCAGCAAGAACAGAGAAGAAGAAACAGAGCAGAGCAAGAGAAGCCACGAGATCGCAGAATAGAGGCAAAGAAAACCCAGCAGAAAAGAGGAAGAGAAGGATGGCGATCGCAGCTCCTGGGGATTTCGTTTGAAGTCCTTGAGGATTTCGTACGAATGAAAAATGTTCTCTGTTCGCTGATTGGGGGCTGAGAGCTTGGGGAAGAAGTTGAAATATGAGAAGTTAAAAGAAAAGAAGCCTAGGGTTGAGGAATAAACTCCAACATTCTTGGAGGGTAAAAGGGAAAAAAGAGGAAATTGACATCTAAGTGTTGTACGGGTTTTGGTTCTAAAAGACCTAGGGGGCTGATTCACTTAGGATTCTGCATCATTCTACAAGAGAAGGAACGTGAAAAAAAGAGGACGACGCAAGAAAGGAGGAGACGAAGGAGAAGACGGAGGCGAAGCTTGGGTTCGCGCCGGAGTTCCGTTATTCCGTTTGATTTCTTCCTCTTTTCTTTTCATTATTATTTCTATGGAGAAACTCGTATTTTTTATCGATAGTATGTGTAGCTAGATTTATTTTGCAAGGTTCTATGGAGATGAACCTAGGGTTTATGCAATAGACAATTTTCCGGATTTATGCTATTGATACATGTTTCGATTCTTTTGATTGTATTGTTCTTCTTTGATATCGTATATCTTGATCACTATGGCTATTGACACGTCTTAGGTGACAAGAACAACTTTAGGGAGAATAATTAATATGTTATTAGATTCATAGCTTAAAGACTATTGACTAGTTAGTTGGATTGATTGTTCTGAACTTAATACTTAGCGTAAAAGGAGTCGCGAACCGGTTAGGCTAGCTTTTTAGGTGGGTGCTTGACAGAGACTTTACCTAGATACGAACGAGAACAAGAAATTAGTCCCGAATCATTGAGACTGAGAGGTGAGATGATAGGACTAGTCGTGTGAGGGTAGATTCAATTGTTTAGCGTTAGACTTGAGAATTGGTGGACCGATAGGACCCAGTGATCGGCTTAACGTTAGGTGGTTAGAACCATATCGGTAGACAATGGTGGACCGACAAGACTCGTAGCCGACTGATAGGTAAAATGACATGAGACCGAGAGGAGATTGTCAGTGCTATTACCCGACGCGACTAATTAGATGATAGCGTGTTTCAGTACGTAATCCGGAACTGTCTAAAACCCTAGGGGATCCATAGATCACCTAGTTATTTCTCCATACTTTTTTATTAATCAGAAAAAAATACAAAAATATTAGTTAGTTGTTTTTTCAATTCTTTAATCAAATTCTTCCTCCCTTTTATAGTACTCTAAATTAATCGACTAACTAAACAATCTCGACTCTGTCCCTGTGGGTTCGACAACCTGAGTTTTAATACTCAATCTTTATTACTTCGACCGTGCACTTGCGTATACACATAAGAAATCGTGTCAAGTTTTTGCGGCTTGCATTCCATTTTTGCAGTGAAATAACTTTTTGCGTCTTATATATGTGGACAACATTGGTACTTTTCGCATTACGTGGTACATGCAGTCCACCAGTTAACGGATGATATATATATATATATATATATAAAATATATATATATATATATATATAATATATATATATAATATATATATATATATATATTATATATATATATATGTAGGGTTTTGATTCATGGATTGCACAACGGAAGCATAAAAAAACATAAACCATGCAAAACCCTCCAAGGATCACAAGTCAAGAGACATAACGATGGTAAGGGATAGAAATCATAAACACACCTTTGGGTTCTCCTTGATGACTTCAAACGCGAATTGTGTCACGTTCTCTATAGTTGATCCACGCCTAGAGTTGATCCTAGATCTCCCAAATCCTTGGTGCTAGCCCGGAAGAGGAAGAGGAAGAAGAAATCATGCAAAACGAGACCCAAAAGGAGGGTCTCGGCCTCCTTTGGCCGACGGGGACGGGGCGGCGACAAGGGGGCGATCGGGCCTCCTTGTTGCTTGCTCTCTCTCCTTTTGTTCTCTCCCACTCTTTGTTATGTTCACTAATGAGCATAAGTTATGTGGGAAGAAAGGAAGGAAGGTCCTTTATATAGTCCAACAACTCCTTGTTAACTACCTAAAGGACTTATTCTTGTCCTACTAGAATTCAATTTAGTCCCCACCTTGAAAATTAGTCCCTACTAAGTTTGCAAGGGTTTGCAAAGTGATCATTCTAATTAATTAATCCAATTAATTAATTCCCGAATCTAGTTCAACTCTATGTAGCGTGTGACCCCATGGGTTCTATCTAGTTGGTAGCAACTATTTGCTAATATGGAGCGGTCTCTAGCAAAACATCCATTCTAGCCAACTAATAGAATAGTCATCTTGACAACCTTTGTACAAGTAATTGTCTCATCCCTTTGTCTCTATATCCGGATTGGACACGAGACATACAAGTCACACTCGTATATCCAATCCATAGTTTCTCGATCCATGGGAATAGCATTATTCGTGCAAATAACATCAATATCCCATATTGATTTATTTGAGTCTGGCCAGACATTTTATAAGCACTATCCCTCGAGTGGCCTAGGATATTTGCTCCCGTTATGTGGGAGGGAAAAATTCTATCTACGTCCACTACGATCTCTAAGCTTGCTTCTTATTGTATCCAGTACACGCCTTTATAACTACCCAGTTACGGTGTAGCGTTTAACGCTACCAAGATCACAATAATCCACAACTAGAATATCTAGTGACTTCAAGTCTAAGGATGACAATACCATTGCACCGCGAGAAGCGCTTGTGACTCAACATAACGTGTATGTAGCCTTCTCGGAGATGGGTCAATCCACTGCAACATTCCCTAATGCACACCTATGTGTTGGATCGTGATATCTCCATATCAATCCAACCCCATACTAGTCTATAGATGATTGTCCCATTTAATCATTATACTTGACTAGGGATATTTAAGATAAACAACACAATTGTAAATCTAAGGACTTCATTATATTAAATATCCAATAAATAATAAATGAATTTCTAGCCACAAATAATTCATACTAAACTAGATTGCCTCTAGGGCATCTATTCCAACAGTCTCCCACTTGCACTAGAGCCAATCTGGCGCATCTCGTATGCCCATACTCCTAGTGTGCCCTTCATGCTTCCACTGCGTGAGAGGCTTCGTAAGCGGGTCTGACAGATTATCATCTGTAGGAATCTTGCATATCCGAACGTCTCCTCTATCGATAATATCTCGAATCAGATGAAACTTCCTGAGCACGTGCTAAGACTTCTGGTGCGATCTTGGTTCCTTTGATTGCGCGATCTCCCCAGTGTTGTCACAAACATTTCAACTGGATCCGCAATGCTAGGGACCACACCAAGTTCAGAAACAAACTTTCTGATCCAAACAGCCTCCTTTCCTGCGCCATTTGCAGCAATGTACTCAGCCTCTGTTGTAGAATCAGCTACCGTCTCTTGCTTGGAACTCTTCCAGCTCACCGCTGCTCCATTCAGGCAAAACACATATCCCGACTGTGATCTAAAGTCATCTCTATCGGTTTGGAAGCTTGCATCAGTGTAACCCCTTACACGCAACTCTTCCTCACCGCCAAATATCAAGAAAGCATCCTTAGTTCTTCTCAAGTACTTTAGGATGTTCTTGACTGCAATCCAGTGACTCTCACCCGGATTGGATTGGTATCTGCTTGTCATACTCAAGGCATATGACACATCTGGTCTAGTACATAACATGGCGTACATGATAGATCCTATGGCCGAGGCATAGGGGATTCTACTCATGCGTTCCTTCTCAATCTCATTGGAAGGACAACCACTCTTTGAAAGAGTGATTCCATGTGACATGGGCAAGAATCCCTTCTTGGAATCTTGCATGTTGAACCGTTTCAACACCTTGTCAATATATGTACTTTGACTTAGGCCTAGCATCCTCTTAGATCTATCTCTATAGATCTTTATACCGAGTATATAGGCTGCTTCCTCTAAGTCCTTCATTGAGAAACACTTTCCCAGCCAATCTTTCACAGATTGCAGCATGGGAACGTCGTGTAGGGTTTTGATTCATGGATCACGCAACGGAAGCATAATCAAACAAACAACCATGCAAAACCCTCCAAGGATCACAAGTCTAGATGCATAACGATAGTGAAGGTAAGAATTCATGAACACACCTTTGGGTTCTCCTTGATGACTTCAAACGCGAACAGTGTCACGTTCTCTATAGTTGATCCACGCCTAGAGTTGCTCCTAGATCTCCCAAACTCCTTGGTGCTAGCCTGGAATGAGAGGAGGGTGAAGGAATCATGCAAAACGAGACAAAAAGAAGGGGCTCGGCCCTCTTTTGGCCGACGGGGTGAGGGGCGGCGGCAAGGGGCGGCGTCGGCTCCTTGTTGCTTGCTCTCTCTCTCCTTTGTTCTCTCCCACTCTTATTATGTTCTCTAAAGAGCATAAGTTATAAGGAAGGAAGGGAGGAGGGTCCTTTATATAGTCCAACAACTCCTTGTTAACTACCTAAAGGACTTATTCTAGTCCTACTAGTATTCAATTTAGTCCCTTCCTTGCAAATTACTCCCTACTAAGTTTGCAAGGGTTTGCAAAGTGATCCTTCTAATTAATTAATCCAATTAATTAATTCCAAATCTAGTACAACTCTATATAGCGTGTGACCCCATAGGTTCTATCTAGTTGGTAGCAACTATTTGCTAATATGGAGCGGTTTCTAGCAAAACATCCATTCTAGCCAACTAATAGAATAGTCATCTAGACAACCTTGTACAAGTAATTGTCTCATCCCTTTGCCTCCATATCCGGATTGGACACGAGACATACAAGTCACACTCGTATATCCAATCCATAGTTTCTCGATCCATGGAATAGCCTTATTCGTGCAAATAACATCAATATCCCATATTGATTTATTTGAGTCTGGCCAGACATTCTATAAGCACTATCCTTCGAGTGGCCTAGGATATTTGCTCCCGTTATGTGGGAGGGGCAAATCCTCTCTACGTCCACTACGATCTCTAAGCTTGCTTCTCATTGTATCCAGTACACGCCTTTATAACTACCCAGTCACGGTGTAGCGTTTAACGCTACCAAGATCACAATGATCCACAACTAGAATATCTAGTGACTTCAAGTCTAAGGATGACAATACCATTGCACCCGAGAAGCACTTGTGACTAAACATAACATGTATGTAGCCTTCTCGGTGATGGGTCAATCCAGTGCAACATTCCGTAATGCACACCTATGTGTTGGATCGTGATATCTCCATATCAATCCAACCCCATACTAGTCTATAGATGATTGTCCCATTTAATCATTATACTTGACTAGGGATATTTAAGATAAACAACACAATTGTAAATCTAAGGACTTCATTATATTAAATATCCAATAAATAATAAATGAATTTTCTAGCCATATACAAATTCATACTAAACTAGATTGCCTCTAGGGCATCTATTCCAACAGTCTCCCACTTGCACTAGAGCCAATCTGGCGCATCTCGTATGCCCATACTCCTAGTGTGCCCTTCATGCTTCCACTGCGTGAGAGGCTTCGTAAGCGGGTCTGACAGATTATCATCTGTAGGAATCTTGCATATCCGAACGTCTCCTCTATCGATAATATCTCGAATCAGATGAAACTTCCTGAGCACATGCTTTGGACTTCTGGTGCAATCTGGGTTCCTTTGATTGCGCGATCGCCCCAGTGTTGTCACAAAACAACTCCACTGGATCCGCAATGCTAGGGACCACACCAAGTTCAGAAACAAACTTTCTGATCCAAACAGCCTCCTTTGCTGCGCCATTTGCAGCAATGTACTCAGCCTCTGTTGTAGAATCAGCTACCGTCTCTTGCTTGGAACTCTTCCAGCTCACCGCTGCTCCATTCAGGCAAAACACATATCCCGACTGTGATCTAAAGTTATCTCTATCGGTTTGGAAGCTTGCATCAGTGTAACCCCTTACACGCAACTCTTCCTCACCGCCAAACATCAAGAAGGCATCCTTAGTTCTTCTCAAGTACTTTAGGATGTTCTTGACAGCAATCCAGTGACTCTCACCCGGATTGGATTGGTATCTGCTTGTCATACTCAAGGCATATGACACATCTGGTCTAGTACATAACATGGCGTACATGATAGATCCTATGGCCGAGGCATAGGGAATCCTACTCATGCGTTCCTTCTCAATCTCATTGGAAGGACAACCACTCTTCGAAAGAGTGATTCCATGTGACATGGGCAAGAATCCCTTCTTGGAATCTTGCATGTTGAACCGTTTCAACACCTTGTCAATATATGTACTTTGACTTAGGCCTAGCAACCTCTTAGATCTATCTCTATAGATCTTTATACCGAGTATATAGGCTGCTTCCCCTAAGTCCTTCATTGAGAAACACTTTCCTAGCCAATCTTTCACAGATTGCAGCATGGGAATGTCGTTTCCAATGAGTAGTATGTCATCCACATACAAGACCAGAAAAGCTATAGAGCTCCCACTAACCTTCTTGTAGACACAAGACTCATCTTCGTTTCTGATGAAGCCAAACTCTTTGACCACTTCATCAAAACGTCGATTCCAACTCCTAGAAGCTTGCTTCAATCCATAAATGGATCGTTGCAGTTTACAGACTTTGTTGGCTTGCTTTGGATCCTCAAAACCCTCCGGCTGTATCATATACACGTCCTCGAGGAGATTCCCATAAAGGAATGCTGTTTTGACATCCATCTGCCAAATCTCATAGTCGTAGTATGCTGCAATTGTAAGTAGGATTCAGATGGATTTGGTCATAGCGACTGGTGAAAAGGTTTCATAATAGTCTATACCATGAATCTGTCTGAATCCTTTAGCCACCAATCGGCCCTTATAGGTAATCACATTACCATCCATGTCGATCTTCTTCTTGAAGACCCACTTGCACCCTATGGGTCGCGCCCCATCAGGTGGTTCCACCAAAGTCAATACTTTGTTGGTATACATGGATTCCATCTCGGATCTCATGGCCTCAAGCCACTTCTGCGAGTCTGGGCCACTCATGGCCTCCTCATAGGTAGTAGGCTCATCATCTATGAGCATCGTGTCGCCGGAATCACTCACGAGAAGTCCGTACCTCTCGGGTTCCTGGCGCACTCTACTAGATCTACGAAGCTCTTGTGTTACCTGAACAGGTGGATCCACAACTGCTTGTGATTCCTGTTCATGTTCCATAATTGGTTCAGTGATTTGTGGTTCTTGAACTTTTCAAGTTCTACATTCCTCCCACTTGCTTCTTTAGAGACAAACTCTCTTTCTAGAAACACGCCGGTCCGAGCAACAAACACTTTGTTCTCGGTTGGATTGTAGAAGTAGTATCCCTTAGTTTCCTTAGGGTACCCCACAAATTTACACTTATCCGATTTAGGCCCTAGCTTGTCAGATTGTAAACATTTTACATAGACATCGCAGCCCCAAATCCTCATGAACGACAGTGTGGGACGCCTCCCACTCCACATCTCATATGGTGTCTTCATGAGTGATTTAGATGGAACACGGTTAATGGTGAAAGCTGCACTTAATAGAGCGTAGCCTCAAAATGATAATGGAAGATCGGTTTGACACATCATAGACCGAACCATATCCAATAGGGTTCGATTCCTTCTCTGGGACACGCCATTCCATTGTGGTGTTCCGGGTGGAGTGAGTTGGGACACGATCCCACACTCTCTAAGATAGTCGTCAAACTCTTGGCTCAAGTATTCTCCTCCACGATCCGATCGTAGAGCCTTAATACTTTTGCCAAGTTGCTTCTCTACTTCATTCTTGAATTCTTTGAACACTTCAAAGGATTCGGATTTTGCCCTCATAAGGTACACAAATCCATATCTACTGCAATCATCAGTAAATGTAATGAAGTAGACAAAACCACCCCTGGCAGGTGTGGCAAATGGCCCACACACATCGGTATGTATGAGCGCCAATTGCTCACTAGTCCTCTCTCCTTTCTTATTGAAAGGGGATTTTGTCATTTTTCCCAATAAACAAGCCTCACATGTCTCATATGATTCAAAATCAAATGAGTCTAGTAATCCATCCTTATGGATTCTAGATACACGTTTCTCATTTATGTGGCCTAAACGACAATGCCATAAATAAGCAGGATTTAAATCATTTATTTTAATCCGCTTGGTATTAATGTTGTAGACAGGATTGCTTAGATCAAGGACATAAAGTCCATTAAATAATTGCGCACTAAAATAGTGAATATTATTCAAATAAAAGGAACAACAATTGTTCTTTATTGAAATAATAAAACCTTCCTTGTCCAAACAAGAAATAGAAATAATGTTTCTGCTCATAGCAGGCACAAAATAGCAATTATTTAATTCTAAAACTAATCCTGAAGGCAGAGATAGCTCGCACACGCCTATGGCCAACGCAGCAACCTTTGCTCCATTCCCAACGCGCAGATCTACCTCCCCTTTAGCCAATCTTTTACTTCTCTTTAGATCCTGCATATTTCGACAAATATGAGATCCACATCCAGTATCTAATACCCATGATGTAGAGACAGTTAAATTGACATCTACAACAAAAATACCTGGTGGTGGTGGAATCACTATTCCAAGCCTCTTGTCCTCCAGATATTTTGGGCAGTTCCTCCTCCAGTGTCCAGGTTGACTGCAGTAGTGACACTCACCCTTAGTCACGACCTTGGCAATCCCACCAACAGGCTTAAGGGCTTGTTCTTTGGACTTGGCAACTGACTTGCCTTTGCCCTTGGAGGAAGAGGCAAACTTTTTGCCCTTTCCTTTATGCACCATCATAATGGCCTTGCCCTTACCCTTGTTGATGCTCTGTTCAGCCGTCCTCAACATGTTGAGCAAATCTGGCTGTGGTTTAATGATCTCGTTCATGTTATAGTTCATAATGAACTGTCCATAACTCTCGGGCAACGATTGCAACACGAGATCGGTTGCCAACTCTTGGCCGACCGGGAACCCAAGCCGGGCGAGATTGTCCAAGTACCCGATCATTCGGAGTACATGGGGTCCCACCGGGTTCCCTTCTGCCAGATGACATTTGAACAGTGCCTTTCAGACCTCATACCTCTCTACCCTCGCCTGCTCTTGGAAGATCTGCTTTAGTTGTTCGATCATATCGACAGCATTCATGTTCTCATGTTGCTTCTGAAGCTCAGAGGTCATGGTGCAAAGCATTAGGCAGGCCGCATCATTAGCGTCATCAACACGCTTTTGATACGCCTTTAAGGCAACAGGTGTCTGGTTCTCTGGACCTTCTGGAACATGCTCCTCTATTGCGTACAGTTTCTTCTCTTGCTTGAGAACAATTCTCAAGTTTCTGTACCAATCAAGAAAGTTGGTTCCAGAGAGCTTGTCCTTCTCAAGGACAGATCGTAGGGAATGTTGTGAACTCGATGAGTTGTTTGCCATTTGGAATTCTACAAAAGGAAAATACGCAAGTTTTAGTATTTTTGAATTTATGACTATATTTAATAATGGCTAGTTTATTAAATATAGCTCCCACTATTTTTCTACGGATTAATAACCCTCAAGATATTAATGCGGAAAATATCCTTATATTTTCTAGTGGGCCAAGATCCATCTTTTCATCTCCTTATGAGCTTGCTTTGGCAAGTCACCCATAATTCGACTACTTTTAGGTAGGAACAATTCCAATTGCATCCCATATGCAACTCTTGGTTCAACCGGGCAAATAACTCCTTATTTATCCATCCATATGGATAATCCCAATTGATTGCCTCTAGGTTTCTTAATCAAATTAATAGCCTAGTTGTGTTCAACCTCTTATCTAAACAATTGCACATTGTTACGTGCCATCGCATTCCATCATTATGAACCAATTCGCCATACTTTGGCACGCACGAACTTGATAAATAATGATGATAATGAGTGTTTAAATAACCAGAAGGCAAGAACACAATATTTTAAATTTGAGGGATTTTTTAAATTCAATTTTTAATTTCTCAAACTCACCAATTCATGCATCCAATGCAAAATTGGGTCTTGTTATGATCTAATTATTGACAAATTGCATCCCATGCTTGATTTGTCTTGTTTTACGCGATAAACAACAAATTAAGGTGTAAAACAACAAGAATGTAACACATAAACTACGTTTATGCTCTATGACCTGTGTCTCTGATACCACTGTAGGGTTTTGATTCATGGATCGCGCAACGGAAGCATAATCAAACAAACAACCATGCAAAACCCTCCAAGGATCACAAGTCTAGATGCATAACGATAGTGAAGGCAAGAATTCATGAACACACCTTTGGGTTCTCCTTGATGACTTCAAACGCGAATAGTGTCACGTTCTCTATAGTTGATCCACGCCTAGAGTTGCTCCTGGATCTCCCAAACTCCTTGGTGCTAGCCCGGAATGAGAGGAGGGTGAAGGAATCACGCAAAACGAGACAAAAAGAAGGGGCTCGGCCCTCTTTTGGCCGACGGGGTGAGGGGCGGCGGCAAGGGGCGGCGTCGGCTCCTTGTTGCTTGCTCTCTCTCTCCTTTGTTCTCTCCCACTCTTATTATGTTCTCTAAAGAGCATATGTTATAAGGAAGGAAGGAAGGAGGGTCCTTTATATAGTCCAACAACTCCTTGTTAACTACCTAAAGAACTTATTCTAGTCCTACTAGAATTCAATTTAGTCCCTTCCTTGCAAATTAGTCCCTACTAAGTTTGCAAGGGTTTGCAAAGTGATCCTTCTAATTAATTAATCCAATTAATTAATTCCAAATCTAGTACAACTCTATATAGCGTGTGACCCCATAGGTTCTATCTAGTTGGTAGAAACTATTTGCTAATATGGAGCGGTTTCTAGCAAAACATCCATTCTAGCCAACTAATAGAATAGTCATCTAAACAACCTTGTACAAGTAATTGTCTCATCCCTTTGCCTCCATATCCGGATTGGACACGAGACATACAAGTCACACTCGTATATCCAATCCATAGTTTCTCGATCCATGGAATAGCCTTATTCGTGCAAATAACATCAATATCCCATATTGATTTATTTGAGTCTGGCCAGACATTCTATAAGCACTATCCTTCGAGTGGCCTAGGATATTTGCTCCCGTTATGTGGGAGGGGCAAATCCTCTCTACGTCCACTACGATCTCTAAGCTTGCTTCTCATTGTATCCAGTACACGCCTTTATAACTACCCAGTCACGGTGTAGCGTTTAACGCTACCAAGATCACAATGATCCACAACTAGAATATCTAGTGACTTCAAGTCTAAGGATGACAATACCATTGCACCCGAGAAGCACTTGTGACTAAACATAACATGTATGTAGCCTTCTCGGTGATGGGTCAATCCAGTGCAACATTCCGTAATGCACACCTATGTGTTGGATCGTGATATCTCCATATCAATCCAAACCCATACTAGTCTATAGATGATTGTCCCATTTAATCATTATACTTGACTAGGGATATTTAAGATAAACAACACAATTGTAAATCTAAGGACTTCATTATATTAAATATCCAATAAATAATAAATGAATTTTCTAGCCATATACAAATTCATACTAAACTAGATTGCCTCTAGGGCATCTATTCCTACACGTCGTTTCCAATGAGTAGTATGTCATCCACATACAAGACCAGAAAAGCTACAGAGCTCCCACTAACCTTCTTGTAGACAAAAGACTCATCTTCGTTTCTGATGAAGCCAAACTCTTTGACCACTTCATCAAAACGTCGATTCCAACTCCTAGAAGCTTGCTTTAATCCATAAATGGATCGTTGCAGCTTACAGACTTTATTGGCTTGCTTGGGATCCTCAAAACCCTCCGGCTGTATCATATACACGTCCTCGAGGAGATTCCCATAAAGGAATGCTGTTTTGACATCCATCTGCCAAATCTCATAGTCGTGGTATGCTGCAATTGCAAGTAGGATTCGGATGGATTTGGTCATAGCGACTGGTGAAAAGGTTTCATCATAGTCTATACCATGAATCTGTCTGAATCCTTTAGCCACCAATCGGCCCTTATAGGTAATCACATTACCATCCATGTCGATCTTCTTCTTGAAGACCCACTTGCACCCTATGGGACGCGCCCCATCGGGTGGTTCCACCAAATTCCATACTTTGTTGGTGTACATGGATTCCATCTCGGATCTCATGGCTTCCAGCCACTTCTGAGAGTCTGGGCCATTCATGGCCTCCTCATAGGTAGTAGGCTCATCATCTATGAGCATCGTGTCACCGGAATCGGTTACGAGAAGTCCATACCTCTCGGGTTCCTGGCGCACTCTACTAGATCTACGAAGCTCTTGTGTTACCTGAACAGGTTGCTCCACAACTGTTTGTGGTTCCTGTTCATGTTGCATAATCGGTTCAGTGATTTGTGGTTCTTGAACCTCTTCAAGTTCTACATTCCTCCCACTTGCTTCTTTAGAGACAAACTCTCTTTCTAGAAACACGCCGGTTCGAGCAACAAACACTTTGTTCTCGGTTGGATTGTAGAAGTAGTATCCCTTAGTTTCCTTAGGGTACCCCACAAATTTGCACTTATCCGATTTAGGCCCTAGCTTGTCTGATTGTAAACGCTTTACATAGACATCGCAGCCCCAAATCCTCATGAACGACAGTGTGGGACGCCTCCCACTCCACATCTCATATGGTGTCTTCATGACTGATTTAGATGGAACACGGTTAATGGTGATAGCTGCACTTAATAGAGCGTAGCCCCAAAATGACAATGGAAGATCGGTTTGACACATCATAGATCGAACCATATCCAATAGGGTTCGATTCCTCCTCTCGGACACGCCATTCCATTGTGGCGTTCCGGGTGGAGTGAGTTGGGACACGATCCCACACTCTCTAAGATAGTCGTCAAACTCTTGGCTCAAGAATTCTCCTCCACGACCCGATCGTAGAGCCTTGATACTTTTGCCAAGTTGCTTCTCTACTTCATTCTTGAATTTTTCGAACACTTAAAAAGATTCGGATTTTTCCCTCATAAGGTACACAAATCCATATCTACTGTAATCATCAGTAAAGGTAATGAAGTAGACATAACCACCCCTGGCAGGCGTGGCAAATGGCCCACACACATCGGTATGTATGAGTGCCAATTGTTCACTAGTCCTCTCACCTTTCTTATTGAAAGGGGACTTTGTCATTTTCCCAATAAACAAGCCTCACATGTCTCATATGATTCAAAATCAAACGAGTCTAGTAATCCATCCCTATGGAGTCTAGATACACGTTTCTCATTTATGTGGCCTAAACGGCAGTGCCATAAATGAGCAGGATTTAAATCATTTATTTTAATCCGCCTGGTATTAATGTTGTAGACATGATTGCTTAGATCAAGGACATAAAGTCCATTAAATAATTGCGCACTAAAATAGTGAATATTATTTAAATAAAAGGAACAACAATTGTTCTTTATTGAAATAATAAAACCATCCTTGTCCAAACAAGAAATAGAAATAATGTTTCTGCTCATAGCAGACACAAAATAGCAATTATTTAATTCTAAAACTAATCCTGAAGACAGAGATAGCTCGCACACACCTATGGCCAACGCAGCAACCTTTGCTCCATTCCCAACGCGCAGATCTACCTCTCCTTTAGCCAATCTTCTACTTCTCTTTAGATCCTCGTATTTCGACAAATATGAGATCCACATCCAGTATCTAATACCCATGATGTAGAGACAGTTAAATTGACATCTACAACAAAAATACCTGGTGGTGGTGGAATCACTATTCCAAGCCTCTTGTCCTCCAGATATTTTGGGCAGTTCCTCCTCCAGTGTCCAGGCTGACTGCAGTAGTGACACTCACCTTTAGTCACGGCCTTGGAAATGCCACCAACAGGCTTAAGGGCAGGTTCCTTGGACTTGGCAACAGACTTGCATTTTCCCTTGGAGGAAGAGGCAAACCTTTTGCCATTTCCTTTCTGTACAATCATTATGGCCTTGCCCTTACCCTTGTTGATGCTGTGTTCGGCCGTCCTCAACATGTTGAGTAAATCTGGCAGTGGTTTAACGATCTCGTTCATGTTATAGTTCATAATGAACTGTCCATAACTCTCGGGCAACGATTGCAACACGAGATCGGTTGCCAACTCTTAACCGACCGGGAACCCCAGTCGGGAGAGATTCTCCAAGTACCCGATCACTCAGAGTACATGGGGTCCCACCGGGTTCCCTTCTGCCAGATGACATTTGAATAGTGCCTTTGAGACCTCATACCTCTCTACCCTCACCTGCTCTTGGAAGAGCTGCTTTAGATGTTCGATCATATCGACAGCATTCATGTTTTTGTGTTGCTTCAGAAGATCATAAGTCATGGTGCAAAGCATTAGGCAGGCCGCATCATTAGCGTCATCAACGTGCTTTTGATACGCCTTTAAGGCAGTAGGTGTTTGGTTCTATGGACCTTCTGGGAGATGCTCCTCTATTGCGTAAAGTTTCTTTTCTTGCTTGAGAACAATTCTCAAGTTTTTGTACCAATCGAGAAAGTTGGTTCCAGAGAGCTTGTCCTTCTCAAGGACAGATTGTAGGGAATGTTGTGAATTCGATGAGTTGTTTTCCATTTGGAATTCTACAAAATGGAAAATACACAAGTTTTCGTATTTGTGAATTTTTGACTATATTTAATAATGGCTAGTTTATCAAATATAGCTCCCACTATTTTTCTACGGATTAATAACCCTCAAGATATTAATGCGGAAAATATCTTCATATTTTCTAGTGGGCCAAGATCCATCTTTCATCTCCTTATGAGCTTGCTTTGGCAAATCACCCATAATTTGACTACTTTAAGTAGGAACAATTCCAATTGCATCCCATATGCAACTCTTGGTTCAATTGGGCAAATAACTCCTTATTTATCCATCTATATGGATAATCCCAATTGATTGCCTCTAGGTTTCTTAATCAAATTAATAGCCCAGTTGTGTGCAACCTCTTATTTAAACAATTGCACATTGTTACGTGCCATCGCATTCCATCATTATGAACCAAGTCGCCATGCTTTGGCACGCACGAACTTGATAAATAATGATGATAATGAGTGTTTAAATAACGAGAAGGCAAGAACACAATATTTGAATTTTGAGGGATTTTTTAAATTCAATTTTTAATTGTTTTGTTGATCAATATCAACTAATCTATCTATTTGAGTTTGGGCACAACTCCAAATAATAGATCCGGGTTGTCTAATTATCTTATTATCCTAATTGCATGCATCATCCATACACCAATCACACAATAATAATACATTAAAATAAACAACCACAAAAACAGTAATTAAACGTGATGTGGATATGGCCTTTTCTAGACTAAGATAATTCTAAGCCAATGGAATTATCTATGAACCCTAAACAAACACATCTCCGTGCGTCTTGATCTTTTGGTCCATCCTTCATAGTCTTGTGGAATGCTCCATGCTCCATGCTCCATCTTTTGTGGCTTCTTTGGCTTTGGGCTTCTTTTCTCCAATCTTGGCTAACAATCTACTTTATCTAGCACTAGATAATATCTATACTAAATAAAATAAATCTCACAAGTTGAGAAAAAAATGGCACGCAGGCCATAAAACCCTAATTCATTATAACAATTAATCGATCAGCTCGCAGGCCGTAAAACCAAACCACAAAATTAAACATCCTCATCAAACCACATCCTAAGGCCATATCCAATCACCATGCGATTTGCACATAAACAGTTAAAATCCAATTTTAACGCGCTTGGTCAATTTTAATTGATTTTAGGATTTCTAGGGTTAAAACGGTCCATGGGCCCAACAATCAAATTAACCGGGCCCAAAAAGTTAACCACAAGGCCCTAGGGCCGGCCCGGCCCAAAACCCGCAAGCCTAGGCCGCGGGTTAGGGCCGCCCGGCCCCTAGGGCGGCCAATCTTGGGCGGCAAGCAGGGGGGGCGGTCCCTAGGGGGGCCGAACCTCCTTGAGGGAGTTGTTTCCAAAACAACTCCTTTGCTTGGTGCCCAAGTTTGATTGTATCCTTGTTTTGGGAGAACTCCTTCTTCCCCAAGGCTACCCAAACCCTATATCTAAGATCCTAAAATTTCTCAAACTCACCAATTCATGCATCCAATGCAAAAATTGGATCTTGTTATGATTAATTGTTGACAAATTGCATCCCATGCTTGATTTGTCTTGTTTTACGCGATAAACAATCAAATTAAGGTGTAAAACAACTAAAACGTAACACATAAACCACGTTTATGCTCTACGACCTGTGGCTCTGATACCACTGTAGGGTTTTGATTCATGGATTGCACAACGGAAGCATAAAAAAACATAAACCATGCAAAAACCTCCAAGGATCACAAGTCAAGAGACATAACGATGGTAAGGGATAGAAATCATAAACACACCTTTGGGTTCTCCTTGATGACTTCAAACGCGAATTGTGTCACGTTCTCTATAGTTGATCCACGCCTAGAGTTGATCCTAGATCTCCCAAATCCTTGGTGCTAGCCCGGAAGAGGAAGAGGAAGAAGAAATCATGCAAAACGAGACCCAAAAGGAGGGTCTCGGCCTCCTTTGGCCGACGGGGACGGGGCGGCGGCAAGGGGGCGATCGGGCCTCCTTGTTGCTTGCTCTCTCTCTCGTTTTGTTCTCTCCCACTCTTTGTTATGTTCACTAATGAGCATAAGTTACATGGGAAGGAAGGAAGGAAGTTCCTTTATATGGTCCAACAACTCCTTGTTAACTACCTAAAGGACTTATTCTAGTCCTACTAGAATTCAATTTAGTCCCTTCCTTGCAAATTACTCCCTACTAAGTTTGCAAGGGTTTGCAAAGTGATCCTTCTAATTAATTAATCCAATTAATTATTTCCCAAATCTAGTTCAACTCTATGTAGCGTGTGACCCCATAGGTTCTATCTAGTTGGTAGCAAATATTTGCTAATATGGAGCGGTCTCTAGCAAAACAACCATTCTAGCCAACTAATAGAATAGTCATCTTGAAAACCTTTGTACAAGTAATTGTCTCATCCCTTTGTCTCTATATCCGGATTGGACACGAGACATACAAGTCACACTCGTATATCCAATCCATAGTTTCTCGATCCATGGGAATAGCCTTATTCGTGCAAATAACATCAATATCCCATATTGATTTATTTGAGTCTGGCCAGACATTCTATAAGCACTATCCCTCGAGTGGCCTAGGATATTTGCTCCCGTTATGTGGGAGGGACAAATTCTATCTACGTCCACTACGATCTCTAAGCGTGCTTCTTATTGTATCCAGTACACGCCTTTATAACTACCCAGTTACGGTGTAGCGTTTAACGCTACCAAGATCACAATAATCCACAACTAGAATATCTAGTGACTTCAAGTCTAAGGATGACAATACCATTGCACCGCGAGAAGCGCTTGTGACTCAACATAACGTGTATGTAGCCTTCTCGGAGATGGGTCAATCCAGTGCAACATTCCCTAATGCACACCTATGTGTTGGACCGTGATATCTCCATATCAATCCAACCCCATACTAGTCTATAGATGATTGTCCCATTTAATCATTATACTTGACTAGGGATATTTAAGATAAACAACACAATTGTAAATCTAAGGACTTCATTATATTAAATATCCAATAAATAATAAATGAATTTCTAGCCACAAATAATTCATACTAAACTAGATTGCCTCTAGGGCATCTATTCCAACAATATATATTATATATCTATAGCTATTTGTGTCCTTTTTCGGTGCATTAGTTACTATTTGTGAGAATTTCATAGGACGTGATGATCTGGATCAATCTATAGAATTCACCCATTGAAGCTGATAGAGTATAGTATGCATGGCAAGGAAAAATCCTTTTGCATTTTGTGATCATCTCTTATTTAGTTTTGATGAGTACTGATCTACGCCGGCCTCTCCATGCTCAGTGAAGAGTCCATGGTGATATGGATCTATTGAATTCACTCTTTGAAGCTGATAGAGTGTCATATGGGCAAGGCAAAATCCATTTGCAGCATGTGATCATCTCTTATTTGTTTTTCATGAGTAGTGATATGAGCCTCTTCTTACTCACTGAATAGTTTGTGATGATATATATGGTTTCACTTGTTGAAGCTCGTACAATGTAATATGAATGCCATGGCAAAATCCTTCTACTGCTTTATTTGCTTTTCATGAGTAGTGATATGAGCCTCCTTCTGTGTCCCTATTTTAGGGTCTTAATTACATTATATCTTATGGCATCCTCTTACAGTACTATATCTTGGAGCATCCTCATAGGACCCGGATTGTTAATGTATAACCTATATATGTTGCCTATGTGTGACTACTGATTATGGCTTTAAATTTGGTAGTTCTAACTGTGTTGTATCTGAGATGGATGTTAAGCATGCGCGTGTTTATATGAGTGATCATAACAGGCCGTGATGATATGGATCCATTGATCACTTGAGAGACATTGTAATACGCATGTCAATATCCTTTTTCAACCTGTGATCATCTCTTATTATTTATTCAGTCACAGGTCTGAGCCTATGATCACTATTATTGAAACATTTTGACTATTGTAAGAGAATTGTAATAATTTGCTATTGACTGAAACAATTTTATACTTCAGAGCCAGACTGAAGTAGTTTGTTCAGATCATCTGTTATTGACTGTATGTGTGTGTTGTCTCGTAGAAATGAATCACAAACAGACTTACTATGCCGTATTTTTTGGTCGACAAAGCGGCGTATATAAGTCTTGGCATGAGTTTCAGCAACAAACAACAAGATACAAGGGCGCTTGCTTTCACAAGTATACAGATTATGAAGAGGCTACAAATGCCTAGTTGGCGGATCAGGAACGCCTTCGTGTTTCCATACTTGCCGCTCCGTCCAATTGTTTCGCGGAACGTGCTGCGTCTACACCAAAGAATAACTAGCTACTTTCCGGCGCTGTTGGATTTTTGTTGGGCTTTTGTGTCGCAAATGTCAGATTTATAATAGAGTCCTAGTTATGTTTATGAAATTAATGTATTTTTAATGTAGTTTGGATCTTTATTATTATAAATATGTTGCAATGTGTTTTGTAACATCATTTGGAACGCTCTAATCCAGTACTTGGTTTGAAATATTTTATTACTGTTTTTGTAAAATTTTGTGATCTCTGATTTAGTAATGGCAACTATATTGCTTGTTGATAATTGACCAATAGCCCGTAGATTGTAAATTAGTGATAGGCAATGAAAGTCTACAATTTATTATATTTAAAAGTAACTTGTACAATCAATGGTCAACTCATAAGTCAATATGCAGTCAACGGTCAACTTTGCTGAAACAAATATATAGGTTAGATCAGATAAAGTGCACGGTGAACAAAAAAAAAAAAAAAACTCTACAGCGTAAGGTTAAGGCAAAAGTCTAAAATGCAGTCAACGGTCAACTTCGCAGTTTCCACTTAAAGAAACTAATATGCTAAGTGAAACACGATCAACAATGACCTAAATACTCTAATGTACAGTCAATTGCAAATCCAAAGTCAATTATGTAGTCAAGGGTCAACTTTGCGGGTACCACTTGGTGACACTATTAGGTTTGGTCAAAGGAAGAAAACAGTGAACTAAATTTTCAACTTTACGGTCAACGGTCAACTAAAAATTCAATTACGTGAACAACTGTCAACTTTGCTGTTAACACTTCGTGTCACTATTAGGTTCAGTCAAAGGAAGACAACAGTGAACTAAATAGTTAACTGTAAGGTCAACGGTCAACTCACAAGTCAACTACGTTGTTAACAGTCAACTTTCCGGTTACCACTTGGTGACACTATTAAGTTCGGTCAAAGGAAGGAAACAATGAACTAAATAGTCAACTGTACGGTCAATGATCAATTCAAAAATTCAATTACGTAGTCAACTGTCAACTTTGCGGTTACCACTTGGTTACACTATTAGGTTCGGTCATAGGAAGTGTACAACGGTGAACTGAATTGTCAACTATATGGTCAACAGTCTTCTCAAAAAGTCTATTACCTAGTCAAATGTCAACTATGCAGTTACCACTTCGTGACATTATTAGGTTCGGTCAAAGGAAGACAACAGTGATGTAAATAGTCAAATTTATGGTCAATGGTGAACTCAAAAGTCAATTACGTAGTAAACTTATAACTTTGCGATTACAACTTGGTAAAACTATTAGATTTGGTCAAAGGAAGACAAAAATCAACTAAATTACAAAACTATATGGTCAATTTTCAACTCTAAAGTTAACTATGTAGTCAACTTTCAACTTTGGGATTACCACTTGGTGACACTATTAGGTTCGGTTAAAGGAAGACAACATTCAACTTACTAGTCAACTGTACGATCAACTGTTAAATCGAAAGTCAATCACTATTAGGTTCTGTCAACTTGGCTATCTCAAAAAGGCGAAACTAATCGATCAAACAAAGTCAATGGTTAACTCCAAAGTCAAGCTACTGATCTAATATCAACGGTAAACTTTGCGGTCCACACTTAACCCTAAAACTAATTAATATTCCGCTCTAGAGAGTTCACTCCACAGTCAACTTTGCGATCCCTACTCTAAACCACTAATCAATGAACACCTAATCGCGAGGTTGAAAGGTCAGTAGTCAATGGTCTCCAACTTAATTTCATGTAAACCCTAAACCCTAAACCGTTTTGAGGGGGTGGAAATTGAAATAAGTAAAAATATTGGAGAAAGAATACAATTAACATAAATAACTATGGTGGGTGGAATGAATTAACAAAAATAAGATCGGATCCCTATGCTCCAGTCATTCTCTCCTTATCCACAAAAAATCCTCCGGCCCGAACTCTGAAGCCCTTTCCCGCGACCTCTCAGATCCCCGACCGATCGAACAATCGCGCTTGAATCGATCGAACAACGACTTAATTGAAGGGAGGCGAATCCCTGGACCAGTTCGATTACATGTCTGCTATACCGATTAAAAAATTGTTTCAACATGAACGCTATAAACCCTACTAGGCAGAATTAGGGTTCATACCTGCGTCCAAGCTATCTGATGTGGGTCTGAAAACACTCCTGATCTTCTCCCGTATTCCTGAATTTCCTCCTAGATGCAAGTGTGGGCTTGCTGCGTCCAGAATCCTTCTTGGCCTCCAGACTAATTTTTCTCACTCTCGAAACCCTAGATTTCGGTGTGTATATGAAGCATACGAAATCTGAAGACTAAGGAAACTTATATAGGCTACGGGAGGGACCTGGAGGAGAAAGTACGAATCAGGCTCCTAACTTTATTAGGACTTCTGGTTCCACCCGAACCTAGTCCGAATAAAGTTAATAACAGTTAGTACCACTAAATAACTGTTATTGCACTCCTGTTCATATTCTCAAAAACTAATATTTTGATCCCCTGGTATTAAATACTTATTATCTCCCCATGTTAAGATTATAAATATCCGTCGATTAAATTAATTACTGACTAAGTAATTTAATAGACCTCTTCCCATTTCCTTGATCCTTACAACTTAACTTATTTGATATGTCCAAATTACCAAGTAATCTACCTGCAGGGTTTGACATAATCAACACTTATAAGCTTCATCAAGGGGATATCATCAATCCCATAACCGGGACATGGATTCCTTCGATATATCAATTTACACCATGGACTCAATAGTATCACCCAACTCATCGAGGTTATCGACTCCATAGGAATCTCACTCACTTGACTTGTCAAAGCAATAACTACTCAATACATGTGCACACTGACTATCTAAGGATTAAGAGCATAAGTAATCATATTGACCATGAGACATAACTTGTCTAATTATGTCAGTACAAAGACAACCATCTCAACTTGATCCTGTTCAACACAAAGTATAGTAGCACATTGGGTTGAAACTATAGTATGAACTATACTGTTTCCTGTAGTCAAGACAGGCCTACTAAAACAATGGGTTACAATCGTTTCGATGGTTTGTCTAATTCCATCTAGATTGTGAACTAACAACTTTCATTCCACAAGAACCGAAGATAAGATCTTCTATGTGTAAGCTAGACTCTACACACCAGATCTTCTACTATGTTGAACAATAGACAACTATGCACAATAATAATATAATGCAAAAACATTGCCCAAAACCATTCTCATAAATATCAAATTCATATAATCCAATACGAAAATCATGGCTTTTAGTATTCAATCCAACATTAATCTCGTCTAACTGGCGCCTGAAAGTAGCGGAGTGTTCACTGAAGCACCCACGGTGTCGATCGCGTCTTAGCCTCAAGCAAGCTCAGTATGGTCTTTATGCTATCAAAATCTTCTAAAATATTACTTGTTCTTATTGATATATATTGTTATTTCTTGTTCTTGTTCATATCTGTTGTTATCACCGGTTGATTCCTGTTGTAGAACTGCAAGAATACATGTATTCAAACTAGTTTTTTTTTTTATTCGGGGCTCCCTAGGGTTGAAAGGAAAAATATAGGGCTATTGGTCTGCTGTGTGGGTGTAAGTGTTCGGTCTTTAGTATGTTGTCATTTTCAAACAGTTTATTTGGGGCATTCATGTGTTTGTCTGTTTACCTGAGACTCTTATGTGATATATTAACGTGCCAACGCTACGTGTGACTACTGACATGCATCATCTGAATTTGATACATGAACACTAACACTAGAGGAATGTCATGATATGTTCTGCCTAGCCCTCTCTTTGTCTGTCTTTATCTTAAACTATCAATCTGCTAGCTCTATGTCTCTGTGTGCATAGGTTTATCCCTCACTCCTTAAAATTTTTGAGTCGTATGTGGCGTTCGACTTGTCTTTTTGACTGGGTGCTATATTACTGATTATCTGAGTTCATTAGCATTGGTACTGTGAGTCGTAATTTTTTTCTTTGTGGATCCATCATGTTCCGTATTAAACATACTTCAGCTCTGTCGAATGTTCTTTTTTTCTTATGCCGATTTGTACAAAAGACAGGCGAATCGGAGCTTACGTTCTAAAACTAAGAAACTTGAAAGGAGGTAAAGTGAAAACTTACGTGGATGCATTTTATGATCATAAATTTTGTTAATATTTGGATTGCTTGTTGTCTATAAACTGTGCATAGTGTGTGCTACCAGTTACAAAACTCCTTTATTCCAACCCCATTTGCATGATGTATTGAACAAGTTGCGCTGAAACTTTCAGTAGTACACACTAAGAGGCGGTGATGATATATCAGTGATTCGAATTCGCTCGTTCAAGATTTCACTAGTACTGTAGGATCTTTCGAATTCGATCGTCGAAGCTGATATAATGTAATAATGGCAAGGATAAATCATTTTGCAGCCTGTGAGAAGATCTTATCCGTCTTTGATGTTAACACTGACCAGAGCCTCTTTTTATGAATTACACTAGACGACCGATTCGTACTTGTGAAGTTCAGAATGGCTTGTTTATTTACATACTGCTGTGGGGTTGGTATGTTGTGGGGTTGGTAACATGTTTTAATATGCACTTTTTGATATTATGTCATTCTTAACTAATAATTGAATGTGCACTCTTAATTGGTGTTCATCTCTTATTTGGTTTTCATTAGCACTATAAGAGAGCGTGATGATGTGGCTCTATCAATGGCACTAGTTGATGGCGAGACAATGTTATACGCAAGGCGGGGAAAAATCCTTTTGCAGCCTGTGTAATACGCATTACTTGGCTCTGAGTACAGATCTGTGTCTCTTCATGCTCACTGAAGAGGCCGTGATGATATTGATCTACATTCAATCGAAGGAAAGTTACACTTGGCCGTTTTTCAGTTCGCGCAATTGTGTGATATCCTGATTTGCACCTTTTCCATGTTCTTCTCTGGACTTTTTGACGATGTGATTTTGCATGTTCCTACATGTACGTGTTGTGTGCATGTCTTGCTTAGGATAGTTTGTAGTAGGGCAATGTCGTTGTCTACTCTTAATTTTGTATGCTCAATAAATTGTAGGTGGATGTCGCTGACTGATAAGTTTTCTCCAGAATATACTAAAGGAGTTTCTGGGTTTATGGAGGTTGCTAGATTGCATAGTGATAGTTCTAATAGGGTGCAATGTCCTTTCTGTAGTAGTGTTAATGTAGTTTATGAAAGTGTTGAGCAAGTTAAAGAGCATCTGCATCTGAACGATATAAAAAAGGACTAGAAAGTATGGACCTACCATGGGGAGAAAAGTGTCAGTATAGGTTATGGTACCGCTGGTAGCGGGGTTGATGACATTGCAGAAACAGGTGATGACATGGAGGGGTTGATTGGGGACTTACAAGAGGGAACACTTCCCTCACCCGGTTCCGTACAATCCACCGATGGGGGGGGGCATGAACCGACAGGTTGTTGAAGGATGCGCAATTTGAAGCATACCCTGGGTGTCAAACATTTTGTAAGTTGCCAGTCATGGTCAGGCTGCTTCATATTAAGACAATTTCTAGATGGAGTAACAAATATGTAAACTTGTTGTTGGATTTTATTAAAAAGTTAGTACCTCCTGGTCTCTCAATACCTAAGTCATTTAATGAAGCAAATAAAGTGTTGCGTGGACTAGGGCTAGGATACATCAACATCCATGCATGACCTACACACTGCACATTATATTGGAAAGAAAACGAACACCTAGACCACTGTCCAAGCCCTGAAAAATCCTAGACATGTTCTAAGATACTTTCGAATTAAACTGAGGCTGCAAAAGTTGTTTATGTCAAAAACAACCGCTAAGGCAATGAGATGGCACATGGAAGAGCATGTCCAGAATGGCTCAGCCATAACTCATCCTGCCGATGCAAAGCAGTGGCAAGAGTTTGACCAAGAGCATGAGTGGTTTGCTAGAGATCCTCGTAATGTCCGTTTGGGACTAGCCACTGATGGATTTAATCCATTCGGCATGATAAATAGTGCTTGTAGTATGTGGCCTGTTGGTGCACGACAGTACAATATGTCCCCTGAGGGGTGTCTTAATGAGGATTTTCTGATGATGCCGCTTCTGATACCTGGCCCAACGTCCCCGAGAAACACAATCGATATATAACTGCGTCCCTTAGTTGATGAGCTAAAAGAGATGTGGGAAGTAGGTGTCGAGACCTATGACGCAGCAACTGGTGAGCGATTTATCTTACATGTTGCACCTTTTAGGATCATTAACGATTTTCCCGCCTATACAATGATGTCGGGATGGAGCACGAAAGGAAAACTAGCTTTCCCAAAACAAGGACACATATTTGATAAGGCTACATTTTAGTAAGAAACAAGCATATATGGGTGCTCGTAGGTTCCTGGGGACGAATCATAAGTGGCGGACTAGTACAAAGTTTGGGAAGACGGAAATGAAAAAAAAGTAGAAGGAGTTAATGGGGGATGACATTCTGAAGCAGTTAGAGAAACTTCCCAAAGATTTGAGATTGAGGAATACGGAAGCAAATTGCAAAAGGAATTTGAACCGTCCCCCGGAAGAGTAAAATTGGAAGAAAAAATTTTATTATTCGAACTACCTTATTGGCATGAACTTAAAACAAGATACTAGCTGGACGTAATGCATATCGAGAAGAATTTTTGTGAGAGTCTTGTTGGAATGCTGATGGGTACTGATGGAAAAAGTAAAGATCATGCAAATGCACAAAGGGATTTAAGGCGTATGAAAATTAGGCCGGAATTGCATCTGCTAGAAGAAAATGGTGGGGAGAAAGTAAAACTTCCCAAGGCACCATATACCTTGGACGCAGCCAGTAAGAAAAGTTTATGTGAATGGTTAAAAGCGATTATTTTTCGAGATGGGTATGCATCAAATATTTCAGCTTGTGTAAGTTTCAAAGATAAAAAGTTAGTTGGAATGAAGAGACATGGTTACCATGTCCTGTTACAACGGCTGCTTCCACTCGCAATACGTTTCCACCTCAGCAGCGAAGTTGTCGGTGCTATTACTGAGCTGAGTGCGTTTTTCAAGAAGCTGACCTCAAGAAAACTGACTGTCGAGAGTTTAGAAAAACTTGAAGAAAACATAATGTTCAAATTGTGTAAATTTGAGTTAATATTTCCTCCTTCCTTCTTCGATATCATGATGCACTTGCCGTTTCATCTGTCGCGAGAAGCACTATACGGGGGTCTGGTTCAGTTTCGCTGGATGTATCCCATTGAAAGGTTAGGTGCTGGTATAATACATGAGTGTTATATATATATATATATATATATATATACATATAATTTTTTCGAAAAGAAGTCATGTTTACGGTGTCTGTACTAATTATTTAAATAGATTTCTGCATACGCTAAAGCTGTATGTAAGAAATAAAGCGAGGCCGGAGGGTTCAATTGCTGAAGATTTCATCGACAATGAATGTCTCACATTCTGCTCGATGAATCTTCGCGAATTTGAAACGAGATTTAATAGGACTGAGCGAAACAATGGCCAGGTTAACACTAGTGATATGCTGAATCTGTCCATATTCGATGGTGCAGCTCACCCTTTTACGGGGTCATCCTTTTACGAGTTGTCAGCAGAGGAATATGAGAAGATCAGTTGGTATATTTTACAAAATTGTACGGAGGTTGAGCCGTATTTGATGTGAGTGGTTCAACTATAAAATTTGCTTAATTATTGGATGCCAATGCATTAAATATTTAAGCGTACATAATCATGATATAACTCTAAATCCAGATAACACTGCAAAGAAATCCATGAGCTTGAACCTGACCAGGAACGTGGGGATCATATGCATCGGCGGGAGTTACTGGTTTAAACGGCTTGTAGGTTTTCGTTCTCTTGGCCTCGTCATGAACATGTTATATGTATTTGAATTCTTATTAAAACTTCAATATACACCCGTTCATTTAGATGGCCCGAAAGCGCCTTGACAAATCAGCAGAAGCAAACGATGGAGTGTATTCAATCACTTGTGGTGTTGACAAGCAAGTGCGTTGATATAAGGCTTGTGTTGCGAATGGCCTAAGGTTCCGCACGTGTGCCAATTATGAACATAAGACAACCCAGAATTCCGGAGTTTTTGTTCTATCGGAACATTTAGGCAAGGAAATTGATAGTTATGGTACAGTAAATGACATCTTTGAACTAACATATCCAACTCACAACCGGGTTATGGTGTTCAAGTGTGATTGGATTAATGTTGGAGATAAGAAAGTCATTAAGAAATTTGGCCACTTTACGTTTGTAAACGACTCTAGGACTTGGTATAAAGATGACCCTTACATTTTCGCGACCCAGGCTGGACAAGCCTTCTATGATCCCGACTCTGTTGGGGGTAGGAACTGGCGAATAGCGCAGAAGATAGAAACTCGATCTTATCAGGTGCCAAAAGCGAATAATGGTAATATAGGCAGACGAGTTGAGGATGCTTATCAGCAGTCATCGAACATCGATGAGGCGTTCGAAGTAGATATTAAAATAGATGAGGTTTTTCCTACTCAAATTGTTCCGGATCCCTCTATTGTGGACCCTTATTATTTCAACAACTTAAAAGAAACACTTGGCGAGGATTATGCATATGAGGATGACACGGACTACCGAAGCGAAGATGGTACCGCTGAGGATGTTTACGATACGGATCTGAGTGATTTCGATTGATGATATGTTTCAATTGTTTTGTTTTAAATCATATGTTGTACATGAATGATTGCATTTCCTGCGTGCTGTTTGTTTACGTAGAGGATTACGACAACTTGATTGAATGACTTGGTGAAGATTACATAAATTGTTGACATGACAAGTAATTCAAATATTCTCAGTTAATATTACATGGTCCTATATTGACATTTGCTATATCCTATAAATAAGCAGATTACATGATGTCGACCACCAAAAAGATTAGACGGTCGGGCCGGCTCAGTCCACTAAAAGTCCTAGAGGACATTACGTCGTCCGGAAATCATGGTGAGAGTTGTCCTATGTTATTGCAACTTTTATGTCTTTACATATTATCGACTCATACTGCAGATATTTCCTTTCTTATGGAGTTACAGAAACTGGTTCGACAAAAGTTTCTACAAGCTCGCAGAACGTCCAAGACATAAAGAATCATTATGTTGGTGGTGGTGCTGCTGCGCAGAAGGTGAAGATAGAGGTGATATGTTATGTTCTGTTAGCGTGAACGCTTATTTATATGTAACGAACAGTGTTTATTTTCACTTTACGTTAGTCTTTTTGTAACTTAAATATTTTGGTAGTTATAATTTCCTTACGTATATCTCACAACGTGGTTCATGCATAAAATTTCCCAAGGCAATTTGACGAAGGTGTTGGCCAAGCTCGACGGCACTTGCAGCCATCGTGGTTAGTATGACCCTTCGTCTGTGTTTGATGCATCGTTACTCTATATGCTATGCTTATAATCTTACAAGTCTGTTTTGTAATTCTTAGGCCCTGCAGGATTTCATGTGCTGAGAAGCAACACTTCCAATATTTATGAAGGCCTACAAACGTGGAAGGCTGTGTCAGAAGAGAAACCAGTTTGGACAGCGATGGCATAAATGGAAGTGGTGACGTTGGTGCTGGAGGGGTTACATCGCATGTAGAACTGTGAAACTAATGATATTTCTGTCTTATTGGAATTACATTGCTTCCTGACATCTCATTGTTGGTAATTTAGAATAAGGCGTACAATGTACCACCCGGTTATTTGATGGAACAGGATAAAGCAAAAAAACCTTGAAATATCGAATGCTTCGAGGAAGTTGAATGTCGACCAAGAGAGTTTCTAACAGTAGGTTAATACATTTAATTACATTTTAATCTTTTGTTGATTGGAAGGGAAACTAAATCACTTTGGGAATGAGGTTCCATCTAATAGTACTATCGTCTATTTTGGCAGCTATGAATCAGGCAAACAATCCGAAGAGTGCTGGTTCCGGCATGGATTCGGGAACCACCGCAAGTATTAAGGTTATCAGGTATGTAATTGTTTTTTTTAATATTCATAGTAATTTTGAAATGTGACGTTTTTTGTGCAAACGTTGTAGGTCATACCACCTGTGGACTAGCAAGCTAAATCCCCGCACGGGAACGGCATGAGTACTGTTGGCGGTGGTCATACAGAAGCCGTGAAGAGGGCTACGTCTACTGCAGCACATACGCTGCAGTTTCTGGCCAACAACCAGGTAATGTAGATGATGTTTGAACCAAGTTACTTCCACTGTTTTGTTTATTATTACTAATAGTTTTGAAATGTACCCTTTTTCGTGCAAATGTTATAGGTCTTACCAACATCCAATCAACACTGTAAATCCCCGCGCAGTAATGCCGCAGCTGTTCATGGGGTTCCTGGACCAGCTGACAAGAGGTCCCCATCTATTGCAGCTCGGGTAGAGCTGTTTCCCTCAAACACAGAGGTAATGCAGATCATGTTTGAACCAATTTACACCGCCCCTGTTTTCATTCATATTACTGTTAGGCTTGAAATGTAACCTTTACGTGCAAACGTTATAGGTTTTACCACCTGTGATCCAGCAACACGAATCCCCCCGCGGGAAAGGAAGGACTGTTGAGGGGGGTAATGGTCAAGCCCAAAATAGGTCTACGCCTAAGGCTGCAGTAGCGGAGGAGATTCTATCTGAGGGTGAGGTATATGTGTGATATGACCAAACCAGTCATGGATTATATTATGGTTTTTGATATTTATTTTAAATGCGATCGATGGTTTTGCTCACTTGTTTTATGACATGTTTCCTATTGATTCCTAGTTGATAAGAAGATCTGCTGAAAGGCTTTCTCAACCGAATTGTAACATTATATCCATTTTCGCTTATATTGTACTTGTATTTGGTTTGATGGTTTTTCATTTTTGGTGCTTTTACCTAGCTAGTGATTCTTGTTCTCATTCGCAGTTGTAGTGGAATCAAGAGGATTGAAAAGGAAGCACAGAAAATACTACAGTTTGGTCGACGAGGTGGGTATTCGTGAATGATTACTGAATTTGAAGATATCTTCAAGTAAGTGACGTAAAATACGTGCAATTACTTTATGTGAATGTGTACTTATGACCACATATCTTGTCGTATGCAGGTTCTGTTTGACCTCAACTTCAACAGAAAAAATACTCTCCGAGTCATTAGTTATATGGCGAATGAAGCTTATATTGAGTACCGCTATAAGCTGCACATACACTTCAAGAACTTTCGCACCCCGCTGAAGAAATTAAAAACCCAGAACCAAGTGTCTCCCAGGAGCAGTGGGAAAAAGTGTGAGCACTTTTTCAGACAGATGGGTGGAAGGTAAAATATTGACTGCTTTTTCATTGCAACAAACTAATTTAGGTTCGCTTTTTACTTCATGTCCACTATTACGGCATTGCAGCGTAGGAGTGCCAGGGCTAAGTTGAACCGATCAAAAGTCAAAAATCTTTCTACCGCAGATTCAAAGTCCATCTTCGAGCGTTAATATGAGATGGTAAGTTCCATGTCATCCGCTCTTCCACATCAGTTTATAAGTTTCACATCTACAACATATTTCCGTGTGAAATATTTACTTGGAATATTATCTTGTGCATGAGAACCCCTCCCTTATCGACAACTACAAAACAACACACACCAGGAAGAACTCATGGACATAAATAGGTGCGGATGCGGAGGAGAAGCACGTTAGTTTCGTAATTCCCTCGCCGTGTTTTATTTTACATGTTATGGTTTTAAGATTTTATGCTTTGTTTAAACTACAGAGAAGGATGGTGGAGATGCAGGATAATGATACATAGAGGTTGCGGACCGAAGATAAGATAGTGTAAATGGTTGTTGGGGGCAGGACTGGATTTGTAGCGGGATATGGTGCTGGTCAGCTCCCAAGGAATACATTCACGTTTCAAGAAGGCACAGAGGCTAATGAGTCCAGGGTTTTCTTAAGCACAAAGGATGGCTGAAGCTGCTGAGCTTAGGGAACAGGTTGTAGAGAAAGCCGCCGAGGAGGCCAGTAGAAGAGCGGAGGAGGCTGAGAAAAAGGCAAAGGAAGCCGAGAAAAATGCTGAAGAGGCTGTCAGAAAGGCAAATGAATTTGTCAACCTCATGGCCAGAATGGACGAAAGACTTAAGAACATGGAGTCCTTGACGGCCAACTAGCTGATGGTCGAGAAGGGGTCGAGCGGGCATCATTCATCATCATCTTCGGAGGTTTTTAAGGTAATTTAAATGTCAATTTTCATTTCAGTATGTGAATAATTGACATGTTGAGTACGCTGAGTAGATAAATTAAATTTCAGTTGTTTTGGTGTATGCATGAAGTTGGGTGGCACTTTTAATTGGATATAGTTGAAAGTGATGTCTCCCAGTACGTCCTAGATATATGAAACTAATTAAGTTAGTTGATAATGTGACCTAAAAATTCATTTTTACGAAACTAAGTTTTAAATCATAACCTGGCTCTTGGCTTCTTGCGTTTCGTTTTACCGGGTGAAATAACTCTTTGCGTCTTGTTTACTTGGACAGCTTTGTTATTTACTGCTGTGTAGTTATTGTCGATTACGCGTGGAACATGTAACTCCACCAGTTGACTAATCAATATCTATTTCTGTGGTTGCAAAAGTTATGAGTAATTGTGAGAATTTAAGTAGTTCTGTCTTCAGGACAAAATTAAACAAAAAATTCACGAAATTAACATAAAATAAAAGAACAGAAAGAATAGAAAATAGAAGTCTGGCTTATGCTCGAGCTTGGGGTTTGATAGCTCCGCATTGTCGTCCTTAAGTTGTTCATCTGTCGGGGGTCTCAAAGATTTGTCCCGAAAGCCCCCTCGCCCTCTCCTGTGTATCTCTTCTTCATCTTCCGCATTATCTCGTATCTTCTTGCATATCTCATCAGCGGGCCTTCCTCAAGCATATCTATTTTCTTCCTAAATAACCCGACAGCAGGCTCGTTGTCACTGCTTGAATCATCATCTGAGATGATTATTGGAACATCCTCATAGGACCCTGGCAATACTGTGAAAGGACTGATGACCTCCTCCTCTTCACGCAGACATTTGCGAATGGGTTCCATGGTAAGAAGATTCCGGGGAGGGGTTTTTTTGTGTCTGAGAATAAAATGGAGGTTACAAATTAGATAGGGAGGGCAGGTCCATTAACCTATCATTAATTTTGAAAATTCGAATAGTTGCAATTCAATGTTTGTGGGTGCATATATGCATGGTTATACTAGTTGATTGTTGTTATGATGTTCATTTACGAGGCATGCATTAAGTTCATTCATGATGAGGTAGTGGCGGGTATGTTATCAGTTTCAGTTGTTGGAATTCGTTGAACATTAATTTAAATAATAGGTGGAACCACATACATTTTTACAACGTCCGGTGTTTGTGAATACTTCGTTTCGATACTTTTTCTGCTTTTGGGCCGCGAGCTACTGGATGTCATGCATAAAATGTAATTTTCACAAAATATTGACTACAGTACAAAAACATTTTTGTTTTAATTCCCTCGTCGTGTTCAATTTTCATGAACTGTTATTTATTTTCCTCTGCATTGTTTGAAACCACAGCAATGACTTCGATTACAGCTCCGCCAACAGCAGCAGCACATCCATATGCTCATCCCGTCTTCAATGCGCCAACAAAATGAACACTTCTCCGCCATCCTTCTGAGGTACAAGGGTTGAAGAAATCTGAATAATGTTTTGAATTTGGCGGAATTGTTCTTGACATGCATTGTAATTACTATTTGGAGGAAGTTTGTGTGTGGATGTGTATATGGCCGGGTTTTGTGAATTATTTCGAACAATTGAATTCTTGCAACTGTTGGCGTAAGTTTGAATTACGCTTCGATTGAAAAGTAGTATTTTGAAACTGTTGGTGTTTTGTGTGTATACATGGGTTATAAAAAATGATCACCTGGCTAGCTACTGGTTTTTTTGTTATATTTTATGAGCAGGTATTTAAGAAATTTGTGAGATAGGCGACTACGTTAGTATTCATCTATGAGGAACACCAAAATAAAAAGACGACGAGGAAATCTGTTGACAAATACATATACAATGCAAAGACGGCGAGAAATCCTCGTTGAAAGTGCGTCGGAATAGCTCCGTCGTTAGTTCGACGGGGCGACAACATATCGAGTGGTCGGTAACAGTTTTTTACCGAACACTTATTCCGACTACATCTTCTCGTCGTTGATCTTTTGCCGACGACTTACAGACCATCATATTTCGTGGTTGACACTTTTGCCGATGAATATTTCAACCAAATTATATAGTCGTTGGTCTTTACCCGATCACATGCCGACCATTTGCTTTCTTTTTTAAAACTAATCCCGACGAACTTATCGAATACTTATTGTTGTTGTAGGTATAATGCAGACGACTTTACTCGTCGTTTTTAACTTTTATTCGATCGTGTTTTTTCTTTTTTTATTATTTCATTACCACGACTGTTTTGATCGTCGTAACGACAAACTTTCGGGATGTAAGGACTAGTTAAACCGAATTTTATGTAGTGAACTGAGTTAGTGATTTAGAATAAACACATTGTCACATAACCTGAATGGTGGAAACTTATTGCCATCATTACTGACTCTTCTTAGTCCAAGATCTATTTGTCTCAACTTATTCTCTTGGACAAAATCCACCCAATCATTGAATATTTTTGATGAATCTTTGTCAAAAGATGCCCCGCGTAGACCAAAGTGATCTAGAGTATACTTAACTTACAATTCCTTAGCTTATGCAGTGATTAGGCCAAGAAAACCGCAAATCTTCCCTTATTGGAAGATCTTCCTCGTACGGCGCGTAAATATTAGTTCCAAAGAAAACCTTGTTGAAACAAAGGATCGGTATGATTTAAAGGACTAGAACTCCCTAATCATCACTGCCCCCTTCAGAAATATTTTTCAGATTCTCTAAAAGAGCATATATAAAGAAGGATAAGTCAGCTGCGAAAAAGCGAGGCATATACACAGCAATAATAACCGGTACAGGAGACGTTGCAGCTTCAACCGAAGATGCCCCGCCTGAACCAGAGTGCGAAGTATCTGCTGGGTTTGAGTTACCGTCCAGGCAGTGTGGTTCGGAACTCTGGCAGGCTGCATCAGGTCAGCTGAAGCCGGCGCCTCCGTACCGCAGTTAGGCCAGCTCATCATCGATGGGTAGGACAGTGTAGGGACAATAGGATGTGGTGGGAGGTACCATCGGCTTCAAGAATGGGTATACATAGACTAGAATATGAGCTGCCAAGAACCAAATTCAAAAACAATAAGACTGATTGTAATAGTAAGCTCATAAAAGGTTAGTGATAGAAAAATAGCAAGGTACCATCCATGAACAGATTCCTCGTTTCCTTATGTGATGCCACAAAGTGTCAAGAAGTAGAAAAAAAAAGCCTCACGGATTTTCAACATTTCATTACTATTAGGGGAATCAAAAACAAGTCTGGAAGCTTACTGAACATGGAGTCTTCCTCGCACAAGACTCCTGCAGTTTTACAATGTGGGCTACTTTTTGGCTTGAAAAACTAAGTCCTAATGATCTCATTATTTTTGCAGTCACTATATGGTGGTTATGGAGAGCTAGAAACAGCTCTCTGTTTCGAAACAAAACTTTTTCACCGGACCAAATCTGCAAGGAAGTCAAGGCCTACGTTCTGGAGCTAGATAATGCCAGAAGCCACAGCCAGGGAGTGGAGATTATGGGTGTTCCATCGCTGAAACAGTGGACCAAACCCCCAAACAGTTTGATCAAGTTAAACTTCGATGGTGCGTGGTGTGGTGCTACACGGAAGGCTGGGATTGAGGTCATTGCTAGGGACTCAGACGGCAAAGTAATAAGAGGAATGGCTGCTCCTATTGAGTCTGGGTTATCAGCAAAGCATGTAGAGGCCCTAGCGTGTTTGCAGGCGGTTAACATGGCGATGGATCTTCAATGCAATGTCATCATGGTGGAAGGAGATGCGAAGGTTGTTGTTGACCAAATCATCTTCAATGCAATGTCATCATGGTGGAAGGAGATGCGAAGGTTGTTGTTGACCAAATCAAACGAGCTGTTAGTGCATCTGAAGATGAAGACATCACTGAAACAGGGCGGTTGTTGAGCAGATTGCTTCTTTGCTAAGGTCCTTTGCCGAGTTCCAGATACTCTTTGTTCACCGGTCGTCTAATCATGCAGTACATCTCTTAGCTTCTTATGCTAGAGAAGATCACTTGTCCATCAGTTTCTCTGATTTGAACGTTCCCACTTGGCTAAAAGAATGTATTAGAAAGGAAGCAGAACTTGTAATGGCTCATTCTTGATTAATGCAAGGTTGTTTTCCCTCAAAAAAAAAAAAAAAAAAAAAAACACAAACAAGTATATCATTGAATATGATTGAGGTCTAATTTGTACCACCGAATAACAAAAAACATGCGTAGCTGGATCAAACTAATCTCCCAGAGGCCTAATTTGTACCGCTGAACAACAAAAAACATACCTAGCTAGATCAAACTGAATAACAAAAAATTATGTTTTCTAAACATTTATTTTTCAGAAACCGCTCTCTCTTCCCCCACCCACCACATCGCTTTCAACTTTTTTTACTCATCCTGATTACATGAATAGACATCCAAAGAGAACAAAGCACATGTAGTGTATGCAGTGACAGGAGATGATGCATACCGCTTTAGTAATTATCTTCATGCTCTTCGAGAGTTCAGTGCTCGCCTCAAAAAGCACCAAGGCCCATTTCTCGTTACTTTCATCATCAACGACAAAAGGAATACCAGCCTTTTTGGCACTGGAGGCGTCTGTCCACGTTTTCTCCCCATTGATGGATGCATCTACTCTCTCGATTCCACGTTCACCTCCTAAGACTGTATATTCCTTAACTGTCACCCTAAAAGAAATAAATAAATGCTTTGCCTATGAAATAAAACATTCCGTCTAAAAATCAAAAACACTGAAAGGATTTTGTCTCACCTTTTATGGGTTCCTCTTTCCCTCTTAAAATTAGCAGCACTGGTAAACTGTAAAGAACAAAAAAGATGAATTTATCCAATACTTTGCAGAAGCTGACTTCAACAGGAAAGACAGATCCAAAAGCCCTCACCTTTTTCTCCACAAAAACCAATTAACCTTAAGAAAATACAGACACATCATCCCAAATTCATAATCGACCTACCACGCTTCACCCGAGAAAAGATTCAAAATCAAGAAACACTGACAAGAAAACAAACAAACAAACAAACAACCGTAGAGACCAATTGCAAATTCAACAAATCACAACTGAAAGAAAAAAAAAAAAAAATCTGATATCAGTGGCATCAAGAACTTCAGAAAAAACATCATATACATTAGATCAGGAAATGATACCTTCTGTTTTATCCTCTGCATTGCAGCAGTATCCTTTTTGTGAATAACATCATAAGAAACCAGTATAACATCCTTCAGTTGTCGAGTTGTTTCTTCAGCCTTGCCCCCCCAGAAACATACAAACAGTGGCAACTGCTCTTGGGCTGTACTCTCCACAACAAATAAACAAATAGGAGTAAACATAGCATCATCAGAAAAGCAAAGAAAGAGCAGAAAAGGGTATGTTGGACATCATAGAAGAACCGTTATAATATTAAATCCTATAAAGTGAAATAATTATTTACCATAGTTATTTAAAAAAAAATATTGAACACTATAAATTTCATTACTTGAACCTCAATACAACTGATTACAATTATAGCTAATTGAAAACTAACTCTAACAAACCATTATGAGTGTAAGTACATAACTACCCTTAATACTACAACTCATAAGATGTTACATAATTAATACTACATCCATTTAACTAAAATGAAGCTATGTTGGATTAATGGGGATCAAGAAGAAACAGGGAATATGTACCCGGAACGTCGACTGAATAATGTGAACATTCAGATATATTTTACAGAGATCGCGTTGACCAAGTTTCGCGCGGATAAGTTGGCCAATTAAATCAATAGCTACATGATTATTCCCTCCACGACGAATGATAACACAAGGATACTTCTTTGACGGTAGTACGAAATCATCAAAATCAGGTTTACAAACTTTTCATACTGCACATTAAGATCACACGAAGAGGTTAGGCAGTATAAGCTAGATTTGCATGTATGTTTAAATGCAGTACCCTTCTGTTAGGATGACCTAGTATGTAAGGCTACCTAATCAATGTGCAGTGTATTAGGAGGCGGACATCAAGACAGTGTTGCCTACTCAAAGTTTGAAGCACTCCAGCCTTGTGCAGCACTATTGTATTGCATCAGTGAGGCTTTATACAAGTCACTTGTAAATAGTTTTCGTTACAATCTAGATATGAATGCTTTTTTTGCAGTAGATAGAAAGAAAGGGCAATATGATACCACTCCGCCAGTTTCTACCGCTACATGGTTGAGTACAGCACATGCTGGCATAAAATTGAAACTTACTATTTGAGAATAAATGATGATGATAAAGTTACAGTCAAGCGGTGGTGATTTCACTATATCCCTATCTAGATGACTCCTCAAAGACTGAACCAGAAACGGATTTCTAATTTGCCTAAATATTAGCACACGACACTACTGAAAGAGTTCATATCAGACATCTATCGCGAATGATATCATCACGTTGAGGTGCACCATGTCGTTTCTCTCCCTCCAATAGCGTACACGAAAGAACAATGAGAACCTTTATCGGTAATCTTTATTAGAACAAATTACCATGAAAGGCATTCCAAATAGAACGGTCATTAATATTAATCTTCACAGGCAAAACCTAAGAATAAAAAGTGTCATTCGGTTAATTCTTCTTGATCAGCATTTCCTGTATAACAATGCCTAACCCTATCACACTGAATTCTACTAAGAGTACAAAGAAAAAGATATCTCACTCTTGACTACCGAACACAAAGCAAGAGCAAAACCATACCAAGAATCATTAAATCCACAAGGAGATGATACTATATTTAAGACAAATCGTGCCGGAACCCTAGAACTGAAGGGAGGCGAATCCCTGGACCAGTTCGACTGCATGTCTGCTATACCGTTTAGAATTCGTTTCAACATGAACGCTATAAACCCTACTAGGCGGAATTATGGTTCATACTTGCGTCCAAGCTATCTGATGTAGGTCTGAGAACACTCCTGATCTTCTCCAGTATTCCTGAAGTTCCTCCTGGATGCAAGTGTGGGCTTGCTGCTTCCAGAATTCTTCTCGGCCTCCAGACGAATTGCTCTCACCCTCGAAACCCTAGATTTCGGTGTGTATCTAAAGCATACGAATTCTGAAGACTAAGGAAACTTATATAGGCTACGGGAGGGACCTGGAGGAGAAAATACTAATCAGACTCCTAACTTTATTAGGACTTCTGGTTCCACCCGAACCTAGTCCGAATAAAGTTAATAACAGTTAGTACCACTAAATGACTGTTATTGCACTCCTGTCCATATTCTCAAAAACTAATATTTCGAGCTCCTGTTATTAAATACTTATTATCTCCCCATGTTAAGATTACAGATATCCGACGATTAAATTAATTACTGACTAATTCATTTAATCGACCTCTTCCCAATTCCTTGATCCTTACCACTTAACTTATTTGATATGTCCAGATTACCAAGTAATCTACCTGCAGGGTTTGACATAATCAAAACTTATAAGCTTCATCAAGGGGATATCATCAATCCCATAACCGGGACATGGATACCTTCGATACAATCTACACCATGGACTCAATAGTATTACCCAACTCACCGAGGTTATTGACTCCATAGGAATCTCACTCACTTGACCTGTCAAAGCAATAACTACTAAATACATGTGCACATTGACTATCTAAGGATTAAGAGCATAAGTAATCATAATAACCATGAGACATAGCTTGTCTTATTATGTCAGTACAAAGACAATGATCTCAACTTGGTCCTGTTCAATATACACAAAGTATACTAGCACATTGAGTTGAAACTATAGTATGAACTATACTGTTTCCTGTAGCCAAGACAGACCTACTAAAACAATGTGCTACAATCGTTCCGATGGTTTGTCTAATTCCATCTAGATTGTGAACTCACAACTTTCATTCCACAAGAACCGAAGATAAGATCTTCTGTGTGTAAGCTATACTCTACACACCAGATCTTCTACTATGCAGAACAATAGACAACTATGCAAAATAATAATATAATGCAAAAACATTGCCCAAAACCATTCTCATAAATATCAAATTCATATAATCCAATACAAAAAGCATGGCTTTCAGTATTCAATCCAACAATCTCCCACTAAGACTCAAAGCCATGCAGCAACACACCTCAAACCCATTCCCTCTACGGGACTATCAAAAGCCTTAGTTGTCAAACACTTCGTAAATGGGACTGCCAGATTATCCGCTGATGCGATCTTCATCACTGCCACATCACCTATGTGCACAATTTCTCTAATCAAATGACTTACGCTCTATGTGTTTTCCTTTCTTGTGAGCTCTTGGTTCGCTTGAGTTTGCAACCGCGCCGCTATTATCGCAATAAAGCGTCATAGTCGGTTGTGCACTCGGTACCACTCCAAGATCCATTAGAAAGTTTATGAGCCAAACAGCTTCCTTAGCAGCTTCCGAAGCAGCCACATATTCAGCTTCCATGGTGGAATCAGCAATGCATGATTCCTTGATGCTCCTCCAACTAATGGCTCCTAAAGTGAAAACATATCCAGAGGTAGACTTCCTGGAATCCCTATCTGACTGAAAATCTGAGTCTGTGTACCCGACGGGTACATGACTATTTTCATGGTAAACCGACATATAGTCTCGAGTCCTTTTCAGGTAATATATGTTTTACCGCAGTCCAATGTTCTCTTCCAGGGTTAGACTGATATCTACTAACCATGCCAACAGCAAAGCAAATATCCGGTCTAGTACATAACATCGCATACATGAGGCTTCCTACTGCAGAAGCATAAGGAACTGCTTTCATGCTTTCTATCTCATCAGGTGTCTTAGGACACTGATCCTTAGATAGACTGATTCCATGTCTGAAAGGGATCAACCCTTTCTTGGAATCCTGCATGCTATAATTGGCTTGTGACAAGCCCAACATCCTATTTTTCCGATCTCGCATAAGCTTGATCCCTAGAACGTATGCTACTTCTACCAAGTCTTTCATATCAAATTGACTTGATAACCATACCCGCACACTAGATAATACACCCACATTGTTTCCAATGAGAAATATATCATCAACGTAAAGTATCAAGAATACCACCACGTTTTCCTTACACTTCTTGTACACACACGGCTCATCCGGACATTGATCAAAACCAAATGATTTGATTGCCTGATCAAAACGGATGTTCCATGATCTAGATGCCTTCTTAAGTCCATAAATAGACCTCTTAAGCTTGCGCAACTTGTGCTCCTGGCCCTTAGCTACGAATTCTTCTGGTTGCATCATATAAATGCACTCATCAAGACTTCCATTAAGGAAAGCTGTCTTCACATCCATTTGCCAAATTTCGTAATCGAAATGAGCCGCAATGGACAAGAGAATCCTGATAGACTTAATCATGGCTACTGGCGAAAAAGTTTCCTCATATTCGATCCCTTCTTTCTGAGTAAAACCTTTTGAAACAAGCCTTGCTTTGAAGGTTTCAACCTTCCCGTCTACCCCTCTCTTTTTCTTGTAAATCCACTAACATCCGATGGGTTTTACCCCATCTGTCTGATCTACAAGATCCCATACCTGATTGGAGTACATAGTCTCCATCTCAAAAATCATAGCCGTTTTCCACTTTCTGCATCCGTACTTTCAAGAGCTTCATTGTAGTTACTGGGATCAGTATCATGTTCATCAGGGACCTTGTCGAAAGACTCTCCCAAGTACATGTATCTGTCTGGTTTACAAGAAACCCTCCCACTACGACGAGGCTGTACTGGTGGTTCACTAGCAGTAACATTTTCCCCACTGCTCGGTTGCGGCGGAATGTCACTACTATCTTGTGGATCACTAGTATTGTCATTTCCCCCACTGCCCTCTTGCGGTGGGATGTCAACACTATTTGATTGTGTATCACGAGTATCTACATTTCTCCAACCACCCAAAGGTAGTTGAATGTCGATATCATTTTCTTGTGGTATTTCTTCTTGTACAGTTGGTATATCATGACCTTGGACTACTTGATTTCCTCGCATTTCTTCCAGAACAAATTTACTTTTAGGCTTGTGATCCATAATATAGTCTTCCTCTAAGCATCTCGCATTGGTGCTAACAATGACTTTCTGATCCTTAGGACTATAAAATAAACCACCCTTTGTTCCTTTCGGGTATCCTACAAAGACACATACTTCTGTCCTTGATTCCATCTTACTTGCGTTCCCTTTCAGCACATGTGCGGGACTACCCCAAATCCGAACATTCCGTAGACTAGTCTTGCGCCCTGTCCAAAGTTCTGTGGGTGTAGTTGGTACTGACTTAGACGGAACCAAGTTCAGAATATATGCAGCTGTCTCTAAAGCAAGCCCCCAAAAGGAAATTGGTAAATCTGAATAACTCATCATGGATCTCACTATTTCTAAAAGAGCCCTATTCCTTCGCTCTGCCACACCATTCTGTTGTGGCGTACCTAGAGCAGACAACTGGGATTGAATCCCTTGTTCCTCCAAGTAATCCCTGAATTGTCCCAAGAGGTACTCGCCACCTCGATCGGATCGAAATGACTTGATATATATTCCTAGACGCTTCTCTGATTCTGCCTTAAAAATTTTAAATTTCTCAAAGGCCTCAGACTTATGCCGCATCAGATAAATATATCCATATCTTGAGTAATCATCAATAAAAGTAATGAAATACTCAAAACCTCCCCTCGCTTGGACATTCATTGGTCCACAAACATTTGAATGGACAAGCTCCAATATTTCTTTGGCCCTATTATTCTTTGCCAAAAATGGCCTCTTGGTCATCTTACCTTCTAAACATGACTCACATGCTGGTAGTGCCTCCACTTTTAATGAACCTAATGGTCCATTCTGAACCAGCATTTGTATTCTGTTTATATTGATATGACCAAGTCGTAAATGCCAAAGATATGTTTGGTTTATCTCGCAATATTCCTTTCTCTTTTTAGATAAGCTCTCCGAGTTATTCAGTTCATATAGCTGCGCTATCGGATTCTCAGAATTTATAATGTAAAGACCATCCACCAATGTACCAGAACAAATAAAATGTTTATTTTTCTTAATAACCACAAAGTCATTAAAATAAACTGAATATTCATTCTTAACCAACTTAGAAAATGAAATAAAATTCCTTCTAATGGAAGGTACATAAAGACAATATTTCAAAACTAAAATCCTATCACTCCCAAAATGTAAGAAACAAATTCCTATTGCAACTGGAGCTACTTTATTCATGTTGCCCAAGTTTAGATAAATCTCGCCATCACTAAGCTGTCTGGTTTCCTGGAACCCCTGCAATGAATTGCAGACATGGTAAGTGGATCCCGAATCTACAGACCAGGTTCTAGTAGATCGAACCGCTAAACATGATTCAACTATTAGTGAAAGAGATATACCTGAGTTGTTCTGTATTGGACGAGTCAGGAACTTTGGACATTGCTTCTTCCAATGCCCTCTCTGGTTACAGAGGAAACACTTGCCTTTCGGCTTTTCCAATGTCCCCTGAGGAGCAAGTGCTTGCTGTGGCCCACGAGCTATTCCTTGAGGTGCCGGAGAAACCTTCGGAACTACTGCTTGTGCAACTTTCTTCTTCTTCTTAGCCCCAGGGTTAGAAGTAGAAGCCTTTTCATCCACCATTACATTAACCGGTTTCTGAAGGAGTCCCTCAACTGCTTGAAGCTCCTTTTACAATTCGGCAAAAGAATAAGTCTTTTTGTTCATATTATAATTTAGCCGAAAACTGTTAAATGAATCAGACAGCCTCATGCGCACGATATCGACCTGAGTTTTCTCATCGATTACAGCTCCAAGTATCTCTAGTTCACCTAGAAGACTTATCATCTTCAGAACATGATCCCTTAGAGAGGACCCTTCAACCATTTTTGTGTTCATGAGGTTTTTCATAGCAACCTTCTCGGCAGCACGATCCTGATCCCTAAACATATCTTTGAGGTTCTCCATGATCTCAAGGGCAGAGCCCATGTTCTCATGCTGATGCTGCAACACATTAGACATTTAGCCATCTGATCGGCTTTCTACCACCTCTTATAAGGCTTGGTGTGTACGAGAGAATCCTGCGAAGATGATTCAATATACACCAAGAGTAGGGGATAGAAAGAACACGGGAAGAGTATGGTTGTGTGTAGGGAGAGAGTAAGACAATAGCACTGTATGAGTGAGAGACAGGATTTTGGCAGAGCTTCCGCGTATATCAGGTGATTCTCCCTTTGTATGGAAGGGTTAACGATCCTATATATAACGGATAATGTGACCGTTGTAGTGTGGTTAATGCACCCATTAATGGCAGCTTAATTAGCTTAACCACAACGGCACGTTCGTCCGCGTATATAGGGACCGTTACGCACGTTATCCGCGTATATCGGAACCGTTATGAGGTTGACCGAGTTGACCAGGTTTATGGAGCTCGTGCCAGAAATCTCTCAAATAAGTTACTAGGGGTCGCGCACGGGCTTGGTTGACGCTCGCGCGCGACAGGACTTACTCTAGCCTCCAAACCACTAAGTCCCTACAAGTCCCGTATGGTGGTATGCGAGGGCCCTGTCTCGCAGCCCCCACGTGGATCAGCGCGGCTGGTGATCCAATGTGTGTGGAGCACAGCTAGGTGTGTTGGATGGTCTCCACGTGGCTAAGATCTGCCTGTCTAGAAAGTACTATCTACATTACCCCCCTTTCCGCGCGTGAAGACGCATAGCCGGATAGGCTTCAATGCGCAGGAACCAATGTACGCGTCGCCGCCACGTACCAATTCAAATACACGCAAATTCAGCCCCCGTGCGTGTAATTATGACCTAAAATCCCTAGAGTCGTGTCGTCTGGCCTTTTAGGGTTTAAGGCATGACGTCAGCTTGTCCTGTGATTGCGCGATTTGACGGTGACGGTTGCGATTCGACTACTGAAAGGACGCAACCCCTAATTGCTTTTGGATAAATACTCTGTGCTCTCCATTTTTGCAAAGAATCACTTCTTTCTCTTAAATTGAATGATACCCGGAAGCCTTCAAAAGCAGATTCAAGTAATCAATCATCAATTCTTACTTGTCAATCGTCTCCTTTAACTGGCTTCATCCAAGAAAGATTTACCAAAACAAGGTTGGCTTTGCTCAATTCCATTTAATGTACTGATATATGCTTTGAACTGTATTGGATCTGCAAACCCGTGACTATCTGAAACACGTCTTTCGTTGAAAATTGCAAAAGAGACCTTGTTCTCTAAAACCCAGAACTGATCTAATCACCAGATTGAAACGATTTTGAATGTGGGACTTCTGAAATTGCAAGCAATATAAACGATTTCGAACTTCCAAACCCAGAATCGACGCTGGACTGTTCATCTTCTTTTGACAAAACATAGTTGCTGCAAACTGAAATTCGAACTAATTCTTGAAATTCGAACTGAAAGTGTGTGTATTTCTCCACCCCTTTTTCTTGCTCTTCCGCAGGAATGGCAAAGACAAAAGGAACCAAACCCATTAAAGAGGTTGAAGAAATACCTGATCTTCCCCAAACTTTATGGCGGAAAGCCCCCAATTTGGGCGGAAAAGATTTTTACCATGCTAGGGTTAAGGTGAAGAACCTGCCAACTCCCGTTCCCTCTGAAGAGTTGCAGACATTGACCCCGCCTGTTAACGCAGCCATGCTTGAATTGATCGATTCCAAGGATGTGGTTCGATTGGGTGTTGAAAATGGGTTTTTCCCCCATACTGCAATTTCTACCCAGGCGTTTGTCCAGAAATTGGACTTCATGGATGAGTGGATCGACCATGTATTGACCCATCATGCCATCGCATTGAACAATGCTGGCGTCTATTTCGCAGTCCGTGCTATGAAGGGTGCTGCCGTGAAGTTGGACCAGTCCATGCTTCTAAACCTTCTTTCCCGCTATTCGCCTGCGACTCATACCTTCCATTTTGCTGAGTTCGAGGCTGCTCCCACTCTAGAGGATGTGCACATGTTGTATGATCTTTCTCTCGTTGGTGAGGTGGATCATCTGAGTCCTTTGAGGACTGATCTGGAACTTGCTCTTTACAAGCAGATGGAGGAATGCTTGTCAGAGGTGAAGAAAATTTCCACACGGTGGACACCTGCGAAACTTCTTCCCGAATGGCAGCTGGTTGATACATCTGCGAAGAACACCTGGGGCAAGTGGGTGCAGTACTTCTTTCGCGACTATGCGAGCAGAAGTATCACCTAGAAACTTCTGAGCTAGAACCCAAAGGCGAAGAATTATGTGAATGAGAAAGGTTATCATCTGACCTTGTGTGCTTTTCTCTGCGCCTGGTTATCGAGGTACCTAATTGATGGTCACCCTCATGATGGGGTTTTCTACCACGTCCTCCCTCTTGCTGTAAAACTTACCCTCGGTCAGAAAGTCGCGCTTGGGCCGCTAGTCTTGGGCACCCTGTACCATAGATTGGACCAATTGGTTGTGGCGACCAAGGACTCTCGCGGTCGCCTTGATGTGTTGACTTATGTTAACATCGCATTCCTGACCATGTGGGTTTTTGAGCGATGGCCCTCCTATGCTCCTGTTCCTTCTAAGCCCAGCAAATGGTGTGTCCCAGGTGCGGAGGACGAACTTTCCAGTGGAAGGGCTGCTAGATGGTTTGGAACTCATTTTCCTAAGTGTACCTGGAGTCTGATATGCGATGACCGCAGCAAGTTTACAGCTAGGCCTTATGCCACGCGCATTGAAAATGTGCGATGATTCCCAAAGTTGTATCCTGCCAGACCTGTTGCTTTCTTGGAAGAACTTCTTTTTGAGGGTCATAAGCGTTTCCATGAGCGCTATCGCAAATTCTTCTGCTGGTGTCTAAGGGGTTCTCTTCCTGCTCTTGCTGAGTGTGTTCGCAAGCTTACTCTCAGGTACGAGAGGATCACAGTTGATGTCGATCCCACTCGCGTTTCTCCCCAGTTTCGCTTTGATGCGGTGGCGCCATCAGTCTCGGCCAGATCCATTGTAAGAGGCTGCTACAAGCGGCTACTGTCTGGCGAGTGCCAAACGATTCTGAGGAACAACCTTCCCTCTGATCAACCTTCAGGCTGCCGCGCAGGTGGCTACTCCAAGAATTGGGTTGCTTACTAGACTACCCAGCAGGCCAGATTTGAGACACAGTCGACCCCTCAACGCAACAGAGCTCCTGTGATCAAGAGAAATTCTTTCCTCTTCCGTCCTAACTGCAGCTTGGATGACTCCCAGTATGGCTGCTACTCACCGTTGGACCATGAGAATCACTTGTGCCCGTCCACCATCCTTTAGGAGAAGATGGCCGCAGTTAGGGAAGGTGCTTCGCATGTCATCAAGTACAGCGAAGATTTTGCCAAGGTAAACAATTTCCTCTGCGCGCGTTAAGTTTCTTTCCTTTGACATGTCGAAACTTATGCTCCATTTTCTGTTTTAGTGCTATCTGAGGAGGTTTGCATCTGGTGAGCGCTCCAAGTCACTGATCAATACCATTGTTGCTGCGAGAAGGCAGGGTGAGCCAATTCTGCTAACAATGGGAATGGCTCCCGCAATTGAGGCCCGAATTCGCGAGGTAATGGACGCATTTGCTGACTCGCTGATAGACAACACTCCACCTTTGTCTCCTCCCAGGAACGTTCCATCTCCTCCAGCAGTTGCTGCTCCAAGGGAAAAAGACCAAGGCAGAAGGGAATCACAATCTCTTCCCCTAGGAGTGCTCCAGCTTCCTCTCCAGCAAAATCCCTTACTTCCAAGGACAAAGGCAAAGGTCGCATGCCAAGCAAGGCGCGGAAAGAGCTCGCAGTCGCGACTTTTGTTCTGTTTGGTCAGGAGGAAGAGGAGTATGAGAGAATGGAGGTGAGAGAAAGAGATGATGATGATGAAGAAGAAGAGAGAGTCGAAGATGAAAGAGAATAAGAAAGATGTGAGATACAAGAGGAAGATTCGGAAGGTATCTCGAACGAACTTATCTTCTCATTACTTAGACTATCGCACAATTTACTGAAGAGTTTGTTCTTTCGCAGATGATGATGATACAGAAACCATCAGCGGCCTTCTGGCCAAGAGGCAGAAGAGGAGTTCTCACTCTGGTGTTTCCAGCGAAGCCATAGACGAGGACATCCTTGCTGATTCCAGCAGAACAGCTGCGGAGGCTGCGGAATGAAGAAGGAAGCGAGAAGAAGATGAGATCGAACTCATAAAGCAGAGGAGTTTGGAGGAATAACACGTTGACGACTTGGTGCAGCAAGCCGATGAGGAAGATGCAGCTCAAGCCGATGGGGATGAGGCGGCTCAAGCCGATGAGGAAGATGCGGCTGCTCTGGAGCAGGCTCAAGCAGACTTTGAGGAAATCGCAGGTGGCAATCAAGGTGAGATCTTTAATCTTGCGGTAACTTACCAAGAAGTGATTGTCGGTGCATTAAAGCATGGCTTATCGAAAGCCGATATTCGCCGATGGCTAGTAAGCAAGTGTGGTGAACCCTCAGGTAATCATCCAAGCAATGTGTGTAAACTAGGCTTAGCAACCCAATTACAATCATAACAAATGTCTTCGCAGCCCAGGTCATGCTCACCTTAAGGATGTGCTTAATGAAGATACGTTAATAGGATATGGTGTCGCATCTTTAGCATATGATGAAGATGCTACAATCCCACCTACGCGTGGAGGTGCTCGCTCTTGGTTTATCAAAATAGCAAAACATTGTATGATACAAGTTACCTCACATTTTCCTGTCTTGTATCGCATGTGATGCTGATGAGGCCGTGCCGGAACAAAGAAGTCAACCCTCTGCATCTTATGCCCCAGAGCAAAGCTCTCATGTTGAGAAGCCTGTCGCAGATGCTGAGTATGCAGGAGAGCCCTTGGAGGATGTCATCGAAGTTTCTGATGACATCGAAGCTGACACCGTGCTGATGGAGGAAGATACTAATGCTGCAGCTGAGGAAATGGAGACAGATGCTGCTGAGGCTGAGGTTCATGAGCAGGTCGTGGAAGACGTAGCATCACATGCGAATGTGAATATCCCAATGAGTGCTCCCGAGTCTCACGAGCCCCTCGCACTCGAAGGAGTTCCTGGTCAAGCAGCAGCTTCTACTGTTGCCATTCGTCCAGCAGGGATAGAGCCTCCAGAGGTTCCTCAAGCGTGGAATTTTTGGAGCTCGCAAGTGGGAGCTGCAATCGCACCTGGTGCGGCCTATAACCTTCCTGACAACTATGAGGAACTAGAGCTCGCAGCTGATAGGAGAGCAATGGGGCGAGGACAGACTTCAGCTGGTCCAGCAATGCGCATCCCTTCTTTGCGCGAGATCCTTGAAGGAACCAGTATGAATCCATTTTTCGCATCTTGCACTCTTCATTTATGAGTTTCATGTTCTAAACCTGAATCAACATTGTTAGGTTTGAAGAAAGCTGATTTGGACTGGCTAGTTCGGATGCGTCTCTCCTATCCCCGGTCATTTGCGAGATCTCTAGAGATAGAGCCTTTTAACAGAAGACTGTTCCTGACCGAAGCCATCTGGATTCTGGAGCAGCTGTCTCCGGCCACATCTGCGACCATTTCTCCTCAGAGTGCGCTGCTGCTTTTTAGCATGTGCCAAGGCCTTCAAGCCAAAGTTCAAGGCAAGCTGGGCTTTGGGTATCTTGTCAACAGAGTCACCCAGATTCGCGCAGCTGTGAATTTGAAGCGCGGCTTCCATAATCTCGCAGCTGAGGGACGAAAGGTAGAGGAGCAAAGGAAGAAGGCTGAAGAGGCTGTCAAGCTCTTCAATGAGATGAGCGCCAAGTACGAGCAGCTGAATCGAGAAGTGGACCAAGTGACAAATACATCACTCTTGTTTTATCCTGATGACCCCATGATCAAAGATTTATTTTGAAAAAAAATAGCAAGTATTTGTTTTGAAACAAAACATCATTGTAATGTTGCTAGGGTTTCTCCCCTTTTTTTATTCAAGACTTGAATGTCCGTTTTTCCCTTCCCGGGATTTGCTCGAACATTTTATGCGTATCAATTATGACGTCACCTGGTGACATATCCGCCTTGATTTTTTCACTAACTGCTGATTAGATAAGCACGCTTTCCTTGGGAAGTCCATCCGTATTATGACCTTCTGTCACTAATTAGGGCACGCCACCGAATCGTCGTAGCCTTTAGTAGGGTAATTGAATGTTACCTCTTTCAAGAAGTAAGTGATTGATTCTTACCGCTTTTCCAAGCTTTGCTGACTCAGCTAGGGAACTGAAGGGTCTCCGTAGGGTCTATATAAACCCTGCCTCTTGTTGTTTGGGTTCTTTATCCCAAAATGTGGCTTGCCATGAGTCCTTACGACTGCTGGCTTCAACGCTTGTCTTTTGTTGATTTATGGCAATTTCAAGTTGTGAAACCTGAGTTTGTGCTTTGTGCTATAGAAATAGCTTCCAAGATCTTCTTTACGAAGCTTATTGATCTTTATAACCATCGTAAAGAAGATGCACATAATACCTCGTGCTTGTTCGAAGAATTTTCTTCGTCTATTATGTTTGCAGGTCATATTTCCGGAAGCCTTCCGGCGAGGTGCAGTGCTGTACTGACCTTCTTACCAACTTGTAATGAAATGGGGGTTTCTCCTCTAGCTTTCCCGGAGGAGGACTGTCTGCCTCCACGTTCTTGAACTCGGGGTGGCGAGCCATTGTGCTCGTCTCCGTGGACAAGGAGCCTCTTGCCCGAGGAGTTGCTGCCTGCCTGTTCTTCACCGCTCCATGCGCTTAAACAGGTGGTTCATTTGGCATATCTCTTGGGCAGAAGACCAGACAGAGGACTTGTAAGATCCAGGATCTTGAAGATGGCATCGCATAGCTCTTGTAGCGTTTGTAGGCCGTTCATTTTATAGTAACATTTACCTTACCATTAGATTTCAATTGTAAGCTGCTATCTAGACAGATAGATTGTAAGTCATTTTGACTCTTGATGAAATATAGTTTGAGTATTTGCTGTTCTTCGTATGATAGAACGTTTTGTAATATCGCATGCGAGTTGGCTATAAAACAAATTATGTTTCTTTCGCCTTTTGCATTTGGATATTTGCTTGCATAATTCTGCGTTTTACACAGGGTGTTGCTGCTTTGGCTAGCTATCAAATAGATACGTTCGCAGACCAGTTAAGATCGTACATTAGAGCTAAAATCTTAGGCAGATGAGCTTTTAGATCGTTAATGATCGCATTCAAATACTGCTTCTAATTCAGGTAATAGGCTTTAGGATCACTTTAGATCGCATTGGTATATTGCTGCTATCTCGACAGATAGGCTTTAAGAGCAATCTAGATCGCGTGTGCATAGTGCTGCTATCTCGTTAGATAGGCTTTAAGATCAATTAAGATCGTATTTGCATAGTGCTGCTATCTTGGCAGATAGGCTTTAAGATCAATTTTAGATCGTGTCTGCATAGTGCTGCTATCTCAGCAGATAGGCTTTAAGATCAATTAAGATCATATTTGCATAGTGCTGCTATCTCGGCAGATAGGCTTTAAGATCAATTTTAGATCGTGTCTTCATAGTGCTGCTATCTAGGCGGATAGGCTTTAAGATCAATTAAGATCGCATTTGCATAGTGCTGCTATCTCGGCAGATAGGCTTTGTTGTTTGAGAAACAGAGAAGCAAATGAAGTAATAAAAGACAACCGAAATCATAAAATTCTTCCCATTTGGGAGAAGTCTTTTATTATAAACACCTTCATATGGGAGAGGCGAAATTACAAATCCCTCATATGGGAGGAACTATGCATGAGTCTGTCACAATATTTAGCATAAAATAGGGAGAGTAATCTGATGCATGTAAGGAGAGAAGTTAAGGATAATACTTCTTAATCCAGCGCATGTTGACTGAGCTTGGGGTTGTGGCCGTCCCATGTAGCCTCTGTATATTGCAGTAGCCGCTGTCAAAGACCTCTTTGACTTCAATGGTCCTTCCCAGTTGGCTGCGAACTTTGGGTGAGCCGCCTCCCGCATGCAGTGATCCGATGCGCGCAAGACCAGATCCCCAACCGCGAAGTCTCGATGTTGGACTTTTTTGTTGTACGCACGGGCGATCCTCTCCTTGTACCGTTTATTAGTCCGCTTGGCTTGCTCTCGCTTTTCTTCCAATAAAATCAGGTCATGGTCACGATGATTTTCATATAGCGCATGAAAGGCCAACCTTGCAGAGTTGATTTTCACCTCTGCCGGTACAACAGCTTCAGCTCCATAGCACAAGAGAAATGGGGAGACTCCTGTGGGAGTCCTCGGAGAAGTTCGGTACGCCCACAAGGCTATGTTCAAAGAATCGGCCCATTTCTTGTGGTCGTCCGCGACTATCTTGCTCAGGATTCTTAGCAGCGTCTTGTTGGTCGCTTCTGCTTGACCATTCCCTTTTGGATAATAAGGAGTAGAACATATCTGCCTTATGTTGTACTCTGCTAGCCTTACGGCTACTTGGCGATTGACGAAGGGGTACCATTATCCGAGAGAATTGTGTTAGGAATCCCGAACCTGTATATGATGTTCTCTTAGATGAAATGGACTACAGCAAGCGCATTTGCTGTCTTCAACGGTATTGCCTCTACCCACTTTGTGAATAGCTCAGTCGCTATGAGAATAAACTGGTTCCCATGCGAGGCTGGTCGAATAGGGCCGACAAAATCCAGAGCCCAAGTGTGGAATGGCCATGGTGTCCCCAATGCATGTAGATCTACAGCAGGGGCATGTACGAGGTTGCCTTTTAATTGACACTCCTGGCATCTCCATACTTTAGCGCGGCAATCTGCCTCCATGGTGGGCCAGAAGTAACCAACAGTGAGAAGCTGTCTGCATAGTTTCGCACCTCCCTGATGCTGCACTTGGTGAGAGAGGTCCATCAACTCTTGCGCTTCCTTACTGTCTAGGCATCGAAGCAGATTACCCTCGTGACCCCTTTGCCATAGTATGTTTTCTTGCACCACGTACCGGGCTGCTTTCCTTTTCAATTTATCGGCTTCTTTTCTCGATTCGGGCTCGATTCCCTGTGTGAGAAAATCAAAGAGCGGCATCCTCCAATCCATGTCGTCATCAACCAGAGCAATTGTTAAGGAATCTCTGATCAATGCGCAACTTTCGCAGTTACCTTGAATTGTCACCGCAGCCGTGGACATGTCCGGCCAGTGAATCCCGTACCTTTTAGCCTTCTGATAGATTGACACCTCACTTTCCCCGCAAGTATGCTGGTGCATCTTTTCTAGCAGCGCTTGTCCCTCCTGCTGCGAGACGCATCGCATGAGTATTCCACCTGGGCCTTTGTGGTAGAGTGTGTTGTCATGTATGCGGTACCCTTTAGTGGATGCCCAATTCTCTTTACTCGTTCCTTCTGCTATGGCGTGCAATATTGGCTTCCTCCTGTCTCCATCGTCCATGCATTCATCCTCGCATGCGTCCTCCGTCAACGTCGATGACACTCATACTTCAATCGAGATTCATGCGGGGCACTTATTCGCACTAATCTTAGATCCCTGAGTGGCCAAGGCATCAGTATGCCGATTTTGTGTTCTAAGTGTATGCTCGTACCTGACGTCGCAGAATTGTTGCACCAGCTTCTGTACCAAAGTCTAGTAGGGCAATAGATTTACTTCTTTTAGTACATACTCGCCTGAAGCTTGTTTGACGATTAGCTTGGAATCCCCCATAACCGTCAAATTCCTTACTTCCAGTGCCCTGGCTGCGCAAGACCCGCAATGAGAGCCTCATACTCCGCTTCGTTGTTGGTAACTGCGAAATAGAGTTTTGTGGACATTTTTATGACCTCCCCATCGGGTTTGGTTAAAACTATTCCAATACCTCCACCTTTCCTCGTTGACGACAACTCGAAATGAAGCGTCCAGTAAGGCAACTCGACTGCATAGATCTCGGGTCCCTCTATTTCTTCCTCGATCACGGGCTCGTGGCTGTTATCAGGGAACTGTGCTAGCAAATCCGCCACCGCTTGCGATTCGATTGCCCGCGGTCGAACGCACGTGATGTCGTATTGGGAGATGGTCATATACCATTTTGCCAGTCTTCCACCAGGAGAAGTGTGAGTCAAGAGGTACCGTATGGGGTCACTCTTTGTAACCACTACCACTTTGTGCGAGGCGAAATAGTGCTTCAACTTTTCTATTACAAAGAATAGATCAAGGCAATGGCGCTCAATATCTGTGTACCTTGATTCGGCTGATTGCACTATGCGAGAAATATAGTAAATCGGCCTTTCTTGCCCTTCATATTCCTGAGCCAAAAGTGCCCCTATAGACCTATTTGTCAATGTTAAGTACAGCAAAAGCGGCGATCCGAGCTGTGGTGCGATCATTACCCTTTGTGACGTCAACAAGTCCTTTAGCCTTCCGAACGCGGCCTCATGTTCTATGGTCCAATTGTACACAGCATTCTTCTTGAGGAGATCGCTGAAGCAGAAGGTAATTTCTGCGATCACAGGGATAAACCTTCGCAGGTAAGATAACTGTTGGAATTGTGCCCTAGAGGCAATCAATTAATTGTGACAAATATATGGATTTACGATTCATTATGTTATCGATATGGAGATATGCTAACATGAATGAAGTCCTTAGAATATAAGGTGTTATATTCTTAAATATCCCAAGTCAATTATAATGATTAATGGGACAATCAAATAAAGACTAGTATGGGGTTGGATTGATATGGATATATCACAATCCAACACATGGGTATGCATTAGGAGTAATGGCATACTGGATTGACCCACGACGAAAAGGATACATTAGATTATGTGAAGTCACAATCGCTTTTCGTAGTGCTAATATTATTGCAATCCTTGGACTTGAAGTCACTAGATACTCTATTTGTGAAATATTGCGCTTTGATGTCATCAAACGTTACACCGTAACTGGGTAATCATAAAGGTGGCTATCGGGCGTGATAGGAAGCAAGCTTAGAGATCGTAGTAATTTAGATAGGATTTGTCCCTCCCACATAATGGGGGTAAATATCCACGGCCACTCGAGGGATGAGGCTTATTGAATGTCTGGCCAGACTCAGATAAATTAATATAGAGATATTAATGTTATCTGCAAGCATAAACATATTCCCAGGATCGAGGAACTATGGATTGGATATACGAGTGTGACTATTTATGTCTCGTGTCCAATCCGGATATGGAGACAAAGGGATAATGCAATATGACATATTGGGCACAAAGGTTTGTCGGGATCACTGACTATTTCTATTGGTTGGGTGGCATGGATGTGTTGCTAGACACCGCTCCATGTTAGTAACAGTTACTACCAACTATATAGAAACCTATGGGGTCACACGTCAAATAGAGTAGAGCTAGATTTGGGATTAATTAATATAGATTAATTGATAGAAGGATCATTGTGCAACACCTTGCAAACTTAGTAGGACTAATTTGCAAGGAAGGGAATAGTTCTAGTCCTACTAGAACAAGAAAACTCTTTTATGGAAACAACAAGGAGTTGTTGGAGTATATAAAGGAGGCTCTAGCTTCCTTCCCACAACATGAGTTATTAGTCATAACACACAAAGAGTGGGAGAGAGCAAAAAGAGAGAGCAAGACAAGGTGCTAGGGCCGAAACCCTAGCCACCCGTCCGCCCCTCTACCCGACGGCAAAAGGAGGCCGCCCCTCCTTCGTGCCTTGTTGCTTTGTTGCTTTGATCTTCATCCCTCTTCCTCCAAGGTTCAAGCTAGCACTTGATTGAAGGAAGAATCTAGATCTCACCTCTAGACGTGGATCAACCGTAGAGACGAGGACATCATTCTTCGTGTGATCTCACAAATCAAAAGGTACACATCTTCTATGTCCTTAATCATGTTATGATGTCTCTTCCTGTGATCCTTGGTGGGCTTTGAGTAGGGTTAATTTTGTTATTCCGCTGCGTTACCTACGTCAAAACCCAACAGTGGTATCAGAGCCACAGGTCGTAGAGCATAACATGATATTATGTGTTTACGATTTCAGTTCATACACCGTATTATTGTTTATTACGCGAAAACTGAAAAATTGGCATAGTAGATGCAATATTGAATTTGATTCAATCAAACAAAACCCAATTTAACATTAGATGTTAGAATTGGTGAGTTTAATCACATTGGATGTGAATAATTGGGTTCTTGAAAAATTAGGGTTCATGGGCACATGATTGAAAAGGGGTTTTCAATTATGGAAATAAATCCATATGGAATCAACCTTGCTTGGGCAACAAGGAAGGAGGAAGGGGACTAGGGCCGAAACCCTAGCCGCCCGCCCCTCCCTTGCGCGCCAAGCAAGGCCGCGGCCTCCTAGGCGTGCGGCGGTCCTAGGGTTCGGGCCACTTGTTGGCTTGGACCCTTTGGACCGTTGTGAAACCCTAGTTACCCAATTTCATTAAAATTAAACAAGCGCGTTAAAAATTGGTTTTAACTGTATTATGTGCTTTATTGCATGGTGGATGGATATGGCCTAGGATTGTGGATGTTTATTGTTTTGTGGTTTGGTTTACGGCCTGCGAGCTGATCAAATTAATGTAATAATTAATTAAGTTCTACGGCCTGCGAGTCGTTCTTTTTCTCCTCAACATGTGAGGCTTTTATTATTTATTCTAGATGTTAGGCTAGAATTAGAAATATTTAGATGATAGCCAAGAACATGGAGAAGAAGACCGGAGAACCAAAGGAGCCAAAAGACATCCCTAGGCACGCAGCTATGGTGGAGCACATGGAGATGAGCTCGGCACTTTAGGGCAATTAGATATTATCATTGGCTTGATAATATCATTAGTCTAGAGGCCATATCCATGCCACGTTTTTTATTTTTGTGGATGTTTATTATTCATGCCTTGTTATTTATTTTGTGTGTATGGCGCTACAAGCAAAACGATAACAAGATAATAATAAACAAAGTTGGTCTTTTATTGTGGATGGCCCAATCCAAATGAGTAGACCATGTTGATAAGATCAACCAAACATATTAAAAGAAATCCCTCAATTAAATATTGCGTTTTGCCTTCTCTTGCCAAAACACCCTTCATGATCATGGCCTATTAAAATTCGGGCTTGCCAAAGCAAGGCGATTTTAATTTTCATGATGTGTTGCGGACGACGCAAGCTAGTAATGCGTGTATGTTGAAAGCAAGAGGTTGGACGCAACTAGGCAAGAGTCAATTGGATTGATGAGCTTAGAGGCATGACAATTAGGTGTTATCCAATTGGATAAAGAATAAAAGGAATTTATTCACCTAATTGGACCAAGAGTTGCATGGGATGCAATTGGAATGGTTCCTACCTTAATAACCAATTCTTGGGTGACTTGCCAAAGCAAGCTCAAGAAGAAGTGAAAAAGGGATCTTGGACTCACTAGAAAATATATAAGATATTTTCCGCATTAATGGTGAGGGCTATTAATCCGAGAAAAATAGTGGGAGCTATATTTAATAATTTAAATTCTTGTTGAATATAGTTATACGTCACAATGCTTTGCATAATCCTATAAGTGTTGAATACCCATCGCATTAAACAAACAAACGCGACTTTATGTCCATAAGATGGACAAGATGTCTGGAATCTATTTTCTAGATTGGTATAAAATTGAGAATTGTTCTCAAATAAAGGAAATATGTTGTACATTGTAGAGCATAAATTTCTCTTCCCACCAACTACCAAAACACACTAAAGCCTTATGGAAGGAACATCAAATAATGGTTCTTTGGATGTAACTTGTCTCATGTCAAGCTCCCATGGACTCTAAGCTTTGGAAGCAAGATGAGAAATTTGGAGGCATATGATATGATCATACGAGCTTGTCATGAAAGGCTTGAGGAGTTGCTCCACTTTGCAATCTCTTTCTTAGCACTCGTCATGGTCAAAATGGAATAAGTTTGGGCTTGCCAAAGCAAGGCGACTTAGTTCATCGAGATATGACGCGACGACACAAGTTAGTAATGTGTGGCTGCTGAAGCAAGAGGTGAAGCGCAAACTAAACTATCTCAATAGGATTGAAAGCTTAGTTATTGGGAGTTATCTATAAGATAGATAAAGAATATATAGTTATTCTCCCAAGTGGACCAAGAATTGCATTGGATGCAATTACAGTTTTGTTTTAAAGTTGATTTACTCAATATGATTGAAAAATCACTAAACAAAACACTCATAATGGGCATGGGCAAAAACTGTTAATAGTTAACAGCATGGGTAAGGGCAAATGGTTTGCGCCGAACCCATGAGTATAAAGCAAGCCTGTTGCTAAAACCAGGTTGCCTCGAAGTCCCATAGGTGGTGTAGAGGAAGAGAGACTACCCAAAGTACATGGAAGTAAATAATAAAGGAATTATGAATTCCGGCTTGGGTATTTTATTCTAAAGGTCAATGTGTCTATCTCATCATCAAGAGTATATGATACTAGATGAGGATCTCACATTTATAGAAATGTGTAGGATCTCAAGAGACGAAGACAATTGAATAAGGAAGAAATAATCCTACACGTGGGGCTATGAAGCAAAGGGTTGCTGAAAAGCCGTAGGGAATTATTTCTACCTTTAAGAAATTGTTCATGAATTAGACAAAAGGGATAATGTCCCTGCTATGAGTAGGACCATTATCATAGTTTCTTGTTTGGACAAGAGAGCTCCTTATCATAATAAAAGGACAAATGTTGTTCCATTTATTATGGTATGCATTATTGTAATGCAACTTTGTCTAAGTGGATTCTATATCCATGATCATGATAATTTCATCTATAACATTAATACCTAGAGGTTTGCATATAATGATATGAACTTTACTTATCTTTAGCATTATCGTTTAAGCCCATAAATAAGAGATACATATCTAGAACTCCATTAGGATGGATTTCTGGGACTCATTTGATTATTGAATCATACGAGACATGTAAGACTTATTAGGCAAGGATATGATCTTTTGGGAATCATACATATTTATGTATGAAGGCCGCTAAGCACAAATACGAAAGATGGTTTTAGTACTTCATCATATTTACTGATAGGATCAGAGAAATATGGATTTGTGTATCTTATGAAGAAACAAATCAGAATCCTTTGAATTGTTTAAAGTATTCAGGAATGAAGTAGAGAACCAACTTGGCAAAAGTATTTAGACTCTACAATTGGATCATAGAAGAAAGTACTTGAGCCAAGAGTTTGACAAGAATCTATGGGGGTATTGGACATGATCCAAAACTCGCTCCACCTAGCACACCAAATGGGTTTGGCGTGTCTAAAAGGAGAGTTCGAACCTTGTAGGACACGGTTCGGACCATGATGAGTCAAACAGAACTTCCAGTTTACTTTTAAGGGCTATGTTCTAATTACAGCAAATTTCGCCCTTAACTTTGTTCCATCAAAAACGGATTATGAAAAACACCATATGAGATATGGACTAGGAAGTGTCCTAGTATGTCATTCATAAATATTTGGGGTTATGAGGTTTATGTAAAAGTGTTTACAAATAAACTTGGACCCAAGTCGGATAAATGTTTTGTGGGATATCCTGAAAAGGATATTATTTCTACAACCTAATCGAGAACAAACTGTTTGTTTCTCGAACCACAGTGTTTCTAGGAAGAGATTGTCTCTAAAAGAAACAGTGGGAGGACTGTAGAACTGGAAAAGTTCAAGAACCACAATAGAACATTAATCCGTTTGATGGAACATGAGCAGGATCACAAGGTGTTGTGGAGCAACCTACTCAGATAACACAAGAACCTGGTAGGACAGGTAGGATATGTCAAGGGACTAGAGAAATAAGAATTTCTCATAACCCGTGATATATTGCTCATCGAGATGAGCCTACAACCTATGAAAAGGCCATGTGTGGGCCATACTCTCAGAAATGGCTTGGAGCCATAGGATACGATATGGAATCCATGTATACCAACAAAGTATGGACTTTGGTGGAACCACCTGAATGGGTAGGACCCATAAGGTGCAAGTAGGTTATGAGGAAACCAACATGGATGGTAATATGATTACTTTTAAGGGACAACTGGTTTGAAAGGGTTTCATGAGAATTCATAGTATAGACTATGACGAAATCTTTCCCCAGTTGTGATGCTTAAATCCATTCGCATCTTGCTTGTAGCAATCTGTTTATAGATTGAGTCCAAGCTTCTTGGAGATTGGATTCTTCAAATTAATGATGCAATCAAAGGAGTTTGGTTCCATCAAAATTGAATATGATACTTGTGTCTACAAGAAGGTTAGTGGGAGCACAGTTATTTTTCTGGTCTTGTATGTAGAGACATACTAATCATTGGGAATAATGTCTCTACTCTGCAATCTATTAAAGATTGGTTAGAGAAATTGATTTCCAATAATAGACTTAGGCGAGACAATCTATAAAATCTATGAAGATAGATTAAAGTAATTGTTCAGCCTGAGTCATGGTACATATATTGAAAAGGTGTTGAAATGGTTCAACGTGAAAAGAATATTGATTCTTACCCATGTCACATGAAATTAGTCTTTGGAAGGCTAATTGTCTTACCAATAAGATTGGGAATGGACCGTATGACTTAGATTCACGAGATACGCCATGAGATGTACTAGGCCAGACGTGTCATAAAGCATGACACAAAGATACCAATCAAATCCAAGTGAGGTGTCACTTGATAATTATCAAGATTATCCTTAAGTACTTGAGAAGGAATAAAGGATGAACTCTTGATTAAGGGAAGATAGGAAAAGTTTACTGTAAGGGGTTACAGTGATGAGAACTTCCATCTGACAAAGAAGATTTCAGATTATAGTCGAGTTTTATGTTTTGTGCTAGAGGGAGTGACAATGAGCTGGAAAGGTTCCAGGCAAGATTCAGTCACTGATTCTAACATAGAGGACTGAGTAAATTAATGCATAGGATGCATTTATTCAGAATATTTAATATCAATCAAATTGTTGATAAAGGAGATGTGAATATTTGCAAGGTGCCAGCATATGTCTCGCCCCTACGCAGCGTAAGCGTGGAGGACCGCGCTAGATCAATAGGCATATGATGCAGGAGATTGACTCTAGTGCAAGTAGGAGACTGTTGGAATTGTGCCCTAGAGGCAATCAATTAATTGTGACAAATATATGGATTTACGATTCATTATGTTATCGATATGGAGATATGCTAACATGAATAAAGTCCTTAGAATATAAGGTGTTATATTCTTAAATATCCCTAGTCAAATATAGTGATTAATGGGACAATCAAATATAGACTAGTATGGGGTTGGATTGATATGGATATATCACGATCCAACACATGGGTATGCATTAGGAGTAATGGCATACTGGATTGACCCACGACGAAAAGGATACATTAGATTATGTGAAGTCACAATCGCTTTTCGTAGTGTTAATATTATTGCAATCCTTGGACTTGAAGTCACTAGATACTCTAGTTGTGAAATATTGCGCTTTGATGTTATCAAACGTTACACCGTAACTGGGTAATCATAAAGGTGGCTATCGGGCGTGATAGGAAGCAAGCTTAGAGATCGTAGTGATGTAGATAGGATTTGTCCCTCCCACATAATGGGGGTAAATATCCACGGCCACTCGAGGGATGAGGCTTATTGAATGTCTGGCCAGACTCAGATAAATTAATATAGAGATATTAATGTTATCTGCAAGCATAAGCATATTCCCAGGATCGAGGAACTATGGATTGGATATACGAGTGTGACTATTTATGTCTCGTGTCCAATCCGGATATGGAGACAAAGGGATAATGCAATATGACATATTGGGCACAAAGGTTTGTCGGGATCACTGACTATTTCTATTGGTTGGGTGGCATGGATGTGTTGCTAGACACCGCTCCATGTTAGTAATGGTTACTACCAACTATATAGAATCCTATGGGGTCACACGTCAAATAGAGTAGAGCTAGATTTGGGATTAATTAATATAGATTAATTGATAGAAGGATCATTGTGCAACACCTTGCAAACTTAGTAGGACTAATTTGCAAGGAAGGGAATAGTTCTAGTCCTACTAGAACAAGAAAACTCTTTTATGGAAACAACAAGGAGTTGTTGGAGTATATAAAGGAGGCTCTAGCTTCCTTCCCACAACATGAGTTATTAGTCATAACACACAAAGAGTGGGAGAGAGCAAAAAGAGAGAGCAAGACAAGGTGCTAGGGCCGAAACCCTAGCCACCCGTCCGCCCCTCTACCCGACGGCAAAAGGAGGCCGCCCCTCCTTCGTGCCTTGTTGCTTTGTTGCTTTGATCTTCATCCCTCTTCCTCCAAGGTTCAAGCTAGCACTTTATTGAAGGAAGAATCTAGATCTCACCTCTAGACGTGGATCAACCGTAGAGACGAGGACATCATTCTTCGTGTGATCTCACAAATCAAAAGGTACACATCTTCTATGTCCTTAATCATGTTATGATGTCTCTTCCTGTGATCCTTGGTGGGCTTTGAGTAGGGTTAATTTTGTTATTCCGCTGCGTTACCTACGTCAAAACCCAACAATAACTTCCCCAAGAATGTTTTCAAAGCACTTTGGTTGTGCGGCGCCGTAATACTGGTGATAGCTGATACTTTTGCGGGATCAGGCTCGATGCCCTGGCGATGTATTACACATCCCATGAACTTCCCCGAGGTCACTCCGAATGCGCACTTCATGGGGTTCATCTTTAGCTGGAAACTTCTGCATCTTTCGAATACTTTCCGCAGGTCCCCCAAGTGGTCCGCTTCTTCCTTGAACTTGACAACCAAGTCATCAACATAAAATTCCACTTCTTTGTGCATCATGTCATGAAACAGAGCCATCATGGCTAGCAGATAAGTCGCGCCTGCGTTCTTGAGTCCGAACGGCATAACCGTGTAGTTAAAGACCCCCACTGGCGTGATGAATGCGATTTTCCGTGCGTCTTCAGGGTCCATCTTGATCTGATTGTACCCACTGAAGCCATCCATAAAGATGAACATACGATGACCCGCAGTTGAATCAATGAGCAGGTGGATGTTAGGCAGCGGAAAATCATCCTTAGGGCAAAAGCGGTTGAGATCTTTGAAGTCTACACAAATGCGAAGCTGTCCATTCTTCTTCACCACGGGCACAATATTAGCCAACCATGTGGGATGGTGATTGGGCTCGATGAACCTGGCAGTCAGCAGCTTGACAATTTCTTGCTTGATTTTCATGTTTATCTCCGGCCTAAAGCTCCTCGTGCTCTGCTTTACCGGCTTAGACCCCGAGATTACATCTAATCTGTGCGTTGTAATGCTCGTCTCCAGACCGGGCATCTCATCGTATTCCCATGCGAACACATCTTTGTACTCAGTCAGTAGCTGCAGCAGTCTTTCTTCCTCCTCGCTCGTGAGGTCTGCACTCAGAAAGACGGGTCTCTTCTTTTCTTCGCTTGGGCTTAGGAATACCTCCTTCAGCTCCTGCTTATGCGTTTTGGGCTTATCCTCCATGCATTCAGGCGCCTCTTTTAGCTTCTCCTCCAAAACTTCCGGCGTCGGCTTGTCTAATTCCATGACACGCTCGATTTGATTGATTTGCTCAGGGATATCCCCATGCTCGCGTGGGGATATCCCCGCGCACCTTCATATGTGGTAGCTTTTCTTCGCGTTAGCGTAAAAGCTTTCTATCTCTTTGCCCGCGGGATCATGTTTTACTACCCTTTTCAAGGTGTACACACTCTTTCTTTGATAGTCAGTCTGCGGTGCCTCTTCTCGCGTGGATGACTTTTCCTTGGGCTCCTCCCTTGTCACCGTCACTCCTGCTGGTGATTGATCCTTGATATCCTCCCATCGAGGCAAAGGAGTCGGATTAAACGGCCCTGGTGTTTGCTCGTCTGCCATTTCAGTGAACCACACTGCTTCGGTGAGATGCACCTCATCCATATTGAAAGGGTTTACCGAAGCCGGTATCTCCACTATCCTGTCATTCCAGATAACTTTCATCACCTGGTGGGCTGTCGAGGGGACTGCATCAAAACGATGAATCCAAGCTCTCCTTACGATCATACGATACGTAGTGTTCGCATCGATGACGTAGAATTTGGCTGAACATTTGATTTTGCCTATCTGGACGCCTTACCTATCCATCCTATCGTCATCCTGGAATCGCTGCCAAACCCCATCAGCGGGGATGGACGTCTGAAAATCTTCTGCTCCGGGATTCCCGCCGGCTTTAGAGTGTTGAGCGAGACCACGTTAACCGCCGCTCCTCCATCGACGAACGCCCTCTTGAACTCAACACCGTTGATTACCGCCATTACGTACAAAGGCTTCTGGTGGCTTGCATCTGTTTTCTTGTCGCTTGCGGAGAAGGTCATTACCTTTTCTGTGGAACGAGATGCTCTGAAAACTTTCCCATTGGAAACCACGATGTCTTATTCGTAATCCTCTGCTATCCTTAGAATTGCTTTTGTCATTTCTTTCCGGCATTTCTCCGAAAAGTTCATTTCGTCGAAGAACCTGCTGAAAACGTGCGACCCCTTCATCCGATCGGCACGTTCGTCCTCCGTATCAATACTGTAATCCTCATCGTTATAGACTTCGGCAATGACGGGAAAACCGTTTTCCGCAATCTCTTCGAGATCCACAATCGCGATCATGGCTACCTCTTTGCCTTTCGGCTCTTGCTCCGCATGAGCGGGAAGTGGATTGTTTCGCACATCCTGCCTCTGGTCGCTGACAATAAAATCGCCGTCTTTCATCTTTCGGCTCACCATGTTTCTGAGCTTCTTGCAATCAGCCGTGGGGTGCATGATCTTTCCGTGGCATTCGCACCACTTTGGGTCCCTCATCATCTCCTTGGAGGGTATCCTTTCGAGTGGCGGCAAGATACCGTCCTTACGCCACTGCTTACACAAGTCAGTTGCTTCCTCTACCGAGCATGGTAGAGGTGGCACATCCAGTTTTGTAACCCTGGGCTGCTTTTGCGGCGAGACTGTATTAACCTCAGCTTCGCGTCCCCTTTTGTAGCTGAACCTTCCAATTTTAAAAGTAGTTCCACTCGGGGACCGCTCAAGGGCATGTTTCTTCTTCTGTCTTTCCACTATAGGCTCTATGTTTTTCGTGCACTCCATGAATTTTGAAAAGGTAGGAGTCTGTAGGTTGATAAGCATACCTTTTTACTCGTCTCGCATACCTTGCAAACATATTTCTACGAGCCTGCCCTCAAGCGCTTCATCTATGCACTCCAAGGACTTGGCTCTGAATTTCTTAATGAATGTCGCTCCGTCCTCCTCGCGTTTCTGGTACATGCGAGAGAGATGAATCATAGTCACTTTTTCTTCCACCTGGAAGAATTTGGTATAAAACTTCTGAACCATGTCGTCCCAGGTCTTCAAGGATCCTGCCTCTAACGTCCTGTACCACTTGTAGGCGACATTTCCCAAAGATATGGGGAACTCACGCATCAGTAGCTTGGTATCAGCTCCATATGGTCTCATCACATCCATGACGTGCTCGTGAGCATTCCTGTTGACATACTCGAACTTGTCCCACTTAGGAGCTTTGTACTCTGCGGGGTTAGGCATGAGATAAATTTCTCGTGGGATGGGCGGATCATTGTCCACCTTTGGAATGATGGTATCTGCGAAGGGTTGATTAGCCAAGATGGTTTCTATGCGTCGCTGCAGCAACGTCATGCACTCCGGTGCACTTCCCCCAGCAGCAGGAGGAAGGGTTGTTGCAGTTTGAGGCGACACATATGCCGCGGTCGGGCTAGGAGCGTACTGTGAATTCACGTTGCCCCCCGTTGCCGGCGGAGGAGGCAAGGGGTATTGTGAAGACGGATTGGGTGCCATAGTTGGCGGTTGAGGAATATGAGTGGTGAGAGGCAATATTTGAGCTGTTTTCCCCTGAACTGAGGGCAACTGCGCCAGCGCCTGTGGGGTTTGCAGATTAGGGTTAGGTGGCGTGGGCATCACCCCTATCCCTTGAGTGGTGGAGGATCCTCCTCCTTGAGAGACGGCAGTGGCCGATGTGGGATTCAGGGCAAGGGTCCCTAGGATGGCCATTATCTGTTCCATCTGTGCAGATTGAGCCTTGAGAGCCTTTCCCAGATTCTGGATGGTAAAGTTTAAGGCCTCCAGCGTCGGAGCCTCACCGGCGGCCGTAGGAATGTGACGGGTCTCCTCTCCCGAGGTGGTCTCCGTGGAGGGCGATCTGTTACTGACATCATCTTCATGAGACATGGTTGCTTGCAGTGGCTCGTTCACGTCGGGTTCACCAAATGTGTACGAGAGAATCCTGCGGAGAAGATTCAATATACACCAAGAGTAGGGGATAGAAAGAACACGGGAAGAGTAAGGTTGTGTGTAGGGAGAGAGTAAGACAATTGCACTGTATGAGAGAGAGACAGGATTTTGGCAGAGCTTCCGCGTATCTCAGGTGATTCTCCCTTTGTATGGAAGGGTTAACAATCCTATATATAACGAAGAATGTGACCGTTGTAATGTGGTTAATGCACCCATTAATGTTGGCATAATTAGCTTAACCACAACGGCACGTTCGTCCGCGTATATAGGGACCGTTACGCACATTATCCGCGTATATCGGAACCGTTATGAGGTTGACCGAGTTGACTGGGTTTATGGAGCTCGTGCCAGAAATCTCTCAAAGCAGTTACTAGGGGTCGCGCGCGGGCTTGGTTGTCGCTCGCGCGCGACAGGATTTACTCTAGCCTCCAAACCACTAAGTCCCTACAAGTCCCGTATGGTGGTATGCGAGGGCCTTGTCTCGCAGCCGCCACGTGGATCAGCGCGGCTGGTGATCCAGTGTGTCTGGAGCACAGCTAGGTGTGCTGGATGGTCGCCACGTGGCTAAGATCTGCCTGTCTAGAAAGCACTATCTACACTTGGCTTCTTCCTCAGAAGCCCCTTCTAGAGGTTCTGCAGGACATTCCTCAAGAAGCACAAATTTGTAATCCTCAGCAGTTAGCACAATATTCAAATTCCTCTTTCAATCAATATAGTTTGATCCATTGAGTTTGTTTTGATTCAAGAGAATAGATAGTGGGTTGAATGAGTTCGACATTTTTTGAACCTTAGAATCATGTAAATAAAACATATAAGGGCAATGTAAACCACCAATAGTCTAACACACATAAAAATAGTATGCCACGATTGGTGGACGTCTACCATTCATTTTATAGTTAGACATGGTACCTTTGGTCCTGCAAGCCATAGCAGTGACTCCGAAGGGGAGGATACTATAACTTACATCTAAGTGTATACCATCATTTTACTTCTAACCCATTACCCCATTACATGCCTCTCAGATGGAGAGATGACACATAAACAGTAATTATTAGAAATATCCTTAAAGGAATTTATACCAGTGATACTGCAGTGGTTATGTTCGATAAGAAGGTTAACTCCAAGGCTAACACACAAAACCAACTACATCACTTATAAATCAATGATGGAGACCGCAGGATCTATAAACACTAGACTCCCTCTACAACTTAGTTGTTTGAACAATTTAATACAAATTAAATTTATATATCCATGTTGTCCATGATTTAACATGCACAATAATCATACACACAGATATAATCAAGCACATAAAAAGAATTCAACCACACACAGCCCACCTATTATGGTCGGAGCTTCTTTAGTCGGGTTAGCAAGACCCATCTGACCCAGCGACGGGTGGGATCGACCTGCAATCTTTTTCCGAAAATCGCCATGCCGTCACTGTGGAAAACTTGAAGATCTTCAATCTTTCGTCCCTCTGTCTCCACTAATATTACAGTAACTCTAGTCTCCACGGATTCCGCAAATAAGTCTGTAACAGAGTACCAGAGACTGCTACAGACTTTCAATGCCACCAAGGAGCTCACATGTTTATCTAATACTAGAATAAGAGAACCTAGGGTTTACTATTACAGAAGGTTACATATATTTTTCATCCACGAAAAACAGCGTGGGAATCAAAACCAAATCAAACCACATACATCAAACAGTACGACCATAATAGCAGGACACGATTCAATCTTCAAAACAGAGTTAGACATCGCAATCTTCCTACTCTAACATGCATAGCCGGTTCGATTATTGGACAACATGGATGTATAACAGATATGCAGAGTCGAACCGGGCTCTGATACCAATTGAAGGGAGGCGAATCCCTGGACCAGTTCGACTGCATGTCTGCTATACCATTTAGAATTCGTTTCAACATGAACGCTATAAACCCTACTAGGCGGAATTAGGGTTCATACCTGCGTCCAAGCTATCTGATGTAGGTCTGAGAACAATCCTGATCTTCTCCCGTATTCCTGAAGTTCCTCCTGGATGCAAGTGTGGGCTTGCTACTTCCAGAATCCTTCTCAGCCTCCAGACGAATTGCTCTCACCCTCGAAACCCTAGATTTCGGTGTGTATCTAAAGCATACGAATTCTGAAGACTAAGGAAACTTATATAGGCTACGGGAGGGACCTGGAGGAGAAAATACAAATCAGGCTCCTAACTTTATTAGGACTTCTGGTTCCACCCGAACCTAGTCCGAATAAAGTTAATAACAGTTAGTACCACTAAATAATTGTTATTGCACTCCTGTCCATATTCTCAAAAACTAATATTTCGAGCTCCTGTTATTAAATACTTATTATCTCCCCATGTTAAGATTACAGATATCCGTCGATTAAATTAATTACTTACTAATTCATTTAATCGACCTCTTCCCAATTCCTTGATCCTTACAACTTAACTTATTTGATATGTCCAGATTATCAAATAATCTACCTGCAGGGTTTGACATAATCAAAACTTATAAGCTTCATCAAGGGGATATCATCAATCCCATAACCGGGACATGGATTCCTTTGATATATCAATCTACACCATGGACTCAATAGTATTACCCAACTCACCGAGGTTATTGACTCCATAGGAATCTCACTCACTTGACTTGTCAAAGCAATAACTACTAAATACATGTGCACATTGACTATCTAAGGATTAAGAGCATAAGTAATCATAATAACCATGAGACATAGCTTGTCTTATTATGTCAGTACAAAGACAATGATCTCAACTTGGTCCTGTTCAATATACACAAAGTATGCTAGCACATTGAGTTGAAACTATAGTATGAACTATACTGTTTCCTGTAGCCAAGACAGACCTACTAAAACAATGTGCTACAATCGTTCTGATGGTTTGTCTAATTCCATCTAGATTGTGAACTCACAACTTTCATTCCACAAGAACCGAAGATAAGATCTTATGTGTGTAAGCTATACTCTACACACCAGATCTTCTACTATGCAGAACAATAGACAACTATGCACAATAATAATATAATGCAAAAACATTGCCCAAAACCATTCTCATAAATATCAAATTCATATAATCCAATACAAAAAGCATGGCTTTCAGTATTCAATCCAACAAGAACGACGCCAAATACGGTGATATCTCAGTCAACGGCGTGCTTCTTCTTCTGCTGCTCAGCTTGGTCTGCAACGCGTCTTCATCATCGCGGCTCTCTCGCTCGCTTCTCTTATGTTCTTCGTCTCACTCTTCCATATAGTTCCAAACCCTCACAGAGATCGCAGCCACAAACCCTTGTGTTAGCAGTGAACTGAGAGAGCGAAGAGAAAATAAGGTCACCGAAGAAGAGCGTGCAGGCTTCTTGAGCTTCTCTGACAAGCCCTAGCCACCGCCTCACAAAAATCTCTCTCTCTCTTTCTCAGCGGAAGAAGAACTTCTCCACCACCCAAACTCTCTGAAATCTCTCTCTCTCTCTCTCTCTCTCTCTCTCTCTCTCTCTCTCTCTCTCTCTCAGTTCAAGTACTTGTCAAATCTGTGAAAGCTCTCCTTACAGGTCTTCACTGCACCAATAACCATCCCTTTCAAATTTGCAGACCAAAGAGGTGTCACATGCTTATGAACCCCAATATCATCGTCCAGAAACAGGATTTTGTCTAGCTTCGGGTAGACCTCAAGAAGGTAGAATCTGAGGGGATTCAGCATTGACAAATACTTCGGATTCCTGTATTTGAGATTGTCAGCGCTAGCAGAGAGCGTTGATGCTTGATTCGCCTTAAAATAGAATTCTTTCATCCATGAAGATTCAATTTGATGAAGTACAAGACATTACGAAGAGTTAAGCCATGTGATATAAGGACTTACACAACAATTGAGACAGATGCAGCTAAATTCTGGCGACTAATATAAAATCTTCCTTGCGATCTTGAAGTGCATGATAATACCTTGGATCTTATTTGTTGGCCATCCTTATAATCAGTGGGGTTTCTCCAGACCTAAGAAGTTGACATATCACTTGACTTCATAGTGCTAATTCTCAAATGACTAGAATTGTCGATGTACGTCACAATGATGTTAATGGAGGCAAAGAATAGAATCTTGAGGGCTCAGGATTAGTGGGACAATGATAGAGTACAACAGTGATAATACACTTATACCTATTCATTGGTGATAGTAATGTAACTGAAAATGCTATATTTCACAAGTAGAATTGGAATTTCAGGGCACATACTATATTATTCCAGTAGTTCACAACTTCATATTCATATTCATGTCAAATGGCCTTTCTGGGAGGGAGTAATATAACTGACTGTAATGTCCATCAAGCGCATCAATAGATTTCATTCCACGGGACAGATCATTAGTAGACGATATATCCTTTAGTATGGTACTTATATTTCTCTCAAAAAGAATCCACAGTAACATTTGAACAAGAAGCAAGTTTGGCAAGGAGCCCAATCAAACCCTGCAAAGTGATATAAGGAAAATCATTTACATGAAGGTGTGAATGAAACGAGCATCACATAAACAAATGAAAAGGGATTCCATACACAGTAAACAGGTTGTCTTAAGGTGGTTTGACAATTCACGTCAATGAGAGATGTAGCTCGATGAATCATCATCTCCCGTTTGCCAATGTCCTCCAGCATATCAGAAGAGTGGCATACCCGTTATGCTATCTTTATTAAGCAGGTTGCTACATGTTCAATAATCTGAGGGACAACTCATAATGAGAAGAACATGCATTAGAAAGGTAATGGGTCAAGTTCTCAAGCAAGGAATAACCAAAGAACTCAAGGCACATCACGAACCTGCCAATCTTCATACTGTAGAAGATTGCATAAATTTGGAACTGCCTCCATGACAGGTAAAAAACCATCTGAAGGAAGTTTTTTACATATGTTGACTACATTTGAAAGAGCAGTTCTCTGAAGTCACAAAAAGAAGAGCAATTCAATCTCCAGAATGTTTCAATACCAAACAGATTCAAAACGGCTTTAAGCGAAAGATTAGACTTTTCTTTTTGAACTAAGAAGGTAGTGATTCGCATATTACCTGCACACTTGTGGAGAAAAAATTGATGTCCAATTAAAACAGCCATAATTGCACCAGCTCTTAAGCAAGCAAATGGTTCTTGACGTGATATTTTTTTAACGCCTGCAGACAGTGCATGCATATAGACAAAGGCACAAAGGTTAACATACATAAGCTTATATACACTGACCAAAAAATATTAGGAAAGTTATTCACATACATGCTCCGCTACATCGAGAAACTCAATGGCCATTGACTTTTGGCAGAGAAAAGGAATGGCATCACGCTATAAAGATAATCTGGAGGACCGAGAATCGCATAAACAAGTTATAGCCCTGATTGCATAAAGCATTATTTCTGGACCGGACTTGCGACTGGCCAAATTAGCGAGAGATGGGGATAATGGCACTGCCATTGATGCCTGCAAGTAATCCTCTTCACAAAAGGACAAAAAGTCAAACAACTCAACAAGAGCTGCCAGTGTCTGTGATTCTTCAGCAGATATTTCGAAGGTAGACAAAATCTCCTTTATCCTCCCATGAAGAGGTTCCAGATGGAAACAGGTTGAAGCAAAGAAATAACTATGGTGCCATCAATTGCTCGAGTCGAATGCCTAAGATACTTAAACAATTTGATAAGTTGTTGAGCTATCATATTATTAGTAGGGGTCACTTTAATGCAATTCGGCATTTGCAGCAAGGCTGTAGTTTGTTATACCTTGCATTTTTTGCCAGAAGCTACCAAGTTGGGAACAAAGAATTGCCCGTTCCAACCCGCAGTTGTCATATGGATTCACCATTATAAGCAACTCACGCAACCGAATTTAGCACTGAATAACACAAAAACTGAAGCCGAATTAGTAAGAATGTATCCTTCTACCTAAATATAAAAGAGAAGCTTTGCTGTCCACCTAGTCATTCTACTGCAGCGTGTCGCTTCTGATTGGCGGAAAATTAGGGGGGGGGGGGGGCTGGAACTCCGCTTTTGCCCCTCACAATAACACTTCAATTTAGCACCTGCCAATCTGCGATTGCAGAGATCCGGAGCAAAAATATAGACTTCAGAAGCCGAAATAGTAAAATTGTGCTTCAATTGGAATCCAGCAAGTGTGGAAATAAGAGTTTTTGCCGTGCCACGGATGGGAATATTTTTAGGCAAAATCAATACATCTAGTATCATCACTGCATGTTGTAGCAGTTTATGTCCTTGATAATCATTGAAAATTGGCATGTTGTAGTACGTAGTACTCCGTCCATCGCCAAAGTATGAAACACAAACTCGTAATCTAATGTACAACATGGATGCTCCATGTAATGAGGAAAGAGAAAATACTACGTAAGCAGAATGAATCAGAGCCTCAGATGTGTAATTGAAACCATTCCGAAGAATTGGACCCACCCATTGGCTGCAAACAATTTTTGCCGTGCCATGGATGCCACAATTTTCGGTAAAATAAAGACATCCACTATCATCACTGCCTCTTGTAGCGATTTATGACTTTGTTAATCAGCGAAAATTGGCAGATTATATCTAAACTTGTTCCCACACACAGATCAGGAAGGTGTGAGAACCAGTCAATTCTTTTTTTAGACATCAAAACCACAAGCTGTATGTTAAACTGTTACTCTGAACAAGAACAACCCAGAACTCAAAAACAATTAACCCAATAAGAGTCTGTTTCCAGACCCAATTATATGTCCAGAAATCTATCAAAACCCAGATTTGAGTGCACTCTGAAGCCCGTCCCAACCCACATGCAGAGTCAGAATTGGTCAAATAGGGGCAGGCAAGCCTCAAATTGAAGATGAAGCACACATGCAAACATAAATAGGGGCAGGCAAGCCTTAAATGTAACTTAAGGAAGCTCCTTCTGCCGCTTCCTCTCGGAGATAAGAGAACCTACTGCCTCCATTTGTAAAGCTCTTATGTAATCTTCATTGTCAATTCAAAGATCAGATAGGCGTCAGAGGAAGCAGTAGAAGGAGAAGTTTGTTTGTGGCTTGGAGTAATGCTTAGATCGATAAGGTGTCACAATCTGGACCATCAATGTATTTGGACGGTGTGGATGTAAGGACTGGACGGGCTGGAGGGTAATGGGGGCTGGAGAGGATCCAAACCCGATAATAATGATGTCATTATTCGGAATATCAAGAGCTACCAGAAACGATCCAACATTGAAGCCATCCGTATACACCTTCACCGCATACACTTTTTTTTTCTCAAAAAAAAAAAAACATTGAAGCCATCCGTATCCGAAAAAGGCAGGTCAAAAGCTGACCTAATTTCAAAACTAAACAAAACCCGATTCGTAGCCCAAGGCACGAACAGCACAAAGCCGTTAGGGTTTGTATGTAAGTGTATATAAATGCCCTTGTTCTCCGTCTGCAAAACCCTAGTTGCAGGTCGAGCCCGAAAGAGAGAAGCAACTCTTTCAGAAATGGTGAGCCGACGCGTTCTCTCTCTCTCTATGTCGCTGGAAACGTTGATCGCTCTTGGTCTGCTCTAAGTTTTTTATATTATCGTATTCACTGGTAATTGCCGTTGATTCACCACCATGCATGTAGGCTCGTAAGAATGATGTGAAGCCTATTGTCGACAAGAAGAAGACTGTATGGAAGTGGATCTGTGTCAATGTTTATTCTTCTGTATTTAGGGTGTAAATAGTAACTGATTTGATTCGGTTGGTGGTGTGTACAGGAAAAAATAGAGACTTCAGTGTTGGTGAAGCGCCCAAAGCAGTTTGGGATCGGAGGGGCTTTGCCGCCGAAGAAGAAGGATCTGCAAAGATGCGTCAAATTGCCAAAGGGTGTTCAAATTCAGAGGAAGAGGAGGATTCTCAACCTGCGGTTGAAGGTTCCACCACAATTGAACCAGTTCACCAACGCCAAGACCCTTGACAAAAACCTAGGTGAGAGCCCTTTTTTAGCTAAAGCTGTATTTTGTTTATGGATAGTTTTGATTTTATGTTATGAAACTAGCTGTATTTTGTTCCAATGTAATCATCTGCTGTATAACTCTTTAAGTTGTGCCTGGGCTTAATTATTCATTCATGTATACTATAAATGATCCCATGTACATAGCCTTGACTGGATTGGAGAGCCACTATATACTAATTGTGATGTCCTGTTGCAGTTGTTGCATTTGACTGAGATACTGGCATAGTATAGATTAATCCAATTTTAGGTATACTTAACTTAGATTCTTAATGCCACTTTTAGTTGGTTTCAAACAAACATATAGAATGTTCTGGATAGCATTGTTGTACATTGTTGTAGGACACCAATTAACTGTTTTACAAATTCTGCTGAATTCAAGCCATGATCTGGATAGCAATGTACCTTAATGTGTTGGTGCTAACTCATTAGTAATCTTGGAGCGCTCCCATGATTTGAATTCTTGGAGTGCTTACAGACTTCAGTGCTGATTAGGGTTTCTCCAACTGTACTTATAATATTCATCATAAGCTATATTTAACTGTAGCCATCTTGAGTTTCAGCCTACCCTCTGCATCATTGAAGTATTTGATTATATATAATTCATTTAATTCATGTGCAGCTGGTACAAATTTGGAACAAGTATATTCAAAAGTCTAAATGATAGTAGAGAGACAAGACAATGATGTGATTTGTGAACTGTATTGTAGGATTTTGAAAACTATAAGTTCTGTCTTGGTTTTGTACCCCAGGGGGTGCTGTCTCTGTTCATTTGGTATATATTTACTTATGCTGTAATAATAGTATTACTTAACCATTTCAAATCCATTTGAATGGTTTTACTTGAATGGTGTGTTCCGTGACCTTCTTTTGAGCTCTGAGCATATATTTTTTTTTAAATTGATACGCAGCCACACAGCTACTCAACATGCTACTCAAGTACAGGCCCGAAGACAAAGCTGCCAAGAAGGAGCGTCTATTGAAATGGGCTCAGGCTGAGGCGGAAGGTAAAACTATTGAGGCGAAGAAGCCCATTGTTGTCAAGTATGGCCTCAACCATGTGTCCTACCTCATTGAGCAGGTTTATATTTTTATTTTTTCCATCTTTCAAACTCTACATCATATTCTGTAATCTCTGCAACAGCTTGAATAATGGATGATTATGTTTCTTGCAGAAAAAGGCACAATTGGTCGTGATTGCCCATGATGTTGATCCAATTGAGTTGGTTGTCTGGCTCCCTGCACTCTGCAGGAAGATGGAGATCCCTTACTGCATTGTCAAAGGAAAATCTAGACTGGGAACTGTAAGTAGTTGCAATTGTTGCTTCTTGAAAGACCAGTGCTTGGCCTTTTCAATTCTCTATTTTTTGAAAATTCGTTGAGCACATCATGATGTTTTTTGTCATACTAATCTTTTTTGCTTCACCTGTTTACATACTACATAGAAGCATTGTTGGCCAATCCGTCAATGTGTATTCCCAAAATTAGTTACACATATGATTCAATTTAATAGGTACCATATATTCTTGATTGCCTGCCTAAATCAACAGAATAAGCTTCCATGTCGGAAGTGATTTTTTGTTAGATTTACCTGTTTGTCGTCTGGGTTACCTCATGCACGGGTTTTTTAAACGCTCGACCACTTGAGCTAGCATCCATTTGGCGAAAAATGGGTGAAACATACTCTAAGAGTAAAAAACTAATTAATTTAAGAAACTATCATTTTTGTTGGGTGTAGACGTAGACTCTACGTTGTGCCCTGTTAACAGATTACAGGCTTGTGATTTCGAATCAGATGCTGACTGTGTTGATTTTATGCATGAATTTGACAGATTGTCCACCAGAAAACAGCTGCAGTTCTATGCTTGACCACTGTTAAGAATGAGGACAAAATGGAGTTCAGCAGAATCCTGGAGGCTGTTAAGGTTAATATATATGATTTTGTGATTTTAGTAGTTTAATATGTTTGGCAACATGCACTGGATTGTTTTGCTGATGTTTCATTTTTGGGGGTGTTTCAGGCCAACTTCAATGACAAGTACGATGAGTACAGGAAGAAGTGGGGTGGTGGTATCATGGGCTCCAAGTCGCAAGCCAAAACCAAGGCCAAGGAGCGACTACTTGCCAAGGAGGCTGCTCAAAGGATGGGTTAATTTATTTTGTACTGCACGCACTTGTTAGGATCAAATCTCCTCTTATCTTCAGAAGTCGTTACTTGATGCTATAACTTTTGTCGTATTGGTATAATCAGGAATTTCAAAACCCTTTTCTTTTGTTGCGTTGCAACACTAGTGAGTTAAATAAAAGGAGATTTTAATGGTTGCTTTCAATCATTCTTCAGCCTGTTAGCAAAATGTTCCATTTTGTTGGTCCATGTTCATGTACTTTGAACAGTTTATTTGTGTTTGGTCTATAGTTGTGTATGACCTACTGCATGCATACAATGAACCAATGATTTTGTGTTAGTAGGGTATACTTTCTCCGTAACGCCTGTTTGACTTTTTGACTCGTATTTGGGTCACTTTAACGCCTCTTTCTAGAGAGCAATGTAGTATGAGATTGTTATGTTGCACGAGTTCACGCACACTTATTATGACTTTACTGGCACAATCCGATGTTCAAATACAGCCATATTTTGCTTCAATCCCCTTGCAACTTCAAATCAGGAAGAGCCGTATAGGCCAGCGCATCACGGTCCTTGGAAGATCTTTGGGAGCAACATTTGATGGAGCTATTGGATATGTCGTTATTAATGGTCGATAACGCAAGTGTTGGTCAAATTTATACGTGCAAAATGCATGATTTGAATCATGATCTTGATTCATGATCTTGCGCAGTCAATAGGAGGAAATGAGTACCGCGACTTTGACGCGGATGTGAATTGTATTGATGAAACAAATCGTCATGCATGGGTTACTCTCCATAGATCTACCAATATATGTCATGGTAAGAAGCTGCGTACTCTTGTTGTCAGAGATCCATTGAAAGTGCGAGAATATAAGTGGAACGGGACCACATGTTTTCAATGCACATCTGCGTGCTATGATTTGGCGGACTTCAAAATTAACGAGAGTGCCACGCTTTGTTTGTGAATCACAGCATTTGACTTACTTCAATCTCTCTGGTAACTCTTTTGATATACTTCCAGAATCAAGAATACATCATCCAAACCATTTACTGAATTTAATTAACTATGAAACGTTAATTCAAAGTACCAGCCAAGCACACGACCACTAAAAAACCATAGCGGAAAATAAATTACTAAATGTGATAATGTCTAATTAAATGTTCTCAACTAGATAAATCATGCTCCATAACCTACTGTACTGGATCGTCCGTTCACAACTGCCCAACCTGTACCTGTGAGTTTTGAAATAGCCGAAGCCGACCACAATAAAACATTTATCATTAAAAAAGGAGTAAACATATATCCAACATATAAAACGGATAAGATAGTTGAAACAAGAGTAATGTCGCTTTCACGATTAAGGCTTATACATAAGAAAACGCCGTCGTCTTCCGTAGAACAAAATCAAGAGTATAATAAAACTTAGCTAGAATATTTCATTAGAAAACAATATTTATCAAAAGTCATAATGTAGGACACCTCTCAAATCAGTACATCCTTATGCAACATGAGCCAAAACAATTCCAGAAATCATTACATATTAATCATTCATGAAATATCATGATTAATAAGTCATGAAGCATATAGCAAAGAATGCCATTTATTAGTTGTGTCGGATACCAGAATCAATAATCATAATCATAATCATAATTGTGAGGTTCATCAACGCCGCCGTGACTACCCGTTTCACCTGGGGCAACTTCGCCAACAATATTCTGGAATGTACGTGTACACTCCCCTTGAACCACAACCTCAGACACTGTGCACTCTTTATTAAACCCAAATTGGGATATTTATTACTATTTTGAATAAATCCTATAAGGGACATGGAAGTGTTATGAAATATTGGGCTTGTTTATTGGTGAATATCCCCGACATGTTGTAAGTCCATTTATGTATTGTTATTAGCGCATTAGCCAATTATAATGCCTATATAAGGAGGCTTATGGTTGGAGATAAAATGTACATCTCAATACTACTCTCCCTACATCTTGTCCCTCTCTTTAATTGTCATCTCTCGTCTTCTCTCAATTCAGAAAACGTTATCAGCACGATAGTGCTCTTAAGAGAGAATCGGAGATCAAGAGTGCAAAGCACGACTCTCTACTAAGTTCGGACTCTCTACTAAGTTCGGGTTCAAACAATAATATTCCGGAAAACAGGTACGCAGTAGTTAAAACAATTATGTTTACTTTGGTAATTTTGTTTGTTCATTGTCGTTCTTTAGAAAACTCGTCCCATAACTATAGGTCTAATCAATGTCTGCTATTCATGGAACTTGGACATGGTTGTTCTCAACCAAAAAATATACTGTCAATTGTCAAGTATGTAACTTTTTTTTTTCTTGCATCTTTTCTTAGTTTAATCGTTGAAGAAATATACATATATATATATATATGTATATATATGACGTGAAAAAAAAAACACTTCTTCTTATCTCAATCTCTATGGACTGACTTGTTATAGGTCAAAGTTGTGTTTGCCTATTTTTTTTATTTGTAATTTTTGTGTCCAAGGACTGGAATCAAAATTTTGTCATCACGGTGGCTTTTTTTTTACTAAATTTTTTCATGTTTATCTAAAAAGAAAAATATTAGGACAAAAAAGAAAGAAAAAGAAAAGAAAATGCGTCTTATGTAGGTACAACTCATTGTATAATCACCAATCGGTACTAGGTGGATTGTCCTACTATTCGTAATTTTTGTTAGCATGTATGTATTTATTTTTCTGTACATGTTCTTGCAGTTAGTGTGGCAACGAACCTACAGTAGGGGTCTCCACAAAATTCAATTGTTTGAATTAAGCTCTTTGTAGGCTTACAAGAGCCATGGTCAATACCTGAAGTTCTAGAATATATGAAGTTTTGATCGTAACCCGAAGTTGGGACATCATTTTTTATGACCTGAAGTCATAATCAGACATGAACCTCCATAAGAGATCGTATCTCATGACCACTATCGATGGTCTAAGCTATTCGTATGCTTACAAAATATTATTTTCACACCTGAAGTTGTAAACTAAATGATGATAGATCGTAACCTGAAGTTACAGTACTATTATGTATTAACTGAAGTCATGCTAGATCTCCAGAAGAGATGTTTAAAATTACTATCATTACTTAAACCTCATGAAGAGATAGTATTTTTTTTATATTTCATTTTATTTATTTGTACACATTTATATTCTTAGTAAATTTTTTACTCCGTACTTCATTGATTAAAAACATTCCCGCTGAAGAGGGTTCAATGTCGCAATTGATATTTATTTAGCCATACAATTTATTCATGAAGAACATATTACTTGACACTGTTCATAACCAGCGCATTTATGATGTTCGTAACCTGAAGTTATGAAATATTATGAGTACTGATCTCTAGAAGAGAATGTTAGGGCATCTCCAACCCTATGGGGGAAGTGAGAGGGGGAGGGGGAAACCCGTATAAAAGTACGGTCCATGTCCAACCTTATGGGGGGAGGGGGAGGGTATGCTATGGGGAGAATTTTTGCCTTGGGTGTGGCAAGGTTAGGGAGATTTCCCCTGGACATCCCCTCCCCCTCCCCCTACCTGGAGTGATAGATTAATTCAATATTTGACAATATTAATTACACTTAATAATTTTTTATGATTATATCATGTAAATTTGTTATGATTAATAAATTTTATTTTTATTTTTATTAATAAAAATAATAATTTACACACGATTGTTGAAAAATATATTTACGAAAATTTATCGTTATCTTATTTTGTTAAAAAATTAATAAATATTATCTTTTATCTAGTTAACAATTATATTATTAAATTTAGAAACACAATTAAAAAGGCGTCAATTTATTGAATCACAACGACACAAAAATCGTATTCAGATATAAAGAAAATATTGCCACTTATTGTGCATAATTACTTTTCTTAGTATTAATAATTTATTTTTAATTTTTAAATATATATTAAAAATTATTTTTGTTGGTTGGGGGAAAGGAATGGGTTGGAGATGAATAGTTTTTTGGGGGAGGGGGAGGGGGATAGAGAAAATGGTGGGCCCATGAGGTGAGAGGGAAGGGGAAGGGGAGGTCAGGGAAGGGAAGGGAAAAAATGCATGGGTTAGAGATGCCCTTAGAGTACATATAATGATCAACCCTCCTGAAGAGGTTGTTTTGTGTTTACATTTTTTTTTTTTGGTAACTTGGTGAGTACTTTGGTTGGTTTGGAGAGTATTCAGAAGATGTTCTTAGTTCATGAGGGTTTACTAGACAAAATCATTTTATATGCGTAAATGTGATTTTCATACAAGAAGTTATGAAAGCGAATATTATAAAATAAAGTAATTAAAATTAACATCAAAAGATCTTCCCGAAGAGAGAACCTACGATCTTCAAACCCGGATTTAAAATTCTTAATTTCTTTATTCATTTTATTTTTGTTTTTTTCTTTGTTTGTACTCTTTTATTTATTCTTATTATTTTATGTTTAAGTAGAACATAAATATCTCCTAAATAGACTTTTCAATATAAGCATTAAGTGCTATGCGCAGATGAACATTAGTGCGGTTGGTATTGCTAATTGTTTCAGACCATAAGTTTTGCAACATTATTGTCATTGTCGATAACCTGGAGTTACGATATTATTAAACATAATTGTTTGATTTTAATTATATATGATTATCCATGACCAATTAAATAGACCCCATTCCCAGAAGTGAATGGTAGTGCATTCCCTGAAGCGAATCACTTCGTTATATACAATCAAAATTCACATGCCTATAGAGGCGGTCATGGTTGTGGACGTGAAAAATCTCTATAAAAGATTAAGCCCCTGAAGTGGTTTAAATAAATCAATCTAACTTAATGCCCTTGAGTTCACAATAAGCATTCTTGGTGAAACTTTACTCTTCGAGAAACTTATGCCCCTGAGTACACAAAGTACATATGAGACAAATTGATGCCTGAAGCATCAACAAAATTTCATTATGGTTATGATCATATTGCACATGTCATGAGAGGGGAAATTGGTCCTATTGCATGAACAGAACTAGATTATTGTCTCGTTACTTATGTGCTAGTGTATGTGTAAAATCCCAACAAGATGGATAACTTCTTCAATAATGTGTTTTAATTTTCGATTGTACACTATAAGCACTAAATATTTGCTTTTATACATATGTTGATCCTCCAGAAGAGGAACATAAATCAAAGCATGCAAAATAAGTTGGGATATTGATATATTGTTCTACAAGATGGAAACACAAGATTACAAGGAAAATCTTGAAAGATTATGATTAGTACGGATCAAAACCAACATTGGTAACCAAATAGTGCTATGGGAGAGGGACATAGCTCTGAAGGTAGCTAAAGGTACCTCAACATAATTGTATGACCCTACTAATAATGATTACTTTATTTGAATAAGCGCTTTAAAGTCACATGATTTATTATATGGGAAAGAGTGTTGACTAGAAATTACTGACCAAAAAAACGTCAACATGCGCATAGAAAAATTTCTCGTGTTACATAATTATGTAAATATGTAGAGCATAATGTATAGTACTCAAATTGCTAACAACCCGAAGCCTGAGCTACAGTCTATGAAGATACTCCATATCAACTTTGAAGTGTGGGATTTGTGTAGATATTATATATCCGCAGTTAAGCATGAGAATTAAGACTACCTATTCGCTGGTATGCGTGGGATTTGTCTTGAGATTTCACTACTAGAAATCTTAGCAAATACCACATTTATTTGTAGCATTTGAACAAATGCGATAATTGATACCCTAATGCAGCATTATTTATTAATATTGCAGCATTAATCCAATAATGCTACAATTTTTGGCTAAAGAACATATTAATTGCAGCATTAATCCAATAATGCTGCAATATTTGGCTAAACAACATACAAGTTGCAGCATTAATCACATTAATGCTGCCTTTTTTTTACAAATATAATGTTTTACTTTGCAGCATTAACGAACTAACACTGCAATAAAAAAAAGTTTAAAAAAAAATAGAAAATGAATCAATAAACCTTATCTTCACCCCAGCTTAAAACTCTAACCCTAACTACCCAATTAGCCACGTCCAAATTCCTCTATCTCCTGCCATTAGTAGTGCGCCCTCCACTAGTATATCTGACCAGCATATTAAGCTGGTATATTTTTTAAACGTTGTCTCATAATTGAACTGCAAATTATTACGCGCTAATGCACAATGATGATATGTTTACGAATACATTTGTGAAACATACATCCAATATTGCATGCTGTTATGACACTCACGCCTCGCAAACGATGAAATAACCGACAAAACACCAAGTTTACGTGGTTCGCTAGCCCAAATCGAGCTAACTACGTCCACAGCGAAGAGAGACATCTATTTATCAAGAGGACTGATTACAATGTAGTGCATACTTGTTCTAAACACTTGGGAGCATATTTATAATGCTTCGAACAGACCTAGGGCCGTTCTAGATAGATGAGAAAATAATTCTAAAATTGCCAGGATCTGTCTAGGTCCTGTCACCTCCCATCCAGATCTTGCGACCTCACATCCAGTTCGTGCGACCTCCTCCAAAAAGACTGATGCTTGGGATGTTTTCCACCAGATCGTTCGACCTTCCCCAGAGGTCGTGGGACCTCTGAAAAAATCATATTTTCTTCTTTTCTCTCCATCTTGGTCCCTTTGGTACCCGTTGTTACTCTTGATGATTTCTTCAACTTATTCAAGGTAAAAATCTAACAAATCTCCACCTTGACTTGAATTATCTCATGCAGCACCAACAACTCCTCTTCTCGCAAATAAAGCTTGCCTCCTCCGCACCCAATGTCTCCCGTCACGGAGACTCACTGGACCCCGACTGAGTCTGACATGCCCCTAAGGGGCTCACTGGCTCAATATGTTGAGAAATTTCAGACAATGCTGTAACTTGCTCTCCGGAACTGGCTTTGTGAACATATCCGCAGGGCTCTCAGATGTCACCACCTTTATTCACCTGGATCCTGCTCTCATTTCTCAGAAAATGATACCTAGCGTCGATATGCTTGCCCATTTCATGTTGAAATTGGTCCTTAGTCAAGAAACTCAAGCTGTCACAGTTGACTATCGCTTGATCTTGAAGTAGGCCTAGATAATTGACCATTCCTTTAAGCCATATTGCCTCATTTGGTGCTTCCGTTAGAGCCGTTTACTCCGCCTCCGTGGTTGACAAAGTCACTGTCGGTTGTAGCGTAGCCTTCCAACTCACAACATATCCTCCCAGAGTAAACACATAGCTGATCTCCAGCTATCGATATCCCCTGCGTAGTCCAAATTCGAGAACCCAGCTATCAGGATGTCTTCACTATCCCCATAACATAGGCCAATTTCTGACGTACCCTTAAGGTACCTGAATATGCGCTTCACCGCCTGCCAGTGATCCTTACTCGGTTGAGCTATAAAACGACTAACCAAACTAACAGCGAATGCTATGTCTGATCGAGTATAGACCATAGCATACATGAGGCTTCCAACTGCGCTAGCATATGGAACCTTGGGCATGTACTCCTTCTCCTCCTTAGTCCGAACGGTGTACATTCCTAGCTCGTTGTTAGTTGCCATAAGAGTATCTATAGATTTAGCTGATAACATCCCGAATATCGCCAAGACCTTCTTGATGTATCCTTTCTATGACAAGAAAAGCTTATCTTCGTCCTGTCTCTATAGAACCCAACTCCTAGTATCTTCCAAGCAGCCCCCAGATCCTTCATCTTGAATTCCGCACTAAGAGACCTCTTTAGTTCTCTAATGTCCTTGATATTCTGAGTTGCAATCAGAATGCCATCCACATGTAGAACTAGGTAAACACGTGATCCACCATGCAACTTATTTTGATACACAGAACAATCACACTCGGACTTTTGGTAACTAATCTTCAACATGAAGCTGCCAAACCTCTTGTACAATTTCCTTAGAGACTTCTTATGTCCTAAGATAGATATTTTCATTTTCACACGTGTTCTTCTTTTCCGGGAACTTGGAACCCTTCTGGTTGGCTCATGTATATCTCTTCTTCCATTTCTCCATGTAGGAAAGTTGTATTCACGTCTAGTTGCTCCAGCTCTAAGTCGTGGTGTTCCACTAGCTCTAGTAGCACTCGGATAGAAGAATGTCTGACCACCGGTGAGAAGATCTCGTTGTATTCAACCCCTTATTTCTGATTGTACCCTCTTGTAACCATCCTTGCTTTATACTTGATGCCCTCTCTAGCTGTAGTTCCTTCCTTTCTTCTGAAGACCCACTTGCAACTGACTATATTTCTTCCCACTGTCAATTTAACAAGCTCCCAAGTCGAGTACCTGCTAAGAGACTACATCCCTTCTCTCATCGTGGCAATCCACTATTTTGACTCAGAACTAGATATAGCGGCCTTGTAGGTGGATGGCTCATCCTCCACATCCTTCGCTACCTGCAATGCATATCCCACTATACGATCATCTATGTATCTCGTCGGCGGCTTTATGACTCTCCTTTTTCCTCCTACGGCAATATTCTGATGACAGGTTCCTCTTTTAGAGACGCATCCTCATTATCAGACTCTTATGCTTCTTCCTCTTTGGTTTCCGGCGGCGGTGTAGAGATTTTGAAATCCTTAGGATCAATAGGATCTGAATCTCCCTCCACCTTCTTCTCTGCATCTCCAAGTTCCACCTCCACGGAGTTCTTCAACATATAACTCTCATTAAAGAATACACTTCTGCTAAGTATAATCTTGTTGTGTGTTCAAATCTTGTATCCCTTCACACTCGACCCGAAGCCCATGAATACTCCGTTCTTTGCTCCTGGTTCTAGTTTGCCATCATCAACGTGATAATAGGCAACACAACCAAAGACCCTCAGATTCAAGTAATCTTCTGCTTTTTCAGACCAAACTTCAATAGGAATCTTGCATCCTATACATGTGTTGGGCCTCGGATTCACGAGATAGCATGCCATGGAAACTTCTTCTCCCCAGAAACCTCTAGAAAGACCTGCATTCGAAAGCATGCACATCGCTTTTGCTAAAAGTGTACGATTCATTCCCTCAGCACCATTCTGTTGTGGTGTGTTCCGAACGGTGTGATGGCGAGCAATACCTTGATCCTTGCAAAATTAATCAAAATGTGATGAAGAAAACTCCAAGATATTGTCCGTGCGCAGCCTCTTTGTTGGAATTGTGCCCTAGAGGCAATAAATTTATCGTGACAAATATATATGGACTTACTATTCATTATGTTATCGATATGGAGATATATTAACATGAATGAAGTCCTTAGAATATAAACGTTATATTCTTAAATATCCTTAGTCGATTATATTAATTAACAGGATTGACCCACGACGAGAAGGCTACATTAGATTATGTTAAAGTCACAAGCGCTTCTCGTAGTGCTAATGGTATTTTGATCCTTAGACTTGAAGTCAGTAGATACTCTAGTTGTGAAATATTATGCTTTGATATTATCAAACGTTGTGCCTTAACCGGGTAACTATAAAGGTAGTTATGGGTCATGATAGGAAGCAAGCTTAGAGATCGTAGTGACGTAGACAAGATTTGTCCCTCCCACATAATGGGAGTAAATATCCATGGGCCACTCGAGCGATGGTGCTTATAGAATGTCTTGCCAGACTCAGATAAATCAATATGGAGATATTGATGTTACATGCACGGATAAGAATATTCACAGGATCGAGGAACTATGGTTTGGATATACGATTGTGACTAATATGTCTCGTGTCCAATCCGAATATGGAGACAAAGGGATAACACAATACATGAACATTGGGAACAAGGTTTGTCGTGATCACTGACTATTTCTATTAGTTGGATAGCGTGGATGTGTTGCTAGAGGCTACTCCATGTTAGTATTTGTTACTACCAACTAAGTAGAAACCTATAGGGTCACACTCTCTATGGATTAGACCGGACATGGAAATAACTAATATGATTAATTAATTAGAAGGATAAATATGCAACTACTTGAAAACTTAGTAGGACTAATTTGCAAGTTGGACTAATTCGTGTATGGACATGATTAGGATAGGGGCTTTATGCAGTCAACAAGGAGTTGTTGAACTATATAAAGGACACTCCTAGATTCCTTCCACACTAATGCTCATAACACATTGAGTGGGAGAGAAAAGAAAGGAGAGAGAGAAAATCCCAAAGGGGCCGAACTCCTTGGGACCGCCCCTACCCCGTCGGCCACAAGGAGGGTCGAGCCCCACTTCTTTGTGTTCCTTTTGTGATCTTCTTCCTCTTCCTCCTTCAATCCTAGATAGCACAAAGGTTTGAAGGATCCTATTTCAATCCTAGGAGTGGACTATCCATAGAGATGTGAATACTATTTCACGTGTGAAGTCATCACAGGAGAACCCAAAGGTATGTTGATACTTTATTCCCTTACTATCGTTATGTAGTCTCTTCCTGTAATCCTTGGTGGGATTGGAGCAGGATTAATTTTTGTTATTCTGCTGCGTAACCTGTATCAAAACCCAACAGTGGTATCAGAGCCACAGGTCGTAGAGCGCAACGTAGTTTATGTGTTACGATTTTTGTTGACTTACACTTTAATTATTGTTTATCGCGTAAAACGGAGAAATCAAGCATATTGATGCAATTTGTGAATATGATTCAAGCCAAATAAGATCTAATATTACATATGATGTAAGGATAAGTGAATTTGGATCACATAGGATGTGAAAATTTTGGATCTAGAAAACTAGGGTTTGGGCACAAGTTGGAAAAATGTGTTTTTCAAAATTTGTAAATAACTAAACTTGGGCAACAAGGAGAAAGTTGTTTTGGAAACAACTAAACTTGGGCTACAAGGAAGAAGTCTTTTTGGAAACAACTAAACATGGGAAACAAGGAGGAAGTTGTTTATGGAAATAAATTTCAAAAGTGGTTCGCCCCCCCCCCCCCCCTCCCCATTAGGGGACCGCCCCTCTCCTCCTTTCCACCCAAGAAAGCCACGACTAAGGGGACGGGCCTCCCTAGCGCACGGCCTGGCCGTGTGGGCTAGGGGCTGGCCGGCCCCAAGGCCTTGTGGCGGTCCTTAGGATTTTGACCATGCAATGGTGGGCCCTGTTGGACTGTTTTGACCCTAGTTCATCCAAAATCAACAAAAATTAACCAAGCGCGTTTAAATTGAATTTTAACTGTTTATGTGCTATATGCATGGTGATTGGATATGGGCTTAGGTTGTGGTTTTTTGTGAATGTTTATTTTGTGGTTTATTTTACGGCCTGCGAGCTGATAATGTTAATGTAATAGTTAATTAGGTTTTACGGCCTACGAGCCGGTCTTCTTCTCATCTTGTGAGATCTTTTATTTAGTATAGATGCTAGCTAGTATTAAATAAAATAGATGACAGTCAAGACAGAGAAAAAGAAGCCTAAAGAATTAAAGAACCACTGATAAATCCCATTTATGAGTTATCAGGAGCTTATAGTATAATTTAATAAGTTGAGTTTCCATAAGATTGAGCACGTTTTAGCCGACAAAGCCTCCGTAGTATGAAAAAAATGAGTTGAGCTTAATTATGAAATCCGAGCGTTTCCATGCATAAATTGATATTAAATGACATTATAATCTCTTGTAGTTGTTCATGTTTTTTTGACAGGAAAGGATGCTTAACGATTGATTGGAGTTATGGAACGAACTTCGGAAACAAAGAGACGCTCAAGAGGAGTGAAGAGACACAAAGTTGGAAAAGCTAGGATGACAACTCTACACTATTTTTATCATATCTTGAGTTCTATAATGAATTTTTGAGTGCGACTGGTGGAAAATGAAAGTAGACTTCAAGAGCTTTCCAACGATAGGTCACAGAGCTAAATCGGAGATCGGACGAAGAAGTTATGACGTTTTGAAGTTGGAGCTGTCGCTGATGTGCGTTCAGACGCACGTTCTGCGTTTAAACGCAGCCCCGAAGTCCAAAACAACTTATGTCCGAACACTAGATTTGTGGCCAAACGCAAAAAATGTGCCCGGGAGGCCGAAAAAGGGCGAAAATTGGCTAAACGCAGAAAGTGCTGAAAAATTGGCTAAGTATGTGCGTTCAGACGCACATTGTGCGTTCAGACGCACAGCACAGAGCAGCAGCAGAAGACAGGGAAAACTGGCCAGAAAATGACGAAGTTTTGTGCGTTCAAACGCAAATTTTGTGTTTAAACACAGAAAACTTCAAATTTCAAAAGGTCAGAAAATCAGGCTGAAATCAACCAGAAGACCAAGGCATGTGGGTTCAAACGCACATGTGCGTTCAAACGCAGAAGGTCAACGGAAGTCAAAGTCAAAAAGTCAACTCTCAGAATGTGCGTTCAAACGCAGCCGATGCGCGTACAAACGCAGGTCAAGATTTCTTGAATTTTCTGAAGACTGTGAAAAAAGTCAAACTTCGCCAGAAAAGTTAAAGGCGGCCAGAATTGAGGACAGAACAGGAATTTCAGCATAGGACTATGGAAACTTCAGCAGTATATAAAGCTGCTCTTCCCAGCCGTTTAAAAAACAATACAGAATACACAGAACAGACAGACAGAGACAGAGAATCAGAGTAAGAACAGCAGAGCAGAAACAGGAGCATCGAAGCAGTCCCGGAAATCTCATTTGTTTTGTTCTCTTCTCTTCTTTATATTAGTTTTTATTAGCTAAACAATTTACCTAGGTTCTCGGTGAACCTAGGGCTTGTGATTTGAGTACTTCAGATCTTGATTTCAATTTCATGACTGTTTAAGTCTTAATACAGTAGAGGTTTTTTTATTATTATTATTCAGTCTATGGTTTTTACTGTTTATACATGAACGGAGTCGCGAACCTGGATTGCTACAGGCGGGTTCTGGTTCGCGAGAGTGGCCAGTGAGAGTTAGGAAAAGAAGACAGGATTTAGTTTCGTGCCTTGATGGACCGAGAGGTGAAGAGAATCAAGGGGCTAGCCCAGAAGCATCAGACCAACTGCTAGACGTTTAGGGGGAGACCGAGAGGAGAGCCTGTAACCCTAGCAGAATTAGAACAAACCTGCAGATCTAGGTGGACCGAGAGGACCCGAAAATATGCAGGGGAGTGACAGGTGCATGAGACCGAGAGGAGATTGCAACATTGGTATGCTTGCATAAACAAAAACGTTGTGTGTTTCTGAATCGTAAAAACTGAAAAGCTGAATAGTAAACCCCAGGGGATCCAAGAATTTAGGTACCCGAAACCCTAGTTTACTGCCATAATTTTTTATCAAAAATTAATTATGTTTTTACGTTAAGTACTTAGTTTAGATAAATCAACAAAATATTTCTCCTTTTACTTTTTACGTTTTCTACTCTTTAAACCTAGTTTCTGATTATATAGTAACATTGTCCTCGTGGGATCGATAACTCGGGGTTGAAATACCAGCCCTATATTACTTGAACCGTGCACTTGCGGTAACACATAAGAAATCGTGTCAACCACAAGTTGGAGCATTCCACAAGCTATGGAGCATGGACCAAAATATGGAGTCACATGGAGACGAGCTTGCTATTTTAGGATTCATAGATATTCTCATTGGCTTGAGAATATCTTATTTTAGAGGCCATATCCATATCACATTTAATTTGTTTTTAGTTGTTTATTTATTGTCTTATTATTTTATTGTTGGTGTATGGTTGATGCATGCAAAATTAATAATAAGATAATTAACAACCCGTATCTTTTATTTGTGAGTTTTCCCAACTCAAAATAAGTAGATCAGTTGATATGGATCAACAAAACAATTAAAACTAAATCCCTCATTGAAATATTGCGGTTTGCCTGCTATTGCCTAAACACCCTTCATGATCAAGGTCTATTAAATACGGGCTTGCCAAAGCAAGGCGTTTTAATTCACCTTGGCGTGTAGCGGACGACACAAGCAAGTAATGTGTGATTGTTGGAGCAAGAGGTTCGACGCAACTAGGCAAAGTCAATTGGATTGATGAGGCTAGAGGCATGACAATTATGTGTTATCTAAAGGATAAAGAATAAGAAATTATTCACCTAATTCGACCAAGAGTTGCATGGGATGCAATTGGAAGGGGTTCCTACCTAAATAACCAATTCTTAGGTGACTTGCCAAAGAAAGTTCAAGAAGAAGTGAAATATGGATCTTGGACTCACTAGAAAATACATATGATATTTTCTGCATTAATGGTGAGGGCTATTAATCCGAAAAAATAGTGGGAGCTATGTTTAACAAATTAAGTCCTTGTTAAATATAGTCATACGTCACATTACTTTGCATAATCCTATTGTGTTAAATACACATGGCATTAAACAAACAAAACATGACTTCATGTCCTTAAGAGGACAAGCTGTCTGGAATCTAATTTTAGACTGGTATAAAATTGAGAATCATTCTCAAATAAAGGAAAATGTTTTACATCGTAGAACATAAAGTTCTCTTCCAACCAACTACCTAGACACACTAAAAGCCTAATGGAAGGATAATCAAATAATGGTTCTTTGGATGTAACTTACCTCACGTCAGCTGCCATGGACTCTGAGCTTTGGAAGCAAGATGAGAAATGTGGAGGTGTATGATATGATCATACATTAAAATAAGACTCTTTCAAAGAGCGATCTTGACATGAAAGGCTTGAAGTGTTGCTCCACTTTGCACTCTCTTTCTTAGCACCCGTCATGATCAAGATGGAATGAGTTCGGGCTTGCCAAAGCAAGGCGACTTTATTCATCGAGATATGACGCGACGACACAAGCTAGTAATGCGTGACCGCTGAAGCAAGAGGTGAAGCGCAACTAAGCTACTTCAATAGGATTTAAAGCTTAAAGACTGGGAGTTATCTATGAGATAGATAAAGAATAAATAGTTATTCTCCCAAATGGACCAAGAATTGCATTGGATGAAACTTTAGTGTTTGTTCAAAGATGATTTACTCAATATGATTTAGAATCGCTATACAAAGCACTCATGAAAGGATAAAGGCAAGACATGTTAATGGTTAACAACATGGGTAAAGGAAAAAATGTTTGCGCCTACCCCATGGGCATAAACCAAGCTTGTTGCAAAAACCACATTGCCTTATAAGTCCCATAGGTAGTGTAGAGGAAGAAAAATTGCCCAAAGTACCTCGAAGGAAATAATAAAGGAATTATGAATTCCAAATTAGGTAATTTTGTTATAGAAGTCAATATTTCTATCTCATCATCATGAGTATATGATACTAGATGCGAATCTCACATTTATAGAAATGTGGAGGATCTCAAGAGATGTAGGCGATTGGATAAGGATGAAATAAACCTACAGGTAAGGCAGTGAAGCAATGGGTTGCTAAATTAGCCGTAGGGAATTATCTCTACCTTTTAAATTATTTAGGAATTAGAAAAAATACGATTATGTGACTGCTTTGAGTAGGGACATTATCACAGTTTCTTGTTTTGACAAGAAAAATATTTTTATTAAAATAATAGACAAATGTTGTTCCGTTTTATTTTGATAAAATGCATTATCGTACTGCACTATTGTCTAAGTGGATTTTGTATCCTTGATCATGATAATTTAATCGATAACATTATAACCAATAGGTTTGCATATAATGATATGAACCTCACTTATCTTTGGCATTGTTGTTTAGGCAACATAAATAAGAAATACATATCTGGACTCCATGATGATGGATTTCTGGACACATCTTGATTATTGAATCATATGAGACATGTAAAACTTATTTATTAGGAAAAGATATGATCTTTTGGAAATCATGCATATTGATGTATGAAGACCGCTAAGCACAATGTTAAAGATTGTTTTCGGTACTTCATCTTATTTACGGGTGGCATCAGTGAAATGTGGATTTGTGTATCTTATGAAAAAACTAATCAGAATCCTTAGAATTGTTCAAGGAATTCAAGAATGAAGTAGAGACCTATTTTGGCAAGAGTATCAAAGCTCTACGATATGATCGTAGAGGCGTGGGTACTTATACCAATAGTTTGAGCATCTAAGGGAGTATGGGATATGATCCCAACCCACTATAACTAGAAAACCATTATGGAATGGCGTGTCTAAGAAGAGAGATCGTACCTTGTTGGACAAGGATCAAATCATGATGTGTCAAACAGAGCTTCTAGTTTACTTTTAGGGGTTGTGTTCTAATTACAACAAATTTCGCCCTTAAACGTGTTCCATCCACATCGATTATGAAAAACACTATATGAGATATGGACTAGGAAGTGTTCTAGTCTGTCATTCATAAAGAATTTGGGTTATGAAGTTTATGTAAATAGTTTACGGATAAATGTACTATGTGGAATATCCTGAGGAAACAAAAGGATATTATCTCTACACTCCGATCGAGAAAAAATGTTTATTGCTCGAATCGCTGTGTTTCTAGTTAGAGATTGTCTCTAAAAGGAAAAGTGGGAGGACAGTATAACTTGAAGGAGTTCAAGAACCACAACATAACATTGATCCTTTTGATGGAACATGAGCAGGATCACAACGTGTTGTGGCGAAACCTACTCAGGTAACACAAGGACCTCGTAGGTCAAGTAGGATATGTCAAAGGGATAGAGAAGTAAGGATTCTCATAGACCCGATGATGTATAGCTCATCAAGATGAGCCTACAACCTATGAGGAAGGCCACAAGTGGCCAAGTGATGCGCAAACTAACGTGCTATTCACAAGTATACAAATCGAGTAATAGCGGGTGTATTTTAACTCGGGTGATCGTTCCCACGAGGACTATTTTGAGTTTTTCGAGCAATCAGTTTTAACTTGCAGAGTGTAAAATGAGGAGTAGTTTAAGAGTGTGACTAACTATGAACTAAAAATAAACAAATAAAACGTAAATATTTTTGTGACGGTTTTCTGAAAATCTTGAAAGTTGTAAATCTAGGGTTTGGAATACTAGGTCCCTGGATCCCCTAGGGTTTCTTCAGAGTTATGTTCTTTGGTTTGATATGAAAAAACTCAGCAGTTTTAATTACCCGTGCCACGTACCGATTGTGCAGTAGCCTTTCAGATTCCACACGCTGTCACGATCCCGCAGACTTTCGGATTCCTGTTAAGCTGCCTAAGTCTGCAGTCTCGTTCTAGGTCTGCTAGGGTTTCTAACCTGTTCTGATGGCCCGGGTCAAATTCTCTAGCAGTTGGTCTACACGTTTTCGCTAGCCCTATCTTCCTTTCTCTGGTCGGTCTATCAGGGTAAGGTACTAAATCCTGTCTTTTTTTCCTAACTCTAACCTGACGTTTTCACCTACAGGCTCAGGTCTGTAGCAATACTGGTTTGCGACTCCGATCATGCATAAACAAATATAATCAAAGACAGAATAGCTGATAATACTGCGGAATTAAGATAACGTAATCATGAACTCATAATCAAACTGCAGAACAACGTCTGAAAACGAAACCTAGGTTCACCGAGAACCTAGGTAAAAAGTTTAGCTACTATGTGACATAATTAAATAACAAAGTTTCTGAAATAGAAGAGAGAATTGAGATCAAACGAGTATGCTGAAATCTGGATCCGTGCTTCCGTGCTCTCCGAGAGTGCTTTGAAATCTCCTAAGATTTGTTGTGTAAAAAACGAGCTATGTACGTTTTCTTTATATACTGCTTGAGAAGCTTCCTGAAAATTGCCTGAAATTACGAAACTGCCACTGGTCGAAACTGCCTCGGAAAACGTCTTGTCTGCGTGGCTAATATTCTGGCTGCGTCGCTAATATTTAGCCACGCAGACAGAGACTTAGTTCTGCACCAAAATCTCTCTCTAGCTCCCCTGACTGCTTAGCTAATACCCTGACTGCGTCGCTAATTTTCTGGCTGAGTCGCTAATATTTAGCTACGGAGACAGGGACTTCGACTGCCCTTTTCTGCTTCCTCAGCCTCCTCAAGTCCTCCTCCTGCATCTCTTCTTCTAGTCCTAGCAAACTGGTGACTGAATCTGGGTGCCAAAATGCAAACTCGACTTCCGAAAACCCGGGCCCGGTGCTAAATGACCAAAATACCCCTGGATCAGAACTGTTCCAGAAATTGTCACGATCATGAAATAGCTGCTCCCGACTCCGGACACCATGAACCAAGACTCCTTACTTGAGCGTAGCCTGTCCGAGACCCCCACTTGAGGGGAGTCTGTTTTTCGGCCCGACTCCGTTTCAGCATTATAACCTACTTTCGGAAAGCCCTTGACGTCTCCGTTCTTCTTCCCCTGGTTTCACATCCAAATTCCAAGTCGTGCTCAAGATATTGCCAACATAGCGCATCCTGGTCATTCTCGGTGTTTGCGTTTTCAGCTTCCTCGGTCGGTTTTCTCTGCCCGTTTTTCCTCCAGTCTTTCCGTTTTCCATTCCGCTCTCCCTTGTACCAGTCTCGGTCAAATCCTGCCCTGAAATTTTTTTGCACGTTTCCCGAGGCAAACCCGATTCTGTCTCGGCATGCATCCCAATGCACTTTCCCGAACCTGTTCCTATAAAAGACAACATGAACAAACCCGCGATCATATCTTATAAAAGTATGAAACATGCAGAAATTTACAAAGAGCTAATAAACATCTCGTTCCTAAATCGAGGCTTTTCGAGGGTGAATTATGGCTAAAACGCAGTTTTCCGACCCAATGGCACGCTAAATCAGGCTAAAAGATAACTCCTATTTGGGTGTTATCATCAAGACTCACAGAAATGGCTTCGAGCCATGAGATACGATATGGAATCCATGTATACAAATAAAGTATGGACTTTGGTGGAACCACCTAAATGGGTAGAACCCATAGGGTGCAAGTGGTTTATGAGGAGACCAACATGGATGGTAATATGATTATTTTAAGGACGATTGGTGGCTAAGAGTTTCCTATGAGTTAATAGTATAGACTATGACGAAATATTTTCCCCAATTGTGATTCTTATATCCATACGCATCTTGCTTATAGCAATCAGTCTACAGATTGAGTCAAACTTCTCGGAGTTGGAATCTTCGATTAATGATGAAATCAAATGGTTTGATTGCATCGAGAAAGAAGGTGAAGCTTGTGTTGACAAGAAGGTTAGTGGGAGCACAGTTACGCTTCTGGTGTTATATGTGGAGACATTCTAATCATTAGGAATAATGTCTATATTCTGCAATCTGTTAAAGATTGGCTAGAGAATGATTTCCAATGATAGATTTGGGCGAGACAATCTATAAAGATATATGGAGATAAATCAAAGTAGTTGTTCAGCCTGAATTATGGCACATATATTAACAAAGCTGTTGAAATAGTTCAACATGTATAGAATATGGATTCTTACCTATGTCACATGGAATTAGTCTTTGGAAGACTAATTGCCTATCCAATTAAATTGGAAGGGGACCGTGAGATTCATGAGATACGCCATGTTATGTACTAGGCCAAATGTGTCATCTTGTATGACACGAAGATACCAGTCAAATCCGGGTGAAAGTCACTGGATAATTATCAAGATTTTCCTTAAAGTATTTGAGAAGAACTTAGGATGAATTCTTGATTAATGGAGGATAGGACGAGTTTACTGTAAGGGGTTACAGTGATGAGAACTTCCAATCTAACACAAAAGATTTATGTTTTGCACTAGTGGGAGGGACTGTGAGCTGGAAAGGTTCCAGGAAAGGTTCAATTGCCGATTCTAACACAGAGGACTCAGAATATTCAATCTCAATCAAGTTGTTGATGGAAGAGATGTGAATATTTGCAAATTACCAGGAGATGTCTCTCTTACCTTGCGCAGTAAAAGCATGAGGGCCGCTCTAGATCAATAGGCATGATGCAGGAGATTGACTCTTGTGCAAGTGGGAGACTGTTGGAATTGTGCCCTAGAAGCAATGAATTTATCGTGACACATATGTATGGACTTACTATTCATTATGTTATCCATATGGAGATATATTAACATGAATGAAGTCCTTAGAATATAAATGTTATATTCTTAAATATCCCTAGTCGATTATATTGATTAACAGGACAATCAACTATAGGCTAGTATGGGGTTGGATTGATATGGAGATATCAAGATCCAACACATGGGTATGCATTAGGAGTAATGGCCTACTGGATTGCCCCACGACGAGAAGGCTACATTAGTTTATGTTAAAGTCACAAGTGCTTCTCGTAGTGCTAATGGTATTGTAATCCTTAGACTCGAAGTCACTAGATACTCTAGTTGTGAAATATCATGCTTTGATATTATCAAACATTACGCCTTAACCGGGTAACTATAAAGGTAGTTATCGGGCATGATAGGAAGCAAGCTTAGAGATCGTAGTGACGCAGACATGATTTGTCACTCCCACATAATGGGAGTAAATATCCATGGGCCACTCGAGGGCTGCTTATAGAATGTCTGGCTAGACTCAGATAAATTGATATGGAGATATTGATGTTATCTACACGGATAAGCATATTCCCAGGATCGAGGAACTATGGATTGGATATACGAGTGTGACTAATATGTCTCGTGTCCAATCCGAATATGGAGACAAAGGAATAACACAATACATGAACATTGGGCAGAAGGTTTGTTGGATGACTATTTCTATTAGTTGGGTAGCGTGGATGTCTTCCTAGAGGCCGCTCCATGTTAGTATTTGTTACTACCAACTAAGAAGAAACCTATGGGGTCACACTCCCTATGGATTAGACCGGACTTGGAAATAATTAATATAATTAATTAATTAATTAGAAGGATCAATACGTAACTACTTACAAACTTAGTAGGACTAATTTGCAAGTTGGACTAATTCGTGTATGGACATGATTAGGATAGGGGATTTTATGCAATCAACAAGGAAATGATGGACTATGTAAAGGACACTCCTAGCTTCCTTCCCACACTAATGCTCATAACACATTTAGTGGGAGAGAAAAGCAAGGAGAGAGAGCAAATCTCAAAGGGGCCGAACTCCTTGGGACTGCCCCTACACCGTCGTCCACATAGAGGGTCGAGCCCCTCTTCTTGGTGTGCATAGTGTGATCTTCTTCCTCTTCCTCCTTCAATACTAGTTAGCATAAAGGTTTGAAGGATCCGGTTTCAATCCTAGGAGTGGACTATCCATTGAGACGTGAAAACTATTTCACGTGTGAAGTCATCACAGGATAACCCAAAGTTATGTTGATACTTTCTTCCCTCACTATCGTTATGTAGTCTCTTCTTGTGAGCATGAATAATTTTTGTTATTCTGCTGCGTAACCTGCATCAAAACCCAACACTCTTCACCTTCTTTCCCACCTAATTCTCTACTAAGACCTTCCAGTCCTTGAATCTTGCGAAGGCTTCACTCTTGTGCTTCATCACAAATATCCAAGTCATCCTTGAGTAGTCGTCTCTGATGCTTAGAAAATACTTGTACCCGCCAATCGCCTCAACTCGAGATGGACCCCATCATTCCGAATGGATCTAATCAAGAGTACCTTTCATTCTATGAACCGCCTTAGGGAACTTGCTACGCTGTAGCTTCCCATACACGCACTGCTCACATAACCCTAGGCTCTTGGGCGCATGCCCGGTGAGATACCACTTCTTGTGAAGTTCTTGCATTCCATTTTCACTCATGACCATGCCTCATATGCCATAGCTTAGTTTGATCAGCTTCTTTAATCTCGGCCGAGACAACTCCGACATACCCTGTGATAGCCAAACCCTGTAATACATACAAAGTACCATCCTTGACCCCCTTGAGTAGCACATTCGAGTCCTTGTAGAAGCATAATCCTTCACCGTCATCCTTGAAAGTGAAACCCTTTCTGTCGAATCGACTCAAAGAAATCAGATTCTTTGTGACAAGCGGTACGTGTCTAGCATCCTTCAAAGTGCATGTATTCCCATCATAAGTCTTGAATCTAACTAAACCTTTTCTTATGACCTTGTAAACAGCTCCATTTTCTATATGATTAGATCCTCCATCTGTGCGATTGTAGATTGAAAACAGTTCCCTATTAGAACAGATGTGATAAGAAGCCCCCGATTTAAGAAACCACACATCGGGTGAATGTGTGACATCATCCGCCAGTGGAAGGAAATCATCCTCAGATGAATTCCCCTTCTCTGCCACTGCTGCAGAGCCATTCTGTCCCTGTTGACCTTGTTTCGAGCAATCGCTCTTCCAGTGCCCTTTCTCCTTGCACCAAGCACAGACATCCTTGGGTAACTTAGAACCTGAGAACTGCTTCTTCTTGTTCTTATTACCCTTCTTGCTTCCACCGGTTCCATCAAACCGGAAGCATGGTCCTCCGTACCTGTGCTTGCACCCTTATGACGCAGTTCCCTATTATGGAGCGCCGATCTGACTCCTCTAGGGATAAGTCGTCCTTGTTCACAATAAACGACTAAATAAAGTTCTCGTATGATGGAAGTAACGAGATCAATAGCAAGAGTGCGACATCCTCATCATCCACCTTCTCGCCAATATTACGCAAATCTAAAAGAATTGTATTAAATTGATCAAGATTTTCCTTGAGAGTCGTACCCTCGAGCATCCGCAAAGTTAAGAGCCTTTGCTTTAGCATCAACTTGCTAGTGAAACTCTTAGTCATGTAGAGACTCTCCAAATTGAGCCAAAGCTTTGCTGCTTCCTTGTGATCTGCGATCTTGAAGATCACGTCATACTATAAGCACAACATGATAATCGAATGTGCCTTCTCCTCCAATACCTTGAACTCCGATGGACTAGCATCCATGCCTCCCTTTCCCGCGGTCAAAGGTGCCCACAACCTTGCGATTTGAGTAAAGCCTCCATCTTTATCTTCCACAGCCTGAAGTTGTTCCCTCCCATAAACTTATCAATCTTTATCATTGATCCTAACATCGTTCTTGGTGGAGTAGATCACGACCTAAATTATGATACTAGTTTGTTATGACACTCACGCCTCACAAACGATGAAATAATCGAAGAAACACCAAGTGTACGTGGTTCGCTAGCCCAAATCGAGCAAACTACATCCACAACAAACATATACCTTTATTTATCAAGAGGAACGATTACAATGCAGTGCATACTTGTTCTAGAAATTTAGGAGCCTACTTATTGTGGTTAGAACTGACCTAGGGCCGTCCTAGGTTGATTAGGAAACAATTATGAAAATCGACAGGATCTGTCCAGCTCCTGTGACCTCTCATCCAGGTCATGTGACCTCACATCCAAGTCGTGCGACCTCCTCAAAAAATCCTAATGCTCTGGATGTTTTCCACCAGGTCGTGCAACCTCCCCCAGAGGTTGTGGGACCTCTTAAAACATCCTATTTGCTTATATACTCTCCATCTTGGTCCCTATGGTCCCCGTAGTTGCTCTTGAAGATTTCTTCAAATTGTTGAAGGCACAAATCCAAAACATACCTATATTGAAATGAGTAGCTTTCCTGAGCAATACCAAAAAAAAAAAAAATGATAGGCTGATTGCCAATGGAAGTTATCAACCAACTCCGTCGTTACAGTTTCTTGTTCATTAAGCTCTGGTATCTTATGTTTGTGATTCTCTAATGGAGCAACACGTCCTTTTCTTTCATCTTTCGGAAAAATCAATTCATATTGAGAAAACGAAGAGAGGAAGTAAAAAATGAATCAATTCAACTGAATTGTTAGCCCCAAATCAGATCAGAGCTAGGGTTTTAACCCTTTTTCTTACATGGAAACGAAACGAAAGGAAAATAACTAATTTGGAAAATCAGAGCCAATCATGCCGCAACACTTGGCCTAATTGAGTTATAAGATGCCAACTAATACAAAATGATAGCGCTCTCTTAAGCATATAGTTTAACGGTAATGAAATTGAAAATTAACAGCTAATAATAGATCTAGTTGAAAACGATGACGTTCCACTAAAGTTGTTTGAACTCCAATGTATAGCTTCATCAACGGTCTAGATTAAGACGCCAAAAGCTGATCCAACGGAAGCTGCTGCATCTAGTTTGGTGTCATAAATTTGGCAGAGCTTGCGGTTTAGTCTTTCTGCAAAATTTGGAACCAACTTTAAACCATAAGAAATTATCAAGATCCCCCATCAAGTTGGAGAGTGAATCAAACGAACTCCCAACTTGGACAACAAGAAATTAAACACAGCTATATGGAGTGGCATAGTGAGAATGTCAGCTAATTGATGAGAAGAGGGAATGTGCTGAAGAGTGAATGTACCTTTGTGAACCAAATCTCTCACCAAGTGACAATCTAAACCAATGTGTTTAGTCTTGTCATGGAACACTGGATTAGCTGCAAGCTGAAGAGCTGAGATGCTATCACTGTACTGATAACTCTCTTTTCGGAGTTATTTTTATACTTCCATATTACTTGTAATAGGATTATTTCACATGATTTATATGTCATATGTGCGTTAATATGTGGAATTGATGACTTACAAGCCTAAGAGTGAAAAGTAGTGTTTCTAGCCTATTTGAGCATGTTTTCTCTCATATTTGCTATGATAATTGCACGGGTTGTTTAGTGTTGTGTATCTCAGGTAAAATAGGTGTAATGGAGCTTATGATATGCTTGGATATGCTTGTAATGGAGCTAGATGAAGAGGAGAAAAGGAGACGCAAAAACGAAGCAAAGTTGGAAAAGTCACACAGGACCAGGCTGCACTCTTTTCGATGCCCAGGAAAATCTACAAAGAATTTTTAAGCAAGGCTTGCGGCATTGGAAAGTAGACATCCGTAGCTTTCCAACTATATATGGTAGGCCCGAATACGAGTCCATATGTGGGAGATACAGCCCGCGCAAAATCAGCAAATAATTCTGTCCGGGAATTACAAAGTAGAGGGGCTGAAGTGCAATTTCGGTTAGTTTTCACTAAAAAGCGTGCCCAGCTGGTAAAAAACGGGCAGAGCAGACCTAAGAGGATTATTCACGTACGGGAGCCATTGAAGAGCACCTAGGAGCTTGGGGATTGCACGGATTCGCCAAAGCTTTGGCGATTTCATCGTTTGATTCTTCTCTTACCCTCTCTTTATCATTCTATGGAGAATACTTGTGATTTTGGCATAACAATGAGTAGCTAATTTCTTTGCTAGGCTCTATGGAGAGCCTAGGGTTATGATTTAGACTTATTTTCCGGATTTTGTTGATTGATTCATGCGTTTGATCCAATTAATGTTTATTATTCTTCATCTTGTATTGTGAATCCGTAAGCTAAGGCTATTGACACGTGTTAGTGATGAATGGAATGACCATGTTAGATGAAGATGATGAACTAGTTGAATTCATAGCTTAATGCTACAAACTAATTGTTTAGAAATCATGATCTAGGCTTAATTCTTAGCAACAAGGGAGTCGCGAACCGGAGTTGTTAGTGAACTAGGTGGGTGTTCGACAGAGACTTAACCCGGTTACGAATAAGATAATGTTTTTATTCCCGAATCATTGAGACCGATAGGTGAGATGAATAGGAGTAGTCATGTGTGGGTAGATTCGGTTGAACTAGTTAGGTGAGTGAATCGGTGGACCGACAGGACCCGGTGAACGAAGTTGACTAGCTAGCTAGAACGTAACGGTAGATGGAGGTGGACCGACAGGACCCAAAGTAAACTGTTACGTAAAATTACATGAGATCGACAGAAGATTGTAAGTGCTATTACCCGGCATAATCAGTTAGTGAGTAATGTGTTTCAATACAAATTCCGGAACTGTCTAAAGACCCTAGGTGATTCATAGATTGCCTAGTTTTCTCCATACTTTGATTAAATTCTCTTAATTGAAAAATACATAAATATTGTCTCTACATCCTTTTTATTTAGTCGCTTTTTTGTGGGCGACGAACATTCAAACTCAAACCGCTTCTTACCGGTTACTTAGGTATCTTCTAATTGATTCTTAATTAGCTAGTAGTCGTCTATTTCCCTTGGGTTCGATACTCGGAGTCGTAAAATACTCCACTTTTACTACTTGACCGTGCACTTGCGTATACACGTAAGAAATCGTGTCATGTACACAATAGGAGTTTTAGCAAGATAAATGCCAAAGTCCTGAAGCAGATAGATAAAACACAAGATTTCACAAGACACCACAGCCAAACTTCTATACCCAAGACTCTATGGAGCTTCTAGAGACCACTATCTGTTTCTTTGATCTCGAGGTGACTAGAGAATCACCAATGTAGACTAAATAGCCACTGGTTGACTTTTTGCTATCTAAACATCCATCCCAATCTGCATCTGTGTAGACTATAAGATGAATAGAAGAAGAAGCTGGGAAGAATATAGCTTGAGTTGGAGGATTCTTCACATATCTAAGAAGATGATGAATAACCTTAAGACGAGCTACAGTTGGTTTAGCCACAAATTGAGAGAGTTTCCCAACTTCATAGCAAATATCAGGTCTTGAGTTGCATAGATTAAGCAGCTTCCCAACAATCTTTCTCTAAGTTTTAACATCCACCTCTGACAATATATCTCCCACTCCAGCAGATAACTTGATAAGAGGATCAATTGGCACAGAAGCAGGTTTGCATTCACTATAAGCAGTTTCTGCAAGAATATCTAGAAAAAATTTCCTTAGGTACAAGCCTATGCCATTATCATTTCTAGCAATCTCAAAACCAAAAAAATATCTGAGAAACCCCAAATCTTTCAGCTGGAACATAGAATTCAAACAGATTTGAGAGAGTTTAGAGAATTCAAATCATTACCTCCAAGAAAAATATCATCCACATAGACAAGGATGCATATAAAATATGAAGGAGTGTGCTTGACAAAGAGAGTGTAATCTGTGTTGCACTCAGTAAAACCAAGATCAATAAGGCTAACAGAAAACTTAGTGTACCACTGTCTTGAAGGTTGCTTCAGACCATAGAGAGACTTCTTGAGATGACAAACCAATTTCTCATTAGACAATGCCATGGTTGAAGGAAGAACATAACCATGGGGAAAACTCATATAAACCTCTTCATCAAGCTCACCATGTAGGAAGGGATTGTTGACATCTAATTGCAGCAAATTCCATCCTTTAACGAAAGCAAAAGCCAATAAACACTTCACTGTAGGAAGTTTTGAAACTGGCGAGAAAGTTTATGCTTAGTCTATCCCCTTAGTCTGAGTGTACCCTTTAGCCACTAACCTAGCTTTTTATCTTTCACCTTCTCCATTAGACTTAAATTTCACCTTGTAAACCCATTTACACCCAACTGGATCATGACCTGTAGGTAGAGTAACCAAATCCCCGGTATGATTAATCTCAAGATCTTGAAATTCTGCCTGCATTTCCTCCACCCATTCTTGTTGTTTGCTGGCCTCATGATAGCTCTGGGGTTCAATACTCATTTACTGAAGCAAGAAAGTGTGAATATGAAGAAGTGGCCCCTGAAGAAGTGTCAAAAAACACTGGAGCAAGATTGGCTGACATCATTCTAGGCCTATTCACAACATAGTCATTCAAGCACTGAGGAGCTTTGTGCATTCTTGTGCTTTTCCTTACTAGTGCAGGTGGTTGATCTGGCCTGACAGAAACTTCAAGGCTAGGAGAGTGTGAAATGGTGGAGTTATAATCAGAAAATCCATAATGTAGACTAGTGTTTTCATCAAACATGACAGGGAGCACAACATCATCAGTAAAATGAGGTAGGGTTGAAGGTGATGAGGAAAAAGGAAAGACAGTCTCATGAAAGATCACATTTCTTGAGACATGAAAACTACATTCCTTGATGTTGTAGAGTTTATGGCCCTTCCTGCCAAACACATACCCCAAGAATACATAAGGAGCAGCTCTTGGATCAAACTTTTTTTTCCCCTGCAACAAGATGGAGTTGTAACATAGACACCCAAACACTCTAAGAGCTGAATAATCTGATGTTTCTTTGAATAGAAACTCATAAGGAGATTTGTTTTGCAAAACTGGAGTAAGCACTCTATTGATGAGATATGCAACTGTCAATACACTATCGACCCAAAAATTTGGTGGCAGTGAGGATTGGAAACTCGTAGCTCTAAACAGATTCAACAAGTGCTGATGCTTCCTTTCAACAAATGAATTTTTCTCATGAGCCTCCACACAACTAAGTTGATGAATGATGCCTTTTTCAAGCATAAAATCCACTAATGCCAATTCTTTAGCATTTTCACTTCTTATTTTCTGGATCTTAGCTGCAAACTGGCTTAGAATAATAGTGTAGAATTTTAGAATAATAATTTGAGCTTTTGATTTGTGAGTCAACAGATACACCCATTTCATTCTACTAGCATCATCTACTAGTGTGAGGAAGTATATGTGCCTTGCATATGTAGGAGTTTTATATCGACCCCAAATGTCACAATGCACTAACACAAAAGGTGTATGTGCCTTCTTTCCAATAACTGGAAATGGCAATTTCTTCTATTTAGCTTGTGGGCAGACATCACAAAGTGAGTTATCAACTGTCCCTTGAGTGTTCAGAAATTTTGTCAGCCATTTTAGTTTCACATCTGAGAGATGGTCTAGTCTTTGATGCCAAATTTCAGTAGAAAACATGTTGTTTGTGTCAGAGAATGAGTGACATACCATAGCATAGGCATTTTTGGTCTTTAATAAATACAATCCATCAAATTTGTGTCCTTATTCCAAAACCGTATTGTCAGTCTTTACCAAATCTGACACTTCTCATTGTCACACATGAACACACAAGGCTGCAATTTAGCCAGTTGTGTCATTGACACCAAATTGAATTTGAAATCTGGAATATACAAAACCCCAGTCAACTTCAAATTATCATTCAAGAACACATTTCGAGTGTGTGAGAGTTTAAGTTTCTTGCCATTCGGAAGATACACAAAAACATCAGACACATTTACAGCTTGCTGCAAGAGCCCAAGAACACAACACATATGATTAGTGGATGCACTGTCAACGATCCAAGTGTCTAAATGTGCACCTTGATTGTAAAGAGATGCAAGAATGTATCTAATAATTCCTCCCATAAAGTGTTGACCATACACTGAGAATACTTATGAATAGGACTTTCCATGGAGCTAGAATAATTTCTGTGACATTGACTTTGTGTTTTAAGGGAAAGCAGATTGATCACCTCCACCTTCAACATTTGTGTGAACATTCCCAGCTCTAGCTGCATTTTGAGCTTGAACCTTATGTTTGTTTTTGACGTTGACTGGATATCCATATAACTTCCATCACTTAGCTTTATGTGGCATGTACCACCACAGTGGTGACAAAGTCACCTTGGGCTTACACTATCCTGCAGATGGAACTGCATTCATGTCTTGAGAAGGCACACCTTGAAATTGAGATCCAAGATAAGAAGAGTACAATGCAACTGAAGCATCAAAAACAGAAGATTGCATAGCCATTGTAAGCACACAATTGGAGCCAAACTACTAATTGAACTTTGCATTTCCTGCTGTACAATTTTAACAAACACCTTGTTAAGAGGAGGCAAGGGATGTAGCAACAACACTTGATCTCTCACTGGAGAATATTGAGGACTTAATCCCATCAAGAACTGCATAATGTGCTCTTGTTGCAGCTTACTATGAAGCATTCCCAAAATATCGCAAGTGCACTTATGTAACACCCCACAATCACATCTTGGTTTAAGTATGTAATTGTCCAATTCATCCCGCAAGGACTTCAACTTAGTGAAATATGTGGTATCACTCATATTTCCTTATTTCAAATTAACAATAGCACTAGTTAATTGAAACACCAAGAACCTTTCTATAAGTTCAAACCAAATATTTTGGCAGTGGTATAGTAAACCACACTAGATCCAATCTCCTTGCTAACAGAGTTAAGCAACCATGACAGGACCATTCTATCACACCTTTTCCACAGAGAATACATCTCAGATGTACGACCAGGTTTAGTGATAACACTAGTAACGAAATCAAGCTTGTTCTTAGCCTTAATAGCCACAACCATCGATCTATACCAAATATTGAAGTTATCGCCATTTATAACTTGTGAAACCAGGACCATACCTGGTGAATCAAAATTGTGAAGAAAAATTGGTGAGGATCCGTCTAGCAGAGATCGAGATCCTGAACCGCCAGACGTCGGTAACGGAGAGAAACTGGAATCCGCCGGAAGCGCCATAATTAAACAGAGTACTGCTAGATCGGAGCTCGGATAGAGCAACCCTAGCGAAACGATCAAATAGATCAAAGAGTAAAAGATAAATTATCAAGCGTGAGGCTCTGATACCATATTGAGAAAACGAATAGAGGAAGAAAAAGATGAATCAACTCAACTGAATTGTTAGCCCCAAATCAGATCAGAGCTAGGGTTTTAACCCTTTTGCGTACATGGAAATGAAAGGAAAGGAAAATAACTAATTTGACAAATCAGAGCCAATCAAGCCATGACACTTGGCCTAATCGAGTCATAAGATGCCAACTAATACAAAACGACGGCGTTCTCTTAAGCATATAGTTTAACGGTAATGACATTGAAAATTAACAGCTAACAACAGATCTAGTAGAAAACGATGACGTTCCACTATACTTGTTTGAACTCCAACGTATAGCTTCATCAACGGTCCATATTAAGACGCCAAAAGCTTATCCAACGACAACTGCTCCATCTGGTTTCATGTCATCAATTTGGCAGAGCTTGTATTTTAGTCTTTCTGCAAATTTGGAACCAACTTGAATCCAAAAGCAACTCTCAAGAATTCCTGCAGAGCGTATAAGAGGAAAAAAGAAAACACGGAATGTAATTCAAGAATAAACATAGAAAGATCACAAAAGACAAATATAATTTACGATGGAATAAAGCTTGCCCCAATGCGACATTATTGAATTGTCAATACTTTAAAAGAAACTTAACATGGGAAAAAGTGAAGCAAATACCAGAATTACGTAGTATCTAGATAATCATCATGTCTGAATGTGATACAGAGAGTTGTGTGATCTAGGTCGATCTTCATACTTCCAAAGAAAGAGTACCCAAAAAAAACAATGTATAGACTTCAAGGAATGTAGAGAGTTCACTTTGGACAAATCCTTTCGGGATGCCTTCACCCCCCAATTCAAGGTTTCTAAGATGCTTATAGGCACTGCTATTGATTGATATTGTTGGCCTCTACTTAGATGCTCCCTCGTAACCTGAATGATTTGAGATGTAACGCATTAACCTCAATGACTTCCAACCTCTCTAACCCACGCAAAATTATCCGTCGTTCCCTTCCTGACTGGAGTTCTTCCTCTTTCCGACCCACTCTAAGAGGATCCAAAATTCATATTCAGGTGCCATCTCACGTTGAATCGTGTTTCGCGCTTCGCACATTGTTTGGATTTGTTTTCGATGAGGCCACACGATTCACTCCGAAGTGGTCGCCATCTTTAGTTCTCACCTTTGCTCTCTTCCTTAATGGCTTGCAGGTTTTGATTCTGGTTCTGACCCTGATGCAGCGATCGGACTCATTTCCCTTCATCAATCCATGCAGCTATTAGTGATCCAATATCCTCATGAAGGAGGTGTATTGGAACACCGAGGATCTGAATCCAGACCCAAACATCCTAAGAGGTCTCTAATCATCGAATCCTTGTTGTCGAATCTGAAGATGAAGGTATCGAAACCTACATCCATAATCTTCAGATCGTCATCTCGGCACCATAAACGGCGAAAAAGCTCTCTCATACCGTGCCCATCTATCTTTTCGTCTCCAACTAATCGACCGATGAGAGAGATTTTCCAATCTTCCTTCACCTTCGAGCAAACCTCCTTTCTAATGATAACTTCTGTTTTTTCTTCATCTGGGAGATTGATCTGGTTGATCCAGTTAGTATCATAGGTTTCTGAAGTCATCTAGATTCCGGTGACCTCTTTCTAGAGACCGCTTCGAAGTAGTATTTTAAAAAGAAAAGCAAATTGTAAAATTATTGTTGTGCATCTAATGTGATGCTATCTAACATAATTTATAGTTGCAAATTGTTGAGCGTTTGAAGAACCTGCCTGAGGTCTTGGATCGAACCTACATATATGATGTAATTCCAAAATAATGTCTTGTAGTTTCCCTACAAATATTTAGACATTTTGTTTGTATCATTATGACTTTTTTTGAGGAAATTTTTGCATGGTGCCCTGGTTTTGAGAAAATTTTAGCGTAGTCCGTCCTGAGATTTAGAGATAGTCATGTAAATTTTCAATGACCCAAAAAATAACATGTACTCATGGGATTCAAACTCAAGACTCAAGGCGCAGACCCTTATCCCAAGCCTCACCCACTAGATCAACCCTTCACATATCAATATAGGCCTTGTTTCAATCCCCGCTTTAGGGCCCATGAGAGACTAGCACCGTTTCTGACTACACTTCGAAAAGCATAAATTCAGTCCACGAAAATAGTGTCTTACTTCTTGTATCATGATTAACACATATGCTTACACACGTTTAATGATTCACATAAATAAAAAAGTTAATCAACAGCTAGCAGATGATCGATCCGCGGATGCATTCCTCTTAACCGAGTTTTCCAGTTGACTCTCCTGTGCGTATTCGAGCTCTTATTAGATCTGACAAGATGGACGAGTTGGTCGGATTCGGGCTGGATTTATATGAGCTCAGTGGCACTGATCTATATGTCATAGAAGAACTCTCTGAAGTGTTTCATGTGTTGTCTTTGCAAACAAATTGCTAGTGGAAAGGTGCCATCATCATCTGTAGGGCTCGGGAACAGTATTCCTAAACCTTCAAACCCAATTCGACCAGGACCCATATACACAGGCCGTCCCCATCCGAAATCCGCCTCATAAATAGGCAGCTTAACCCAACTCACTATCGCGAAATTCGGACACTTATAAGTGTGGCCACCACGACGAATAGCTTTAATATCAGGTTGCAGTGCCAAGTAATCAAGAGTTGACCGCAGATAATCTCCGTCCATCAGTACTATAGCATTGTAAATTTTGCTTGCAGCATACCACGTTGGCTTCGACGAATATCACCGGCCAATGCCTCTGGAGTTGTGGTGAAGACTGCATTACCAAAGTAGCCTAATGGGAGAGGCGGTTGAAGCCTAGACCGTCCATCTGTTGAAATGTACAATCTGGTTTTCTGATCGGCTGTTAGTCCCCGCGCTTTGCAAACGCTGCGCCACACATGCGCTGCGATGGATACATAGGAGCTGAATTTTCGGGTATTTCCATTTTCGGCTATCTTGGTCTTGAGAGTGACAATTTGAAAACGGATAGTTCCACTTGTGGATCCGGTATGTTGATTTCATAGGTGGAGGGAGGCTGTACTCAATATGGTTGAAGGAGGGCCGGGGCGCATCTTGAGCCCGGAGAAGGGTTTGATCAATGAATGGTGGGATTCGACACCAAGACCGCGAGCCTCGTCAGACCACGAGTTGGCAAAGTGAAGAGCTGAAATTCCATCGACTACGGTATGGTGTATGCCAACACCAAGCGATACACCACCCCATTTGAAATAAGTAAGCTGCGTTTACCAAAAAAATAAGTAAGCTGCAATGTGATCGATCAATTGAAGTTCATTTAAAAAAACACACATTTTAGCTTATAGGTCAATGTTTTGTATCTGCTGAGAATCTGAAAAATCAGCTTAAAATAGTTTAGATGAAAAATCAGCTGGATTAAAAATCACAATCTATTTGGTATGAGCTGAATTTGCAGCTAATGAATTTGATCTAATTAATTTTAAGGAGCTAAGTAGTCAACTACTTGAATCCACCCGCTTATAATTGAACTGTGTTCATGCTAATGTCAAAAGCTAGTTAAAATTATCTTTTAGAGATTTTCAGCTACAAAACTCCCAATTTTGGAGATTCAACAATTGTACAGAGCAAATTATCAGCTTAAAAAATTTGTATTAACATAACAAATGAGGCTGTTCAAAAATGAAGATTGCACATATTTTTGTTTTTTATTCAACAAATTGAGTTGAAAAATCGCCAGATAGAAACAATAAGGTTTGTAAGTATTCTGTACCTGCAAGACCAGCAGAGGATAATCTGACATATCGAGTGAGTAATCAACGGCAGGGATAAGCTCGGTGACATCAAGATTAGGTCCGAATTCACCTAAATCTTTAATACATGAGGGAGTATCGGCCTCCACGAATAGGACACCCTCAGCATTGCAGTTGATCCCTATGCGTCCATTCTTGTCCAAACCCAATCGACCTGCAAATGGATAGAAGTGGACGAGGACCTGACTAAGGGCGTCCTTGAGAACGCTGGCGGCAAAGAAGGTGTTGGATTTTGGGGAGGAGTGAGTTTCATTTGGAAGGTAGAAGTAGTTGCTTGGGGTATGATGGCTCGATGCCACCAGGTCCAGGTCTGAGATCCACAGACTTCTTATAGGTGTATCCTGTGCAGGGTGCACTATTGTTGACTTCCTTAATTCAATCTTCATTTTCCTATTTCAAACAACACCCCCAAAATCAAGATAAGTTGATTGGTTATTACTGGTATTGCGATATTGATTAAAATTCAAACACGTGCCAGATCTATTGCCAGAAGCAAATAGAGAATTCAATTTATTAAAAAAATGCAGTGTCTAGTTCTAGAAATATCAAAATGGATGTTTTAGAAACCTCAACTATACATGAAAACCTAACGGTTTTAAACATCCATATGTGGTATGCTCTGGAGAAACATCCATAGAAGTTGAGGATTTTTGCAGCAGCAATATGAACAAACAAATGGAAGAACATAAAAGACCTAAATTTGCAATTTATGTGGGTAGCAGAATACATACAAAGAACAATGATGAATCAATGGAGTGGAATCAGTCCAACAACACTCAACATACCTTGGTGATTAACTGGCAGGACTTGGGGTTCGTCAATGGTTACTTGCTCCAATGGTGGATCTGGAGAAACAATGAATCATCCATCGGATGTTCTGAAGGTTCAATAAACTAACTTTATCACCCCAATAATTGAAGAAGGACCTACATCACTGGACAAGCCACGGGCATTTGCTTTCTCTTATCAAGAAATGCTACGGCTTTCTTGCAGGATGTAGTTGATTTTTATTTTATTTTATTTTATTTTTTTTTATTTTTATTTTTTTTTTTGAAATAGGGGTGTAGTTGAGTTGAATACGGGTCAAACGTGTCTTTTATTTAATTAGTTAATTAATTATCTTTTTTTTACTTAGTTGATAGTAGTTAATTAATTAATTTCGTAGTTTAGTTAAATATGACTTGGCTTTCTTGTCAAATAATCCGTAAGAGTCTAGGATAGTTAAGAGTCTATTTATACTAGGGTGCAACTTGGCCGGGTTGAACACGATCAACTCGAGCCCAACCCGAACTAAAATATGCCTCAGGCACATAGTTTTAGTAATTTTGACGGGTCGCGGTTGGACACAAATATTAAATAATGTGTCAATCCGAATTGCCTGATTTGCATGACCACTACCAATCAATATTATATTTTGAGTGAATTATGTAGCATATCTAACATGAATATGCTACTTTTATTTTGATTATTACCGATGTTTTTCGTCATTGTTTTGTTCATGAACTAGTTTATTGTTTTCTTCACAAACAATTTATTATTCTCTTGTGCTTTAGAAAATATATGAAGTTTAATGTACTAGCCCGAATTCAACCCGAATTGATTTATACGAATTTGGGCGATGAGGGGCTAACGATGCTCTTAACGCGGGCTGGGCTAGGCTGGGCTTGGGCATCCTCGACAGAATTCGGACTCGGGCTAGGACAAAGGTGCCAACCCATCCCGCCTGCCCGAGTTGCAGTCCTAATCTATACAATGTGAGTCTTTGCTTATGTTTATCAGATGAATAGGGAAGAATCTTCGTTTTGCCAAACCCTAGTTTGCTTGAAAGAGGGTCGTAGCCTCTAAGCTACATGGGAGTTTGTCAATTCCTCAAAAAATCGTCACTTTCGATACCTTCACGATATCAACTAGTGCTTTCATTGCTCTCACCATTCCTCACTGGTGAAGTTTTGAGTTCATCAATGGCACCCCCAAAGAAGACGACATTGCCAAATTGACAGAACAAATTCAGACCGTGGTCACGACAGCTTCCGAATTGGCAGCGCTTCTCGAAGTTGGAGGATCGCACCTCCCCCCCCCCCCCCCCATCTCGGCGGCTAGCCCTAGAGCACCACACCAGACGAGTTTCCCACCCCTCCCCAAGGCCTTCGTAGACGAGGAACAAGGGACGACGCCGACCCGACCTCCGTTGGCTTCAGCCAGCACCAACCAGACCGCAACCCGACGGATTAGCGACCAGACCGACCAACACCGGTTCGCCGACCTCCTTATCGCAGAGCCAGCTACTATTGCCGACATAGAATGCACGAGTCCAACAACCATCTCTCGCGCCTTCTTCCGACCGCGACCAAGCAGCACCCAGACCACCGCGCTGCCTTCTCCGGCCACAATCAAACTCCAACCAACTTCCAGCCACCACAACCACGGTTGTTAATACCGGCGTTCCCACTCGTATACCGTTCGACCGACATCCAGACCCCGTCAGTGACCAAGACGGCCTCCATCACCAAATACGCAACTCCTAGAACCCTTATCTACCGTCGGGACCAAAAGCAGAAGCTTAATGCTCGATCTAGCCATCTTGGGAAAACGGGCTTGTATCCGGCTTGTTTCAAGCCATAAGCTTCCTTACGGCTCACATGGGCTACGGCTTTTAATCGGCTCCAAATCAGCCGCGATCCACCGTGTGGCTCATTTTCAAGCCGCCGGCCCATTCCTAGGGTTTTTTTTTACCCTCACAGTCCGTTTTCAACCTCATTTTTTGGGATTCTCCCTCCAAAGTGATGTTCCAAAGGTTTTCCTCCTTCCATTTGACCTGGGCCCAATCATCCTGATCCACCTTGAGGACAAGGTGTTTTTCAAGCGTGGGGGAGTTGATATGGGTCAATGACGCGTGTCTACTAATGCGCTTGGATGCAAGTATATGGTCAAGTAATATAATGGAGTACTTTGAACTCCGAGTTATCGAACCCAAGGGAAGGTGCTTACTTTGCTCTAGATTTAAAAATTAAATCCAATTTATCGAAGTAACCTGTAAAAATGGTTGTTGAAAGGAGTGTTTTCACTCTCAATCAAGTGACTAGATCATAAGCAAAACTAACGCAAAAGAAATGATTTAGGATAAATCAATTGAGATGAGACTAGGCAATCTATATATCACCTAGGGTAGTTTTGACGATTCCTGATTTCATGCTCTAACGCGACGACTCTTGGTAACGTATGCTGGGTAATGGCACTGACAATTACCTCTCGGTCTCTTGTCCTTCCACACACAGGTACCGTTCTGTCCCTCTCAGGCCAACACCGGCTACCAATACGTTCTAGTAGGTTAATGATGATGCACGGAATAATTTCCTCTCAAACCATCACCACACGAACACTTCACTATTTCCTACCGAATCTACCCTCTTCTAGCCATTCCTACTCAACTCACTTTTCAGTCTAATTGATTAAGAATGTTCTCGTCTACTCATCTCAACTAGGGTAGAGTTGCTTTCACACACTCACTAGTTAATTAGCAATTTCGGGTCATGACTCTTACGTTACTAAGAATTAAGCACAATAAACAAGATATCTAGGCTACCAAGATCATCATTAAGCCTAGTTCATAATTGAATGGATAAATAGATAATCAACATCATACATCTTAGTCCTAACTTGTCAATGGAAGAACTCAACATGATGAAAACCAAAACAATCTTCATTGAAGCATAACCCTAGCATGAAAGTTCATCCAAAATCCAAAAAATATCATCAAAACATAAACCATAGGCTCTCCATAGATGCCTAGGTATGAGTTTAGCTATTCATAGCACAATTCAACTTATTGTTTGAATAGTTCATACAATAAAATAGAGAGAAAATAGATCAAATGCTATAAATCGTGATTTTTGCGTGATCCGGGCTCGTCTCCTTGCTTGATGATGCTCCCTATGAATTCTCTTTTCTCTCCTTAGTGTTCTTGGCTCTTCACAATGGTCTATTCACGTCACTTGCTCATTTGGTAGAAGTAGGGAAGCCAAATCTTCAAGAATTGCACCTTTGGCCGTCAAATCCAGACCTTTTGCCAAGCTATTTCGGCCTCCATTTCGGCCCAAAATGCTGGCCGAAATGGTTGGACTTCCTCGTTCTTAAATATTCAACTTCTTGCCTCCTTTGCTCCCGAGCCTCCTTCCTTGCCCTTCCTTGCTTCGAAATCTCATGTCCTTAGTCCAACAACTCCCATAGCCTTGTGTCCCTATCAAAAATAACAACAAAAACTATACCAACCGATTAAATTCGACAAATTAAGCATAAATTAACATAAAGAACATGCTTGGACAATCATTATGCACATGAAGGAACAAGTGATAAATCATACTCATCTCAACAATAATAGGCTCAAAAACACTCCAAAGACCTATCAAACATGTGGTAAATGCTAAAGAATTATTGCTCCTAAAAGGCGCTATCAAACTCCCCGACACTTACTCTTTTGCTCGTCTCGAGCAACCATGAAGCACAAGACCCCCAAACTTGAGACATTTCATACATACCACAACAAAATCAATGCATACCCCACCGCTTTGCGTACTTCACTTTCCGATAGCCAACACGACTCAAGACTCAATACACAAAGGCACAACTATGCAAACTACATGATATGTACAATGCAACTCAAGTATGTACAATGTAAGGAATTAAAGAACATATTTTTTTCTTTTTAGTTAGAGATTGGGAAACCTCTCTATCCCTAACCGAAAATCATCAAATCCTCAGTATCTCATTTTGACATTTCACAACACATAGCAAGAAATAAGATAGAATGATCCCATGCACAAACTCACTAATGGGTCCCCAAACATCAACCAAATCATACCAGGATAGGGCAGATCTTTTGATTCAAAGCGTCTAGGCGTTTCAAGTTTCTAAGTGATCTTCCTTCGCCAATTCATTTAAGGTTCAGACCCACTTAGCCGTTATTTCTTTTGAAATGCAAATGATCCCATTGACAGGGAGACACAACTCCTATGTAATATGGCTTGACTTTAGTTTCCCTCTTAAGCTCTACGTTGGATTGAATCCAAATTTTCCGCGCACACGGAAGCACATTAAGTTGTTTCACCTTTAAGCACAATTTTTTAGATTTTTCATTTCCTTTATTTCCTCCTCTATTCACAACCGTGCAATAGAGCTTAAGAGTGTGGGCTTTTTAGGATTTTCTCTTAGAACCACCTTAAGGGATGGTGTACGCTCCCCGACTTCACTTAGGCTAGAGACTCGTACCACATGGAACCAACTCAAGACGAAGGTCCACCCCAGATTCTAAGAGTCCACAAGTTTCCACTGGAAATGGAATAATCAATCACTTTAGAAACATAATTCTCTTAGCACAATAAAAGAATCAAAAAGTATGCCCGTAATCTACCTTCACCTTTCCCTAGATACCTAGGACGTCCCTTCGCGAGACTTGTGCACAAGATACTAGCGTTAAAGTGTCCCTACTACGGTGCTTCCTACTCTCATGAGCTCTTTCACTGAATTCTCTTCGGTTTCTAGGTCCTAAGTTGCCCTTTCTCAAAATATCCCATTTTTAGGGTTTTTCTTGTTTTTTATTTTTTATTTTTTATTTTTTATTTTTTATTATTTTTTTGCACTATATGTAACTGGCCAAATGGACTAACCAACTGAATAGGGTAGGTGGACTCAATAAATAAAAGTGCAACAAATATATACAATGCATAAAATATATGTGCACATGCAATCCTAACTCTGACACCTACGTGCAAACTGACTCACTAATCTATATGTAACATAGTTATGCAATGGCTAACTAGCGGATAGCTAAAACTCCCCCCACACTTATGCGCTTCGTTGTCCTCAACAAAAAATAAAGTGAAATCAAGAGGACTCGGATGCTCAAGCGTAGGGTCGGTGGGTCTAGTCGGCGTGAGTCCTCTCGTCATCCTCATCTCGGACGTCGGGACTCGAATCTGGGTATACATCAGACTGGTAATGGAACAATCCATCGTAGGTATGCGGGTGCTGCAACTGGACATTAGCCGCCATAGCCAAGTCCTGAATCCACCCACCCTGCTGAGCGCAGTCAATGCTAAGTGACTCCATACTGCGACACAGCTGGCGCTGAATACTCCGGATATGCTCAAAATGTCTCCTCTCCCTAGACCTGTCCTCATGAGCTTGGAGTTTCTAAGAATCCATCATATGCATGAGCGTGTTGAGCTGTCGCTCCATGTTGGAGCTCGATCTACTCGCTTGGTCTCTGCTAGGTTGTGGGGGTTTAACATATATTTGGCCTTTGAGGGGGTCGGGTATTCTCTCCCAAGTACGCGGCACATCTAACTTCTTCTTCTTATCCTTAGAGTCATACTCTAGACCACTCAAATTTGCGCTGGCATCTGTTGCTAGCTTCAGGAGCAAGCAAGTGTGACCGGTAGATCTACGATTATAGCGTGCAATCCTATCCATAAGAAAACTATAAATGAAGTACAGGACATTGATACGCTTACCGCTCCAGGAACAGTAAGCCATGGTGCAAAGCTGGAAGGAGTACGTGGGTTGAGCGGTGATGCCATAAACCCAATTCTCAAGAAGCTCGCACAATTACCTCGCACGTGGAAGCACGAGTTTCCTAGAAACATTCCACTCAGGTAAAGTGGGTCTCTCAATCCACCCCGCTCCAGGCACCCCTTCAAAGAAAAAGGCACTCACTACCTCAACCGCATCCAACCTCCGGATGGTCTCATGGTAGGCGCAAATCTCATCCTTTAGAGGCTTGAAGTTCATGGCGACCGCTATAGTCTCGGGCGTGATGACTATATAGGCGCGCCGGCAATACACTTGCCTCTGATCATCACCCTCTCCCTCCTCATAAAAATGAGCATTTACTAGAATCTCTCTTGCAAGAGCGGAACTAGACTTCTTACAAATTTTAAACCACCTATCTATCCTCTCATTCTTGAAGAGATCCTTAAGCTGTATTGGCATTTATCTCTTGGCGGGAAGGGTTTTTCAGGAGTCCCTACCCTCTTCAGGAATGCGTCATTGTAATATGCCTTATGGGCATTCGCACTAACGAACCTGAAGTTGAAGAATTTGGTACTGTAGACAGCGCCGAGGTCAACCTCCTTTGCAGCCTTACCCCTCAATCCAATTTTTGGAAGTGGAGGCATATCCTGGTGTGTACGAGAGAATCCTTTATGGAGGATTCAATATACACCAAGATCAGAGGATAAGAACACAGAAAGAGTAGAGTTGTGTGTAGGGAGAGAGTAAGGCAATTGTACTGTATGAGAGAGAGACATAATTTTGGCAGAGCTTCCGCGTATTTCAGGTGATTCGTCCTTGTATGGAAGGGTTCACGATCCTATATATAATGGAGAATGTGACCGTTGTAGTGGGTTAATGCACCCATTAATGGCGGCTTAATTAGCTTAACCACAACGGCGCGTTCTTCCGTGTATATAGGAACGGTTACGCACGTCGTCCGCGTATACCAGAACCGTTATGAGGTTGACCGGGTTTATGGAGCTCGTCCCATAAATCTCTCAAAGCAGTTACTAAAGGTCGCACGCGGGCTTGGTTGTCGCTCGCGCGCGACAAGACTTACTCTAGCCTCCAAACCACTAAGTCCCTACAAGTCCCGTGTGGTGGTATGCGAGGTCCCTGTCTCGCAGCCCCCACGTGGAGTAGCGCGGGTGGTGACCCTATGTGTGTGGAGCACATCTAGGTGTGCTGGATGGTCGCCACGTGGCTAAGATCTGTCTTTCTAGAAATCACTATCTACATTAGCCCCCTTCCGGATCGGCTTCAATGCGCATGAACCAATGTACGCGTCGCTGCTACGCACCAATTCAAATACACGCAAAATCAGCCCCCGTGCGTGCCATTATGACCTAGAATCCCTAGAGTCGTGCCGTCTTTTCTTTTAGGGTTTTAGGCGTGACGTCATCTTGTCCTATGATTGCGCGATTCGACGGTGACGGTTGCGATTCGACTACTGAAAGGACGCGACTCCTCATTGTTCTTGAATAAGTACTCTATGTCCTCCATTGTTACAAAGAATCACTTCTCTCTCTAAAGTGAATGATACCCGGAAGCCTTCAAAGCAGATTCAAGTAATCAACCATCAGTTCTTCCTTGTCAATCGTCTCCTTCAACTTGCTTCAGCAAAACAAGGTTGGATTTGCTCAATTCCATTAATGTACTCAAATATTCTTTGAACTGTCTTGGATCTGTAAACCCATAGCTATTTGGAATATACCATTTGTTGAGAACTGCAAAAGAGGCTTTTTCTTAAACCATGAACTGATTGAATCACCAGATTGTGACGATTTTGAATGTAGAACTTCTTCAATTCTGAGCTTCTAAACCCAGAATTGACCCCGGACTGCTCATATTCTCTTGACAAACCCATAATTGCTTCCTGAATCTAGAATAAAATTCAAACTGAAAGTGTGGATATTTCTCCCCCCTTTTTTCTTGCTCTTTTACAGGAATGGCCAAGACAAAAGGATCCAAACCCATTAAAGAGGCCGAAGAAATACCTGATCTTCCCAAGAACTTGTGGAGAAAAGCCCCCTATTTGGGTGGAGAAGATTTCTATCATGCTAGGGTTAAGGTGAAGAATCTACCGGCTCCTGCTCCCTCCGGAGAATTGCGGACATTGACCCCGCCTACCAATGCAGCCATGCTAGAGTTAATCGACTCCAAGGATGTGGTTAGGTTAGTTGAAAATGGGGTTTTCCCTCATACTGCAATTTCCACCCAGGCGTTTGTCCAAAAGTTGGACCTGATGGATGAGTGGATTGACCATGTATTAACCCACCATGCAATCGCATTAGACAATGCTGGAATTTACTTCGCAGTTCGTGCTATGAAGGGTGATGCCGTGAAGTTGGATCCGTCCATGCTTCTAAACCTTCTTTCTCGCTATTCGCATGCGACTCACACCTTCCATTTTGCTGAGTTTGAGGCTGCTCCTACTTTGGAGGATGTGCACATGTTGTATGACCTTTCTCCCATTGGCGAGGTGGATCCCCTGAGCCCTTTGAGGACTTCTCCAGAGCTTGCTCTGTATGCGCAGATGGAAGAATGCCTACACGAGGTGAAGAAGATCTCCACTCGTTGGACATCTGCGAAAGTTCTTCCTGACTGGCAGCTTGCTGATACTTCTGCGAAGAACACCTGGGGAAAATGGGTGCAATACTTCTTTCGCGACTATGCGAATAGCAGTATCACCAAGCAACTTATGGACAAGAATCCAAATGTGAAGAATTATGTGGAGGGGAAAGGATACCATCTAACCTTGTGTGGCTTCCTTTGCGCCTGGCTGTCGAGGTACTTGATTGATGGTCACCCTCATGATGGGGTTTTCTATCATGTCCTTCCCATTGCTGTCAAGTTGGTCCTCGGCCAGAGAGTCGCACTTGGGCCTCTGGTCTTGGTCACCCTATATCACAGATTGGACCAGTTGGTAGTGGCAATCAAGGAATCTCGCGGTCGTCTTGATTTGTTGACTTATGTCAACATTTCATTCCTTACCATGTGGGTTTTTGAGCGATGGCCCTCCTAAGCTCATGTTCCTTCTAGGCCGAACAAATGGTGTGTTCCAGGCGCGGAGACTGAACTTTCCAGTGGGAGAGCCGCCTGATTGTTTAGAACCAATCTTCCCAAGTGCACCTGAAGCCTGATATGCGATGACCGGAACAAGTTTACAGCTAGGCCTTATGCCACGCGTATTGAGAATGTGCAATGGTTCCCGAAGCTGTATCCCACCAAATCTCTTGCTTATTCAGAAGAACTCCTTCTTGAAGGTCATGAGCGCTATCATGAGCGGTATCGCGAATGCTTCTACTTGTGTTTAAGGGGTTCTCTCCCTGCTCTTGCTGAGTATGTTCCTGAACTTACTCCCAGGTATGAGAGGATCACAGTCGACGTTGATCCAACTCGCGTTTCTCCTCAGTTTGGTTTTGATGCAGTGGCGCCTTCCATTTGGCCTAAATCGATCGTAAGAGGCTGCTACAAGCGACTGCTGTCTGGCGAGTGACAAACTATCTTTCGGAGAAACTTGCCCTTCGTTCAACCTTCAGGTGGCCGTGAAGGTCGCCTCTCTAGAAATTGGATTTCTTACTGGACTACTCAGCAAGCCAGGTTCGAGACGCAGTCGGCTCCTCAGCCCAGCAAAGCTCCTACAATCAAGAGGAATGCCTTCCCATTCCGTCCTAATTGCAGCTTGGATGATTCCCAGTATGGATTCTACTCCTTGTTGGATCTTGACAACCACTTGTGCCCATCCACCATTCTTGAGGAGAAGATGACCGCCGTTAGGGATGGAGCTTCGCATGTTATCAAGTACAGCGAAGATTTTTCCAAGGTAAACAATTTCCTTTGTGCGTGTTAAACTCCTTTCCTTTGATGCATTGAAACTTATTCCCCATTTTCTGTTTTAGTGCTATTTGAGGAGGTTCGCATCTGGAGAGCGCTCCAAGTCGCTGATCAATTCCATCCTTACCGCGAAAAGGCAGGGCGAGAAAATTATTTTAGCAATGGGAATGGCTCCCCAAGTAGAGACTCTGATTCACGAGGTAATGGATGCGTTTGCTAGCTCGCTGATAGACAATACCCCAGCTCTGTCTCCTCCTAGGTATGCTCCGTCTCCTCCAGCAGATGTGGCGCCGAAGGCCAAGAGACAAAAGCAGAAGGGTATTACAATTTCCCCTCCTCCTAGGAATGTTCCAACTCCATCTCCTGCGAAGTCTCTTTCCTCTAAAGACTAAGGCAAAGGTCGCATGACAAGCAAAGCGCGGAAAGAGCTCGCAGTTGAGTCTTTCATTCCTTTTGGTCAGGAGAGGAGGAAGAGGAATTCGAGGAAAGGGAAGTAAGGGAAAAAGATGATGAAGAAGAAAGAGATGAAAGCGAAAGAGAAGAAGAAAGAGCTGAGATACGAGAAGAAGACTCGGAAGGTATCTCAACAAACTTGTCTTCTTTGTACTTTAGCTCTTTGCAATAGTTGTTGAACAGTTTGTTCTTTCCCAGGTGATGACACAGAAACCATCAGCGGCCTCCTGGCCAAGGAAAATAAGAAAACCAAGGGTTCTCGCTCTGGTGTTTCCAGCGAATCCATAGACAAAGATATCCTTGCTGAGTTTGAAAGAACGGCTGCTCAAGCCGCAGAGAGAAGGAGGAAGCTCGAGGAAGATGAGATCGAGCTCGTAAAGAGTAGAAGTTTGGAAGAACAACACGTTGATGACGCAGAGGCAACTGCTTTAGAACAAGCCCAAGAGGACTTTGAGGAGATCGCAGGCGGCAAAGAAGGTGAGATTTTTAACCTTGCTGTGACTTACCAAGAAGTAATTATTGGTGCGTTAAAACATGGCTTATCAAAAGTTGATATTCGCCGATGGCTAGTAGGCAAGTGTGGTGAACCCTCAGGTAATCATTCAAACAATGTTTGTAAACCCAGCTTGGCGATCCAATCATCATGGTAACGAGTTTCTTCGCACCCCAGGTCACGCTCACCTTAAAGATGTGCTTAACGAAGATACTCTAGTAGGATATGGTGTCACATCTTTAACATATGATGAAGGTGCTGCGATCCCACCTAAGTGTGGAGGTGCTCGCTTTGATCTATCAAAATAACAGAACACTGTATAATATAAATCACCTCAACATTTTCCTGTCTTGTATCGCAGGCGATGCTGATGAGGATGTGCCGGAACAAAGGGGTCAGCTCCCTACATCTTATGCTCCAGAGCGAAGCTCTCACGTTGAGAAGTCTGCCGCAGCTACTGAGTATGCAGGAGAGCCTTTGGAGGATATCATCGAAGTATCTGATGATATCGAAGCTGACGCCGTGCTAATAGAGGAAGATGTTGATGCTGCAGTTGAGGAAATGGAAACGGATGGTGCTAGAGCTGAAGTTCATGAAAATGAACAGGTCATGGAAGACATAGCATCACATGCAAATGTTGGTGTTCAAATGAATGCTCCCGAGCCACAGGAGCCTAGCAGCTACTACTGTTGCCATTCCTTCAACAGAGGTAGAGTTTTTAGAGGTTCCCCCAGCATGGAGTTTTTGGACCTCACAAGTTGGAGCTGCCGTCGCACCTGTTGTGGCCTACACTCTCCCTGCCAACTATGATGAGCTCGAGCTCGCGGCTGACATACGAGCAATGCAGCGAGGGCATGCTTCGGCTTTTCCAGCAATGCGCATTCCTTCTTTGCGTGAGATCCTTGAAGGTACCGGTATGTACCATCTTTCGCATTCTACACCCTTGTTTTAAAGCTTTCATGCTCTAAACTGGAATCAAATTTGTCAGGAATGAAGCAAGCCGATGTGGACTGGTTAATTCAGATGCGCCTCTCATACCCCTGGTCATTCGCGAAATCTCTGGAGATAGAACCATATGACAGGAGGCTTTTCTTGACCGAAGCCATCTGGATTCTGGAGCTACTGTCAGTGGCCACTCCTGCGACCATTTCTCCTCATAGTGCACAGCTGCTTTTCAGCACATGCAAGGGCTTCAAGCTAAAGTTCAAGACAAGCTAGGCTTCGGGTATCTTCTCAACAGGATCACCAAAATTCTCGCAGCTGTGAGTTTGAAGCGCGGCTACCACAACCTCGCATCTGAAAGGCGGAAGGTAGAGGAACAAAGGGAGAAGGCTGAAGAAGCTGTCAACCTCTTTCATGCGATGAATGCCAAGTACGAACAGCTGAAGCGAAAAGTGAACCAAGCAAGAGAGGCATCACTCTCGTTTTCTCCAGAAGACCCTTTGATCACGGATTTGTTTTAGAAACAAAAATATCTGTTTAAAACAAAATATTATTGTAATGCTAGTGTTTCTGCCCCCTTTTTTTATCTGGAACTCCATGTCCCATTTTGCCCTTTTGGGGATTTGCACTAATATCTTGATGCGTATCAATTATGACGTCACATGGTGACGTATCCGCCTTTATTTTCGCGCTAATTATTTATTAGATAAGCAAGATTTCCTTGGGAAGCCCATACTTATTATGACCTTTCGTCATTTATTAGGGCGTGCCACCGAATCGTCATAACCTTTAGTAGGGCAATTGAATTTTACCTGTTTTGAGACGTAAGTAATTGATTCTTACCCATTTTCCAAGCTTTGCTGACTCAGCCAGGGAACTGAAGAGTCCCCATAGAGTCTATATGAACCCTGCCTCTTGTTGCTTGGGTTCTTCATCCCAAAATGTGGCTTTCCATGAGTCCTTACGACTGCTGGCCTCAATGCTTGTCTTTTGTTGATTCATGGAAATTTCAAGTTGTGAAATCTGAGTTTGTGCCTTGTGCCATAGAAATAGGTCGCACGATCTTCTTTATAAATCTTACTGTTCTTCATGATTACTTTGAAGAAGATATACACAATGCCTCATGCTTCTACGAAGATTCTTCTTCGTCTATTATGGTTGCAGGTCGTATCTCCGGCTGCCTTCTGGCGAAGTGCAGTTCCATACTGACCTTTTTACCGACTCGTAATGAATGGAGTGTTTCTCCTCTAGCTTTCCTGGAGGAGAACTATTTGCCTCCACGTTCTTGAACCAGGTGTGACGAGCCATGGCGCTCATCTCTGTGGACAATAAGCTTTCTGCCCCACGAGTTGTTCTCCACTTGTTCTTCATCGCCGCATCCGCCTGGACATGAGGTTCATCTGGCACATCTCTTGGGCAGAAGACCAGTCAAGAGCGTTGTTCAGATCTAGGACCTCGACGATAGCGTCGCATAGCTTTTGTTAGCATTTGTAGGTCGTTCATTTTATAGTAACAATTTTTTTAGTATGAACTTTCGCTTGTAGGCTGCTATCTAGACAGATAAATTGTAAGTCATTTTGACTATTAATGAAATGTACTTTAGCGTTTGTTGTTCTTGTTTGATACAACAAATTGTAATATCGCATGCGTGTTGGCTATAAAACAAGTTATGTTTCTTTCACCTTTTTCATTCGGATATTTGCCTGAATAATCCCTTTTTCTCAGGCTGATAAGTTTTGCATCGCATGGGACGTTGGTGCTGTAGCTTGTTATCTAAACTGATAGGCTTATAGATCAATTAAGATCATTCTTGCCATCTCGGCAGATGGGCTTTGGATTGCGTGGGATCGCGTATCATGGCTGCTATCTAGGCAGATAGGCTTTTAGATCACTTGAGATTGCATTTTCACATTGCTGCTATCTCGGCAGATAGGCTTTGGATCGCATGAGATCGCATATTATGGCTGATATCTCGGCAGATAGGCTTTGGATTGCTTAGGATTGCATATTATGGCCGCTATCTTGGCGGATAGGATTTTTGTTGTAAATAAGCAGAGAAGTAAAAATGATAAGAGACGACTAAGGTAATAATATTCATATCATATGGGATAATTCTTTTATTAAAAGCACCCTCATATGGGAGAGGCAAGATTACAAGTCCCTCATATGGGAGAGGCAAGATTACAAGTTCCTCATATAGGAGGAAACAACGCATGAATTTATCAAGGTACTAGACATACATTTCGATAGACATTTGAATCCAATGTATGTAAAGAGAGAGAGAGGTTAAGGATAATACTTTTTAATCCAGCGCATATTGATCGGGCTTGGGGTGGTGGCAGTCCCATGAAGCCTCTGTATTGTGCAGTAACCATTGTCAAAGACTTCTTTAACTTCGAATGGTCCTTCCCAGTTAGCTGCGAACTTTGGATGGGCTGCCTCCCGCATGCAATGATCTGAAGCGCGCAGGACCAAGTCCCCGACCGCGAAATCTCGATGTTGGACTGTTTTGTTCTATGCGCGAGCGATCCTCTCCTTGTACCTCTTGTTAGCCCGCTTAGCTTGCTCTCGCTTTTCCTCCAATAAGATCAAGTCGTGGTCACGTTGATTGTCATATAATGCATGAAAGGCCAATCTCGCAGAATTGACTTTCACTTCCGCCGGTACAACAGCTTCAGCTCCATAGCATAGAAGGAACGGGGAGACTCCTGTGGGAGTCCTCGGCGAAGTTCGATATGCCCATAATGCTATGTTCAAATAATTGGCCCATTTCTTGTGATCGTCTGCAACCATCTTGCTCAGAATTCTTAGCAATGTCTTGTTGGTTGTGTAACACCCCCAAATGGACCAAACCGGAAACTCGGGGATGTCACTCCGTACCCGAGAGGAGCCCGGATACAAGGAGATTTTATAACATGGTTCGCAAGCACAAAACATCCACAATAATAATTAAATCCCATTGGAAATATTGCATTATTAAGAATCAACATCCTAGCCACAAACCGGCATAACAGCTAAAGTGTTTAAATTACTAAAGAATTCAAATTCAAATGAAATACTACTACTATTATCCCATGTGATGCGCGTCCCCTTCTACGCCAGATAACCATCTTCTAAACCTGTGGTGCGGAATGAAAAAGAAACACCACAGTACAAAATCAGCATGAAATACTGGTAAATAAACACCCAAACATGTAAAACGATGATAGGATAGTTATAAAACAATGACTCATTTGTAAGTAAGAGTTTTTCACAAACACAGCGGTAATAAAGTTAACTCTTGTATTTAAAACATAAGAGTTCCCAATTCCATAATATTTCCAACCAATTTCCATAATCATTAGGAAAATCCAAAATCCATCGTTAACTTCTTTTTGTTAACAAAAACCAAAAATCCATTATTAATTTGTTGTGACGGGGGGAACCAACCAACCACTTCGCAAGCATCCAAGACCTTAAGTGTCGACACCCCCTTACAGACTTCTTGCGGCCAGAAGAGTGAGTACAAGGAGCCATCCGGGGACTTGCAACCGGATTAAAATAAAAATAAATTGAAACGGAAGACCGAGATCAAACCGTACAATGCCAATAGTAACCATACCACAATAATCATAAATGTCCCCGCACAACTATTCCACTTTACGTATTAATGCATTATCATTAACATGGTGATATTTTCAAGAAAAACATTTATCAAGTAGAAATCACATATTGCATGTCACGTCACATAAACACATTTTGAGACGTAAAGAAATACAATGATTCGTTTTGACACGAAAGAGATAAGCACAACTAGGCTTGGCATATTTACTTACCTTGAATCTCAAGCCAACACAATTCAGTTCCTAGTAATACTCGACGTGTCCTTCGTCAACGAAATTGTCGCCTACAAATTTAAATAATATCCTAATCAACATATTGCCCACGAAGTCCTATAGGTAAATGAAATAAATCCCTTACTAACTCTCCCCAACCTTTACTAAGGCGAACAACCTCTTTAATAATAAAATACGCTTTTACAAAACTAACGTTTATTATTTGTAAAAGCACAATAAGCTAACTTATAAGATTGAATAAAAATATCATTTTTATTATTTAGAGTAGAGAAGCATATTATTTTACCTCAAAAACACTTTTAATCCAAATAGTAGTTTCTCCCAACCAAACAAGCCTTAGTAGAGAATATAAGTTACTAACTAACTTTATTTAAAAGAAATAATAAATTTATTTGAATAAAGTAACATATTCTAACTTGTTATAAGTCTATAAAAATAAATAGGAAAAATACTTTTATCACTCATATTCTACACTTTAATTTTTGGGATAAAGATGAGTAAAAAGTTTTATTTTAAACTTGTATAAAAAAAACTCGCCTCTTGGGAGATTTGAACCCATGACATACACCCAAAGCTCTTAAATGTCACCATCTAACCACTGGGCCATGCCCACATTGATGTCTTCTTCCCATTTAATAACAGTTAACCTACTTTTTGAATAATACTAATAATAAAAAAATAAAACAAAAGAAAGAAAGTAAGGAGAAGAGAACACATACGGGTTTCAACCCGAAGAGAGAGACGACGGGATGACGCCGACGGTGGCGACGATTGGTGGTGGTGGCGGACAGAGGGCCGAGGGCGACGGCCGACGGCGACGGTAACGGCAGCGCCGGCGGCGGCGACGGCAGCGGCGGCGGCCGGGAGAGAGAGAGAGAGAGAGAGATTGAAGGAGAGATTGAGAGCTTAGAGGGATTGGTGAGAGAGATTGAGTTTGGTAGCTTGAATGGGTGTGAGAAATTTCTGAGATTGATGGGTTTATATAGGTAGAGAGGTGAAGAATTCAACCTCCATGAGGAAACCCACATTGAAAATTTTTGTTTTGAATCGGGACCAAAATTTGACGAAATTGGGTTGCTTGATGCTAAATTATCGAGCCTTGATGAGTTTAAATCGAATAGGGAGTGATTTGGGACAAACATCAACGAATTTGGTGAATATTCGGAGTGGTAATGGTGGTGTTTGGGTTGGAGATGGTGTTCTTCCTCCATGGGAGAGTTTGAGGAAGAAGATGACTATGTTTAGGGTTAAAGACACTTTCACCCCTACTGTTTTGGATAAAAGTCACTAGCACCCCCCTGAGTTAAAAAAAAAGACTCTTTATAAAGTTGAGAAAATACATAATAACCCCAAATAGTTATTAGTAATAAAAATGAACTTCCTACCAATAAGATTAGCTCCCAACACTTATACTAATGTCATATTGACACCAAATAATATCATAAAATTTAATAGTAGCATATTAACAACCAATACTTATAATATTATTAAATTAACACTCAATAATTATAGTAATATCATAAATACCCATTTTCACAAAACGGGGTATTTCATCCTTCCCCCCTTAAAGAAAGCTTCGTCCTCGAAGCTTAAACCAACCTCTCAACAACCACAAAGGTATGGGTCTCCACTTTGGGGTATAATAACTAAGCGCCAACCTAAGGCTTCAAAAATGACGTTCTTCAAACCAAATGCTTCAAAACCGAAGGATTACATCCTTCTCCCCTTAAAGGAGTGACGTCCTCGGAACTCAAACTATCTCGTCTAAAAGGTGAGGATACTTCTTCCTCATACCATCCCCTGCTTCACATGTCGCCCCCCCTTGTGAGGTAATCTGTCCATAAGACCTTTAAAATTCAAGCACTCTTGGTACACGTGCCCCTTGTCATGATATCTAGAATCTTAACATGGTCGAAACTTATGGTTCGGGGTCCAATACATGAAATGGTATAGAACACACTTCCTAAGTTGCTACACATGGGACAAGGTATTTCCCGAAATTTTCACATTTCTCTTCAAGACATAGTCGTACGTGATCATCCGATCAGGTGGTAAGGCTTGGGGTAGGGATCACAACTATCGCCTATTGATCATTTCATATCTTATCATGCAGCATTACAAAGATGCAGTAACATCACATATATCATTCAATTCAACTTAACAAGTTTGATCATCATTGGTCATTTATAACCAATCTTCCAAGGACAATATTACTCTTGGGCTTACATTCCCATAGTAGGTCTCACAACAATATTAGTGTTCTCCATGTAGGAGTAACATCGTAAAACAATCACAATAATCTGAGCCAGAGTCAAGATTACTACATAAATTTATTTTTTCGAGTATTCCAATTATATAACAACAATGTCAAAAGAAAGAACACGTGCGGATTTGTCGCTTAGTTGTTGGGCCTAACCTTTGAACGCGGTCTTTGGTATCATATATAATAGTCTTTATTATAATCCCCCTTCCAAATGATTACAAGCACACTCTTACAACCACTCAACAAGAGGTAGAACCTCTAGTAGCCCAAAAACATACAACTTTTAGATTAGCTCCTCAGTGGACATCCATCGCATGAATCGAACAATGATTCGAGTGACAAGGCTCCAATAATACACAACCTATGACAAAGTGCCTCAATTACATCAAGATTTAGATTAGAACATGGCTAGTGAGATCACGCCCACAACTTAATCAGTGCCAAAGAAAATACCCTTATTGCTTCAATCATTTACCCAAGTAACCATTGCTATTGTCTCATAAGCTGTTCTTCACAGAGAGTAAGTTCATAGAATCTCCCAAGTTTGAAATTCGTACTCTTAGTGAACCTAAGCATAACCCAAATCAAAGATTCTAGATTACGATTCCCTATACAATGAAAACGCATCCAAACGAATTTTTATGGCTCTAAAGATGATTCATGAACAAGGAAATATCACGTTCCCTTAACAATATTTAAGTGAACTCCAAAACTGATTCCCAAGGTCAAAACTATATCCGAATGGTACAAAATGTTTTATCTAACAAAATAGAGAATCGAAGAGATAGTGCACAAGACTCTAAAGCGACATGGTTCCTCCTATCCTTAGACACTTAACCATAGCCTGTGATATATGATGTTACTTGGTGGTTCCCTTTATCATTGTTTTCCTACCGTCATCTGAAAATTCACCTCGAGCTAAGGAAATAAATAAAAATAAACCATGTGTACCAAAAAGAATACGATACTGAGGCACATACTCCAAGAAACTTATTCATATTCAAATAGGTTCACGATAACGAGACTCGCAAACTAGTATTCGAATTCACCTTTGGTGATAAATCCTTAAAAACATACTTCTATTAACAAAGCTCCAAGTACATCGCCCCAGAAGATTACAACAACTAGGCGGACTCATTTATCCCGGTACACCATTGATTTATGTAACTCCAAGGAATTCAATATAAGCATAAAACTCGACAAATCTTTTAGAGGTTAATAACCATTCCATTATCCGAAATAGTAGTTCAGTGACAATGCTCCAATCATATACGCCAAACAACGTTATAAGCCAACTACTCCAACGTGAGACCATACTAAAAGAAGTTAGACTACACTAAAAACTTATCTCATTGATAGTTCCAAGGTAGTAGAAAGCTTCCAAAATTTAAATCAATAACTCCAATGATAACCGTTACAACATCATAAACTATTTGTCACGAGAAACAAGGTCCGTAAATCAGCCAAGGTTGAACATCGAAACTCTCAGTCAGATTGAAAATAAACAAATGGATGAACTGTATTACGCTTATACAAGAATGATGACACCCAAGGGCAACCTATGAACAAAGAAACGTTTCTCTCGAATAATAGCTAAGTAACAAGGCTCCAAACATAAATACCCAATGTAAACGATAACATTCTAGTGACCCAGAATACTGCACTTGGTAACTCCAATGGTCTAAAAGATAACAAACAAATCTTAGCCTTTCACCCTCAACTCTAATTTACATGAGTGATTCCCCATTTTCCTTATTCATTTACGGTCATATATGGACAAGGATGGAGAGGAACGAGTTAAATATAAGCTCCACTAAATATAGACAAGACAAGATGAGAATAGGTACATGCACTAATACAACAATGCGATTCATCAATACTAGGTAAAAATACTCCAACCATAAGGGAAACTCCGATATTCTTTGATAGACATTTCAACTAGAATCCCAAGATTACATTTCCCTAATAACTTTAAAATAGGATCTAAAATAAATTTGAGTATTTGGAGAAATCCAAAGACATGGTTCTCAAAACGCTTCCTAGGCGAGGGTGGGTGGGAAACCTCTATAGTCCATGCTAATTCTTTAGTCTCTCACTTCTCCTAGGTCATCCATAGGTTCCTCCCAAGTCTTGTGAGCTAACAACAATACACACTTTATGAAGTGCGAATTTATCATCCATTGGCCTTGATGTAAATATTTTTACTTGGGAAGGTACCAGCATCCCTCATCAGCTAAATCATTAAACATCTCTTAATTGAAAATCAAAGAATTCTCATCAAGTAACGACTCCACAATGCAATAAATCTGAACCAGAATGTTGTTGTATACCTATCTTCCAACAAAAGTGAAAACCCAATGCTCACACCTATCCAAGACTTCTCCAATAAATTCCCAATTTGACATACCCTCCAAGAAAGGTGTTCTTGTCGGGTGGCTTACCTGAAAATTTCTCCGCTGTTGAATTCACTAGGTTGACGGCCCTATGGACCAGAGTTAAAGGATACTCCTATTAGACATCAAACATAAACATTATGCTACCGTAGGGGTATTCTAAGGCCGACTTTCCAAACAATTACACACTTAGAAACTTCCATCTAACAATTTACCCAAGAATTCTCAAAACTCAGCGACATTTATAAGAGACAGCACAATGCTGGAGATCAGACTTTTAAGCAACGTATCAAGATCCCAAAACTTGTTCAACAATGAAACTCTGAAGCCCAAGTCCACGTCAATCATAAATGATAAAAACGATCAAAACTATACCCCGGAAAACAAGACTCAAATGAGATGTTTGTAACAAACTGTCATCAATGAAAGAAATTATACTCCTCATTTTTTTTTAGCGATCAATAGAGCTCCAAATATAATGTCAATATCTTAGTATCTCCCAACACCTTAAAACTCTCAAATAATCTCTATAATAGTTTAATATACTGATATCTCCAAAGTAGTCAACTCAACTGCAATATGGATCCGTATAACAACCCAAAAGTCTAAACTTCGACAACTAGCTAAGAAGTATATAAAATCACCAAATTGAAATCAAGTCTCCAAACATCTCTCAAACGCTTTTGTCTTCAACATAATATAAATACATCTTGTTCCTTCTACATTGTTTTAAAACTCGTAACCAACCCAATGCATAGGTAATTCAAAATTCCTCGATACGAGCTCATTTATCCTCCTTTCCCGTTCATACAAACTTTGCTTGAATAGTATTTGCTTAACTACCAAAATTCCTAATTCGTCGGGTTCGAAAAGGTAAGAAATTTTAACCCTCTTTGTAACAACTATTTTGTATGTGTGGTCTAATGTCCTACACTATAGCCTATTGTATCATTCATATAGTATCATACGTGGCATCAAATATCAATTAAGCATGAAATATAACACATTAATCATCATACAATCAATTACACATACAATTTTCACATAGACGGAACACATCTTATTTCTCATGTTTCCTTAAAAATTATAAAAGGGATCAAACAGGTAAGCAAAATTATCAAATTTTGTATGGATCGACCTCTCTAAGTCTAATTTCCTAATCAAGAAGAATCAACTCAAAATAATTTATAGACTTTAAGTTACGCTGAGAATAGCATAATTGCTGTTATAAGCCATCAGAACAGAAACTTCAACTTCACCACGTCTTATACTGACTTTTACTTCCTCAAAATAGTCAAGGATTTCACCTAGATATAGCCATATGTGTCTATTCATCACCATAAAGATTTTGAGATCCATCCAAGATCTGTAAAGATATAAACTCAAAAATACTACAGATGGCCATTATGAAATTCTGCTATTGAACAACAAACCTTGGAAATTCGTATCTAAGTCTCCAAAACGTACTTAGGATTGAAATTTTTATGGCATGTTCTTGTACATGCTTACTACCTGATAAAAATTCAGAGAAAAAATAACTCAACATTTAAACACGCCTCCTACACCAAATACCATCTGCTGCAGAGATCCAAACACTACCAACATCAAGTTTCCCGCGTTCTAACTCATGAATGCTTCCGAAACGCAATACAACATCAACTTCAAACCATAGTCCAACCCAATAAAATAAAGACTTATTATATTCCACAATGAATCTTCAAAATGTAAGTATTATCCTTCACCAATCAGCGAAATTAACCTACGCAAAAATAACCTAAAAGTGGCTTATGCAAAAACCATTGTAAGAAACCTTAAAACATTGTTTGACCTCATGGTATTATTTCAAAGTAAAACTCCAAAAGCATTAGAGGTCTAAGAAATCAAAGAAGCCCAATATATCTACTTCTCATTGTTGTTCACACTTGCTTCCGATTCCATGTCTTTCCTAGGGTTATCCTCGAACTCATCATTCTAACTAGGACCTTCCACAATATCCTCATCTTCACTAGAATCTATTATGATCCCTTGCCATTGACCATGAGCCTTCATCAACATTTACACATAAAGTCGGCATTCACCATCCACTCATTTGATAGAAATAATCTTCATAGTTAGCCATAATATCTCTAAATATGGGCCCCATAGGTAGAGCATTCACCATGCAATAAACTTGGAAAGCGGGATTACGATATCGAGTAAACTCCAACGCATTAAACTTATTCTCACAATACTGGCATAACGGGCTTCCATGCGGTTCTCTTAGTCCTAGCCATCTATAAAAAAAAAACGACTCCATATGCTCTCTTACTCCACAATTTGTATCATAACCCAAAATTATTTGCCCTTATGAAATAAGTACATACACTCACGAGACTTTCGAAAAACAATTCACAACTTTCGATTACCCAAACAATAGATACTTAACCTAACTCCAATGAAAAGCCTCAAATCCAAGCACTCAGCTAAATCGAGTGGGCTAAAGCTCTTAGCCAGGAGAGGGTGGGTGGAGATACCAACTTACTAAGCCTATTTTCTAAAGACTTAATCACATAATAACCCTATTCAAGACTACCCAAATCCCATCGGCTTGTCAAATTTTATATTCTTTTCCTATGTCCATTTTAAATTCCCCTACAGGTTTTAAATTTTCTTTTTGGATTGCCTGGCTCTGATACCAACTGTAACACCCCCAAATGGACCAAACCGGAAACTCGGGGATGTCACTCCGTACCCGAGAGGAGCCCGGATACAAGGAGATTTTATAACATGGTTCGCAAGCACAAAACATCCACAATAATAATTAAATCCCATTGGAAATATTGCATTATTAAGAATCAACATCCTAGCCACAAACCGGCATAACAGCTAAAGTGTTTAAATTACTAAAGAATTCAAATTCAAATGAAATACTACTACTATTATCCCATGTGATGCGCGTCCCCTTCTACGCCAGATAACCATCTTCTAAACCTGTGGTGCGGAATGAAAAAGAAACACCACAGTACAAAATCAGCATGAAATACTGGTAAATAAACACCCAAACATGTAAAACGATGATAGGATAGTTATAAAACAATGACTCATTTGTAAGTAAGAGTTTTTCACAAACACAGCGGTAATAAAGTTAACTCTTGTATTTAAAACATAAGAGTTCCCAATTCCATAATATTTCCAACCAATTTCCATAATCATTAGGAAAATCCAAAATCCATCGTTAACTTCTTTTTGTTAACAAAAACCAAAAATCCATTATTAATTTGTTGTGACGGGGGGAACCAACCAACCACTTCGCAAGCATCCAAGACCTTAAGTGTCGACACCCCCTTACAGACTTCTTGCGGCCAGAAGAGTGAGTACAAGGAGCTATCCGGGGACTTGCAACCGGATTAAAATAAAAATAAATTGAAACGGAAGACCGAGATCAAACCGTACAATGCCAATAGTAACCATACCACAATAATCATAAATGTCCCCGCACAACTATTCCACTTTACGTATTAATGCATTATCATTAACATGGTGATATTTTCAAGAAAAACATTTATCAAGTAGAAATCACATATTGCATGTCACGTCACATAAACACATTTTGAGACGTAAAGAAATACAATGATTCGTTTTGACACGAAAGAGATAAGCACAACTAGGCTTGGCATATTTACTTACCTTGAATCTCAAGCCAACACAATTCAGTTCCTAGTAATACTCGACGTGTCCTTCGTCAACGAAATTGTCGCCTACAAATTTAAATAATATCCTAATCAACATATTGCCCACGAAGTCCTATAGGTAAATGAAATAAATCCCTTACTAACTCTCCCCAACCTTTACTAAGGCGAACAACCTCTTTAATAATAAAATACGCTTTTACAAAACTAACGTTTATTATTTGTAAAAGCACAATAAGCTAACTTATAAGATTGAATAAAAATATCATTTTTATTATTTAGAGTAGAGAAGCATATTATTTTACCTCAAAAACACTTTTAATCCAAATAGTAGTTTCTCCCAACCAAACAAGCCTTAGTAGAGAATATAAGTTACTAACTAACTTTATTTAAAAGAAATAATAAATTTATTTGAATAAAGTAACATATTCTAACTTGTTATAAGTCTATAAAAATAAATAGGAAAAATACTTTTATCACTCATATTCTACACTTTAATTTTTGGGATAAAGATGAGTAAAAAGTTTTATTTTAAACTTGTATAAAAAAAACTCGCCTCTTGGGAGATTTGAACCCATGACATACACCCAAAGCTCTTAAATGTCACCATCTAACCACTGGGCCATGCCCACATTGATGTCTTCTTCCCATTTAATAACAGTTAACCTACTTTTTGAATAATACTAATAATAAAAAAATAAAACAAAAGAAAGAAAGTAAGGAGAAGAGAACACATACGGGTTTCAACCCGAAGAGAGAGACGACGGGATGACGCCGACGGTGGCGACGATTGGTGGTGGTGGCGGACAGAGGGCCGAGGGCGACGGCCGACGGCGACGGTAACGGCAGCGCCGGCGGCGGCGACGGCAGCGGCGGCGGCCGGGAGAGAGAGAGAGAGAGAGAGATTGAAGGAGAGATTGAGAGCTTAGAGGGATTGGTGAGAGAGATTGAGTTTGGTAGCTTGAATGGGTGTGAGAAATTTCTGAGATTGATGGGTTTATATAGGTAGAGAGGTGAAGAATTCAACCTCCATGAGGAAACCCACATTGAAAATTTTTGTTTTGAATCGGGACCAAAATTTGACGAAATTGGGTTGCTTGATGCTAAATTATCGAGCCTTGATGAGTTTAAATCGAATAGGGAGTGATTTGGGACAAACATCAACGAATTTGGTGAATATTCGGAGTGGTAATGGTGGTGTTTGGGTTGGAGATGGTGTTCTTCCTCCATGGGAGAGTTTGAGGAAGAAGATGACTATGTTTAGGGTTAAAGACACTTTCACCCCTACTGTTTTGGATAAAAGTCACTAGCACCCCCCTGAGTTAAAAAAAAAGACTCTTTATAAAGTTGAGAAAATACATAATAACCCCAAATAGTTATTAGTAATAAAAATGAACTTCCTACCAATAAGATTAGCTCCCAACACTTATACTAATGTCATATTGACACCAAATAATATCATAAAATTTAATAGTAGCATATTAACAACCAATACTTATAATATTATTAAATTAACACTCAATAATTATAGTAATATCATAAATACCCATTTTCACAAAACGGGGTATTTCAGGTTGCTTCTGCTTGACCATTCCCTTTTGGATAATAAGGAGTGGAACATACTTGCCTTATGTTGTACTCCGCTAGTTTTGCGGCCACTTAACGATTTACAAAGGGTGTGACATTATCCGAAAGGATCGTATTGGGGATTCCAAACCTGTATATTATGTTTCCTTGAACGAAATTGACCACCGCGAGCGCATTAGCTGTCTTGAGCGGTATTGCCTCCACCCACTTAGTAAACAACTCGGTCGCGATCAGGATAAACTGGTTCCCATGTGAGGCCGGTCGAATGGGGCCAACGAAATCTAGAGCCCAAGTGTGGAATGGCCATGGCGTCCCCAACGCGTGTAGTTCTACGGCAGGGGCATGTACGAGGTTGCCCTTAAATTGACATTCCTGGCATCTCTTTACTTTGGTGCGGCAATCTGCCTCCATTGTGGGCCAAAAATAACCATTTGCGAGGAGCTGTCTTCATAGCTTCGTGCCCCCTTGATGCTCTACTTGGTGAGATAGATCCATCACCTCTTGCGCTTCTTTGCTATCTAGGCATCAAAGTAGATTACCCTCATGACCCCTTCGCCAGAGTATGTTTTCCTGCACCATATATCGAGCCGCCTTTCTTTTCAGTTTCTCAACTTCTTTTCTTTGCTCAGGCTCGATTCCTTCTGTGAGAAAATCGAAGAGAGGCTTTCTCCAGTCCGTGTCATCATCAACCAAAGTGATTGTTAAAGAGTCCTTGATCAATGCGCAGCTTTCACAATTCCCTTGAATTATTGCAGCAGCCGTTGACATTTCCGGCCAATGAATCCCATATCTTTGGGATTTCCGATAGATCGACACCTCACCTTCTCCGCAAGTGTTCTAGTGAATCTTTTCCAATAACGCTTGCCCCTCGTGCTGCGAGACGCATCGCATGAGTATTCCTCCTGGTCCTTTGTAGTAGAGGGCGTCGTCATGTATGCAGTACCCCTTCCAGTTCTCTTTGCTCGTTCCCTCAGCAATTGCATGCAATATCAGTTTTCTCCAGTCTTCGTCATCCATGGACTCATCCTCGCATGTGTCCTCTGTCAATGCTGGTGACATTCGGACTTCAATCGAGATTCTCGTAGGGCATTTGTCTGTACTCACTTTAGATCCCAGAGTGGCTAAAGCATCAGCATGCCGATTATCTGCTCTAGGCGTGTGCTCATACCTAACATCGCAAAATTGTTGTACCATCTTCTGCACCAAAGTCTGGTAGGTAACAGATTTACCTCTTTCAATCCGTACTCACCTGAAGCTTGTTTGACGATTAACTTAGAATCCCCCATAACCGTCAGATTTCTGACTTCCAGTGCCCTGGCTGTACGGAGACCTGCGATGAGAGCCTCATACTCCGCTTCATTGTTGGTTACCGGGAAATCAAGTTTCGTGGACATTTGGATGACCTCCCCATCTGGTTTAGTCAAAGTGATTCAAATTCCTCCACCTTTCCTTGTTGACGATCCGTCAAAATGAAGCGTCCAGTAAGGTAACTCGACTGCATAGATCTCGGGTCCTTCCAGTTCCTCCTCGATCATGGGCTCATAGCTGTTATCCGGGAACTGTGCCAGAAGATCCGCCACTTCTTGCGATTTGATTGCTCGTGGTCGAACACACGTGATATCATATTGTGAAATGGTCATATACCATTTTGCCAATCTTCCGCAGGGAGAGGTGTCAGTCAAGAGATACCGTATGGGGTCGCTCTTTGTAACCACCACAACTTTGTGCGAGGCGAAGTAGTGTTTCAACTTTTCGATTATGAAGAATAAGGCAAGACAATGGCGTTCGATATCTGTGTACCTTGATTCAGCTGGTTGCACTATGCAAGAAATATAATAAATCGGTCTTTCTTGCCCTTCATATTCTTGAGCCAAAAGCGCCCTTATAGACTTCTTTGTCGACGTCAGATACAACAAAAAGCGGCGATCCAAGCTGCGGTGCGATCATTACCCTTGGCGATGTCAGCAGGTCCTTTAGCCTCTCGAATTCGGCCTCATGTTCCTCTGTCCAATTATACACACCATTCTTCTTGAGGAGATCGCTGAAGCAGAAGGTTATTTCTGCGATTGCAGGGTTGAATCTCCGCAGGTAAGATAATTTCCCCAAGAACGTCTTCAGAGTGCTTTGATTGTGTGGCGCCGTCATGCTTGTGATAGCCGATACCTTCGCGGGGTCAGCCTCGATGCCCTGGCGATGTATTACGCATTCCTAGAACTTCCCTGAAGTCTTCATGGGATTCATCTTTAGCTGGAAACTTCTGAATATTTCAAATACCTTCCGCAGGTCCCCCAAATGGTCCGCTTCCTCTTTGGACTTGACAACCAAATCATCAACATAGAACTCCACTTCCTGGTGCATCATGTCGTGAAATAGAGCCATCATTGCTCGCTGATAAGTCGCGCCCCCGTTCTTGAGCCCAAACGGCATCACCGTGTAATTAAAGATTCCCACCAGCGTGATGAACGCGGTTTTCCGTGCGTCTTAAGGTTCCATTTTGATCTAGTTGTACCCACTGAAACCATCCATGAAGCAGAACATCCTATGACCCGCAGTAGAATCGATGAGCAGATCAATGTTGGGTAACGGAAAATCGTCCTTGGGGCAGAAGCGGTTGAGATCTCTGAAGTCTACACAAATGCGAAGCTGCCCATTCTTCTTTACCACAGGGACAATGTTGGCCAACCAGGTGGGATGATGATTCGGCTCGATGAACCTAGCAGTCAACAGCTTGACAATTTCTTGCTTGATTTTCACATTTATCTCCGGCCTGAAGCTTCTTGTACTTTGCTTTACTAGTTTAGATCCTGGGATAACATCTAACCTGTGCATAGTGATGCTCGTGTCCAAACCAGGCATTTCATCGTATTCCCAGGCAAACACATCTTCTTTTCTTCGCCTGGGCTCAGGAACACTTCCTTCAGCTCCTGCTTATGAGGTTTCGGCTTATCCTCCATGCATTTAGGTGATTCTTTCAGCTTATCCTCTAAAGCCTCTGATTTTGGTTTGTCTACCTCCGTGACACGCTCGATTTGATTTATTTGCCCAGGGATATCCCCATGCTCGAATGGGGGTACCCCCGCGCACCTTCATATGCGGTAGCGTTTCTTTCCATTGGAGTAGAAGCTTTCTATCTCTTTGGCTGCGAGATCATGTTTTACCACTCTTTTTAGAGTGTACACGTTCTTTCTTTGATAGGCGACCGGTGGTACCTCTTCGCGTGCGGACAACTTTTCCTTAGCATCCTCCCTTGTCACCATCACTCCTGCTGGCGATTGATCCTTGATGTCTTCCCATCGCGGCAAAGGAGTCAGATTAAACGGCCCTGGCATTTGCTCGTTCGCCATCTCGGTAAACCACACTGCTTCAGTGAGGTGCGCCTCATTTAGATTGAAGGGGTTTACCGAGGCCGGTATCTCCACTTTTCTGTCGTTCCAGATGGCCTTCATCACTTGGTGAGCTGTCGAGGGGACAGCGTCGAAACGATGAATCCAAGCTCGCCCTATGATCATATGATGCGTAGTATTCGCATCAATGACGTAGAATTTGGCTTAACATTTGATTTTTCCTATCTGGACGCCCAGACGAATCCATCCTATCGTCATCCTAGAATCACTCCCAAATCCCATCAGCGGGGATGGACGTCTGACAATCTTCTTCTCCGGGATTCCTTCCAACTTTAAAGTGTTGAGCGAGACCACGTTGACGACTGCTCCTCCATCAACAAATTTCCTCTTAAATTCGACATCATTAATCACCACCGTTACGTACAAAGGCTTCTGGTGGCTCGAGTCCGTCTTCTTGTCACTTGCGGAGAAGGTCATAACCTTTTCCGTACAGCGAGACGCCCTAAAAACTTTCCCATTGGAGACCACGATGTCTTCCTCGAATTATTCTGCTACCCTTAGAATCCCCTTTGTCATTTCTTTCCGGCATTTCTCCGAAAAGTTCATTTCGTCAAAGAAATTGCGGAATCCGTGCGACCCCTTCATTCGATCGGCACGCTCGTCACCGTGTCTATGCTGTAGTCCTCATCATTGTGAATTTCATCAATGATAGGTAGGTCGTCTTCAGCAATCTCTTCAAGATCCATAATCGCAATCATGGCTACCTCTTTGCCTTTCGGCTCTTGCTCCGCATGAGCTGGCAGCGGAATTCTTCGCACGTCCGACCTCTGATCGCGGACAATCAACTCGCCCTCCTTCATTTTTCGGCTCACCATGTGCCTAAGTTTCTTGCGGTCAGCTGTGGGGTGCATAATTTTTATGTGGCACTCGCACCACTTCGGGTCCCTCATCATCTCCTTAGAGGGTATCCTTTCGAGCGGAGGCAGGATCCGATCTTTACGCCACTGTTTGCATAAGTCGATCACTTCCTCTATCGAGCATGGCAGAGGCGGCGCATCTGAGTTTGTAACCCTGGGCTGCTTATGCGGCGAAACTGTATTAACCTCAGCTTCGCGCCCCCTCTTGTAACTAAACCTTCCAATCTTGAAAGTGGTACTCCCTGAGGGTAGTTCAAGGGCGTGCTTCTTCTTCTGCCTCTCCACTATAGGCTCTATGTTTTTCGTGCATTCAATCAACTTTGAAAAGGTATAAGTTTGTAGGTTGATCAGCATACCTTTGTACTCATCTCGCATGCCTTGTAGACATATCTCCACGAGCCTGCCCTCCAGCACTTCTTCTCTGCACTCCAAGGATTTGGCCCTGTATTTCTTGATGAAGGTGACTCCATCTTCCTCGCGCTTCTGATACATACGGGATAGATGAATCATCGTAACCTTTTCTTCCACCTGGAAGAATTTCGTGTAAAACTTCTGAACCATGTCGTCCCAAGTTTTAACAGATCCGGCCTCCAACGTTCTATACCACTTGTAGGCCACATTTCCCAAAGATTTCGGGAACTCGCGCATCAGCAACTTGGGATCAGCCCCATATGGTCCCATTACATCGATGAAACGCATGACATGCTCGTGGGCATTCCCGTTGACATCTTCAAACTTGTCCCACTTAGGAGCCTTATACTCTGCGGGGTTAGGCATGAGATAAATCTCACGTGGGATAGGCAGGTCGTTGTCGACTTTTGGAATAATGGTGTCTACAAACGGCTGATTGGCCAGGAAGGTTTCTATGCGCCGCTGCAGCGATGTCATACATTCCGGTGCGCTCCCCCCAGCAGCAGGAGGAAGGGTTGTAGCCGGCGGGGACACATATGTTGTGGTCGGGCTGGGGGTGTAAGTAACATTGCCCAGCAGTGCCGGCGGAGGAGGCAAGGGGTATTGGGAAGAGATGTTGAGTGCCACGGTTGGTGGTTGAGGAATTTGTGTGGTAAGGGGCGGTATTTGGGCTGTTTGCCCTTGAACAGAGGGTAATTGCACCATTGTTGGTGGGGTTTGCGAATTAGGGTTAGGTGGTGTGGGTACCACTCCAGTCCCTTCGGTGGTAGAGGTTCCCCCACCCTGAGAGACAGCATTGCCCGATGTAGGATTCGGAGCAAGGGTTCCCAGGATGGCCATTATCCGTTCCATTTGTGCGGATTGAGCCTGAAGGGCCTTCCCCTGATTCTGGATGGTGGCGTTTAGAGCCTCCAATGTCAGAGTCCCACTGGCGGCTGCAGAAGTGTGACGGGTCTCCTCTCCCGAGGTTGTCTCCGTGGAGGGCGATATGTTACTAACGTCGTCTTCGTGAGACATGGTTGCTTGTAGTGGTAAGATTCACGTCGGGTTCACCAAATGTGTACGAGAGAATCCTTTAGGTAGGATTCAATATACACCAAGAGTAGAGGATAAGAACACAGGAAGAGTAGAGTTGTGTAGGGAGAGAGTAAGGCAATAGTACTGTATGAGAGAGAGACAAAATTTTGACAGAGCTTCCGCATATCTCAGGTGATTCGTCCTTGTATGGAAGGGTTAACGATCCTATATATAACGAAGAATGTGACCGTTGTAGTGGGTTAATGCACCCATTAATGGCGGCTTAATTAGCTTAACCACAACGGCACGTTCGTCCGCGTATATAGGAACCGTTACGCACGTCGTCCGCGTATACCGGAACCGTTATGAGGTTGAATGGGTTTATGGAGCTCGTGCCATAAATCTCTAAAATCAGTTACTAAAGGTCGCGCGCGGGCTTGGTTGTCGCTCGCGCGCGACAGGACTGTAGGGTTTTGATTCATGGATCGCGCAACGAAAGCATAATCAAACAAATAGCCATGCAAAACCCTCCAAGGATCACAAGTCTAGATGCATAACGATAGTAAAGGTAAGAAGTCATAAACACACCTTTGGGTTCTCCTTGATGACTTCAAACGCGAATAGTGTCACGTTCTCTATAGTTGATCCACGCCTAGAGTTGATCCTAGATCTCCCAAACTCCTTGGTGCTAGCCCGAAATAAGAGGAGGGTGAAGGAATCACGCAAAACGAGAAAAAAGAGGGGCTTCGGCCCTCTTTTTGGCCGACGGGGTGAGGGCGGCGACAAGGGGGTCGGGTCGGCCTCCTTGTTGCTTGCTCTCTCTCCTTTGTTCTCTCCCACTCTTGTTATGTTCACTAATGAGCATAAGTTATAAGGAAGGAAGGAAGGAGGGTCCTTTATATAGTCCAACAACTCCTTGTTAACTACCTAAAGGACTTATTCTAGTCCAACTAGAATTCAATTTAGTCCCTTCCTTGCAAATTAGTCCCTACTAAGTTTGCAAGGGTTTGCAAAGTGATCCTTCTAATTAATTAATCCAATTAATTAATTCCCAAATCTAGTTCAACTCTATATAGCGTGTGACCCCATAGGTTCTATCTAGTTGGTAGCAACTATTTGCTAATATGGAGCGGTTTCTAGCAAAACATCCATTCTAGCCAACTAATAGAATAGTCATCTTGACAACCTTTGTACAAGTAATTGTCTCATCCCTTTGCCTCCATATCCGGATTGGACACGAGACATACAAGTCACACTCGTATATCCAATCCATAGTTTCTCGATCCATGAGAATAGCCTTATTCGTGCAAATAACATCAATATCATATATATTGATTTATTTGAGTCTGGCCAGACATTCTATAAGCACTATCCCTCGAGTGGCCTAGGATATTTGCTCCCGTTATGTGGGAGGGGCAAATCCTCTCTACGTCCACTACGATCTCTAAGCTTGCTTCTCATTGTATCCAGTACACGCCTTTATAACTACCCAGTTACGGTGTAGCGTTTAACGCTGCCAAGATCACAATGATCCATAACTAGAATATCTAGTGACTTCAAGTCTAAGGATGACAATACCATTGCACCGCGAGAAACGCTTGTGACTCAACATAACATGTATGTAGCCTTCTCGGAGATGGGTCAATCCAGTGCAATATTCCGTAATGCACACCTATGTGTTGGATCGTGATATCTCCATATCAATCCAACCCCATACTAGTCTATAGATGATTGTCCCATTAATCATTATACTTGACTAGGGATATTTAAGATAAACAACACAATTGTAAATCTAAGGACTTCATTATATTAAATATCCAATAAATAATAAATAAATTTTCTAGCCATACACAAATTCATACTAAACTAGATTGCCTCTAGGGCATCTATTCCAACAGTCTCCCACTTGCACTAGAGCCAATCTGGCGCATCTCGTATGCCCATACTCCTAGTGTGCCCTTCATGCTTCCACTGCGTGAGAGGCTTCGTAAGCGGGTCTGACAGATTATCATATGTAGGAATCTTGCATATCCGAACGTCTCCTCTATCGATAATATCTCGAATCAGATGAAACTACCTGAGCACGTGCTTGGACTTCTGGTGCGATCTAGGTTCCTTTGATTGCGCGATCGCCCCAGTGTTGTCACAGAAAAACTCCTCTGGATCCGCAATGCTAGGGACCACACCAAGTTCAGAAACAAACTTTCTGATCCAAACAGCCTCCTTTGCTGCGCCATTTGCAGCAATGTACTCAGCCTCTGTTGTAGAATCAGCTACCATCTCTTGCTTGGAACTCTTCCAGCTCACCGCTGCTCCATTCAGGCAAAACACATATCCCGACTGTGATCTAAAGTCATCTCTGTCGGTTTGGAAGCTTGCATCAGTGTAACCCCTTACACACAACTCTTCCTCACCGCCAAACATCAAGAAAGCATCCTTATTTCTTCTCAAGTACTTTAGGATGTTCTTGACAGCAATCCAGTGACTCTCACCCGGATTGGATTGGTATCTGCTTGTCATACTCAAGGCATATGACACATCTGGTCTAGTACATAACATGGCGTACATGATAGATCCTATGGCCGAGGCATAGGGAATCCTACTCATGCGTTCCTTCTCAATCTCATTGGAAGGACAACCACTCTTCGAAAGAGTGATTCCATGTGACATGGGCAAGAATCCCTTCTTAGAATCTTGCATGTTGAACCGTTTCAACACCTTGTCAATATATGTACTTTGACTTAGGCCTAGCAACCTCTTAGATCTATCTCTATAGATCTTTATACCGAGTATATAGGCTGCTTCCCCTAAGTCCTTCATTGAGAAACACTTTCCTAGCCAATCTTTCACAGATTGCAGCATGGGAATGTCGTTTCCAATGAGTAGTATGTCATCTACATACAAGACCAGAAAAGCTACAGAGCTCCCACTAACCTTCTTGTAGACACAAGACTCATCTTCGTTTCTGATGAAGCCAAACTCTTTGACCACTTCATCAAAACGTCGATTCCAACTCCTAGAAGCTTGCTTCAATCCATAAATGGATGGTTGCAGCTTACAGAATTTGTTGGCTTGCTTTGGATCCTCAAAACCCTCCGGCTGTATCATATACACGTCCTCGAGGAGATTCCCATAAAGGAATGCTGTTTTGACATACATCTGCCAAATCTCATAGTCGTTGTATGCTGCAATTGCAAGTAGGATTCGGATGGATTTGGTCATAGCGACTGGTGAAAAGGTTTCATCATAGTCAATACCATGAATCTCTCTGAATCCTTTAGCCACCAATCGGCCCTTATAGGTAATCACATTACCATCCATGTCGATCTTCTTCTTGAAGACCCACTTGCACCCTATGGGCCGCGCCCCATCGGGTGGTTCCACCAAAGTCCATACTTTGTTTGTATACATGGATTCCATCTCGGATCTCATGGCTTCCAGCCACTTCTGAGAGTCGGGGCCACTCATGGCCTCCTCATAGGTAGTAGGCTCATCATCTATGAGCATCGTGTCACCGGAATCAGTTAGGAGAAGTCCGTACCTCTCGGGTTCCTGGCGCACTCTACTAGATCTACGAAGCTCTTGTCTTACCTGAACAGGTGGCTCCACAACAGCTTGTGATTCCTGTTCTTGTTCCATAATCGGTTCGGTGATTTGCGGTTCTTGAACTTCTTCAAGTTCTATATTCCTCCCACTTGCTTCTTTAGAGACAAATTCTCTTTCTAGAAACACGCCGGTCCGAGCAACAAACAATTTGTTCTCGGTTGGATTGTAGAAGTAGTATCCCTTAGTTTCCTTAGGGTACCCCACAAATTTACACTTATCCCATTTAGGCCCTAGCTTGTCTGATTGTAAACGTTTTACATAGACATCGCAGCCCCAAATCCTCATGAACGACAGTGTGGGACGCCTCCCACTCCACATCTCATATGGTGTCTTCATGACTGATTTAGATGGAACACGGTTAATGGTGAAAGCTGCACTTAATAGAGCGTAGCCCCAAAATGATAATGGAAGATCGGTTTGACACATCATAGACCGAACCATATCCAATAGGGTTCGATTCCTCCTCTCGGACACGCCATTCCATTGTGGCGTTCCGGGTGGAGTGAGTTGGGACACGATCCCACACTCTCTAAGATAGTCGTCAAACTCTTGGCTCAAGTATTCTCCTCCACGATCCGATCGTAGAGCCTTGATACTTTTTCCAAGTTGCTTCTCTACTTCATTCTTGAATTCTTTGAACACTTCAAAGGATTCGGATTTTGCCCTCATAAGGTACACAAATCCATATCTACTATAATCATCAGTAAATGTAATGAAGTAGACATAACCACCCCTGGCAGGTGTGGAAAATGGCCCACACACATCGGTATGTATGAGCGCCAATTGCTCACTAGTCCTCTCACCTTTCTTATTGAAAGGGGACTTTGTCATTTTTCCCAATAAACAAGCCTCACATGTCTCATATGATTCAAAATCAAATGAGTCTAGTAATCCATCCTTATGGAGTCTAGATACACGTTTCTCATTTATGTGGCCTAAACGACAATGCCATAAATAAGCAGGATTTAAATCATTTATTTTAATCCGCTTGGTATTAATGTTGTAGACAGGATTGCTTAGATCAAGGACATAAAGTCCATTAAATAATTGCGCACTAAAATAGTGAATATTATTCAAATAAAAGGAACAACAATTGTTCTTTATTGAAATAATAAAATCTTCCTTGTCCAAACAAGAAATAGAAATAATGTTTCTGCTCATAGCAGGCACAAAATAGCAATTATTTAATTCTAAAACTAATCCTGAAGGCAGAGATAGCTCGCACACGCCTATGGCCAACGCAGCAACCTTTGCTCCATTCCCAACGCGCAGATCTACCTCCCCTTTAGCCAATCTTTTACTTCTCTTTAGATCCTGCATATTTCGACAAATATGAGATACACATCCAGTATCTAATACCCATGATGTAGAGACAGTTAAATTGACATCTACAACAAAAATACCTGGTGGTTGTGGAATCACTATTCCAAGCCTCTTGTCCTCCAGATATTTTGGGCAGTTCCTCCTCCAGTGTCCAGGCTGACTGCAGTAGTGACACTCGCCCTTAGTCACGACCTTGGCAATGCCACCAACAGGCTTAAGGGCTTGTTCCTTGGACTTGGCAACTGACTTGCCTTTGCCCTTGGAGGAAGAGGCAAACCTTTTGCCCTTTCCTTTCTGCACCATCATAATGGCCTTGCCCTTACCCTTGTTGATGCTCTGTTCATCCGTCCTCAACATGTTGAGCAAATCTGGCAGTGGTTTAACGATCTCGTTCATTTTATAGTTCATAATGAACTGTCCATAACTCTCAGGCAACGATTGCAACACGAGATCGGTTGCCAACTCTTGGCCGACCGGGAACCCAAGTCGGGCGAGATTCTCCAAGTACCCGATCATTCGTAGTACATGGGGTCCCACCGGGTTCCCTTCTGCCAGATGACATTTGAACAGTGCCTTTGAGACCTCATACCTCTCTACCCTCGCCTGCTCTTGGAAGAGCTGCTTTAGATGTTCGATCATATCGACAGCATTCATGTTTTCGTGTTGCTTCTGAAGCTCAGAAGTCATGGTAAAAGCATTAAGCAGGCCGCATCATTAGCGTCATCAACACGCTTTCAATACGCCTTTGAGGCAGCAGGTGTCTGGTTCTCTGGACCTTCTGGAACATGCTCCTCTATTGCGTACAGTTTCTTCTCTTGCTTGAGAACAATTCTCAAGTTTCTGTACCAATCAAGAAAGTTGGTTCCAGAGAGCTTGTCCTTCTCAAGGACAGATCGTAGGGAATGTTGTGAACTCGATGAGTTGTTTGCCATTTGGAATTCTACAAAAAGGAAAATACGCAAGTTTTAGTATTTGTGAATTTTTGACTATATTTAATAATGGCTAGTTTATTAAATATAGCTCCCACTATTTTTCTACGGATTAATAAGCCTCAAGATATTAATGCGGAAAATATCCTTATATTTTCTGGTGGGCCCAGATCCATCTTTTCATCTCCTTATGAGCTTGCTTTGGCAAGTCACCCATAATTTGACTACTTTTAGGTAGGAACAATTCCAATTGCATCCCATATGCAACTCTTGGTTCAATCGGGCAAATAACTCCTTATTTATCCATCCATATGGATAATCCCAATTGATTGCCTCTAGTTTTCTTAATCAAATTAATAGCCCAGTTGTGTTCAACCTCTTATCTAAACAATTGCACATTGTTACGTGCCATCACATTCCATCATTATGAACCAAGTCGCCATGCTTTGGCACCCACGAACTTGATAAATAATGATGATAATGAGTGTTTAAATAACGAGAAGGCAAGAGCACAATATTTAAAGTTTGAGGGATTTTAAACTCAATTTTTAATTGTTTTCGTTGATCAATATCAACTAATCTATCTATTTGAGTTTGGGCACAACTCCAAATAATAGGTCCGGGTTGTCTAATTATCTTATTATCCTAATTGCATGCATCATCCATACACCAACCACACAAATAATAAGACAATAAATAAACAACCACAAAACAGAAATAAACGTGATATGGATATGGCCTTTTCTAGACTAAGATAATTCCAAGCCAATGGAATTATCTATGAACCCTAAGCAAACACATCTCCATGCGTCTTGATCTTTTAAACCATCCTTCATAGTCTTGTGGAATGCTCCATGCTCCATGCTCCATCTTTTGTGGCTCCTTTGGCTTTGGGCTTCTTTTCTTCAATCTTGGCTAACAATCTACTTTATCTAGCACTAGCAAACATCTATACTAAATAAAATAAATCTCACAAGTTGAGAAAAAAAATGGCACGCAGGCCATAAAACCCTAATTAATTATTACAATTAATTGATCAGCTCGCAGGCCGTAAAACCAAACCACAAAATTAAACATCCACATCAAACCACATCCTAAGGCCATATCCAATCACCATGCGATTTGCACATAAACAGTTAAAATCCAATTTTCACGCGCTTGGTCAATTTTAATTGATTTTAGGATTTCTAGGGTTAAAACGGTCCATGGGCCCAACAATCCAATTGCCCGGGCCCATTAAAGTGAACCACAAGGCCCTAGGGCCGGCCCGACCCAAAACCCGCAAGCTAGGCCCGCGGGTTAGGGTCGCCCGGCCCCTTAGGGCGGCCAAGCTTGGGCGGCAAGCAAGGGGGCGGTCCCTAGGGGGGCCAAACCTCCTCTTGGGGGTTGTTTCCAAAACAACTCCCTTGCTTGGAGCCCAAGTTTGGTTGTTTCCTTGTTTTGGGAGAACTCCTTCTTCCCCAAGGATGCCCAAACCCTAGATCTTAGTTCCTAAAATTTCTCAAACTCACCAATTCATGCATCCAATGCAAAAATTGGGTCTTGTAATGATTAAGTGTTGACAAATTGCATCCCATGCTTGATTTGTCTTGTTTTACGCGATAAACAATCAAATTAAGGTGTAAAACAACAAGAATGTAACACATAAACTACGTTTATGCTCTATGACCTGTGGCTCTGATACCACTGTAGGGTTTTGATTCATGGATCGCGCAACGGAAGAATAATCAAACAAATAGCCATGCAAAACCCTCCAAGGATCACAAGTCTAGATGCATAATGATAGTAAAGGTAAGAAATCATAAACACACCTTTGGGTTCTCCTTGATGACTTCAAACGCGAATAGTGTCACGTTCTCTATAGTTGATCCACGCCTAGAGTTGATCCTAGATCTCCCAAACTCCTTGGTGCTAGCGCGGAATAAGAGGAGGGTGAAGGAATCACACAAAACGAGAAAAAAGAGGGGCTTCGGCCCTCTTTTTGGCCGACGGGGTGAGGGCGGCGGCAAGGGGGTCGGGTCGGCCTCCTTGTTGCTTGCTCTCTCTCCTTTGTTCTCTCCCACTCTTGTTATGTTCACTAATGAGCATAAGTTATAAGGAAGGAAGGAAGGAGGGTCCTTTATATAGTCCAACAACTCCTTGTTAACTACCTAAAGGACTTATTCTAGTCCAACTAGAATTCAATTTAGTCCCTTCCTTGCAAATTAGTCCCTACTAAGTTTGCAAGGGTTTGCAAAGTGATCCTTCTAATTAATTAATCCAATTAATTAATTCCCAAATCTAGTTCAACTCTATATAGCGTGTGACCCCATAGGTTCTATCTAGTTGGTAGCAACTATTTGCTAATATTGAGCGGTTTCTAGCAAAACATCCATTCTAGCCAACTAATAGAATAGTCATCTTGACAACCTTTGTACAAGTAATTGTCTCATCCCTTTGCCTCCATATCCGGATTGGACACGAGACATACAAGTCACACTCGTATATCCAATCCATAGTTTCTCGATCCATGGGAATAGCCTTATTAGTGCAAATAACATCAATATCATATATATTGATTTATTTGAGTCTGGCCAGACACTCTATAAGCACTATCCCTCGAGTGGCCTAGGATATTTTCTCCCGTTATGAGGGAGGGGAAAATCCTCTCTACGTCCACTACGATCTCTAAGCTTGCTTCTCATTGTATCCAGTACACGCCTTTATAACTACCCAGTTACGGTGTAGCGTTTAACGCTACCAAGATCACAATGATCCACAACTAGAATATCTAGTGACTTCAAGTCTAAGGATGACAATACCATTGCACCGCGAGAAGCGCTTGTGACTCAACATAACATGTATGTAGCCTTCTCGGAGATGGGTCAATACAGTGCAACATTCCGTAATGCACACCTATGTGTTGGATCGTGATATCTCCATATCAATCCAACCCCATACTAGTCTATAGATGATTGTCCCATTAATCATTATACTTGACTAGGGATATTTAAGATAAACAACACAATTGTAAATCTAAGGACTTCATTATATTAAATATCCAATAAATAATAAATGAATTTTCTAGCCATACACAAATTCATACTAAACTAGATTGCCTCTAGGGCACCTATTCTAACAAGGACTTACTCTAGCCTCCAAACCACTAAGTCCCTACAAGTCCCGTGTGGTGGTATGCGAGGGCCCTGTCTCGCAGCCCCCACGTAGATCAGCGCGGGTGGGGACCCTGTGTGTGTGGAGCACAGCTAGGTGTGTTGGATGTTCGCCACGTGGCTAAGATCTGTCTTTCTAGAAAGCACTATCTACACCTGGTTCAACTCATAACTAATTGGAGACGGAGACACCTGACGGCGGTTGCCAGAACCGTCTCCCTCGTTCACTTCCTACTCCCCCTCACTCATAACTACAACCTCCTCAGGATTGAAGACGGGATTATCATCAACAACTATACCCCGTCTCCCCTTAGCACATCCCGATGTAGACATTATGATAGAGAACGGAAAAGACGAGTGCACGTGAGGTCTAGAGTGAACTAAGTAAGTATCCAACAATTGAAGTATGAGCAAGTTAAATTTTTCAAGAAAATTAAGCCCTAAGAGTGATTAAGCAAGAATTGAAAGATAGAGAGAGAGATTTTGGTACCTACGGTCCCGGAGTACTGTTCTTACGGGACCGGTTTTACAAAAATTGGTCAAGAATGGACCGATTGGTCGACCAAATTTTTGAAAACCCGAGCAAGGTGAAGCAAAACTACCTCCTTGTGCTCCTCGGTGTCCCCGTCAAAAGTCCCTTCTTGAGCTAAGGCCGAATCCCCCTCCAAAGCAACGAATCGGAAAATTTTTGTTCTTGGATTTCTTCCTCTTTGAATTCCCCCACACTCAACCCGCTCACCATCTCTCAAAAACTCAAGAGTTAATGTTGTAGTTTGGTTTGCAAGGAGCAAAACCCAACAAAAAAGTCGTGATTTGGTTGAGTTTTGAGTTTTGGGTGTGTCGGTGTTCTTGAGGTTTGAGAGGAAGAAGATGAAGAAAAGTGGTGTTTGATCCTAATTGGGGGTGTTGGAACCCTCCCCCCCCCCCCAATGTAGAAATTACCCCCAAATGTAGGGCAGCGTCGACCATTTCGGCCCGAAATAGAGGCGTTTCGGCCTCCATTTCGGCTCCAAATGGTGTCCAAAATGGTTCAAAGATTTGAAAACAGATCCCATGTTTCTATTCGGCTCGAAATAGGCCCATTTTGGCCCGAACTGGTGCTCGAAACACTTGAACCTCCCATCTTGTTTTAGCTGTTACTTCTTCACCCGGCATTTGTTTTGCGCGATTCTTGCACCGATGAACTCCATGATCAATGGGGAATCCATTTTGGACCAGAAAATTCCCAAAATTCGGGGAATTTTCCATTTCTTCTAAAATCCGCTCTCATGTGCATGAATCTCGCCTCCTAAGCTCTTGAACCATAATCTCCACTCCGGATTCCGATGCGTGCAAAATCGATACTCCAACTCGCTACCATGTTCCTCAAGAATAATGAGCTACTCCTCGACCTCGAGTAGCTCCTTTATCAAACAAAATTCTTCCTATTCGCTCGTTGTTCCTCGTTTTGCGTGCAAACTCGTGTACATGCATCAAGAAGGGGAATCCGGAGGGTTCTTCGGTACCTGTGTCCTGCGCACTAATAGAAAATATTAAACCACTCTCTCTCACCCCTTAAAATCAAGTATGACTATCAAAATTAAAATAAGAAAAGCAAATAATGAACTAACTACATTAGGTTGCCTCCTAATCAGCGCTTGTAATTTAAGGTCGACGACCCGACCCCGTTACCTCATAGCCCCTACACAGGTGGCTTGGCACCCCGTGCCCTCTCTTCCAACTTCCTGTGCTGCATCCTCAACACAACTCGATGGAATTTATCTTTTGAATCTCGTGGCTCAACACGAACCACCTTAGAACTCTCGTGCACTGATTACACGACCTCTGGAAACTGTGTCTTCTCTCGAGACTGCGGTGGGTCGCTTAGAAACCCGGAAGGTCTCCCACTCATCATTGATCCTGATGATCAATTCACCGTTCTCAACATCAATGAGAATCCGACCGGTAGCCAGAAAGGGTCTACCCAGGATGATCGGAACATCTCCCATAGGCATCTCAAGAATAAAAAAAGTCTGCAGGGATAATTGAATTCCGTACCTTTACCAACACATCTTCCACCACACCATAGGCTCTCGTGCAAGACTTGTCAGCAAACTGAAGGTTGATCCATGTGGAACGAGCTTCTACTCCCAGCTTTTGAAAGACTGAAAGTGGAATTAGGTTGATACTAGCCCCCAAATCACAAAAGGCATGTCCTGTGTAAGCTCCTCCCAAGTTAGCTTCTATCACTAAGCTTCCGGGATTGTTCTATTTCTGAGGCAAACCATGCATCACACATGAGCTCACCTGCTCAGTCAAATCAACTGTCTAAAAGTCTGGCACCACCCGCTTTCCTGAGATTGCATCCCTCATGTATTTGGCATATTTAGGAATCATCTTCACTGCCTCAATCAATGGAACATTGATATCCAATTTCGAGAAAATGGATAAGAACCTCTTGTACTCCTCAAAGTCATCTTTCTTCTTTCTTTCCTTAAGAGGATATGGAAGATTCTTAGACATAAAATGTGGTGGTAGTGTTACCTCATCATCAACATGTGGAGTCACGCCCTTTGATTGGGGGATCATGACAGGGGTCTTGTCAAAGACCTCATGCTCCCTAGCCTTCGAGGTTTCAAATCTGGCGTGTCTCGGATATGGGGATCATCAAGAGCTATCCCAATACGAGTGGTGATGGCGTTCACCTTGCGCACATTCTCCGTGTCAGATGACAAGGACCCTGGTGCTCTAGCGGAGAGTTGAGTAGCAATTTGTCCTACCTACACTTCCAAGTTACGAAGTGAAGTCTTGGTGATGTACAAATCCGCAGTCAGTGTCTGCACCTGAGACTTGAAAGGATTCACGTTCTTGCCCATATGAAACATCATGTTCTTGAGATCTGTCATCTCAGCATTCTCACCTGCAGCTTGTGGTGGTGGTGGCGCCTGAACAGCTGGCCTATGCTGAAACCCGGGTGCATATGCAGCTCAAGTCTGATCTCCATACTTGAATCCTGGATGATCTCTGGTCTCTTCCATGTAGTTCCCCTGATTCCAGCTGCGCTGTCCCTGTGCCCCCACATAGCTGGCGTCCTCATTAGCAACTTGAGTCAAAGCTGCATCAAACTCTTGCTCTCTACCGCAGACACATTATTCTTGTCCTGATACACATGCTTCTCCATATCAGACACCATCTTTGTGATCCCATATTTACACTCGTCGTTCTTTAGCTCGGGCAAGTGGGAAAACCTCCTATAGTCATAGAATTGAGCATCCTATCTTTCAATTTGTTTCATCATATGCTCCATCTTCGTCAACTCTGTAAAAGAAGTTCTTACCTGATTCCCTGTTCAATAGATCTTGGTTGGGACGCTCCAAGCCGTGATAGAATACTTGGAGGATCTTGTAGTCGCCAAATTTATGATTCGGACACTTGCGTATCGTCCTCATGAAATAGTCCCGCGCTTCTACAACTGCCTCATCAGAATGCTGCTGAAAACGAAGAACCTCTTCCTGTAAGCCAATGACACGCTACGCGGGTTAGAACTTTTTCATGAACTCGTCAACACATTGCTCCCATGTGTTGATCGATTTTAGCTCCCTGGACTCTAGCCACTTCTCCGCCACTCCCTTCAGACAATAGGGAAACAAAATCAGCTTCAATGTCTCTGGGGTCACATTCTTGTACTTCACTGTCTTGATGTAGGCATCAAACTTCCCAATGAAGTCATTTGGGTCTTCATCCTTGTTCCCGTAGTACTGAAATTGATTCTGCACCGTCGTGATGGTGGAAGGCTTCAAATCAAAGTGGTCCGCCTGAATGTCCGGCACCACTATAGCTGGCTTGTGTCCTCTCTGAGTTGACTGAAACTTTTCAACCAAATCTTGCCCCGATTTGTTGTAGGGAATCTGGTTCTGCTGCTCCTCGAGCTTATCTTGAAGTTCAGTCAACTTCTGGTTCAGTTGAGCGTTAGTCAATTACTCACCCATTGCGATCTGTCTTGGACCTCTTCTCGGAGTTCTGAATAACTATTTTGGGTCTTCAAGTGGGGGGGGGGGCACAAGGGATCTAGAGATCCGGTGCATACACTGAGAACCTGAAACACAATTCAGAAAAAAAATCGGAAATCACTGAAATAATAAACAAAAAGAAAAAGTTATATTAAACTAATCGCTAAACTTGAATAGTAACCAATGCCTTCTCCGTCAACGGCGCAACAAACTTGACGCGTGTCTACTAACGCGCTCGGAGTTAAGTATACAGTCAAGTAATATAATGGAGTATTTTGGACTCCGAGTGATCGAACCCAAGGAAAGGTGCTTACTTTGCTCTATATTTAACAATTAAATCCAATTTACTCAAGTAACCGGTAAATATAGTTGTTGAAAGGAATGTTGTCACTCTCAATCAAGTGACTAGATCAATAAGTAAAACTAACACAAAATAAATGATTTAGGATAAATCAATGGAAATGAGACTAGGTCATCTATAGATCACCTAGGGTAGTTTTGACGATTCCGGATTGATGCTCTAACACGACGACTCTTGGTAACCTATGCTGGGTAAAGGCACTGACAATTACTTCTCGGTTTCTTGTCGATTTACACACCGGTACCGTTCTGTCCCTATCATGCCAACACCGGCTACCAATACGTTCTAGTAGGTTAACGGTAATGCACAAAATTATGTCCTCTCAGACCATCACCACACGAACACTTCACTATTTCCTACCGAATCTACCCTCTTCTGGCCATTCCTACTCAAATCACTTTTCATTCTTATTGATTAAGAATGTTCTCATCTACTCATCTCAACTAGGGTAGAGTTCCTTTCACACACTCACTAGTTAATTAGCAATTTCGGGTCATGACTCCTACGTTACTAAGGATT